>JARFIY010000143.1:27200000-27865047 GCA_036346155.1 Sinelater perroti
TGGAGCTTCCACTTCCCCACCAGGTCTAGTCGCACGCCTGTGATCCGATTTCGCAGCCGTGTGAGTACTTCCACGTAAAATCTTGCATTTACAGTCTGTCCAGGAGGTACAAACTCCTTATGAACAATGTCACGACGGTCAAAAAATGCAATCAACATCGATTTCACTTTCGATTTCGACATTCTGGCCTTCTTTTTACGGGGTGTGCGGTGTGCCACTCTTTGCTCTGACGTTTTGTTTCCGGGTCGTATTTGTAGCAAAACTTGATGGCGTACCGCTGCTCCAAATTTCGTTCCATCGCAACTGACGACGAGGCGTCACAACAGGAGGTCACTAAAACAGTGGTCCACACTCGATTATTGCACGCAGGCGACTGCCGCAGGTCGAAACCTGTTCCCAAGGCTCCCCTACATCGCTCCGCGGGCGCGGAAAAAAACAGTCCTACTACTTCTGGATACAACCCTGTATTAGATGCCAGAATCGAGCAGAATTTAGCTCACGTAACGATGTAGAGATTTCATTAATTCAGGAACGTCTGGTTTAAATATGCTAAAGATGTAAAAAGCTGAAGCAGCGAATTTTACGACCTTTTCGTGTCTGCATACAAAATGATCAAGTTTTTTTGCATATATGCGTTTCTTATAAATTTGATGTTTCAGTATTCGGTGAGGTTGTCACAGTTTCCGTTTTTATTTTAAATTTCCACAGGTAATTAGCTTTCATTATTTTTTATATTTTATAGCAATTTCTTGGGAATTGCTAATTTTACTAAGTCTTATTTCTTACACTTGCTACTTAGCGTTTACTGGAAAATACAGCAAAAAACATGTTGCTTTTTACTTTTTCAAAACTAGCTAGTAAATTTCTTAACGTGGACAAAATAAAAAATTATTTTAAGTAAACGTTTTAATCTTCTTAGCTATTGGTATCTAAACACGTATTAAAAAATAAAATGTATTTAAAGGAGGTTGTTCTGTAACCATTATTTTATTATTATATTTATAACTTGCTGCTAAAGCATAGTAGATTAAAAATAGCTTAATAGGTTTGACCGAATATATTTAAATCTGTCTATTAGATTATCTCATTAGATTGAGTGATTATTTAATCTGTTATTATATTTTAATTTTTATTCGGAGGTAATAAGTAATTATATCAAAATAATTTTCATAAGATACTAATACATACATAGTATTACCGTAGATGTTACCAAAATTCTAACAAATTGTTAAGACAGTTGTATATTTTAATTTTGTCTTTATAGAGGTTGTTGGTATGTATTCCGAATACAAAAAAAGAATTAATTGTTTAATGACAACCTCTGATATTTATAATATTTCTACATTTATACTGTTATATCAGTTTGTGCACCAAAACGAAAAGGTTGTGCTCTCCTATATATGCTCTTGGAGATTTTGAGATGCCGCATTAGGGTCATTGTGATGGAAGTATACTGGTATCGTCAGCGAATGTGACTTTGTTATGATAAGTAACTCACTTGTAAAGAGGAGATATAAAAATTGATTCAGCGCATTCCTCTGAGGAACAGCGCAGATGGGAAACACCCTCGTCTGAAAATTTCTTCACAGGAAAATGTCCGCCAGGTACGAATTCAGTATTTCGTAGTACTCCGAGGGCAGCGCTCTTTTAATTTTTAATAACAGACCCTGATACTAGACCTTATTAAAAGCTCGTAATATATAAAGGAAAAAATAGCGTTTGCCTTTAATGTCTTAAAATACCATTTGCCACACTTATTCAATTGTAGCATGGTACTCTCGAAAGCCAAAGTGATAGTTAACTATAAGGTAACAGGATATTTTACAAGACTGAATAAAAGTAACATCTGTTGTTGGTTTGTTAGGCTTGGATATTAGTATAGGATGATCCACATTGAACTTTAGGATCCTACTATCGCACACACGGCGAGAATTTATTGAGAAGTTCCAAGCTACCTCATCTCATTATATGGTGACATTCCATGGTCGGCTAGGCAACCAGACCTGTCCTCTGGTGATTTTTTTTCGGTGGAGACACCGGCCACCTAAAGGCTGAAGTTTTTCAACGCAGGCCGCGGGATATTAAGGAATGAAAGGATGTTATTCGAAATGCAATCGCAGCACTTCCAGTGGAAATGGTTCCCAAGCAATACGGAAGGTGAGGTTCCAGGAGTGGAAAGCCCTTGCCAGCAATTGTTTGGACGATATCATTTTCAAAAATGATTGATAATTAACTGGATATGTTCTGTGCGCTGGTGTAATAAAACATTGAAAAGAATTTATATTGTTCTGTTTATTGCTGTTTCGAAAGGGGCAGATAATTTTGCCGGACTCTGTATTAGAATTTCTCTGCGCAGAGCGAAGCTATTTAAAAATTTCAAAATATATCATATACACCACACAGTATCCAAATGGCGAGGCTCACGTTGGAACAACAATCATTGTCAAAAATAAAATTATGCATTATAAGTTTTCAAGATACAAATCAGGGCGCTTTCAGGCTACTACAATATCTAACAGCAAGCCATTAGTGTTAATCCAAATTACATTACAACAGTATTCTCTTCTGACAATTTAGCTGATTATTTGCTAATTAGAATAACCTTAGGCGCCAAAGTGATGTTAAGAGCAAATTTTCTCAGCTTCTACAATAAACATACAAATTGAAATTTTCAGAATGACAATTGATGACACTTGATATATCCCTGAAATCAAAGGAGGAATTGGTCAATGCACTTAAAATGTTTAATTACACAGTCCAATAATCTGCATGGAAAAATCTTCAAAATGCTGAGTATAATTCACAGTACTAGTTGTCCTATTTGAGCCAAGCAAAAATTAATAGAAAACATATTTTATGTCGCATATAACAAATTATGAACACGCTGATAATAACGAAAAGCTCAAAAATACATTAGTAGAGCTCAAACAACTTTTTCTAATATCAAAAACACGGCAATGTACGGCAGTTGTTACCATGGGAAGCTACAAAATACTTTATTTAGGAATAAGTCTTTGCTCTTGTAAATTATATGAAGGCTGCATTCCAACCGTTTGACTTTGGAGTCACACACGAAGAAAAAGAAAAAGAAATAGTTTAATATTTTCTTTCGAGATGTCCTTACCAGTAAAAAAACTTCTAAAATTAATGAGATCAAGACTATAATTACGTCACAACTATATCCATGCAAAGACTTAGTTACGACCTATAAACACCTAGAGTACTACTAAAACTTCTAGAAAAGGGTTTTTTACTTATGTAATATACGAGATAAGTCTTCTTCAGAACAATGGAAAGTCATTACAATTATATAAGGTAATTCAAATTATACATTAAAAAGTTTTCCCTTAACAAAATACGAAATATTAGGACAATCTCAATTTTATTGCTGTCAGTATAAAGTACAGGCTTGGTAGTTAGCATCAAATGTGATGTCGGTCAAATGCCATGAACGACTCGGATGACATAATTCTTTTTGATAAATGCAGCTTTATTTTATGAATTTCACGTCTTTGAGTCCTGAAATCGTAGCAGTTTTGTTGACATAAATTTTTTTCTTCAAATAGTTCTAGAGGAAAAAGTCTAATGGAGTTATATCATAAAACCGCGGTGGGCAATCAACGTCATGCCTCTGAAAGATAACTAGACCAGAAGATTTGGTTTGAAGGTAAAATATTGGCTTTATTAAAAAAAAGTTGTTTAACATCTCCCCATAGCATACACAATTGCCAGTAACAGCGTTACTAGCTTCGTTTTCAAAAAATTATGGGCCAATAATTCCTCCAGACCACAATTCGTATCAAACAGTGTACTTTTGCAGATGCATTAGTTTTTCCTATATTTAATTCGTGGATTTTCACTGCCCCAGATGCGGCTATTTTGACGATTCATAAATTCATTTAAAGAGAAATGATTTTTATTACTTGATATGCCAATATATTCTAAAATTTATTTATATTAAACCAAAAATTGCTTTTTATTTTAAAGCAATGGAGTAAAAAACAATATTTTTTTGAGTTCTATCAATGTTAGAAATTTAAATTTGACTATCCGCCCATGTAGTACTGCCGTGGTAGGTTGTTGTTGGCGTTTGTGAAAGCCATATGCTCTTAGAAAAAAATCATAACATCAAAATGGACAAACCGTTGCAAATAAGTGCGGAGTATAACCGAAGAGCCGCGATTATCAAAAGTCTTCGTGCTGGATGCTCGGCAACTTAAATAATTTAGTTCTTTGGGTATCCGAAATCAACTGTGCACGACATTGTTACGAAATATAATGCTTTCGAAAAGTCTGGGGAAAGTTTCATCAATCCCTTACAAACGAAATTTGTCATGCCACTGCATTTTTTCAGGAGGAACTGTCACGAAAAAGGTTTAGGTACGTGTTCTGATGAATGTCGTGAAACCGTCGATGGTAACTGTGAGGCTTCGGGGAGGCGATATATATTTCAGAAGTCGGGTTATCGGGTAACGAGAGGGCTGTTCTGGTTTAAAGAATTCTGGTGCCCTAATAGTTCTGACTACTATGTTTGGAGCGTTGTCGAGGGGGATATAGTACAGACACCCTAATTTCGCATCTTCAGGCACTGCTATCGAAGCGACGTTTGCCAATATGGACAGCGCAAAGGCATCGCTTATTACTTTTCTTGACCTCAGGTCACTTATCGATCTTCTTATACTGGTATTTTAGCACACTGGGCACAATAGCACAGCCTTACTGCTCGAAACTTTTAGCTCCAGCGATAATGCAAATGACGCGTCCGCTGCGCTTGGAGACCCGACGCGCCTTTCTACCAATTTCTATTAAATTTAAGTGGATTTACTCGTACATTACTTTAATTACATTTAACAAAAATACAACCTTATACATAAATGTACTGTAAGAATTGTTTACGATATTTGTTTTGTGTGGTTGAATGTTAAGTAACACTGATTGAAAGCTATAAAATTGTTCTTTTATTTTAATAAAAATACCTTGAACGTATCAGTACCCGTATAAAACTATATAATATACTAAAAAGTATTAACAACTGTCATTATAGAATTATTCTTAAGTTGATTGTGAGGAATATATATTGCAAGCTGGGTCGGCCTGCACCGTAAGTTTCTTACACTGGTTTATTTCCAATTGTTTCTTGGAAGGATAAGTTATTTGATTAATGTGAAATTTGCGTTGGCCACAATTGCGTTTTATATTGAGACCAAGATAACAATTAGGTCTACTGTTCGTTACCCCCAATTTACTTTTTAGCAGTTTATTTAACTGCTAACACACGATTGATATCGGCCGAGAACAAGGCGATCACTCACATAAAAGCAAACATAATTATTTTTCTTCACTCATATCAATACACGATTCAACTGCAAATGAGAATGTACTAAATTTATTTTGCTTGTGACTTTTTGTGAAATGTTAACGGCACTTGTTTGAAGCAGTACACACTTTTCTGCAATGTCCGCACATTGTGCTACTACTATCATCCAGTTTTTTAGGCTGCTTCATGTACATTTGTACTAAGACCGCTGTAGAAGAAAGCTACTTTAATGTTCTCATAAATCCCGTCATTAACGTAGAATCAGAACAGGCAAACTATGAAGACGTTTCTTGTCATCAACGGCGTCTTTGTATGTGTTAGCCGTGTGTACATTAGTATTTGTCTTTATCACAAATACCTACATGCACTTAATGAAGTTTCTGTCAATAACTTGATTTATAGTAAATACAAAAACATAGAAAATACTTAGACATTATGTTGTATTCTAAGTTGTAGTGAAAACAGCATAGGAAAATAACCGGCTAGGTCACTGATCAACAAAGAGTGCAAGGTTGAACTGTCGCCAAGTCAGCCAGAGCGCACACAACATATCCATACAATGTTTTATATAAATTGCTAATTATTTTGTATTTTCTGTTTGTCGAATTAATGTTTTATTAAGAAGTTTTAGATATTTTCCTTGAAACTGTTTATCATAGTAGTCATTAAAATAAAAATTATTATAATCCGGCACAAAACTTATTCTCTTTTATTTTTAAAGTCTTTATGCTGAAAATCCATTTAGTTGTTAGCTTTTTCTTTAGATTGCTTGTGATGTCCTAATATAATCTATCACTTGTTTACCTAATTTTTATAGTAACATGCGTTTTTCATATGTTTATTGGGTCTTTTCCAAATACCCAATTTACAAGGAACTATACTCAGTTGTCGGAAAAATGACTAATTTCAAGCGTAATAGCCAAAGTCGTGTTTTTATTTTGACTACTAGTCTCAACAGAAAAAAATGCGAAGTTTACAGTCTTTGAAATCAAGCTGTAAATAAATGTTTATGGTTTTATTTCAACTGCTCTATCATTATGTGGTGCGATCTAAATTGAATTTCAGAACTTTTTTTTTATTAAGGCAATCATAATTTTATTATTATTGGTGTGAAATACAGATTTAGGAGTTACGTTTGAAATATGATGGCAGAATTCCCCCCATGGCTCCGTTAACACGAAACTACTTTATTAGAAAAGTTATCCACAATACTTTCTCATTATGCAGCTCTATTTTAAAAATCACGCATTTAATGTTCTCCTTTATCTCTAAAGTTGTATCACATTTATTAATATAAAAAAAACTTCTTTCTTTAAATAGCATCTAAAAAAAGTCTAATGGGGTTAGATCATAAGACTACAGTGGCCAATCAATGTTATCCCTCTACGAGATAACACGACCAGGAAATTTAGTTTGAGGTAAAGTAAGTGTTTTATTTGCTGTGTGACATGTAGCTTCATCTTGTTAAAACCACATGACATTTAAGTTCAAATCGTTAATATCATTAAAAAAAAGTTTCTTATGATCGCTCGAAAGCGCTGCTAACTTCGTCCTCAAAAAACTACTAGTCGCTTCCACCTACCCAAAATGCACACTAAATAGTACATTTTTGTGGATACCTTGGTTTCTCATAAAAAGCACGTGGATTTTCACTAATCCAGACGCAACAATTTTGACGATTTACAAATCCAATTAAACCAAAAAGCTTTATCGCCCAATATGAGTGTATTTGCAAAAATCAGCATCGGCTGTTGTATTCTCTAAAATCCAGTTTACAAATGTATGCCGTTTTTGGTGGTCTTTGCTAGACTTTGTCATATGTGTGCCAATTGAACGAATGCAAAATTACATTTTGTACATAAAGCACTAGGAAGTTTGTAACAAACATATCTGAGTTTGCGGCTCTACCTCCACATTGATTTTTGTTAAAAATATTTTAGATGTTATCACCCTGGGTGAGTGGTAAAATTGAAATACCTACTCCTCTGATACGATGGTGCTCAATGCGGAATAATTATTAGTTACTTATTAAATGTCAATTTACAGTTTATCTTGATGAGGGCTGCATAGGTAAAAAAAATTAAAATGATATTTGTTGCTGCTATAACAATTACTTAGGTTTTACTAAAATTTCAAAAGTTTTCATCAAACAGTAGAGACGAGTGAAAGCTAGTAGCTTATATATACTGTAGCTTTTTTATTTTGCATTTGACTAAATGAACCAAATAATTATATGCCGTTATTCAAATATTCAATTAACAAAGCACTAAGGATAATATCTTAATACTAGTCTGGTGTCTTACATGAGATTGTAATTTAAAAGTTATGTTTAACCACATATATGTGTCTATTTTTCTATCATTATTTAGCCGATGATGTACAGTGTACTCATGTTATATAAACTCCCACAAAATATAAAACTAAAATCACAAGAAATATGCAATCACAATAAACCAATTAAATTCAAATAGTTCAAATAGTACAGCCACTTTACAAAATCCTGCCCATTATTATGGTTGTCGTTGAGGATCACTGTTTTTTCTTCATTTACGCTGGGGTATTAGCTTTTGTGTTTTACAGTATAAATCATTTTTATTAAGACGTTCATTTCTATTACAGTATAAGAGGTAATTAATTTTCTTCTAAAACTACCAAAATGGGTTGTTTATTTTAATAATGCTTTCAAATTATTTTTTAGGCGCAAACCATTATTAAAAGAGTGACTGACTTCTTTGATAAACGATTCACCTGGTCAAAGAATGTATCTTCCACAGACAGTCACAAAAATAGCTGTTGTAGCAATAACAAAGTCTGTTACATTTATTAAAATAAAAATATGAAGGTGATCCACATCAGCAGTAACCGGTATAGCAAGTTGAAATAAAAATCAACGTTTGGTACCCGTCAACAAGATTGAATATAATGATTTTGATCGGAATTTAGTAAGAAGAATTATGCATCAGGTTTATAATGTGGATCACTAGGTCCGTAAATTAAAAATTTGGTTAAAATAAATAAAAGAAAACACTGAATATACAGGTGGAAAAGAAGAGCAAAAAACACTGAATTAAAATTTGGGCTTCATTATAATGTATGCCATAATAAATGAAAGTTATTAATGGAAAGAAATTATATCGTAGCATATAAGAAGATTGAAAGATAATGAAGCTTTAAGTGATAACAAAAAGCTATTCATGTACTTGGATAAAACTGGCAATTTGACACAGAACGTGATGTTTTATCATCTAAATTAGCTGGTCAAAGTTACATTATAGTTTAGGCTGGTGATGCGTACGGTTTTGTAAAGAATGTGCTGTTAATTTTTAAATGAAAAAGTAAGTTGTTGATTACACTACACAACAAAATTGCAACTTTTGTCTGGTGATTGAGTTTTATCACATGATGTTTACTAATTTGACGTCTCTAATTTCAAATATAACCTCAGTTTTTTTGTAACAGCTCTTGTTTACGAAATATAGCTTTCACGAAAAATTCACCTTGTTAGTGTGTTAATTTACTTGTAATTAAGAAAATATTAAGTTTTTTTTAATATAATTTGATATGGCATCGTCAAGAAGAGTTTGTGCCAATGATCCGAATCATTTGCGGAGAGTATATGTTTAAATAATACCGTTTGAATGTGACAGCGTTCGTGATTGAGGCTTACAAAAATTACTTTAGTCACACACTTGAAATAAAAGACAAGCCTTGGATTCCACAAAAGGTATGCAAAAACGTGCGTTGAGTTTCTAAGTTTGTGGAAAAATAAGAAAAGGAGCAGTTTTAGGTACGAAACCGCTATGATCTGGACTGAACCCTTGAACCACCACGACGACTGTTATTTTTGTTTGGTGAACATAACTGGCACTAACCTCAAGCTGGTGCTTCACAGGAGGATCCTATGCATTTTGAGGCGAAAACTAACAGTAGTGATAGTGACTTTGAATGTGACCTGAAAGCGCCAAAACTATTCAACCAAGATGATTTAAACGACCTTGTCAGAGATCTGGGACTGTCAAAGGCTGCTTCAGAAATTTTGGCTTCTAGGCTAAAAGAATAAACTTAGTAACAAAAGAAACGAAAATTTCTTATTACCGCACAAGAGAACAAAATCTCCTCAAATATTTTGCTGAAGAAAACGATTTCCTATTTTGTAAAGATGTACCTGGTTTAATGGCTGCAATTGGACTTTAAAATTACGTTTCTAGTGAGTGGCGTTTATTCATAGACTCATCAAAACGTAGTCTAAAATGTGTTCTCTTACATAATGGGAATAAATTAGGGTTGTTGCCTATTGCACGTTCCACAAAAGTAAAAGAAGAATATACAACTATTGCTCTGGTTTTAGACAAAATTAAATATGTGGAACACAATTGGCTCATATGTGTTGATTTAAAAATGGTCAACTTTCTTTTAGGTTAAGAAGGTGGTTATACAAAATATCCCTATTTTCTTTGCTAGTGGGACAGTAGAGCTAAAAATCAACATTGGATTAAAAAAGATTGTCCTCCTCGGGAAGCGCTAGTTCCAGAACAACAGAACGTGATAAACCCACCTTTAGTATCAAGGGATCGTATAAATTTGCCTCCGTTACATATAAAACTAGTACTTGTAAAAGGTCTTGACAAAAATGGAAATTGTTTCCTTTTCCTATCAAAAAAGTTTCCAAAACTGAGTGCAGAAAAGATAAAAGCGGAAATTTTTGACGGGCCACAAATAAGATCATTAATAAAAAAACTCAAATTTTACGGACACTTTGACAGAAATTGAGAAAACGGCATGGAATGCGTTTGTTTGGCTTGTTCAAAATTTTTTGGGAAATAAGAAAAGTCCTAAATTTTCTCAACACGTCGAACAACTGATGAATCACTTTCAAAGGCTTGAATGTAACATAAGCATCAAGTTACACTTTCTTTACAACCACCTGGACTATTTTCCCGCCAATCTTGGGGACCTAAGTAAAGAACAGGGCGAGCGATTCTACCAGGACCATCGTACCATGGAGGAACGCTATCAGGGCTACTGGAACGCACACATGATGGCTGACTATTGTTGGAGCATTCAGAATAACTCTCTGCCTTCGGCTTCAGCAAGAAAATCACATAAAAGAAAGTTTTATTCATCTTAAGAATTAAATAAATTAGAATTATCTCTAAATTTATAGTGTTTTATTATAAAAAAACCCGTGTCATATTTTTTTAACTAGAGCTGATACAGAAATTTCAATCACGGAATTGAAATTATCATCAAAAATTGGACTAATATCATGTAACATAACCCAATCATCAGAAATGTTGTTGTGGAGTGTTATCACATGACATGAATTACTATAATTTTATATAGTGGCTAAGAAAACACTTAGTCCTTAATCTACCACCAAATGGAGTAATTAATATGGATAATATACCAACAACAAAAATATATTTGGAGCTATAAGAAAATAGTATTCTAATAACAATTCACATACTAAACGCAAAAATTTTAATGCAAGTGAAAAGATAGCCAGTGAATAAAATGTATTACATAGTCCAATTATTAAAAAAACATTAACACACTGTTATTCGCTTGCCTCTATATCACTGCGACTTAAATCCAATATAATATCGGAAATAATGGAGAGAAAAGTTGCTATGAATAATGTGTTGCCGTGTAGCAGCAATATTCAGCAGTTGGTGAGAAATATATTTGCAGAAATTACTAACGAAAACTGGAAAAGTATGGTTTAAGCGATGATGTATTTACAACTTTGTAGTTTACTGTACATCAAGAACCTTTAGATTGAATCTGATGGTTGGCGGTGGAATGACAGTGAAAGTTAATTAATTTCAACTCACCAGTATAAATTACATATACGGATTTCGTATGCAGCAAAAGTCAGTTTTGTTTTTGTAATTTTGACATTGTTTCTTAGCTCCTTGCGCTTGGGTGCAATATGTGATTTGCATGTTTTGTGCAAAATTTTTGCATGACACGGTATTTCAAACAAATTCATAAATTTTGGAAATAATTTCTGATGTAGCTATAACAAACTTTATTGTAGGGTACTGCAAATAAAATGTTTCTTGTTTTACATTTTGTAAAGTTTATTATATTTTTGTGATATGTAAACTTTTTATACAGTCTAAATACCTAATAACAGAATAATTTTATGAAAGGAATTTGAGTGTTTTTAGATTTACCGTCAAAATGCTTTTGATGCTGCCTATACTACATAAACTAGCAACGCTAATTTCGTATTAAATTAGCATGTCAGTATTACTACTGTATA
The DNA here is from genome assembly GCA_036346155.1 of Sinelater perroti. Taxonomy (NCBI): domain Eukaryota; kingdom Metazoa; phylum Arthropoda; class Insecta; order Coleoptera; family Elateridae; genus Sinelater; species Sinelater perroti. The sequence continues at coordinate 27,211,586 of JARFIY010000143.1, forward strand.
TTATCTTTTAATATAACGTACTAATATTAGTGTTTGTAAGACGTGCAGTAGCAATGTTATTTTAAATTTATTTTGAATTGCTTAAATAATTTTAGTAATATTAACACATTATATATTTGTATGTTGTGATTTGGCTTGTTCTCTAGTGTTGACAAATATGTGCCGAATATGTTACCTATAATACAGAGTTGGGCCTCCACACTATTAAAATATAAATATATATGTTGTGTTGTTTATTAATAAAGGTTATAATAAAAGTTAATTTTTAGCAAATCACATGTTACTAATTTAATATTTTCTAACGGAACGTATTGATTTAACAGGAATTAGCGGACACACTTGCTTTCCTTCAATATTGTTTTGGTGACACTGTTGCATAGCATTTGTTTATTGGTGTTTGATCAATAACTTTTACTGTACCAACAATTGCACTTCACTTAATTGTCGATCTTAAGAGAAGTGTTTGTGTTAGGAACTTGATTTGCAATCGAGCAATTAGAATTTCTTGTGATTAAAAATTTGAATTAATAATTTAAATAATCAGAACGTTCTAATAACTGGCGATCAAACATTAAAATGCGTACAATTTAAATACTTTCAATCTGCGACGAATAAGTGGAATGATTAAAGTTAGTATAAAATGATTTTGAACAATGCAAATGTAAAAGCGAGTAGTTGTGTTAAACCGTGATCGCCTAGAGTTATCAGAAGTGCATGTGCCCAACCTCTAATAGATAGCAGCCCTACAGTTTAAACTAAACAACTAAGTTAAAAATACACATAATAATTATAAGCAATTTTACTTCCGCAGAGTATGCAAAGTAACAACCCGAACCTTACACTTTGCAACAGCCAGTGTTTGGAACTCTACAAACAACATAAAATCCTGGTTTTCTACAATTCCCACAAAACAATTCTTGTACACCACCAGTTTAATATTCAAATTACATATCAGCATCTCCAGCTTTTATTAACGCACCACCATTTGTAATCAAGCTTATAATCCTCAATTAACCGACAACATACCGTCAATAATTGTTGACGATTCTGATAAGAACAATACAGAAAACCAATACGCCTCGCCACAAGTTAAAAAACGCAAACAAAATAATCAAAACCCTGCGATACAAGTAAATAAAAATCCGACTGCATATCAAAGCAGATAGAATCTGTTGGGCAATATTAGTGCCAACGATAAACTGCAAGCATCAAAAGTAAGCGAAATAAAGGAAATACCTAAATTTCCCTAATATTTATATATGGGGTGTTACAAATTACGCAAAAATGCTTGAAAACCTAACAAAAGTACTAACAAGAGAACAACACAAAGGCTTTAGCAAACAATACAAACACTCCCGAAACATACAGACAATAAATCATACACCTTAGAGTCAAAGGAATTATACATTGTACTTACCAGCTAAAGAAAGACAGTGTCTACAGAGTGGTACTTAGAAACATATATCATTCTGTAGATATCGAAGAAATCAAAGTAGAATTACAAAAGCGAGGCCGGTACGAAACATAAATGTTTAACCCTGAGTAACAAAGGTACTTATGTTCTTTGTGGACCTTAAACCTGCGGACGGCAATAAAAAGGTATATGAAATAAAACATAGTAACCACCAAATGATAACGATGAAACCGCCACGAAAAAAAAACTACAGTTACCCAGTGCACCAGATGCCAATCTTATGGACACAGTAAAAGCTATTGCACAAAAGCTTACTTATGCGTCAAGTGTGGAAGGGAGTACAGTACTACTACCTGCAAAACACCAAGAGATTTTTCGGCCAAGTGTGCGTTGTTCCAAGGATCACGCCCAGTAAACTACAAGGGTTGTCAGGTATACCAACAACTCCAGCTAAACAGAAGAACCACCGCCCTCTTAGAAACACAAAGTATAAAGAGGGTACATTACCGATTGCTGTACGTCGTGTATATTTTTCAAACGAAAATAGTCCAAGCTACTCACGAATCGCGTCAAGTCTTTATAACATGAATCTAACTTAATATAGTCTCAATATTTGTTTAAGTTTGAAACTATGTTCAATTAATTTATGAATTAAAATAGCTTGATGTTAAATCTGCTTACTACGCTAGTTACCAAAAACCTCCAAATAGCCTTTTGGAATGCAAATAGCACAACTTTGACTTCTAATTTAACTGTTCCTAAAAGAGCAAAAGGTTGATAAGTTGTTGAAATTTATTTTATGGAAATGTGCTATTTCAATATCTACAATTATACCAAATGCTACACCAATCACCCCGACGAAACAGTTCACGATGGCTCAGCAATTATTATAAACAACAAAATATATCTCATCATGCCATGGAAACGTTTGTAACTGATTATCTACATGGCGATATCATTAGTGTCAAAAGTGGTTCACTAATAATAGCATCTATATACAGTCTGCCAAGACATTCTCTAAAACAAAGTCAATACGAAGCATTTTTCAAAAAACTAGGCCAAGTTCACTCCTGGCGGCGACTACAATGTTAAAATGTTATCTGGGGATTAAGGCTAACAACGAGATATCTATAACTACATATACACCGAGGAGCCCACATACTAGTCAGCTGACTTAAATAAAATACCTGATGCCACAGATTTCTTTGTTACCAAAGATCTATCTCCGAGATACTGTAAAGTGCAAACGTGCTTTGACCTTCCTTCCCTCTACAACAATCACTCAAATTGGGACTTGTTCAGGGAGTACTTAACGGACATTACAACAATTAAAGAAGAAATTAAAAGACGTACAACAGAACACCTAGTTAGCCCAGTGTGTTAGTATTCAATTTACTCTACAATGCTAATATCACTCGAAGATTAAGTAGACTTAATACGTTAGATCTTAATAATTAATAAGTGTGCTATTAGTTATACAGAGAATTGCACTGGGCGTCACTCCTTCCTCATGACAATGTTATTTGGTTTAGTATTATAGTATGCAAATAAATGTGATTGTTGGCCTCGCGCAGTTAATTTAATAAAAGAAATTTAAGCCTTCGCTAAGGTTTTCATCGTTTTACAAAAAGTTGAGGGTACTGTGAAAGGGAAGTAAATAAAGTACTGATTGGGTGCATTATTTCTGCTTTTGAATTTCTTTTGAGATCAATACGTTTCATTTGAACATATTAATTTAACAACCAACAGGAAAATCACAATTATTTTATTGTCACTTATAAATTATCTCTCAGTTGGTGTATGCTTAGTGTCACATCGAAAAGGAAATATTTACTCTCTAATTTCAAAATATGACTTGATTTATTTACTCCCATTTTTATGTGAATTTGTTCTGTTTCTATTACAACAAAATTTAACTTAAATATAGCTTTAAATTATGATACAGGACTCGATAGAATGTTCTCCCCTTTTTGAATTAACCGCGGCGCGCAATGTATTGGTATCAGCGCTCGAATTCTATATCCTTGAACAGCACAAGGTGCACCGTTTTAGTGCCCATCATATCGTGGAGTGCTGAACATTGCGTTTGTGTTAGACTTATTTTAAAAACGATGATTCTATAATTGTGACGCAGCGGCTATTTTGCCTTGGATATATCTTACTGGAGCCTACAGAGAATTCTATACTGCGATTTCAAGTTTCATCTATACAAACTGATGATAGTTAAGAAAGAGACTTAACATATGTGATTGATATGTGCGGCAAGTTGCTTGCGGGGACATGATGCTAAATGTTCAAATTATGCTGTCGTGCTTCATAGTAACGTAGTTTATTTTTATTTATCAGGTTACGTTAGTAGGCATAATTTTTGGTATTGGGTCCCATGCTATCCTCGACAATTTCATAAGCAATCTTTCTACGGTCCATAGTTAGCTTATGACTGATTGTGTGATGCTATTACCAAATCACAGAGCCGTATTTTTGACTTTTATATCTACCAGCTATTGTTGTGCGGAATCTCCTGGAGCTTAGACTCAGCGAATATGAAAATGTATCATTGTGGTTCCAACAAGATGGCGCTACCGCATACACGGTGATAATTCCTCGAGGAGTTTTGAGACAAACATCTCATTATGTAATAACATTCCATAAATTACCAGACCTTCACCTTAACTTATCCTTCCTGAAAACACTTAAGGGCTGAAATCTTTCGACCCACGTCCCGGATGATTGAGGAATTAAAGGATGCTATTCGAACAGTACTAGTGAAAATGACATCGGTAAGCTATGTGCAACTACAAAGTGAGATTGCAGGTGTGTATCGCTCGTGCGGGCACACATTTGAACAATATCATCTTTAAAACTGATTTGATGACTAAATGGCAAACATTGTTCTTTGTGGTGGTACAATGAAGAGGATCTATGTTGTTCTTTTTATTACGTTTTTGAAAATTGGTAATCATTGTATGGGACCTTATGCTATAAGTTTCTAATGTACTTAAGATAATCTGACAAAAAGCCATTTATTTGAAATGTTTAAGTTTTGAAACTCTTTATAAGTTTTTAAATCTTATTGTAATCGTTATTTGTGCTACTTAAAAAGTGTGAAGGTAGTGAACAATCCTTATTATTTGTTTTGGTTATGGGGTACTTAATTTAAGATATTGGATATTTGTACGAATTAACCAAAGTTACGTGCTCGATATGTATCATTGCTAATTGGCAACTCTGCGTGTGCTAGGTGCAATCTGACGTTTGTATCATACAGTTTGACATTTTTGACGGCGTACATATTTGGAACGTTTTGTCATACGAATGCCATTTTCATTAAGTTAATAATTACTCTCGGTCAAAAAATCCTGAACATTTTGGTGTGATGTTTTTACGACTTTAGATGTGAATTATTTCAAAAACAATGCCTCAATTTTCAACGAACTTAAAAAGTTCGTTACTGAATTCTATATGTCTGTCGGTCTGTCGATCTGTCTGTCGCTGTCACAAAATTATGGATTTTTTAAAATTTTTAAAATGAATTCTTATAGGAAATTTTACGCTGATTTCAAAATCGAAATCAAAAAGTTTCTATCTCGAATAGTTTTCGAGATATTCGACTTCGAATTTCGGGAAAATTTCGACATTGCGATTTTATGAGTAATTCTTAAAGAAAATTTTACGCTGAATTCAATAATGAAATCGAAAAAATTCTATGTGGAATAGTTTTCGAGATATTCGACTTCGAATTTCGGGAAAATTTTCGACATTGTGATTTTAAATGTGATTCTTATAGGAAATTTTACGCTGAATTCGAAAATGAAGTCGAAAAAATTCTATGTCGAATAATTTTCCAGATATTCGATTTCGAATTTTCCCGAAATTCGAAATCGAAATCGAAAGGTTTTTTTAAGTTCGTTCTGGGATTGCTTACAGATCAATCTCTTCGCCGGCCCCATGTTTAGTGATGAAGTCCTACAAAGTCATTTATATCTTTGGTTTAATCAATTTAATCGTGATTTTAGTTCTCTGGCGGGTGAATTTAAAGAAGGCCGTCCAAAATCGGCCGTGGTGCTAGCAAACATAGATACCACGCGCGAACTGATGAAGCAAGATCGAACATCCTTAGACATTAGTATGATTACCATAAATTTGATAATGCACGAACATTTAACCGTGAAAAAGGTATGTGCGCATTAGAACGTTGAATTGATTGTCCATCCGCTGTACAATTCTGATTTGGTCCCTAGTGATTTCTTTTTGTTCCTACACGTGAATATTAAACTGGGCCTACAAAGATTTTCGACGCGATAAAGGCAGTTGATGCGTTCAAAAACCGTATTTCGCAGATATCTGATGCGCTATCGAAAAATGCTATGAAAATTGGTTCCAGCGTATGCAACAATGTATTGATCGTCAGGAGAATACTTTGAAATACAATAAAAAAGTTTTCAACATTAAACATTTGTTTTTGTTAGTTTTTGCAATAGATATTAAGCAGCCTACGTATTTCCGTGGTCTTTAAAGTGCTTCAGCACGATAAATTATTTGAGGATACTGTAGGTTATCGAACTCGTCTGGGAAATCATATATCTCTGGCCACATTTTCCGTCGGGAAAAGGGTGTATGATTGCGGCACACAACTAGCGTATCGGCTTGCTTATTGCTTCCGATAACGATGTGCGGCTCTACCCGCTTTAGTTTCTGCTTACGTCCCTACGTTCGCAAGCGCTTGTAATTTCTTCTTTAATTTAGTGTGAAGTCTTGCAGTTAGTTGGAGAAGATTTTGAATTTCATTTACGTATGAAATTTCTACGGTTATTTGAATAATTACTTTTATTTAGAATAGATTATTTTGTTATTTAAGCTGTTATTGCTTCCAAATTTGAGTATTTATTTTAAACTAAATTGAAGACTAAATTGGCTGTAACTATGTTGTATTTTATAGGAATTGTTTCTCTATTTCTCTTAAAAGGATACACATAATAATATTACAATAATAAACGATCTATTTTAGCTCATACTTTGAGGTTTTTATAGTGGTTTTTTATGTGAAATCAAATGAATTTTGCTTGTTCTAATGTATTCTTTCGAATTTAAAATTTTCTCTCCGCAATTTAGGATTTATTTTAAAAAATTACAAATTTCTTATGTTGAAGGAATTACTTCTCGTTTTTCCATTTCTTTAATCATTGCTCGTTGTAATTATCTTACTCTTACTTTAGCTCCACTTATTTCCCGACCTCATTTTTTTTTTATTTATTTTTCTTGATATAAATAACAAAGGACTTAATATTTCTCTTTGTCGTCGTGCACCTGTATTAGTTACAAACTCTTTTGATACCCAATTATTTGTTATAACTTCGTAGATATTCTTAAATAACGACAAGCTGATGTATTATTTTTTCCAGGACTTCCCATATTTTCTCCCTTAGGACGCTATCGAAGCTTGTTGCAGATTCACAAAACATAAAAATTAATTAATTTTATGTTTAAATGTCTTTTCAGCTAATTGTTTCAAGCTAAATATTAAATCTGCAGTTCCTTTCCCTGGCCCAAAGCCAGCAGAATTATCATCAAGTGTTGACTCCATTATTAATTTTAGTCTTTTCTCAAGTATTACTTCAAATACTTTACTTATCACCCCAAGTACCAAAATTTTTCTGTAGTTAGTGCAATTTCTAAGATCCACTTTTTTATAAATCTACAATATAGCTGCCACCTTTCCAGTCCCTAGGAATTTTTTCTGTAATGCAAGCTGTATCTAATATTTTTCAGAAGTTCTATTCAATAGTTTTGTATTTTCCATGCTACTTTCCTCCATTTTGTTTCAAAATTCTTCCCAGGCATCTCTCTTTGCTTTTAGCAGTGATTCTTTAACTCTTTTTATCTATTCCTTATACCGTCAGTATTTCTGTTCCGTTTTATTACTAAGATATTCTTTTCAAATTTATTTCTTCTTTTGCTTCATTGTTCTAAAATGCAATGCAAATTTTTCGATCACAATTTACATTACAGCTCTTTTCAGCCATTTTTGCAGGTTTGTATTAAACAAAGTTTACAGTATTTCAAGATCGTTTTCCTAGTTTGACTGTGTAAGCTCATTTTCTAATTAATCATTAATTTCTTGTCTATGCTCACTTTGTACTAATACTAAATCTGTAATCGATTTTTCATTTCTACTTTCTATTACTCTCGTGTACATATGTATATCTTTGTCCTTATAGTGTATACTGCATGATATTATATTATTATCTGTACAAAATTCTATGATACGCTTACTATTACTATTTGCGTGGTCTTCTCCAAACTTTCATCTGAAAATCCTACTTAATTCTTCTACCAACCCCTGCATTAAAATCTTCCCAGAATACATACTTCTTCTCTTTCGTCTAGTTTTATAAAGGTCCATATCCCACAATAATTGTTTTTATCATTTTTTGTCTTATCTATATTTACTCTACTCTAATAATCCTTTCAGAAATATATTTTCAATTACTTATATATTGTTATGAATTAATAAACCCATCCCTGCTTTAGTTCTCTTTAGTGTATCCATTTCGAAACAAATGTTCATTTCCCATTCTTATGTATCATTTCCCTTTTTTCGTCTTAATAATACATATTACTCTTAAATTTCCCATTTAGAATTCTGACATAAGTTCATATTCTTTCATATTAATACCTTGCACATTCCATGCTCCTATATTTCAAATCTTATACATTCTTTTATTGAATTCTATACCAAAATCAGTTTCTATAGCTTCTTTTAATTGTAGTTATCCATCTTCGATGTACTTTACAGTTTTTTAATTGTTCTAATTTTTTCCTACGTTTACTCCATTTTCATTCCACTCCTCGAATTATTAATTTATTGAAGCCCAGTTTACCATTTTACCCTCTCTCTTTTCTTCTTAGCTTTTGCTCTAATTTATCTTTGATTTTCTCTTTCCTTTGCTGTTAGATCGTTGTTAATAAATATTTTACCTCTTTATTACATTTTTAGTTTTTATTTGGTTTCCATAATTATTTTCTTCTTTTTGGTTATAATATTCCACCAGGTAAGTTCTGATTACTTTCAACTACTACTCCAAAAAATTGGTAATCACTTGCCTTAAAAATTTATCGTGGGTTGTGTCTATAGGTACAACTATGTTAATTTCTTTCTCTTCCTTTTCAATTTTTTTGCAGTATTTGTTAAGTGTATCTTAGTTTCATCTTATTCTTTCGTTTTTTTTACGATCTTCAGTTTCAACGTTTCGTTCTCAAATTATAACTGCACAATCTCAGCTTATAATTCCTGTGGATCTTTTTTTTTTCCTTCAGTTTCGTTTTTATGTCATTTCCAATTTCATTCCGCTTTCATTTATTTCAATTACTAATTTCATTTTTTTCTCCAACTCATCATCATTAATGGCACGCGGTTCCTCAGGAGATGTTGGTTTTCCTTTTTTTTCTGGGAGTTCTGTTTTTTACTATCGCCAAACACCTCAACAAATTGCCTTTCTTTCTTTTTATCACTCGGACCTGTGCTTCTTTTAGACTCAGATAATTGTTTTATTACCTTGAAAAACACCTATTGTCTTACGAAAATTATCACACTACTTGAACGACCTCGGTAACACAGCCCAGTTTTCATGTTTACTTGCGCAGCGTTCAACGACCCGGTCGCGGTGACAAGACACTTGTTTATTAATTTTTGGTACACGCTTCAAATAATATGTATTTAGATTCGAATCAATTACAGTAACTAATTCTACACTTCACTACTTTCAACATTTAAAAATACCTTCAATTAAATTTGTCTCAAAATTTCAAAATTAAAAATCAAAAGCATAGAACGTCACGGAGTCGTGCATACGGTTATCGCATTGCCTATACATACATACATTCATATATATGTATGTATCTATGTGTATATATAAATATATATATACATACATACAAATAAAATTTAGACATGTGTATGTAGCAGTGGTGCAAGTTGTCAGTCGGGCTTTTCCATATATTATCCAAAGTATTAAAATGGCACCTTTTGAATATGTTTTCGCCTGGCGGGATAAGAAATGTGACTTGTGATTTCAACAACATGGGGTCAGATGTCATATAGCAAGTGAAACATTCACTTTACTTCAAACTACATTTTCTGGTGATGTTATTACGCGAAGGGGTGGCATAAATCGGCTACCGCGGTTTTGTGACCTAACCCCATTGTAGATTAGATTAAGGCTATTTAAAAGACAGGATTTACACCAACAAACCTGCTACATTTTCGAGGTTAAAAGTAGTGAACATTAGATGTGTAATTGCCGCTTTTATGGGAAAGGATTTGACTGACATCATATTTCATACATAAATGTTAAGTATGTATTTTACACGAATAGCAACATAAATTTGTGTTGCTTTAATATTTTTTGCTTTATTCGGGAAACACATCTTAAAGTTCAATTTGGATCACCCCATATATTAAAATCATTCTTGTTAGGAATGATTTTTTTAACTTTTACACTTTTTATTTCTAAGAGCTCCATAAAAGCTTTTTGGTTAATTTTTATATACCTCTATTTCAACATTTTATATTATATCAACATGATATTTTTGCAAATTAAATATCTCTGTATTCTAAAAGTTGTTGTAAGATTCTAAACTAGTTATTTAATATTTAATAATAACGAACAGTGTAGATTTAGTTAATTTAATCTATCGGTTAATTGTTCGTATAAGTTTAATTTAATTTACTATTTACAACGCAATGCTGTTCATTTAAATGTTATTAGACAAATAGATTTCGTAAATGAAATTACATTAAAATTCTTGTTATACAAATTTGAATTTTACATTTTTTTGTTTTTTTGTTTAACTATTAACCAGATGCTGGTGCATACAAAATAATATTCCATTTAAGCAACTAAAAAATAAGGAAATATAAAAAATACGAAAAGAGCTTTTGTATTACAACTAAAAATAATATACTATAATAATTTACCTTAAAATTGATTAGGAGAAAATGAGAAGAGATTATTTTAACATGGACAATAACATCCAAAATTGTGGTTTACTGACGGGCAAAGATATCGTGAAACATGTAATAAATGTAGAAAACAAAAAAGATGCCCAACAAGTAGACGATAATATAAATACTAGATCTAAAGCCCTTAAAACTGTGTTTGAGGCATTCCAAATATTAAGACGCATTTTTTTTTTAATATGGTGTCAAACAAAAACAGTTCAATTATTTAAGTGACTGTTAAATATTTATTGAAAAAAATCTTTATTTAAATAAAATACACAAAAACAAAATTTTTTTAAATGTCTATAAGTAGATATTTAAGGGGGAGTAACATATAAATGTTGAAATTCGAGGTGTTTCTCGTTTTTTTAATTAAAAAAGAAACGGCATAATCAATCATTTTAAACCTTGGTACGTTTATTGTACGAAGTAAATAAAATACAAAAATTATTCTTTTATTTTTTTTTGGCCGCCACGACAGCGGCTGGTTCAAAATGGAGTTTTTTAAAATATTGCCTTTGGCGTTGACAGCTTTGAGACAAATTGAGACGTCTAAAAACTAAAAACTAAAAAGATTCTTTAAATATATATGGATGGCTATTACGTGACGTAGGGAAATTGAAAAATTTTGATTAAAAAAATGGCAGCCATTTGAGGAAACAATTTTTTTGGAGTCAATTTTTGTAGTAAATTGTTGATATAAAAAAATATAGCATGTATCAAAAACAGCTACGTCACGTAATGAAGACAGATTTCTCGAACAGAATCCATTTTGAAGCAGGTCGATAGGATAAAAACTGTCAACGCGGTCAAAACACGTGATTTCGAGAAAAACGCGTTTTAAGTTTCGGAAGGAAAATCGACCTCTGAGTCTGCTATCCCTGGGCCGTATAGTACAAGCTTTTTCTCGGTCAAGGGTTGCCGGAAAGCTTGCAGGGCTTGAAGAGCTTCATGCGTGCTGGCATGTGCTTTATAACTTATGGAAGATGAGTGCGCAGTACTGCAAACCGCCAAGAGCGCTAGAACAACTCATCAGCGTTTGGGGCTCATTTTGAATATTTCTAGTGCGAATTTTTACTTGGGAACAACGATACATGTTCTTTGGCTGCAAAATTATTGATTTAGGCAAAACAAAAAATTGCTTTTTAAAAAATTTACAGTGTTACTCCCCCTTAATTGGCATAAGTGGTACAATATATGAGAACAAAACAATCTTTTTGCTGCACTTTGTCCTCATATGTTATTTTTCTTTATGCTATTAAAAATTGTTCTACGATACAAAATGAAAATAGTCAATGATATTCAAGAAAGGTTGTTTTTATTTTATTCTATTTATTTCTTATCATGTAATACTGCTTATCAAATATTAGATTAAAGCATGCCCTCTTCCGGCCTAACTTTAATTTTCATTATATTAAGTCGAATAACATCTACAATATCAGCAATTTTAATAATAGATGTTTAAGATATTTTAATAATAAATTTATCCATTACATTCTCAACCAGCTCAGTTCTAACAAAAATCGCATATTTTACACAATTCAACAGCAAACATGAATCAAGAAACGAATGGCATGTAGTCAATAGCAGGAAGGAAAACAAAAGTACTGAAAGATCATTAAATAAACAAACACAAGACAATTATCCTTAATATTACTAGCGGAAACCATACAAACTACTAACAGAAATAATCCTTTAACTGACAAATTCGATGAAGACCAGGCAAAAATTTTACAAGAAGTACTCACTTCCAAAAGACTCAAAACCATCACTTAACATATACACATATCAGACGCTAAAAACATAAATCTTTTAAGAATACCATTAAACTAAATTACAAAAGATACATGAAAAAAACATTAAAAATAACCAAGTTAAAATCTAAAGTAAAACTAATAAGATTCATTCCACTCTGATATAATTAAAAAACAAATTTACAAGCATAAACCAAAGCAAGATAAATATTTTAGGGTAGAATAAAAATATCACTCTGCACATATCGTATTCAAATAAAATTTAGAAGCATTAAGACATAAAGTAATAAATGTATGGAACATAAAAGAAATTTATAAATCTAAATTATTTATGAACACAAGCGTAATTGTAGAAGCTTTGCTCGCAAATGAGCAATCCCAGAATGTGATAAGTGTCAACGTTATATGCAAACTAAGAACTGTTGACAACAAAATGTGTAAAGTAGATCGATTTTCATTCTGTCAAATAATGTCCAAAAAACTAGAGACAATCAAGTTGAATCTGTAATCACCTCACCAATTGCAGAAGTTGTGTAATATAGAGGAAGCTACAAGGAACACTTTACCAATTCTCAATCATCTAGAGTGTCTCGAATCCCTACAAGCTTCTTAGAACTTAGCTAGTAATATTCATACACAACATCACATTACACGGTCAAATCAACAGACAAATGTTTATGATGATGAATCAGGTAAATGAGGACAATTATAGATCTCTTTTAACTATATTAATTGGCAAAATGTTATAATGTCTTTCAAAAATAACAAGATGGAATACCAGTGGGCTTTGTTAACACGAAAAAAAATCATAATATATCTAAAAAATAGTAATATAGATATAACTCATTCATTTTACCAACAAAAGTTATATTAAATTTCCAAACTGTCATATCAACAATACAAATGATATCCCTATAGCGGAACACCATTTATAGTTAAATTTAATATGAAACATTACGAATTAAATAAATATATAAAACATCACCTACAAACTACAACTATTTTGATTAAAAACAAAACAGCTACACCAAAACATTTTACCATTTACCAAAAGAGAAAATAATACCCACCTCTTCGAAAAAAAGTAGATTCCCTGTAGTTAACGACGCATTTTACGAAAATTTTAGTTTGCGTATTTCAGCAATCGATGAACAAGAACTATTATTACCCGCTATATATCCAGTACTTATTTACCGGCAAATCCAAGAATTGGCCTAAAGATCGCGGGGATATTATTTTTGTATTGTTAAAAAGGCAAATATTAGAAAATGCAAAATAAAATTAGTTGGAGAGTATTCTTTTCGTACAATTGTATCGCATCCAAATGTAGCATACAATCAAGAACGGTTCACGTTCTGCAATAACAAAACAAACTGGATATACTTTTGAAGAAGATTAGAAAATGTAATTAATTTACACGTTTTGTTGGAAACCGAATCTCACATCGTAAAAGCTATAACAGCGCTAACAATTTTAATACAACATACGGAATGGGAAGCTACATCTGAAATAAGGACACATTTAGGCGATAAAAATATTACTACAATATAAAATCATAGTGTACAGTATGACTTAGCCAGTCGTAGAACTAAAAAACGACTGACTGTTTTTTGTAAATAAAAAGACCTATAATTTATATGCTACCTAACAAAAATTCAAACAATTAGTGGTAAAAACAAAAAGAAATCAAAAAAGTATTGGACATTTTGGATTATCCTTATGTTTACCATTCTGCGTTTGAGTTTCGAACAGCAAGGTTGCACGCCGAGAGTGAACGCGATAAGTTAAGTTATCTAGTGACCCAGGACAACTGGTATCTATAAATTTTACATATATATTTATTTATAACTAACCTCACTGAAGTAACCGAATTAAGTGTATAAAAATTATAATAGCGTGGCCATTATGGCCTATTCAATATGGTCCATTAGCGCCCCCGCATTGGGGCATTTGTACAAAGATCAAAACACCACAACACAATATACACAACCACAAGCATATACACCATTATTACAACCTACACCCCAACTAATCCAACCACAACACCCAATAATCTTTTATAGCCAACCCCCAACTTGTTCACAGACAAGTAACAATCAACCCTATGTTAATTATCCCTCATTACCGAAAAACAGAACTGAGAATGGATGGCAACAAGCTACTTACGGCAAGAAAAGGAATATAAACCACAATGAAGATAAGGATCCAAATAGTAAAGCTAAAAAAGGTTACTGGCTAGGAGAAAAAATGGACGAAGAACATCAGGCACCCAAACAACCGAAACCGCCATCCATTTTCATAAGAGGCGTCAAAAATATAAAGCCGTTAACAAACCTACTTGACGAACTGGCAAAAGATACATGTCTTATTAAATCGTTAAGTAACGATTAGCTCACAGTTCAACCATGGGAAAGCAAGGACTATACTATAATAATTAAAGCATTACTGGAAAAAAAACACTGAGTTTTACACATATAAACCGAAGGAAGAGAAAAACTTTTGTGTAGTACTGAAAAATATCCATCCTTCAACAGACATAAAAGAAATAAAAAAGGACGTGAAGTAACAAACATATGGAACATCAAACAACGGAAAACCGGAATAACCCTGCGATTGTTAAACCAAAAGATAACAAGGAAATATATAAAATTAAACAACTATTAAATACAATAGTACAGATCGATCCTCCGCACGCCAAAAGAGAGATACCTCAATGTACGAGATTGGGTCAGACGAAAAACTATTGCAAAAATACCCTGCAAACTATCGAGGATGCTTGGTTCACAAACAGCTACAGCAAAAGTTATATCCTGCCTTACGCGAAAGACGACCTGTACAACAAGGTATAACCTACTCTCAAGTAACAGGACAGCAAGAATAAATCATACAAGAGACTCACAATATTAATATAGATCAACACAACACTGCAATTTTCTAACAAACTAATGAACTAACAGAAATGAAACACACCATAAATGACTAAATGAGCACTCTTATTAATCTCATAACTACACTGCTTCATAAGACTACAAAATGATACTATTACTTAATATTGCTCACTGGAACGCCAACGGCTTGTACTCACATGCACTGAAAGACACACCATTCATACAGCATCACGCATTAGATATGTTGTTAATTTCATAAACAAATTGCACATCGAGAAGCCATATTAAAATATCTGGATACAGCATATACTTTACAAATCATCTTGGAGAGGTGGCGCATGGGGGTGCTGCAGTAATAATTCGACAAGGAATTAAACACTATGAAAAACCAAGCTTTAGATATGATCATATACAAGCCACTAGTGTAGCTGTAAACAATATTCTAAGCGAAATCTTAGCAATCTACTGCCCACCAAAGCACAATAACAAGTACGCACAATATGACGAATTTTTTAAAACTTTAGGGAACAGATGGTTAGTAGGCGGAGATTTCAACGCCAAACACTCACAATAGGCATCTCGGGTAACTACTACAAAGAAACAACTTATCTGCGATATCTTTCGGATATCCTACCTACTGGCCTTCACATAGACGAAAAAAGCCAGATATAGTGGATTTTTATGTTATCAAAGCTTAGATACAAGAAAAATAATCATAAAACCCAGTTGGGATCTTAACATAGATCATACACTAACTTTACTGACATTAACCACAAATATAGTTGAAAAACAAAGGAAGCATCACTATACAGTAAAAAACGAATTGAGAAGAATTTCGAGAAAAACTTAATGAGCTAATTAACCTAAAAATACTGCTAAAAGATGAATTAGACATTGAAATGGCTATAGAAAACCTGACTAAAGCTATATAACATGCAGAATGGCAAGCTACGTCAGATCGAAATGAAAAACAAATTCAAGAGCACCTACCATTACTAATAAAACAAAATATTGCAGAAAAAAGGAAAGCCCGAAAGAAATAGCAGATAACAAGAGCAGACACAGACAAAACTAGATATAATAAAATATCCAAGGAGGTTAAGCAACTGTTACAAAAAATTAAAAACGAATCGATCCAAGAGTACCTAAAGAAACTTATCATCAATTGAAGCCACAGAATACTCACTATGGAAGGCAACCAAGAAACTTAAACGACCACAACAACATATATCACCTATAAAAGTTACATATGATACTTGGGCTAGAACCAATCAACAAGAAGCTGATACCTTCTCGAAACACCTCACTGAAGTTTTCCAACCTCTACCACCCACAGCGAACTCCCAAGAAGAAGAGGACGTGCACACATTTTTGGAGACGTTCCATCAAATGGATCTTCCACTGAGGAAAATAACAAAAGGAGAAGAAACTGTCATATTTAAAGAAACTAACCCAAAAAAGGCTCAGGGCACGATTTGATAACGGGAAAAGTGCTAAGAGAATGTACCCAAAAGTGTCTTATATCATAACCCAAATATACAATGCAATTTTAAGAACTCACTACTTTCCCAATCAGTGGAAAATAGCACGCATTATTATGGTACCCAAACCAGGTAAAGATCCAATAGAATTGAATTCTTATAGACCTATAAGCCTCCTACCGCTACTCTCTAAGGTCCTTGAAAAAATAATCTTAAAACGACTTTTACAAACAATAGAAGATACAAACCTCTTACCCCAACACCAATACGGATTCAGGAGAGGGCATGGAACCACCGAGCAAGTTCACAGACTGGCCAATTAAATAAATAACACCCTAGAGCAGAAACAGTATTGCTCAGCGGTTTTCATCGACATCAACCAGCCATTCGATAAGGTGTGACATGCTGGATTATTATTTAATAACCTCCTAGAATCCTATCTTACAAACAGACACTTCTATATACACTATCAAGAGGTGAATACTGATCTTTGTCCGATTAATGCCGGAGTAGCGCAAGGGAGCATACTCGACCCAATCCTCTATCTAATCTATACGGCGGATCTTGATCAATATTGGCGACGCATCGTAATCACATTATCGCATCTACATTCTTTTACTCTTTCACCTTATTTGATATCAGTTTATAATTGATTAAATCGGCAAGTAAGCCTTGCGAGTGCTGCGTAACGCGCACGAGCGGTGACATTATCTTCATATAAGAAACAATAAATCCCAACGGAATTTTTCCTATCAAGCTGTCTGCAATTTTTTACGAATTATTATCAACATAAACCAATAGAAGAAAATAATTTACTAAATACAATGTATCACTTATGACAATATATACTGCTATCTCAGATGGCGTTGCATAATTACCAGCTACAAATTAATATGAACATTGATTCTCAAACACAACAAATGCAGTAATAACAATTGCAATTACAACAGCCATGCAATTTTCTTCAATAAATAAAAATATATCACATCAAGTCTGGACTATCGCAAGACTAAGAGAAAAGGGAAGGCGACTCTGATAGCAGATAAAATTAAGCAAAACGCAGTCATCAAATAACCGCTAGCCAAAATAAATTTCAAGTACTAGCCTATCAAGAACAGCAAGAAGTCCTGGAAGCCAAAAAATGATTTTGACTAACCAGCGGAACTCAAACTGCCACCAGTTACTATTCCGAGTGTTTAAATAGTAAAACCAATTATAGATCTTATAAAGCAAGTAACAACAAAGATACTTTAAAAGTAACAGCAACCAGAATCACAACGGAAATGTATAGGAATAATTAATTAAATATGTTTTAACATTTACCTAATAAAGCAAGACAGAAGTTTTACAGTAGTGTTAGGGAATATGCACTACTTCACTGAAGCGAACAATGTTAAAGCCAGTATTGGAACTAAAAGCCACAAAGTTCCCTTCTCTTTACAAACAATAAGGATGGCACATAAAATCCCCTAGCTGCCGGTTACCTCTGGAAAAAATAAAAGAGACAGCAAAATTTGACGTAGAATCCGAATTCGCGATCAAAAATTCAATAAAATCAGTGCAAGTGACGTAAAAAATACCCTCTATCATTTTAAAAATCTATACACAGTTGAGAAAAACCTTTAGAAATTCCTTATAATACATAAGCACAGATTTCTTAGCCGCCGGTCCTCCATCACCAGAATTATGCCCTCCAAGTGCATCGAAGCACTTTCGAAGCATCATATTCGTAATCAGCAAACCCAAAAATCCTTATATAGACAGTTTAAACTCAAAAAACAAACAAATTTGAGGGTTTTCCCAAATTCGCCCAATCCCTAGGATTATGCTCCCTTCTAAGTATAGTAGAGCACTTTTTAAACATTATATTCGTTATCAGCGAATCCAAAAACTTTTATTCAGACATTTTAAATTCTAAAAACAAACAAATTTGAGGCAATTTTCTAAAATCACCCCCATCCCCAGAATTATAAGCCACTTTATAAGCATCGTATTCGTGATAAACGATCCCGAAAACCCCAATGAATGAGCTTATTTTGGCCAATATTAAGCGAGAAATAAAATATTCTTTTAGGTCTGCAAAAAGCTCATCAATAAAATGCATTCTTTGCGCGCACAAATGCATTTTCGCATTATAATAAAAAAATATGTGGTAACATTTTTTCTGATTCTAATCGAATGCGCCTTGGAACGTCTCAATACATGTACCCGTTAAAAATGTCGAGCTTTTTAACTAATTTGCCTCGATTATTTACGTTATAATTTTTATTAAATTAATTATATATATATATATATATATATATATATATATATATATATATATATATATATATATATATATATATATATATATATATATATATTATATTAATTTAAAGTACCAGAGAAAATCCCACGATCCGCGTGAGAGTCGTCTAGGCCGTTCGACTCGGTCAAAAATCAAAATTTTTGATTTTCGAATAATCCAGCCCCGCCTCCTTAAGGAAATGCGACGCCAAACAATATCCGTCAAAATCGGTTGCTTCAGCATGACCCCTACAGCTAAATGACTACAACCGCAAATCATAAAGGTAAACAACCGAGAAATATCTATTTCAAAATGTAGAAAGCGGAAAAATGTTAGCAAGAAAGGAAAAATTGACATTTAAAAAAAAATTAAAAGAAAAAGGCAATATCTTCGCTCAATCCTGAAAGAGGAGTTACTATTATTTTATTATCTAATTCTGACAGACTGTTCAAATAAAGTTCATTTGTGCCAAAAGTCCAGTAAAAAATAGACAAAGACAAATCGAAAGATCGTTCACCAAAAGAAGGCCACAGAAGATTCTTGTTGATGATTACTTTTACTGAAAAATTCAAATCAAGTCAGATAAAAACCTTACTTTTCAGACGGTTTAAATATTTAAAGTTGCACCAACCGTAATACAGAACATTAAATTTATATAACATTACTTCTTGCCCATTTACTCTTTTTGGAGATTTATCTTTATTTACTCTTTTCATAGCAATAGATCAAATTTGGTTTATTTTTCCATTGACATCCTACTCTGTTATTGAAATTAGCAACTATCATTACTCAACTTGGTAGGATGATAACACGATTTTAAACAATGTAAAATTGCTTGTTGAGTCACTTCTAATGTAAGTGCAAGTTATTTTTGTGTTTGGCAAGAATTGTCCTCCAATAATGCTTCCAATCCCGCGTCTTCGTACACTTTCGACCTTCCGCTACGTTCTTTGTCTTCGACGTCAAACTCACCGTTCTTAAACCTATGAAACCACTCCCGACAACTTTTTTTACTTAAAGCAGCCTGACCATATGCTTCTACAAGCAATCGATGCGCCTCAGCTGCAGATTTCTTCAAATTCAAGAACTAAATCGAAAGTTCCCGCAAATGACGCTTATTCGGCAAAAACCTCGACATTTTCGCACAAATAAAATTATGTGATACTGATAGATAATTCCTAATATTTTAAGTTTATGGTGTTGTCAAATGTTCAACTTTACGATATGACGTTTTACAAGTAAGACAATTTCAACCATAACTTACTGGTGGGGCCATTTTTTGTCAAACGGCAGAGACTTATTGGCATTCACCTAGGCCATTGGATACAGATAAAAAAAATTTTCGATTTTTTGAAAAAAATTTCTACCTCGCCCCAATTTTCATCGAAATCGGTTTCCACCACAAAGCATTAGATCAACGACCATATACCTTAAGTTCAAAAATGACAAGTCTTGTGCAGATAAATCTACATAACATTGTAAATAATGATAAAAAACAAAGTTGGAGATTCTAAGATTTTGTATTTGAGTTATATCGTACATCATTTCGTTGTTTAAATAAACTTCAGACGTGTGCTTGTAAAAATCTTTCTGAATAGTATTAAATATGTAAGTAATATTTCCATATAGTATATTGAGTGCTGGGGATAACTGGGACTAAGAATATAAAAAAAACACACAAAGCGCACTTGAGTAAAATTTTAGCACAGTCGAAAACCTGTTCATTATGACAATTGTAATTAAATATTTCAAAAAATACATTACATAATGTGTATAAAAAGTTAGAACAAATATGCATT
The DNA here is from genome assembly GCA_036346155.1 of Sinelater perroti. Classification (NCBI taxonomy): domain Eukaryota; kingdom Metazoa; phylum Arthropoda; class Insecta; order Coleoptera; family Elateridae; genus Sinelater; species Sinelater perroti. The sequence continues at coordinate 27,232,210 of JARFIY010000143.1, forward strand.
ATACTATGTAGATATTCAGATTAATATATAAGCTATATGATTTAATCTAAATATATCTAAACAAGCTAAATCTTGTTTTCCTACTTATGAAAAACAATAGTTAGTTTTTGTATTACCTGCTGTAGATTATTTAAACTCACAACAGTTTTATATATTTGATCTACTTATGCGGAAATTTTTGTGTATAATCTTTTCAAAGTTTATATTCTTTATAGATATTTCATATTTTTGCAGTATGTAAATGTTTTGTTGTCTCATTTAAGAGCTCCATATTAATATTCATACGCAATATGGATCAGCACGATTTTGAATAATCTATAGCAGCTGTGCTTAACATTAAATCTAGGTTACTTATACAGGTTTAAAAGGGCAGGCTTAATGGAATCCTTCTAATTTTATATATTTATTGGGCATCTTTCGATAAAAATGAAATTAGTATATATACAGGCTTTGCGTTATTTATTTGCCATTTAGTGCTTCGACTTGGGCAAATTGTAACAATACTTGTGATTTTGGTATCTGATAGAATTGCTGAGTATGTAATTTCTATTACTCTGAGATATATAGAAGCAGTGTAAAGCAAGTGGTTAGAGAACTTGATTTTTGATAGCACATTGATGCGCGTGTCTGTGGCGTTGTAAATTAATGTTAGAATTACCTTTACTTATGAGATACAGGTATAAAATAATAAGTATAATAAACCTATAATCGCTGTGCCACTGGTGTGGTTGGAAATAATAAATATAACACAAGCTCATTTATATCTGTAATTTATACCAATAAAGGGAGCCAATATGCCAAAAAATAGATATTAGTCAATATTAGTCATACACGTGTCTCCTCATGTTTTTATTTGTTAGATATTGAATTTCTCAAAGAATAGTAGTGCGCCTTGAATAACAATGCTGTTTTTGTTTGATTGTAGTGCATAGGCAAAGACTCTATTATGCTCTATAGGGCGACGTGACGTTCGCTGCTGTAGTTAGCATTTAGATAAGACGCCTTGCCAGATGAGTAACCTCCAAAGACCCATTTAGGACATTGGAGAGCGGCCACTAGAGCGCGGCTGTTAGAGGGCGCAAAACATTAGAGCGCGAGGACACTGAAGCACAAGGAGACTAGAGTACGAGGACATTGGAGCGCTAGAACATTTGAGCGCAAAATATAAAATTGCATGGAGTAATATTAAGCATGACAAACGCAAAATTTAAAGCTTTTAACCATTAGTATATATATGTACACATGTATCTATGTCGTGTATACAAACATAATGGTTTAAAGCGTTCTTACCCCTTGCGGTCTGTATTTGTTTATTAATTTTTATTTTTTTCTTTAATTTAATTACTGTTTGTTCATTAGTCGGGAAGCCGCACAATGATGTTCCGTTAGGTAATTACATAGTGCAAAGTCCTTTTCAAAAGTAATGGATATTAAATATTAAAGCTATTATTTATCTACAATGCGCCGGATTTTTGTGAAATCACTTAACAAGGGTACGTGTAAGGTTACAGTTAATGAGAGAACTACGAGTAACCAATAAATTTGTCATAATATGGAAATGCCCTCTCATGAAATTCTTTTAAGGTGCAATATGTTCAATGAGTTTTCAGTTTTAACTTATTTTTGCGATAAGTAGCTTGTTCGCCAAGCTTCAGTTACGCGGTATTTTTTGTAGTGAAGATAGAGTGTGAAAGTGTTTTCTCTTGAAAGAGTAAAGAAATCTTTATTTAGATGGCGGTTACATGCATCGATTCGATCGAAATAGTGCCTGTAAAACAAAAATTTGGAGATGCTCAATCAAATCTTGCAAAGTGCGATTGCATACCAATGTTGAATAAACTTTGCGACAAGTGAACTAACACTTTTACACTTTTATGCAGTTGTGCCGCTGCAATTTCAGTTAGTGTTGTAGTAAATAAGATTAAAAGTAGAGCTTTAGAAACTATGGAGACAACTTCGCAAGTTATCAATCACTGTATTAGTCAAAATTCATTTGCTCATACATACTTATTGCATTTCAAATAAAGTTTTGATATAAATTGCACTCTATGTACAACATTCTAAATAATCGCGTTTCAGTTCCTGAGTGAATCTGAGCATTGGTTCATCGACAGAACTTTCAAATTAACACCTAAGTCTTCTACCAAATGTACACCATATTTTTTTATTTATTTAAAAATTTTCAATCTGTTCTATGAGAACATTTAGTAAATAGGATAATTAGTAGGTACAACATGAGAAGAGAAGTGATCCAGCGACCACTCTCCGTATATGATTTATGTATGACAAAGGTAATATAAGTGATATTCAAGTAATTTAGTTTTATAGGTCAGTGGGGCATTTTCTCTTCAGCCATTCTTCAAGTCCGTCTAGATGAGTTTGCACACAATCAGCAGATAGTTGAGGATCATTGTCGACTGACAGGATCGCAGTATCGTCTACAAAAGTGGCAATGGTTGTGCTAACAGTAGTTGGTATGTCCGACGTAAGTACAAGGTACAAGAATGGTCCTAGGACACTACCCTGTAGTACTCCTGGCTCGATTTGGTGGATTGTGGAAACATCATTATTAAATTTAGTTTGGAAAAAGCGGTCGCTGAGATAGGACTTTAGGATGAGATAAAAGTAGGTAGGAAGGACTTGTTTTAGCTTAAATAAAAGACCTTTATGCCATACACGGCCAAGAACTTCGGCAATATCTGAAAAATGCTGCGACGCAAACCTTTTTTTCTTCCAGACTTCTTATGATCTCTTTAACGATTCTGTGACACTGGTGAATTATGAAGTGTCGTTTTCTGAATCCGAATTGATGTTTAAGTAGTATCTCGTTCAAGTTAATATCAGTCTCAAACCTCTTTCGTAGTAATCTTTCAAATATTTTGGATAGCAGAGGAAGCAGGCTTATAGAACGGTATCAAAAAGTTGAATTAGGTGGTTTATCAGGTTTAGGTATTAATATAATCTGGACAAATTTCTAAGAAATGGGGTAATAGGTGAGTCTTATCATATTGTTGTAAATAGTAGTTAATTTTGTTATTGCTTTTTCGGTAGTTTCTTAAGAATCTGGCCAGTTATAAGGTCGAATTCAAGAGCTTTGTGTGTTTTACAATTGTTAATTTTATGTTTTACTTCAGATGGTGTCAACGGTTTGATTGGGAGGGTCCTTGGACATGGTGCAGCTAAAGTGCTCTGCAAAAGCATTTCCTTTCTCTTGATCTGTTCTTGCCCAAGTTCCATCTTGCTTTCTTAATGGTGATATGTGATTAGTAGGTCTCTTTCCACACTGAATGGTTTTCTCTCGACAGAGACGTAATATATGTTTCAAATGTAGAATTTCTTAAATCTTGCAGTATAGTTTTAAGTAATCTTGTATACCTATTATATGCATTACTTTCCGTATCCTATAATAAGGAAAGTAATCGGCGGATATTTGACCTATCCAGTTTTTCACATTTCTGGACATTATAGCCTCAGGACACCATAAAAGTTGGTTTGAGCCATTGTGTGTGTGTGTGTGTGCGCGCGTGTGTGTGTGTCGATCTGTCTGTAAACAGGATATCTCGAGAACCGTAAAAGCTAGAGACTTGAAATTTGGTATGCAAGTTACTTGTATGTAGGGACACAGTGCGAAGCTTTTGGTAAAAATCGGCCTAGTGGTTTGGTCGCAAGGTCGCAAAATCGGTCGCAAAGCGGTCGCGCATCTAAACAGTTGAAGATACAAAAAATTCATGAGGATAAAAATAATTTGTTATCACGAGATAAACATGAATTTAAAATAAAAGTTGGTAAAATAGGAACTCGAAAAATAAAGCTCAGGATTTTTAATATACCGGGTTTTCATAAAATGTTTTGGGAAATTTATATTACTGGGTAGATCAGACCGAGACGAACAAAAAAATACAATGAAATTTTTTGATCCGAGGTCAAATAAATAAGTTATAGCCGATTAAAAATTAATTAAACCGGCCAATCACAGCGCGTTCGGAGAGATTACTGGCCGACTGCGGGACGACGGGGGAGCGCTTGGCCGCTAGGAGGGAGCACGTAGGCGATAATGGCGAAGGCCGTGCGACCGAGCTCGCGCGGTTACCTTCAGTGACGTAGCAAAATTTTAAGTACCAGTCAATTATTGTCTTGTACTGTTTATTTTAATCAGCTTTCAAGTGTTGGACTCGCGCGTCGTCCTTTTTTAAAATAACAAGTTCCGGGACGATAGCAGCGCAGGGTCGAGACGATGGACCCGGTATAACATATAATAATAGGATAAGGAAAGTCGTGTGATGTTCACACCAAATTTTTTTTCTGTGCAATCTGTTGTCGAATTTCTAGCGATATGTTAGTAACTTCTTGTTTATCTGTGGTTGATGTTGGTGTACTTATCCAAGCTGCTTCTTGTATTGTATTAGTAAAGTTTTGTACAGCAATATCAATGTCTAGGTTCTTTTAGTTTAATGTTTAGGATTCAATTATCTTCGATGTATTGTTGAAAGCTAGTCCAATCAGTTTTTGTAGACTAGTTTGGGTGGATTTGATTTTATAATAATGCGGGTACTAAGGGTGAGGATAATGGGGGAATGGTCCGATGAAAGGTCCCAATTAGGTGCAATATAAAGGTAGTTAGTTGCAACGCCGTTGGTGACAAATAAATCTAACAAATCAGGGAGTTTGTTTAGGTCAGTTGGCCAGTAAATTTGTTGCGCAGTTGACAAATGCAAATAATTTTTGTTTGTTATGAGGCGTAGTAGACTTCGGCCTTTGGGCGTAATACATCTGGAACCCCAGTCAGAATGTTTGACATTCCAATCCCCATTAACTATGAAGCGAGATCTCAAAGTGTTAAATATTATTTCATACTCGTACGCATTGATTGCGTGCCTAGGTGGACTGTAAATCACTGCGATGGTAAAATATCTCGGTTTAGCATTCACATGAATTAGAGAGGCTTCTATTTTGTTGGTTTGAAATGAAGAAAGTTTATGATATGCTATTTCAGAGCGTACGAGTATTGCAGCCCTCGATGTGCTGTTCTATTCAGATGAATAGTATGATAAGTTGTTTAAGATGGTATTTTAAATACTGATCGGTCTGTAAAATGAGTTTCAGATATGAGCATTATATCTATCTTATTAATTTGTAGAAAATAAGTTATTTCTGTTTTGTGATTTGCCAAACCATTGGCATTCCAGAGAGCTATACGTAAAGATGAGATGTCCATTAATGGACTAGTTAATTGATGACAGTTGATAACATATTTAGTATCATGCTGTTTTGGGTGATTAACTGATTGAACATTGCTTTGAATTCGGTAAGAAAATGGTTGAGTTGGCCACTGAACTCATTACCTTGATTTGCTGTATTTAGCCCTTGTGCAGCATTAGCATATGTTCGAAGGTCCGTTCTTGGCTGTTGCATTGATTGGTGCGGTATTTGGATATGTGGAATGTCGGGTTGATCACGATTTTGATTATTATTTCCTCTAGATTTGGTTCTTGCATTATTGCAATTATTTTTCTAGGTTCTAAATCTACATAAAATAGCATTAGTGGTTGCTTGCTAATTTGATGTCGTATGTTAATAATATTGTCTTAAACTGACTTCAGTTTCTATATCTTTTTATATACTTCGATAGTATTGAATATGTTTTGGAGATTTCTAAATCTAATACACCGTTTATTTGTGTATGTGTGGATGTTATAATTTTTCCTCATTAAAGTGACTTAGTTTTCTTATAGGTTCGGATCGTATTATGGCATTTTCACTTTTATTTGCGTACGTTTGTGAGTAGCTTTCTGAATAATACGTTTCTTACTTCGAGTAATTAGCTTGATAAATTATCGATTATGCTTTTGATAATACGTTTTTACTCGTAATTTGATAAATTAGATTGTAGGGTTTAGCTCTATTTGGGAGGATTTATTTGAGGACTATTTGGTAGGAATGGTAATTTCTCATGATTTTGGATTGAATCGATTATTTGTGGGTACTAAGGGTATTGCTTCAACATTTTTATTAGGTATTGTATTGGAACTTTTTCTTTTTTTTTATTACTTGCCATGGATGGGAAGCTTCTGGAGGATCTTTATTATCACTCTCTTCTTTCATTAAGTAACTAGTGGCCGTTTCAGGGACTGAGTTGGTCTCCTCAAAATTGTGTAAATTAGCTTGAATATTTGTCATACGACTTTGTGATCAAAACGAGCTGGTTGTTGGTTGAACGTGGGTATTTGCAGATTAAATTGTTGCTGGTTTGGCATTGGTTGATAATTTGTAGCAGTTTGTGGTATTGTCATGTTAATGACTTGTAATGGTGACGGAAAAGGCAAATTAGTTTGAAATTGTTGTTTTTGAAAATTTTGCATTTGCATTACTTGCGGGTACTGTCCATGTCGATTGAAAAACATGTTGTTTGAATTGATTTGATTAAGGTTCTTGCTCATCCCGAATACTAATTAAAGTATTCATAGTTCACCGTTAAGCAAAGAAATTACGAGACCGGCCCTGTTTTCTTGTTAGTTGACTCGATATGGATATTATTTAACAGAAATTAAATTAATAAATAAATAAATTTGCCTGACTTTAAGCAACGCTGTGGTTCCGCTGTTGCGATAGCACGCACGTTTGCTCTGCTTGAAGGTACTGGCCGAAGTGTACACCATATTCTCGAAAAAAATTTTAAGATGTCCAAATTATGTTGTATGATCTTCTTCTGAATAAACAACAAGCAACATATAAATCCATCCTCGACATAATAAAAGATTTAGACCTTAGACTGCAACTAAAGAGGACATAGGTGGATTATGAGCTGGCGGCCATAAATTCAAAGAAGCTTTCTCAGGCGCTAGAATATTGGGATGCTTCCATTTGATGAAATATATAAAAAAACAACTGGGAGATTACTATCCTTTGGGGAGATATAACAACGATGCAGAATTCGTCGTGGATACCAGGATGACATCGGTATTGGCTTCTGTACGCATCGATGATTTGGACGAAGCTGTTGACGAACAAATTACAAGAACTCCTCTTGCAATGGTTCGAGCACAAGGGCGTTATAATTGCAAAGAATTTTTTTTAATTTTATTTAGATATGTGGAAGATAATATGGAAATTTATCGATACATTAAAAAAAATTTAATGTGGTCGCGATATATTTTAAGAAAAATTAATTAATATATATATATATATATACACACACACATATATATATATATATATATACTATAAAAACTGTAGGTATTATTAACAATTGATAAGAAATAGAAATGCAGGGCTACATATAGCGGCACAACTTATAGCCATTGCCCCTGTATAAACAAATAATAATTGTCATTAGAAGACTAGATATCTTCTAATGACAATCGACTCTCAAAAAACTTGCAACAAAATAACTTAAAACATCGCTACGACACACACCAATATTTTAGATAAATTTAAAAATTTATTTAACTAACAGTTAATCAACAAAATTCATTATAAATGACTTATATTATTTGGTGTGTTTTTGTCTAAGACAATGATGTTTTGAGTTTCGTTAGCGCTTAACCCTTCGATTAATTCAGGAAAATTTGAGTTCCATTTGCTAAGCTTAAACTGGCCGCGTTTTAATATGTTACTGACGTCCTCGCGCAAAGCCATCGTACGGTTTTTATCGTTGGTACCCGTGAGTGAATTGTCTATTCTTATTTGTAGATGCATTTTAATTAAATTGCCGCTGAAAACGTATTTGAATCTGCAGAATCGCATTAATATGTCAAACAGCTTTTGGTGTAACTCAGGGCCTTTTAATAAAACGTCATGTAGCGCCCTACCGTTAGCCGTTTTAGCGCTCCCATAAAAAACAACGCGAAGTTTTGTGCTAATAGAATCAGCCTTTGATACGGCGTGATGTGGCAAATAGCAGTGTGGGATTGTATCATCGGGTTCTTCAATCCTTTTCAAATGACCCAAGTCCGTGTATTCTTTAATAAAATTTACATAATTGGGCTTTAAAGCAGGGTCCTCTCAAACTTTATTTTCCAAGTTATAAAATCTTATAATTGCTATAAATTTGGAATTCTTGAGCTCTTCGTAATCGCCTTTGAATGGCAGTTTTACAATAAACCGACCGTCATCTCTGCGTTTATGGGTCTCAATAAAGTGTTTTTCGAGGCCTTCCTCAATTACGGCAACCTTAGGACAGTACTTAGGAACGTTTTCCCAATTCCCAAATTTTTTGCAAATCAAATTGCGGGTCTTTTTTCGTCAAATAGCAAAGGACACCGCTTGTCGTTATCAGTTTAGGTATATTGCCGCCAATAATTCACCTAAGTGGGTTTTAGTGAGGTACACTTGGTTACAGCCTGCGGCGGCACTACTGGCGCATGATAATTCCCAGAACAGCTGTGCCCCAAACATTATGAGAGTCGTCCTATAGGACGACTCTCATAAAATTTAGGATCGGCTAATTTGCAATGTTTCGGAATTTTCAAAGAATTCGCATCAAAGGTTCGTGTCGGCAACTGGTTTGTGATTTCGGAAACGACGTAGCATTTGCATTTTTTGCTAAATCTATTTAATTTTGATTTAAACAAAATTACGCAACGATAATTCCCTGTAGTTAATTCCACTTATTTTTAATGTCTCACTGTATTATGGAGCCTTTATTTTTCCAGCAAATTTCTCGGTCAAGAAGTTTGATTGAGAATCGCTATCCAATAATATACGGAAATAGTGAATGATTCCATTCTTTTCTGGGATGTCTACGATCGCTGTAGCTAAAAGCACGGTCGATTCGCGGGAAGCATGCTCGACTGTTATAGACCGATTACTTGAGCCTTGAACCGTGCTATTTGGATTCAAGCCGCTTCCAGAATCAGACCGACCTTTTTGAGACGATTTTTTGCTATTTGCAACGGTCGCCACGTGATTATGCAACAGGACAGTTTTTAAGGGGGTGGTTCGCTCTTTTCAAACAATTTACTCACAAATTGTTAAACCTTACAAATTTTAGGCGATCATCGATAAGGATCGATTTAAACATTTGTGACAGCGTGACTTTCACGACAAAACTGGACATCTTACACTCGGTTCCTTGTTTACATTATTTGTTAAATGGGCTGTCGTGCGTCTCGCTTCCGAAACATTTTGTGAAAAATGGGCTACTTCCAATGAATCGAATTACTTGTTTATGAAATTCGTGAAATCCGTTAACTAGGGAAACACGGTCTTGTCCAATGTCCGTTCGAATTCTTTGGTGGTTGCCGCGTTAATTCTTTGGTACATTAAGCGAATTATAATGTCATCCCATTGATCGGCTGGTCGACCCAAGGCCTTTAGCGTGCGCGTGTGTTTTACGATACCGCGAACCAATGCGCCCATGGCACTGGGACATTCTTTATTCGTCACCGGCAGCTCGAATAAGGTGTGAACATGTTTTTGTGCAATTTTTCTTTTATCGTCAAAATTATCAATGAGCATCCGCCACGCGTCGTCGTAATTAGCTTTGCTTACTTTTAAGATAGCCAATACCTCCACCGCTTTATCTTTTACCGCAGATAAAAGGTGATGATATTTTGTATAGCTAGTAAGAAATTATTTTTCTATATCGAAGATTTGAAGGAGTTATAAAATAGCATCCATTCATCAAGGTGGCTATGAAATTTTAGAAGTTCCACTTTGGGCAAAACCGATTCGTTCTCGGTTCTGTTACTATTCGACAGATAATTTGAGCTTATTTGGCCAGAGCGGCTCTGTCCAGGTTTTTTTTGTCTAATTATCTAAGCCTGACGACTGAGAGAACGTTCGCGCTCTTGATCGTGCACCATCTCTGATCGATGTGTCGCGCCTAGAGACGCATTATTACCTTGTTCGAATGAACGGGTTCAATTTTTAGTGACTGTACCACCCGCCAGGCATCAGAGCACCGTTGAAGTTCGATTCAGCGTCTCAACCACGGGACCACGCTGGCACTCCCAGGTTTTTAATTTTGTCTAAATATTCATAAGCCTGACCGTATAAATTATAATATTTGGACTCAAATTATTCAATTTCGTCCCCGGACAAGTCCTTTAATTGTTATTTTTTTTCTGAACCGCTACGAATTCGTTCATCAACGATTCTTCCCGTTTTATCTTCTCCGACATCGCGTAATAACTTATCTTGTCTCTTTCGGCTTTTAACCCGGATAATATTTTATCTGGCATAATAGAGACTTATTCTATTTTTAAATTAAAGGCAACCGCTGATCTAATGCTGCAGTCGTCTTCAACTCCGACTTCTCCAAAGTTGGAAGAAACTTGGTAATTGGTGAACTTGATTTTTTCTTAATGATGTCTTTTTGCAACCAATCCGGCTCGAAAGGCCATGTTTTATTCTGTTGTCGTCGCTCGATTGACTGGTTTGATTTAAAATAATTTGGTCGCTTGCAAATTAACACTGTTTATTTACACCTTTGTACACCCAAGTTGACAAACGCTTTACAGCAACTTGCAAGTTATAAATTTTATACACAAGTCAACCGTCTTGTTTCAGGTTGTTGGTCAGATTTGATTCTGTTCCGGTGGACGATGGTTTATATGGCCATCCCCCAACGTCTGGGGTGGAAGCGATCCATCTTGCCCCACCAACGCGTTACAATAATTAAACGACTATCTAATATATTTAACAAACATTAGAGATTCTAAAATTAATACGACTAAATTACCCAATTAACATACAAGGAAATTAACAGCATTTGATGTTAAAATCTTTAGAATATAATAGCACAAGTTTGTTTTTGGCTAATAAATACAGAACAGAGCACATAATCATCTATTGTGGCTTGCATGTACCTGCCGGTAACCAGATTTCTATATATGTATTTCAACGGGCGGGTTGTAATTTTTTTTTATTAGAGAATTTATTGCAAATTTACATTCTACTCCGTCTATAGAGTAATAAGTAAATAATGTGACGATGTTGCTAAATGTCATGAGTTGGGCTCCATCCACTGATGGGTCTCCAAGATTCACTCGACGAGATCTTCAGGCCACTGCCTTTTGAGTCTCCGATTTGCGGGTTGGAGGTTGTAGAGGTTGGCGATGAGTTGATTGGTGTGGTTCAATGTGCGGTCTCGGCTAATGCGAGCTGAAGTTTTGGTGACATCTTTAATGAAGGGAATTCTGAGATCGTGGTGCAGAGTTTGGTTACTGATGTACCATTGAGCATTTGCCAGAGTACATATAGTCTTCGACTGAAAGGACTGTAGAATCTTGGTATTGGAGGGTTTGCTACATCCCCAGAGCTCGATACCGTAGGTCCATACAGGCATTAAGATGGTTTTATACAGTAAAATTTTATTTTCGATGCTTAGTTGCGATTTACGCCCGATGAGCCAATATAAATTTTTTGTTTTCAAATTTAGTTGCTGCCGTTTGGCTTTTATATGGGGTTTCCTTATCAGCTTTTGGTCAAGGTGGAGTCCTAGGTATTTAACCTCAGTTTTTATGGGAATGGGGTGATTATAAATAGTAACTTGTGGACAGGTGGAGCGTTTTGTAGTGAATGTGATTTGGGTGGATTTTTCACTATTTACTTTGATTCTCCAGCGATCTAGCCAAGTTTGTAGGAGGTTTAGGTGTAGTTGCAGCTTCTCGGATGCCCGGTTAGGATTAGAATCAGATGACAATATGGCAGTATCATCTGCAAAGGTGGCAATTAAGGTAGTATCTGTAGTGGGAACATCTTCGGTATACAGGAGGTACAAAAAGAGTTCAAGGACACTGCCTTGTGGAACTCCAGAGTTAAGGGAGTGGTAGGATGATAGTGAGTTGTCAACTTGAACCTGGAAGTGTCGTTCATTTAAGTAGGATTTTAAGAGAAGATAAATTTGATGAGGTAACTTTCTTTTAATTTTATATAGTAGTCCTGTGTGTCATACCTTCTCGAAAGCCTGCTGCACATCTAAAAACACTGACGAACACATATTCTTCGCTTCCAGATTTTCTTTGATGTATTAACTATCCTATGGCATTGTTGAATGGTTGAATGTCCCTCACGGAAGCCAAACTGATGGGACGGTATCAGTTCATCTGGTTGTGTTATTTCCTTGATTCTGGATAGCAGTAATCTTTCAAATAATTTTGATAATAGTGGCAACAGACTTATCGGCCGATATGAGGTGGTTTCATGTGGAGGTTTTCCAGGTTTAGCAATCATGATTATTTTAGCGTATTTCCACTGAGTAGGGAAGTGAGAAATGGCAAGCATGCGATTAAAAATCGTTGTGATGAGTACTACTGCTTTTTCGGAAGGTGTTTTAGTACTTCCTACTACAAGGTCGTAGCCGGGGCTTTATACGAGCTGGTTAATTTAATTTCCTATATATTCTCTGGTGAAAAGGGACTCACGGGTAGGATAATCGCCAGGCGCGCATAAATATTCTTCTATTTCTGCATCAAAGTTTTGGTCATTAGATGTCAGTGGTGTGAAGACTTGGGCAAGGTGTACTCCGAAGGTGTGTGCTTTTTCTTCGTTTGATCTAGCCCAGCTATGGTCAGGTTTTCTTAGTGGTGGAACTAGAGTAGTAGGTCTCTTGAGTCTTTTTGTAGCTTTCCAGATAGAATAATCTACTGGAGATAGGCTAGAGATGTAATGCCCGAATGTTGTATTTCTGTTTTCATGTAGAGCTTCGTGAAGACGGTGGGTTAAATTATTTAAGATGGTCTTGTCTCGAGGGTTTCTGGTCCTTTGCCATTTTCCACGAGTTCTGCGTTTTTCTATGACCAGCTGCCTGATATGTAGAGGTATGTTATATGTTACTGAATCATTTTTGTGTTCAGTCGGTGTAGCTTCCCAGGATGCCTTTTGGATTAGGTTTGTGAGGTACCCCACGGTTTCATCAATTTTGTTTGGAGTATGCATTTTGTGGGCTAAGCTTATATTACAGTTGATGTGGTGTTGGAATTGCTCCCAATCAGTCTTAGCTGTACAAAGTTTTGGTATTGAGGTTTTATAAATAACATTTGTACTCAAACTAATTATTATTGCACTGTGGTCTGAAAATAAATCAAAGTTGCTTTCAATTTTGCTGTACGCATCAGTAATATCTCTGGTAACTGCGAAGTCAAGTAGGTCGGGAATTTTATTTAGATCTAACGGCCAATAGGTCGGTTCTCCGGTAAATATATATTTTAGATTATGTTGCTGTATGGTTTTAAAGAGTGCTCGTCCTTTGGGTGTAATCAACCTGGATCCCCAGATAGTGTGTTTGGCATTCCAGTCACCTGCTACAAGGAAGCGGGGTCCTATTTGTAGTAGAAATTCTTGATATTCTTCAATTGAAATGGTGTGCCTAGGGGGACCGTAGATGGCTCCGACAATTAATGGCCAGGGGAATAAATTTATTTTTATCAAAGCGCTTTGGATTTTGTTAGTTGTATAGGGTGGTAGCGGGTAGTGGTCTATTGCTGTTCTGATTATGATTGCTGAACCTGCGTGGGCAGTTCCGTCCGGGTGATCTCCGTAATGTATAGAGTAATATGGAATTTTTATAACTGTATTTAGTGTACAATGGCTCTCCGCTATCAGCAGAACGTCGATTTTATTGATAATTAAAAATAGAGTGATTTCATGAATATGGGTTTTCAGCCCGTTTGAATTCCATTCCGCTATTCTTATCGAAGTAGCCATTATTGGGTTACTTTATTAATGACTGCGGAAAGCATAGATAAAATCATGCTGTTCTGATTTAATAATTGAGTGAACATATTTTTGAATTCGTTTAAGAAGGTGTTTAATTTATCGGCTACCTCGTTATTATTGTCAATTTTTCTTGCAGCTACTTGTGAACAACTTAGGTATCTCTGAGAGGGATTTTGTAAGATTTTCTGGCTAGTTCGTAAACTTATTACTGGGTTTATTTTATTTGGTGTTCTTATAATGGGTTGCTTAGATGTGGTTCGAGTTTTTAAGTCTCTATAGACCGTGCATCCTTTATAATTGGCGGGATAATTGCCGCCGCACAAGCACACGTAGCAGGAAGATTCTTAGATTTGCTGCAGGTTTTGCTATAATGTTGTTGTCCACATTTTACGCAGTAGTAGGGCGTGCTGCAGTATGTCTTGGAGTGGCCCTAGGCTTGACATCGTGTACATTGTACTATATTGTTTTTAATGCGCGGTGCTTCTACTCTTATTTTTGAATTTTGTAGATTTCTTTATTATTTGGTTTTGGTTCGAGGCCGATAAAAAACATTGGCAACGGTTGTTTAGTTACTCTATGCCTGATATTCATGATGTTTCTTACCGAGTGACCTAATTCTTGAAGCTCAATCTTTATGTCTTGGGTATTAATTGAATGACGAAGTCCTCGTATGACCACCCGATAGGCGCGTTCTTCTTTGATTTGATAGGTGTGGTGGACTATGTTTTCTTCTTGTAAATGTGAGATTAGTTTTCTGTATGCGTCGATAGCATTGGTATTTATCTTAACTGTGTTGTCTGATATCGCTTTAGAGTAGAATCTTTCTTCTTCAATGACTTTGTTTAGGTTATCAGTCATGGCTTTAAAATCTGTAACATCGTAAATATATACTGGTGGGGTGTTGTGGTTCGGTAGTTGAGATTTTGTTTGGGTTTCACAGTTATCATTTGGGTTGTTATTTTCTTCATGTTCATTGAATGCTTGAAATATATTTGCCGTGTTTATTGTGGGAGCGTTTTTGACAGTTTGTGTTAGTCGCATTCGTTTTCTCTTCTTAGTAATAGTTTGCTATGAGTGTTTTTTATTATTGTCCTCTTGGTTTGTTATCATTGTTTCGTCATCGTCGGTTTCGCTATTGTGGCTAGTTTGTGAAGATTGTATGAATGGTGTTGCTGAATAAGTGCTGTTAAAGTTAGTTGTGTTAGGAAAAGGAGATTGGTTTTGGTATTGCTGGTAAATTTGAGGTGCTTGGTTTTGATACATTTGAAATGATTGATGATTTGATTGTGTTTGTCTTAGCTGACCTAGATAGATTGACGGTGGTTGAAATTGGCTTTGCATTGTGGACATCGGTTGTAACGAAATTTTTCAGAGAGTTATGTGATTTATTTGTGAGTTGTTATAAAGTAGATCATCTTTTATTTCAAAATTTCCTTAAAAAGCACTGCACTTTTGAGTAAACCGTTAACGTTCTCTGTTCTTCAGTATTAAGAAAAAACTATGCCGACATTAATTATGACTATAAAATGACTGAAATTAAAAATATTTGCCGTGGATTTCAGATGAAACAACTGATGTTAGAGGTCGGTATATAGCTAATCTGTGTTGGGTACATTGAATAAAAACAAATCTGGAAGAAGCTTTTGGTCAATGCAAAAGCTCTAAAAAAATAATAATGCAATGATTGGTAGATTTGTTAATGAATAGTTAAGTAATTTTTATTTGCCGAATAAAATACCAATGGACAGAATAATGTTAAAGGTTATTATAGATGCTATACCATATATAATAAAAGCATCATCATCATTGAGCCGTACAATTCTGCGAATTATGGCTGAATAAAACATCACAAAATTTAAAAGTTTTTTTCTCTAATTTAATTTATTTTATAAAGAAAGTTGTTGTAAACTCCCTTCACCATCGGAGCCGAACTTAACAAAATAGGGTAACTGGTTAAAATTTATAGATGTTCTTGCAACGAATTACACTAAAATCAAAGATGTCGTATGCCAGTTTGATTTCCAAATTACTGCATTTGAAAATTCTATTAAGTATTTTACAGATCCAACAATTTCAATGCTCAAATCTAATCTATCAATCTAAAGAAATTAGGAAATCACAAATAATTTTTATCTACAAGCCATCATCGCATCTTATATTTATTAAAATGATTGTTCTGTTTTTATCCTTCACTGTGTTTAAATACTTATTTAAATAGTGTATAAAAGTTTACTAAAATTGATTCTATAAATTCGTTCTTTAATTTAAACAGTTTTACTACCAGTTTATTTTAGAATTTAAAATAAAAAAAAATGTTAGGCAAATATAACCTTTGTCAGAAGAGTTCTAGGATTGATTAATAATTTATCTGTAATATTTAAACCTTAAAAATTGATGTTATTTAGTGTTTTCATACAAACTCGTTAGGTAGCAGAATTGTGCTCAGCAACACAATGTTCAGCTTGTTAGCGCATTTAGCTGGAAGTTATATGAGTGACGTGACAGATGCGGTTTACGAATAGAGAGCTAACATTGAATACTGGGTTAATCTAACGAGAACTTTTAGTGAAATATGGAATATGATACAGCAAGCATGTTGTAATGAGGTAATATCGTTACTATAAAAAGACTTTCTCATTAATGTGTCCATATCAAAGGGGGTAATATAGAATAGAAATGTGTCGCCAAATTTGAGGTAATGATTTAGGTAAACGGAAATTTAATCCAAAAATAGTTTTTTTATGACAAAAAAACAGAAAGAAATAAGACAAACAATTGCTTTTGATGGCCTTGTGGTGGCACAGCAATGATAGTGAATAACTCAGTAAGGCACTGTATAAGTTATCAGTATCATCGCAAAAATTTATTGGGACTTACCTCTAGGAACAGTATACCACGTGTGTTCAAGTTATAAGGTCTTTTTTCTGAAAAATTACTTACCCAGGACAGTTGAAAGTTCTTTAAGATCTCAACGTCATCTCCGTCTAGACGTACACATTTTTCACAACGTCGTCGCCATGATCCCAAGTCTTCTGAGAACACCTCTTTAGGGGTGTATTTTGCCTACTGGAAAATTGTTGATGCAATAGCGGCTCGATTGGAAAATGAGCGACTACGAACAGCGTCCTTCATGGTTGGAAATTCATAGCGGCAACACGTGTCAACATTGCCACCCGCGTAATCTGGTGTTCATCGGTCAGCATTTGTGGGACTCACCTTGAAGAAACTTTCCGCATTTTCAGGTCATCACGCAAAATAGATTTTAAAGAATCTACGGCAATCCCAAGTTTGGAGGCGATATCACGCACACCTAATTGATGGTCTTCCATAACAACTTGTCTCACTCGCGCAATTATGGTTTTAGTCCGGCTGGTTTGTTGCCGACGCTGCTTAGGTTAATTGTCACACAACTTTCGACCTGCTCTAAACTTTTACAACCACAAACGCACATTTTTAACATCCATAACGAATTTACCGCATGTCTCCTGAAGTTCGATGGGCGTTTCACCACGCATGAGGAGAAAACAGATGATTACGCGTTGTTCTGGAACATTAAACGTAGCTATTTGAAGTGTAAAAAACAACACTCACTCCAGTGAGGGTAATTTGACCTGTGTACATTGTATGACACTATCGTCTATATTACAAACCCATAAACATTTCCCGCGTCTTTTAAAATTAACCGCAAATAATTTGGAGTCCTTGGAACTTAAACGCACCTTGTACTGCTTTCCAACGTACATTATTAAAATATAATGTTGTAAATAATTATACATTATCCCCCCCCTATTTTATTTTTGGAGATGACTGTAATGCAAAAAATTAATAAACCCAAGAATTGACCTTATTTCGAAGTAAGAAATTACTAGAAAATATGAATTTGGTGTATTAAATTCTTGTGTTACATAAAAAAATAAGCACAAATAACACAAAAGCAACATATTTTTTGACTTACCATCAAGTCATTGGCCTATAACTGTTAAATATAGTAGCTAAGCAATTAATTAGTTAAAAAAATTATTTTACAATGAATTTACTAATTGGAATATATACAGATATGTTTTTAATATACCATTAAAATAGAAAAAGGCATATACAGTACTATAAAGTATTTATCCAACGTGTATTTTTACTTGGAATACCAAAAATAAGACGATGGAGGAAGCTGTTTAATATTTGTTAAACAAAAAATAGACACTAAAGAGGACTTTGCAAAATATTTTGCAAATTAGAAGAAATCCAATTGATTGGGCGAAATTTAATAAAACATGCCAAAACCTATAGAGAGATTGAAAAATTAAAATGGCTACAAGCAATAATGACTAGAAAAGCAAGCACGCAGCTAAAATTCCTAGTCAAAAAGCAGCTACATCCACAGACCTGCGTTCCAGAAAAGCAAAAGCATTAAAAAGTTTTTGAGAGAAATTCCAATTCGATACAAATTATTACGTGGTTTGTAATTAAGTAGATCGAGTCTATTATTCAAGTTTAAAATTAAATGAAACTCCTGACTATAATCTGATCATTGCCAAGCATCCAAGTCTTTTTCCTGTCTTAACTAGTGTAGTGAAAATATTAATTTTAAAAGGAATGGATACCAACCCTTGTGGAAAAAATCTCATATCGGGCTACAACTTTGGTTCTTTTTAAGATCAATACGTAACTACTAGCTTACTATAAAATATCAAAATTATACTGCCATAAGAAAATCTATCAACTATTACAAACAACTAGTATTGCCCTATCTAATACAATTCGAACCCGCATTATATACAAATTGTGCTTTTCCGCATATTACAGAGTCTCGCCGTTGTTATTCTACCTTTCTTCAACAAGATAGACAATAATCACTTAAGCTATTGACACTGCAGTAGCAGTTTGTTTAATAATCCATAGATAGTATTTTAAATGGTTTAATAAAATTTATAGAATATTGGTTAAAGTAAACAAAAAATCAATTTGAGCTACATTTCTCCTTGTGAATTTAAACGACGATTCTTCAACAAGTATCTCAGAATGTATTTTGATAGGCGACTCAACTGAAAGGCATATATTTGAAAGAGTATTTCACAATCAATACTTAATTTTGATGACTGTGCTGGTTAGTAGGCCGAAATTCTTAACAATCGGGAATACACTTTCTTTATAAACGTATAATAAACAGATATGAAACTATGATATTCAGTTATAGAAAATATAGCAATTGAAATTTAGATATTCTACAAAGATTCCAAAATAAAATTATAAGAACAATCACCAACACACCAAAATTAGCTAATTTAGCAAAAATATTTATATAGGAATGGGATATTGATTTGATCCGTTAGGTCGTTTAAGCAAATTCGACTAGTGTACTTAAATATTATCTATAATTATGTTCATTATTTGTGGTTCATCGTGTATTTGAATATATTTTGTTAGGTTAGAAAAGAGTTACCTCATTGTAAAGGTCTTTTTAGGTTAAAATCAGTTATTTTCTTGGGTAGGTTTCTTACCACGTTCGCAAAATTTTAATGTTACTATATCTAATGTACGAAGCAAAGTTCATTCTTTACACCTGTGTAGTAAAGAAGAATTTACATTACTATTGTGAATTTTTAAGAAAAACAATAATATTTAGATTTTACACACTTATTCTAACTTCTTATGATAGTGTAAATTGCAATTTAGAGTTAGTGACTATAACTATTACAAATGTTAAGCTAAATATATGCTACTATATGACCTAATCCTGACGTATTGAATAATTATATATGTAAAGTATATAAAAATACAAAATTTATTTTATTTGTTTACTCGCGTTTGTAATATTATATCTGCATATTCTTTTCGTGATTGTTAAAATATCCTAAGGAGCAAGTTCAATAGAATATTCCATAGAAAGTTATATACGTTACTTTATGCTCATAATTCCAAGAAATCTCGAAATTCTTATTAAATCTAATATAACGTAAAATTGTGTTCACGTCGACACATTTGTCGTTACAACGAAACGTGAAAACAAGGTAACTTTGTTATGCTATTCAATTTTCAGATAATAGCATTTTCAACACACGTATTCAGGGAGTTTCGAATATGATTTACAGGAAGCTTATAAAATGGAAACAATCAATAAGTTCACAGAGTCTGACTGATATATTTTATATATATATATATATATATATATATATATATATTTAGTTTTATTATTAGCTTGTAAATTGCGTCTTTGTTACTGAAACATTTTTTTGTATCAAAATGGTACATTTAATTTTATTGTTAACTATTTTACATAATGAAGACTTACGTGTGTAAAATATTAGTGATGCAAAAGTTTTTTTATTTTTTGAGTTGTTAGGTACTATACAATTAATATACATTTTCATTTTCAATTTGTGTCTCCCTCAGAATATGAAAAAACTGATATTAAATACTAATAAACTTTGGCACGATTGTAACATGAATATTAAAAAATATATATATATATTAGTCGTTCTCATAATTTTTTCATGGGATATTATTATTATTATTATCTGATGCGAGATTATGTTGAAAAGCTTGGTTATAGTAAATAATTGTAAGCAAGTACTCAAACACCGCCAGAATGGTCCAGTGGTTGAGGCGCGGGCTGCGATGCGGACGGACCCGGGTTCAATTCCGGTGCTCTCTGATGCCTGGCGGGTGGCCTACTCAGTCACTAAAAATAATTGAGTACCTGCGTTCATTCGAACAAGGGGTAATAATGGCGGTCGTCTTAGGCGCGGTGCTTGCCGCATCGCCCCGCATCAGAGATGGTGCGCGACCGGGCAGAGAGAGCGAACATATGAGAACCTTAATCTCTCAGTTCGCAGGTCCGTGCACGCGGGGCGTAGAGCCTTACCATTATTATTATTAAGTACTTAAAAGTCTTGGTTGTTTTCATATATTCCTCTATAAAACAGTTGCCGGTTTTCCTGAAACGTAATCTATGAACTAAAATAAAATATTTATGTTAAAATTGAAAAAGAACAGACACTAATTGACTATTGGAAATTTTTCGGGATTATTATTAGAGAATTTTTAACCTCAAAACATTTTTTTATGTAGTTAATAAGTTTTATGCAAATTAATTGTGGGTATGAAATTGACTTGTCAGTTTTTTTTGAAAAGCATCTGAATGAAAGTACTTTGTACATTTCCATTATGAATAAATATATGATTTCATCAAATGTTTTCATCAAAAAATTGTAAAGCGGATCAAAGTGGGTGTTTTTTATATATCACCTTCACAATTAATACGCAATCAAAGCAATGTATTAAGTATACCGGTTAGTTCTGACCAATTCTTTTCCTCAAAAAGGCTTTTCTTTAACATAAAAAATGAATTGATATATCAGTCAAAATATTTTCATTAGTTATGAGCTTTTTCCATAGTTCGGACCGCATACCGATGGCGTGCCGAAAAAATAAACAGTCTTTTGAGAAAATCCACTCGTTGAACCATTTTTGCACTTTTTCGAAATCACGATAGTGCATTTCTACTAATGCGTATGTATTTCATTGATCAGAAAAAGTGGTAATATGATGAGGCCAGGTCTAGATGGTACGCAGAGTGCGGGTGGTTTTTTCATTCTTTTTACTCTACTTAAGAAGTAAAGAAATCACGTTGTTCAAGCGATTTGTAGTACCATGCGACAATTCATATGGTATCAATTTTCTTTTCTTCTGGATCATTTTCATCTCATTTAATTGGTCCGAAATGATTGATTTAGCGAGATATAATGCCTCTGTAGGTTTTTTGAGTGTTGGAGCCAAGTTTTTATTTAATAATACCTGTAATTTGACTAACCTGGGCGCTCCATGTCATTCACATCAAAATTGCTATTTTTAAAACACCAAAATAAGTAGGGGGATACGATGTAACTTTAACGCTATAAGTTACTACGAGCATTTGATGAGGTTTAGCAGCTGATTTTTTAATGTATAAAGTAGGGAATGTCGAAACTAAACTTGAAAATGTTCCTCTTTAAGATATAAAAATAGTAAATAATTAAATAAAATGGAGAAAAAGCTATCGCACGATTCCTAGAAATGTCAAAACTGTCGATAGACATCTATGAACAATAGTACTAATAATTAGCTTCTAATTATTTATAATAGGTATCATTGATCAGGAACAACCGAAATGCTTATTATTAGACATGACAAAAGATGAAAATACTTTTTTTGCGACAACGCTATGTCAACAGTTGTCCACCTTATTCGCCTTATTTGATACTATTCAGTTTCTATTTATTTCCAAAATTTAATATATATATATAAATATATATGTATATATATATATATATATATATATATATATATATATATATATATATATACAAAAAAAACATTCATAAAGAAAAACTATAACATCATGTAAAAATAGAATCAAAAATAGAGAGATTTAAAGAAAACTTTCATAATACTTTATTAATTAACAACCATATCTAAACAGATGCGGGCTGCCTGTTAACGTGAACCCTGTCCTGCTCGGAATAACACCAGCACTACTGTTCAGGACGATTTTTTTTAAATTTTATTTTACGAATAATTTAATTACGAGTAATTGGATATGATATTGATAGTTTCTATCTCTGATATTTGTCTAGCTAAAAATATTACGTAATTTTACACAGTACTAAAAATTGATTGGTAAAATAGAAAAAATAGGGTAAATATTAAATTTTCTAAAAAATGAGAAATTGATTTCAGTGTTACATATGCAATATTATCAAAGAGGAAAATTGTAAACTAAATAGAGAGGGGATAAGTGGTGCAAATATATAATTCTATAGAAATTAGGATTTCGGTGTTCTATATATTATCAAGTTTGATTTTGTCCTTAAAAATGTAAAATTTCGAAAGGAATGGGTTGCACACAAGAAGCTCTAAATGCAAAATTATGCAAAAACCATATTTTAGGTGTTTTAGATATCTCTGAAGATGACTTTAACGTTGAAAATATAATATTACGAAATTTAAAGATTCTGTGCGAGGATTTGGGGTGCACTATCAAATTCTGTAGAAATTATATTTTAGGATTTTTATACGTATATTACTAAGTTGAATTTTCATATTGATAATGTAATAATGCAAAAGAAGAGGGCTGTCCACAAAGGATTAAGGGTACAATTATCAAATTCTATGTAAATTAGGTTTTGAAGGTTTTTGATACCGTTGAGTTAGAGTTTAGTGTTGTAAATTTAATATTCTAAATTTTATTGAGATGTTAGAAATTTAATCGTTACAAATGAGATAATTGTACAATGGAAATTTTGGGGTGAAAATATAAAATTTTGTAAAAATTGAGTTTTATAAATTTTCAACGAGTTGAAATTGAAGTTGAATATTTAATAATTTGAAGGAAAAGGGAAATACAAAGAACTGGACGGGTAAATATTAAATTACGTAAAAATTAAGTTTTAGGGGTTTAAATAATACCGAGCTTAATTTTGTTGTAGTTCATTTAATATTCTTAGAAAGAAAGATTAAAAAGCAAAAAATAGATTTTGCGACTTTCAGATATTACTGAATTCTATCCTAAAGGTTCAGAATTTTAAAAAGAGAGGGTTGTGCATGGAGTTTATGTTGTGTATATTAAATTTTGTATAACTTGAATTTTAGGACTTTTTAATATGTGATTTTAATTTTAATGTTAATAATTTAATATTCGAAGAGAAGATGGTCGTGTGCGAAAGCTGTAAATGCAAAATATCAAATTACCTAATAATTTGATTGGATTACTTTTTAATTACGATTTACATTTTCATGTTACATATTAAATGTCTGACATTGAGTTTGATTCTAGTACTGAGAATTTAATTTTGTGAAAGCGGGATATTATGTACAGAGGGTTGAGAGTACAAATATGGAATTTTGTAAAAATTAAGTTTCGTATATTTTATCAACGAACTTAAAAAGTTCGTTACTGAATTCTATTTGTCTGTTTGTCGGTCGGTCTATCCGGTCTGTCGGTCCGTCACAAAATTTGAGATTTTTTAAAATTTGAAAATAAATTCTTATAGGAAATTTTACGCTAATTTCGAATTCGAAATTAAAAAATTTCTATCTCGAATAATTTTCGAGATATTCGACTTCGAATTTCGGGAAAATTTTCGACATTACGATTTTAAATGTGATTCTTATAGGAAACTTATGCTGAATTTGAAAATGAAGTCGAAAAAATTCTATGTCGAATAATTTTCGAGATATTCGAAAGGTCTTTTTAAGTTCGTTCTGGGATTGCTTACAGAGCAATCTCTTCGCCGGCCCTATGTTTTAATTTCTGGGTTCTATTTTGATATTGACAATTTAATAAACTGAAAGGAGAGGTTTGTACATAGAGGTTGAGATACAAATAAAATACAAATTCTGTAGAATCTTAATTTTGTAAATTTAATATTCCAATTGAGAAATGTTGTGCAGGAGAAATTGTAGAGCAAAATAGTAAATTATATGGAAAACTTGGTTAAAGTATTTGAGATATCGTTCGATTTTCACTTCAAAAATTTAATATTGCAAAGAGAAAAAGTGATACAAGAATTAAAAATTGAAGCGATGAGGATAAGGATAAATTTTGAGATTCGTGTGATCTATATCACTTACTGTTAAGAGACCATGTCGATATCGAAAAACCTTTTAGGTCTTCGTATCTATAAATTTTTATCATACATTTATAAATTTATTGCACGTCATCGTGGCTTACACAATAATACAATAAGTATTTATTATAAATGACAACGGGACAGTCTTATAAATCGTGTGCTCTCGATTTGTCGGCGGAAACGGATGATTTGTCGAAAAGTAAAATAGAAGCGTTCGATAAACTAAAACATTTGAAACATTCATTCGAGCATTGGAAAACTCCAATGTGACGTTTGCTATTGTTAAACTACGTCATGTCCCGCATTGCTGCGACAATGTACCACCGGATATTTGAAATATGTTTGCATATTGTTGTTACAAAAACAATTTTCTTAATGCCGCTGAACTTGATAATTTTTTGAGAATCTTTGTTATTTGATGCAAATGGAGAGTTTGTAAATGAAACGAATGTTTTTTGATAATGCTGTTTTTCGTAATGTTTCTCATTTTAACATAACACACTCCCACGCTGTCGGTATGAATCCATTTCGCATCCAAACCGTATAATTCGTAAATGTGAAGACTTTTACGGTAGGTGTTCTGGTGCGTTGTGTAGTTGGTTTTCGAGTAGGAATTTGGAAACTCTTGATGTTTCGTTTACAACTGCGGCAGATATCTTTAGAAGAAAGTATTGTAAAAGTTAAGTTACTGTACTGTGCACTTTAGTTTTTATATTGTGATAGAGGTGGTAAGGGGAGAAGTTGTTGACGTCAGAGAGTTAGCTACTGACGTAACCTACTGACGCTAGCTGCTGATGTACATCGGCTCGTGGTAGCTAACATCTTGGTATAATGTTTGTTCAAAATTTTTTTTATTCGGTCCGTAACTCTATTAACAAAAGTTAAAAAGCCTCTGCCTAAGATAAGGTAGATACCTTTCACACTTTATTTTTCATGGCTCTAACGCCGCGAGAGGGAACTCGGCCTGCAAACTAAGAGGTTAAAGCTCTCATACATTCGCCTTTTCTGCCTGGTCGTCGCGCATCATGTAGAGGAATGTGGCGGGAGCCTTAGACAACCCCCATTTAATATGTCCTCGAATTTTGTGTGGATTAACACATATGTCAGTTCTGTATGTTTTTTTTATGTTATTCAACTTTTACACTTTTTTGAAGATAATTGTACTTTTTGCTCGGCATTTTGTTTTATTTAGTAGATTGATCAAACATTTTCACACAGGATTTTGTACACATAATAATATAGTCGCGTAATGCCACTTTCAAAAATTTGAGTAGTTGATCTTACATTGCATTACACAAAAAAAATTAAACTCCAAAGTTCAATTTTTTTAAACGTGAAATTTTTAGAGTTTTTTTTGGGAATAACTGAATTTTTTCTTATTTATTATTATAAATTGAATTTGTTACCCATTATTAAAAAAAGTTAAAAAGTGGGTAGCTGGGGATGTTCGAAGAATCGCCAAAATAATTTTTAAATCGATCCGACTTGATTTTTGAGAATTGAGGCATATTATATGCACGCAATTTTTCGAAAAAATTTTAAATCAAGTCGGATCAGTTTTAAATTTCTTTTGGTGATTCTTTGAGTAAAATCAAACAACTTTTGTTCTTATCAATTTATTTCTAAACCTCTTTTTTCGTCCGGAAAAAAGGCTCAAAGTTTAAAAAATTGGAAAAACGACCTTAAATTTTCAACCAATCGACTTACTTTACGAAAACAATAGAAGGAAAATTTTTTTTGTATTTTTTCACGTAGAAAACGATGCTGTAAAGTAAAATTTACAATAACGGTGTTTTCAATTATTTTTTTTTATTTTGTCAATTTTTTATCCGACTTCCGGTCTTATTTCCGGTTTTTGACCATATATATCGAATTAAACTAAAAAGCGCCACACGGCATCATAAAGTTGAGGCTTCAAGTTTCCATTTGCACTAGGGATCGACCTATAAAAGTGCGTTAAGAAATGGGTAGGTGGGGATGTTCGATTTCGGAGAATTACCTGTATATATATATATATATATATATATATATATATATATATATATATATATATATATATATATATATATATATATATATATATATATATACATATATAAAATCAAAATCTTTTTGCCAAAATGATGTAAGGACTTATCACAAAACTTTTAACGTACATATCAAACTTAAATATATATTCTTATTTATATCTAATAATGAAAATAAATATCTCAAACTCATTCCCTTGTATGGACGAATCGGATGCATTGTTTTTTATTTCGCACCAGTGTCTTCACTTCTTCCCAGGTTCCTCCTCTGTTGAATTAATTTTTTTACAGCCTTGGCCCATGTCTTCCGTGCCAGATTTTTTTGCACATTTCAAGAACAATTGTATACCTTCTCTTCCCACATTTTTAATTTTATCTGCCTTTATTCCGTCGTGTGCTGCTACTTTATTTCTTTAATAGCTTCGCACAGTTCCGCTGTTGTTGGTTCACTATTAGTTATTTCTTCAGTTCTTCTAGTAATCATTTTTTTCGTTCGTTCTACCAATCTGTTGGTTTATTACAATTATTTATCTTTCGCAGCTGCTCTAGAATCATTGCCACATATTTTCTACGTTTTCTTGAACTAAGTGCATATTAATTTTTCTTATCTCTTCTGTAACTATCTTTTAGTGTCTCCTTGTATAATCCATTTCTGTTAAGTTTGTAAGTTTTAAATTTTTTATAGGCTTTCTTTTTCTGTGAGCTATCTTTCCTCGTTGTATGTCCTATTTCGGAGTGCTCCATTTTCCTAGTAATAGAAAATGTTAACTATAGATTTTAGGTTATCTTCTCATCTTGATGTCTTTTATCATTTTGTTCTTCTTTTCCTATAAATATATATAGTTATTGATCTTTCTTGTCTGCGTTTTGCTTTTCTAGTATACTAATGTGTTAATTTATGCTTATAAAAATAATTTGCAATGGTAAGTTGATTTATTCTGGAAAAATCTAGTAATCTATTTTCATTAGTATTCTTTCCTCTTCTTCATATTTATTTAAGATCTTCGATGTTGACTGATTGTTTTTCTCACTTTTACGTTGAAATTTTCTAGTATGATTGTTATTCTGTATTTTTCTTCTTTAAGTGTTATTAAGTCTTCTCAAAATTATCTCTACATTATCATATTCCTTAAGTCCATATATAATTATGGTTAGTTTAGATTCATTTTCTCCTATTTCTTACTGCCTTTTTTATCAATTTTTTTTCAATGCTTTGCTTTTACCGGCAGGCTCTATTTGCCCTGTGGGTTTTCTTTCCTTGGTTCTGTCATCGGACGTATATTTGATATATTTTAAGAGCAATCACAACATTATAACAATATTTGGAACACAAACATCAAAATTGAACAGTTGAAAAAACTGCAGGAGCTCAAGCGGTCCCTCTTTAATAACTTTGGTCTGGTTCTGCGACGCATTGACAAATTCTTTAAGCCGGCTTTGTTCTGCCCAAGTCGCAAGAATAATCGGTATCCAAAAGCGTTGAATGTTTCAAAAAGAAAAATTTGTCATTTAGGTCTTGGAGCTGCTGAAATCTGGAAGTGATTTCTTTCAACATTTTGTCAAAAGACGCAAACATTTTTCTCTTCAATTTCTGCATCAAATCGGCATTTTTCGATCCGCCACCAAAATTCTGCTTATGCTGTTTCCTTTAAGAGGGTTCAATTTCGATTCCAAATTTTTCACACAGATTTTTGTCAAAACTAAATCCGTTGGAAATGATGTTATCTCGGTTGTCCTTCAAGACCGTTTCTAAGGCACAAATTTTAATTGCACATTGGTAAAAATCAAGCCCTTTTGTCTTCAAGTAACTTTGAGCATAGTTGATTTTGTGGAGAATTTGACCCCAAAAACTGAGGTAAGACAAAAACGGGAACGACTGTATCACTTTCAGCAGCAGACTCGTATCTAACCACGTAGTTGTGCTCTTGGAAGTATCCATGAGCTAATCCA
The DNA here is from genome assembly GCA_036346155.1 of Sinelater perroti. Taxonomy (NCBI): domain Eukaryota; kingdom Metazoa; phylum Arthropoda; class Insecta; order Coleoptera; family Elateridae; genus Sinelater; species Sinelater perroti. Next base: position 27,260,450 of record JARFIY010000143.1, read on the forward strand.
GAACATTTCAAGTTTTTGCGTAATGGTTTTCCAGCATGTTGACGACTTCTTACCTTGCGCTCCAGCGTGTTTTACCAAACGTTTTACTGCTTGTGTAGTTACAGCAGAAAGTACGTCTCATTGATGGTTGAAGATGAAAACCTACAAAGACTTGCTCAACAGTTTTAAAAAACGTAACAGAATGTACAGACGAAAGCAGCATAAATTCCAACTAGGTTTAAATAATGGTTGATGCAGGCAATGAATTGGGTCTTCGATTAATTGCCTTGATACGTGCTTGGACTCCAGTGTGTACGCCGGCTATTACAGCTGGATTGTCATAAGCTTGACCTTTGCAGTTTTGGATGTCGAGTTCATCTGTCCGAATTTTCTCTTCTATCAACTGCGTCAGTTCTTTAGCAGTCTTTCTTTTGGTTTCGATGAAATCAACGATTCGACTACACTAACTTTCGGCCTATCAATCCTCACGCAATGTAACACCTGGCTGGTTTGATCATTGTGGGATATATCCGGCGTACTGTAAAAAATGTCGCAAAGTATTTGGCTTTTTACCTGCTTTTGTTTTCGAACCTGATAGCTAAGAATGTTAATAAATTCTTTCTGAAGCAGCGGCGACATATAAGAAATCGCATTCTTTTTTCAAGCTTGACTTTCTTATAATGTTCTCTGAACTGAATCGTATTTTGCTAACAAATGAATAAATTCCCGAAAATTTTATTTGTTACCACCACTGACATCGCCGTATTCCCGATGTTTCCCTACGACCAAGTTCTACTTCGCTAAGAACTTGATTGTATCCAAAATTCGGTACAGTAGATCTTTCCACTTCTGCTCTTTACTTCGGATGGCTTCTTTTGCTGCCTTATCAATAGTTGCTCTACGTAGAATTTTAATCTGCAAGCTTTTCTATTGCGTAAAATACCCAACGCGAGCAGCGCTGGATTCATGTTTTTCCAGCTTAGGATTATGTTTCCACCATTTGCAAAATCTGTTTTAAGAATTAAATTCCAATGCAAGACCAGCAACAGTTGCAAAAATCTGCAGTAAAAACAAAATAACAAAGATTTTAAGGAAAAATACACTATAAAAAAAGCTATAAAAGCATCTTCTCACTCTTTGGTAACTTCCAGAAAAACCAGTCCCGAGTTAGTTTTTTGGTGAAACCTTTTGTAGAAACATCAGGTCTAGTAACTTCAGCAAAGTTACAGTTTATGTGTTGAACCACAGAGAAATCTTGACGTATGAGGAAGATACGGAAGTGATCTGAGATGTTCAAGTCCACAAGTTTCGATAATTCTTACATTCAGCTTCAAGTTTTTCTTTGTTCGGATCAGGACTGTCAATAGACTCCAAATTTTCAATTTTAGAAACTGCTTCTGATTCCGCCACTGTTTCAACTTCGTTAGCGACACTACCACACGTTTCTTATTTTTCTGCTACGATGAAAACTTATGTTCCCACGACTCGCAGATTCATCTCCAGTTTTCCCAAAATATTTCAGCAGTAACCCTTTACTCTTCCCCTTCTCATATTCCTTCTTCTTCTTTTGGTACAAGGCTCCGCTTATTTGCACACACCTCCAAACTTCCGGATCGGATAAAGATTTATACAGGCTATAATGTAGGTACCTACTGTCTGCTGATGCCTGTGGTACACAATTTCATATAGTAGTAAGTTGAAAATTCACCAATAAAGTATTTCCAAAATTAAGAGGCATCACGTAGCTTAGTCCCAGTATTTTCGTAGCCATTGAAAAATGTATGGTCGGAGAAGGTGCAAGTGGCTTGTAAACAATTTGGTATGGACTCGTTGCTCAACTCTAAGAATTTCCAATTTGCCTCTCAATTATTGAGCTCCAAAATTTCCCTAATTGTTAAATTGCTCTCATTAGTCAAGTGAAAATGATTAAAAACTTACCGCTTCGCTCACTTATATTTCTGGTAACTCCAGTTCGGGACGGGCGCCATTGTTCTAATATTTATTCTGTATTGGGTGTTAGTTGTTAATGCGGACCTGTCTCTTGTTTATATTATTTTGATTGCGCGGGTGAGATCTGTGTACCACAATAAGAGTCTTACCCGAATCGACTTTTTGAAGATTCAATTTTCATCTAATAATTTTAGAAATAAAGTTTTACCTACCTTGTATTTTACAACGTTAACTGCTAATCTTCTTTATTGACATTTATCATTTTAATATAGTTATTTGAATAGAAAGAAACTTCTCAAAATTGAGTGTTAGTTTTAAAATGATTTAATCATACAACTACAGGAAAATATCAAATGTTGTAAAGATTAGATTGTGAGAATTTTAGATACGGTTGAACGTTATTTAGATGTCAAAAATGAATATTCTGAAAGAAGACATTTTTACATGGTAAGTGATACTAAATAACAAATGAAAGAAAATTTTTACCAGTTTTAATTGCAATTAAGTTTAGTTTTAAAGATGAAATTTTAATATTTGTAAGGGGAAAAATGTGAAGTGCGTGTAGTAGTTCGAAAAAATTGTCGGCAGTTGTCATTTAACGGGACCTGTGTATATTTGTGGTCCTGATGAGTGAACGTGTCGTACGTCACTAACGTGTACGATGAGGCAAGAAGTAGGCACATAAACAATGGCTTGCCTCGCATCCCTTTGACGATGACATTGCACTTTAAGATGCTGCTTCATTCAATTTAATAAATGCAACATTAAAATGTCTGTGCAATTCATTACTTTTTATTTATAACTTCATAATTAAATATTTATTGATGTACTCAATAACGACATTTTTTATAGGCCTAGGTAATTGCATTAAACTTTATAACTTGATATACGGCTTACTTGTTGTATAGGAATTAAGAATTGAATACGAAAGTTTTCAATCCTCTGTATGATGGTTCAAAGAAGAGTATGTTACTAATCATCTGAGACTACCTCTACTGTTTATTAAGAATTTAATAGTTCTTAGATTACTAAAGAATAATTTATAAGCAAAGTTAGTTTTTCCATAATCCTTTAAGTTTGTAATTCAAAACACGCTTACTCGTAGTATTGTCTTACAAACCTGGAATCAATTTTTAACTACTTTAACCTACTTTGCATGCTTTTAGGGATCGTCTCCGATTTGTTCCCCAGAATGGTGGAGGAGCCCGTTGATTACGGAGTGTTGGAAGAGTCGATCCGAGCGACGTGCATAAAGCATGGATTGGAAGACGTCGACGGTAAGAAAAACATTTCTTATTTTACCTTTAGTTTTTTAGCATTATAAGTTTAATTCTTTTGTTTCAGATTACGTAAAGAAAGTAATTCAGCTGTACGAGACGACGGTCGTGCGGCACGGCCTGATGCTGGTGGGCCCCACCGGCTCTGGAAAAACCAAGGTAGGACAAGCTCTTAGTGGCGCGCCCTTATTTGCCTGAACTAAATTAAGGTGAAAGCTCTCCACTTTATTTACGTTTGCATTCGTAATTACAACCGTAAATTGTGCGGCCATCCCAGCCAGCCATATTTTTCGCGGTTCACAGCGTCTCGACGCCGTTCGACGCCTGCCCGCGACAAATCGTGTTATTTTCCATTTGTTCCGTACAAAGTAGACGCCTATAGGATGCGAGTTCATAAAAAGGCTGATGGAAATTCTCAATCTTTATTTTATATTGGTAACAAAGCATACATTGCTTTCTGTCAGCGGAGGATATGCACGTCGACTATATATCTAAAGAACACGAAACGATGGGATGGCGATGATGTCGAGGGTGGGACTCCATTTCAGTTCCAATCGATGCAACTTATCCTGGAAGCAAGAAAACGTGTGTTAGCGCTTTTCTGATTCGATTAAGGGCAAATCGTTTGTCGTTAGGGTGCAGCAAAAGGAAGAAAATTAAACTGAAAGTAATACAAGCTCTGAATACGGAAAACTAAAAAGAGGTTTGAGCGCAGCACCCAAAAAGCTTCCTTAATTCTCCGAATTTTTCTCTCTGAAATTACCCTCGTGAAAAGTTAAATGCGTTCTCAGAACCCATTTCTTAGCGTCCTCTAGAGAAATCAAGATATATTCTAGGGAGATACTTCAATTTTTAAATTAAATAACTTAATAAGTTAATTTTGTTTAGCTGGCTGAATTTTACGATTTTTTCATATTGTGGCTGTGTACCCAGAACACTATGTAGTATTGTTTTGGATGGGTACCATAGTGCGTTGGTTATTGCTCTAACTATCTTGTTATGATACTTCTATTATTTTTATCTTTAATAATTTTGTGATATGTCCCTAGATTTACCATAAACACTGTTACAGTTGTCGTAGCTGTTATACATTGTTTGTGTTAAGTTTATAAAGTAGTAAAAAACCAAACATGGCTAAACTATGGGTCTGGACCTAGTAATATCGAGTGGGTTGTAGATCAGTCTTTTTATAGCGTATATATTACCGTTTTCAATCGTCACTATTTATGGTTTGAACATATATTTACCGTACATTTATGATGACAAACAACGAATTTGTAATTATAGCCCATTCAGTTTTGTATCTGCTTTGAGTTTGGCCGGAATAATGTTATCCTTATGGAAACACTATATTGCTAAGGTTGATAATTGTAGGGATACATATTCAGTACTGAATAAAAAATCTGGAAACCTAAACTATGAGAACGTTTACTAATGGTATTTAAACTGTTTTTCGTCTTTTTTCTATGAAACTATCAGAAAAATTTTACGCACAAATATTGAGTTTTACCCATTTAAAATAATAGTTTTTTTGGACACTTGTGACTGTAGAAAATGCACAGCATATCGTAAGAATATTTTTCAAAATTTTTCTGTGAATAATATTTACAAGTGAGAGAGCTCACTTTCATTTGTCTAGCTGCATTAACAAGCAATTTTTTATTCTGCTAAAGAACAATCTTTAACTATTTCATAAGAAACAGTTACGTAATCAATGTGTTATTGTTTAAGATGCTCCTGTAGAATGTAGTGTTTAGGGTTTTATTTCTTTTTTTTATTATTATTTGACAATGTGCTCAATTACAATCTACATCTGTATAGAGTATTAAGTAAATATGTTATAGGCTCGTAGCTTGCAAGAGAAACATTCAGTAATGTTTCTCTTTCCTGTTATTATTTAATTATGGTAATAAGTCCGGTAGGCATGTTCTGTGCAGTCTTCGTGCCATTGGTGTAGAGCTGGTTTATTAGCTCGTTTGTGTAGTGAGCTATCTGCATGTTGTAGGAGTCACTCATTCTCGAAATTTCACTTGTGACAAATAGGATCTTCAGGTCGATATGAAGTGTTTGGTTGCACACATGCCATGGAACGTTAGCAAGTACTCTTAGTGCTTTTAATTGGAATCTTTGTATACTATGGATCGATTACGGTTTCGCACATCACCAGAGTTGGAGGCCATATGTCCATATGGTTTTCAGTATAATTTTATAGATCACTATTTTGTTATTTAGTGAGAGTTTTGATTTTCTGCCAATGAGCCATTGCATTTGTCGAATTTTGTGTCAAGTTGTTTTCATTTGGCTTAGATGTGTTTCTTCCATGTGAGCCTTTGGTCAAGATGAAAGCCGAGGTATTTTGTCTCTGTCGCTACAGGAATTGGCTTATTGTTCATCATTACAGGTGGACATTCTACCCGTCTCATGGTAAACGTAACTTGCACTGATTTAGCTAAGTTAATTTTGGTTCGCCATCTAGTGTACCATTCTTGAAGTATGTTAAGGTGGCTTTGTAGGTTCGCGGAGGCGTTTATGAGATTCTCGTAGGTGGCAATGACTGTCACGTCATCAGCAAAAGAAGCTATTTGTGTGTCGGCAGCTTCAGGTATATCTACGGTGTAAATGAGGAAAAGTAGTGGTGCTAATACGCTACCCTGGAGGATAGAAGTTCGAGTGCTGAACAGAGAAGTATCTGTTAGCTAGATATAATTTAAGGAGGAGGAAGAAGTTGTGGGATAGGGAGTTTTTAATTTAAATAGTAAGCCTTTGTGCCAAACTTCATCGAAGGCTTGTGAGATGTCAAGGAAAACCGAGTTGCAGAATTTCTTGTCTTCAAAACTTCGGGATATTGTGTTAACGATTCTGTGGACTTGTTGTATTGTGGAATGGTGTCCTCGGAACCCGAATTGGTGATTGGGGAGTATAGTTAGGAAATCATGATCGGCATATAGTCTTTTTAGCAAGAATCTTTCAAAAACCTTGATTGCGATGGTGAGCGTGTTCCAGCGTTTTGGCCTTTGGATTGAAATTCCTTTGAAATTAAAAATACGATACAGTCCGCTTAAACCTGAACAATAGTAATAACTTTTGTTGTGGTAGACAGGTTAAAGAGAAGATATAAAAATAGTCCCTGCATACTTTTCTGATGAATTTCAGCTTAAACAGGAAATAAAGTGGTGTGAAAATTTTTGTAGCTTACGACACAATGTTTGTTAGGTTCAAATTCAGTATTTTACAGTAATCTGTTTTGCTTTTGTTTAATTGTAAATAACAGGCTTTGATGCCATATCTTATCAAACTTACGTGATATCGAGAAAACAGATGAACATTGCCATTGGGCTTTAAGTTCTTTCAAAATTATATTTATTATTTCACACACTTACGCAATTTTAGCACGGTTCTCTCGAAAGTCAAATTTATGGTAAGCATATCTGGAAAAGGGATATTGAGTAATTTGTTTTTCTTTTTGTTGTGTGACTTCAGAGTTAAAGGTAAAAATGTAGCTTTTAGGCGACTTACAAAAACAAAGACTTCTTTCTCAGTGCTTTTAGCCTATTATCGAGACGTGGGAGTATTACATGATTCTATGGTTGTTTCAACTTTTTGGTTTCCCGTTAAAGAGAGTATTCTGTGATTTCCTATGGTGACAAATGTTGCACTGTCATTCGCTTACCATCAAGATACCTTGTTAATTTGCCGTCTGAGACTTAGTTTGCGTTTTCCAGCGATTGTTTTGTTGATTTAAAGAACATAATTAGTGCTTTAGATATTCCCAACAACTGAGGGTGTTAAATCAAATATTTTAGTTGCAACAATCAATTGCTCTTTTAGTTTTAGAAATTAAGAAATAAATCTTTATGAATTGTTGTTTGGAAAAGTTCTAATTTATTTCTTTAATTTAAAAATTAGAAGGATTTGTTTTGAAGATCATTTGAGTATCTATGATTCTTATAATTGGCGAGTGATCAACTGAAAGGTCAAGGCAGGACACTGCTATAAAATAATTTGGATGAAATAAGATATTTCTTCTATATCTGATGATTCAGTAAGTTGGTTCGTGTGTAGTTCAACTCATTACTGGTTATGGTTTTTGGCTTGTAAGTCGTAATCCTCGTTGTATATATTTTGAATCTCAGTCAGAAATAAATCTGTAATCTAAACTTTAAAAATAATACTCATAGTGTCTTAGTTTATTATTGAACCTTGGTGAACAGTGTGCTGCTGAGATAACTAATGATCTATTCCATTCGTCTATTGGTATTGAAGTATTTTTAAAATTCATAATGTTTAATTTTATTTTTGACCATAATTACTGTTCCAGGGTGAGCCCTGCCTTTGGATTCTGTATTTCGTATATATTTTGGAAATTTTAGGTAGTTTAAATTTGTGTAGTAAGATTCTGATATTAGTATAATACCTATATAGTGATTTGAAAGTAAAATTCTAAGCTTTTATTTATGTTGTGCCAAAACGTTAACATTTCCTTCTGCTAATTTAAAGTACTGATCTGTTACTGAGTTTAGAAACGGCAGTGGTGAGTAAGATTATTATATTGTCCATTTGATATATTGATATTTTTTGCATGCTTTTAAATTCAGACAACTTCCTCTTACTGATGTTTGCTGACTCTGCATTATGTCATAATTAAGTTGATTGTTGTTTTCGTTGGCTACCTGAGCGTAACTGATATTCAGTTGAACTAGTTGCATTGAGTATTGACTAATTGATATCAACATCTTTTGCTATAATTCTTTAAAACAAACATTCTTTATAGTTTTTAAGATGTCTGCCAGTGAAGTTAACACATTTAATATGTGTTTTTTTCATTTAATTTAATTTAATGTTACGTGTCCGTATGTTAGTAGTTCTTTTTTAATTTGTATAGGTTTGTCTATGAATGTATATTTTTTAGAACTACTCTAAAGCTGGTTGAAGTATGGAATTATGTGCTTCAATGGTGAATCAGTTATCTGGGTACTAGTACCAGAGCGTATTTCCTATCTTCAAGTTATTTATCTGGCAGAACTGTAACATTTTATTACTATGACTGTTTTTTACTCCTTCACCAAATGCTTCTATACAACCTAGACCCGCATCTACATTATCTACCACTCTGGCATTCCAGTCGCCAGTTATTGTAACTGTGGTGTTTATTTTCTTTACTCTGTTTAATATAGCTTGCAGATCGGAGTCCTATATTCTGTTCCCTCCACCGGTTCATTTATTTGTATTACACTTATGAGCTCTTTCAACTTTATTGACATTACGATTATTCTAGAGTTTGCTACCTTATATTTTATTATTTTTCACCCAGTTCTTTCGCTACTATTATACACACACATAAAATATAGTTTATACTTTTCTACTTTTTTAACTTTAATTACTCCTATTATATGAATTCCATACTTTTCCATTTCTACCACTAGCTCCATTTCGTTTCAGAATAATGATGTAATATTCCATGTACCTAACCTTATAACCGTTTCTTGCATTTGCATTTGATCCTGCCCCTTATTTATTTCCTCAAGTCCTTTTCCTTGGCTTATGTCGGCTCCATTATCCGTCTTTTAATTGTATCTGCTAGTTTTTTGATGAATAGTTTGTTCTAGTTTATTTTATCAATTCTCACTGTAGTGTTTTCTTCGCCATATTTTCCGGTAATCTTTGACTGGTTGTTCTTCCTTTTTGTATTTGTTTATCTTCCTCTTGTTGCAGTTCTTCCATATTAGATGTCCTCTCACTTTTGTTTTGTGTTTCGTTTTTCGATTCCTTTGTTTTTATATATGTAATCTCTATGGTTTATAATTGATTAAGTGAGAAATATCCTCCGTTTACTATAAGTTTATTATATTTTATAAAGGTTTGATTTCCTTTAGCTCTAATTATTTTCATATATTCAACAAACCTTTTTCTCTGTTGTTGAGTTTCTTTTGAAAAATCCTGGTCTATGAAAATATTTGTACCTTTTAGATATTTTGTAGCTTTTAATATATTCATTTTTCATTCTGCAGTTCCATCAGCATAAGTCTCTGTTTACTTTCCTTATCTTTTCCCAATCAATTTATTTTAATAATCTCTTTTTCCCTATTTATTTTCACTTTTATATCCCTTAATACGGTTCTTACTGAATCCTTTAATTGCAAATCTTTTTCTTCTGGTTGTTCCTCTACTATATGTATTATTATTTGTCTTTTCCTAATTTCTCTTTCCATGTCTTCAAATTTCTTATCTTGCTCTCTTTGCTTCTGTATTATCACCTGGTTTTCCCTTTTTAGTTCTTCATTCTCCTTTTTTATTTTTGCTATCTCGTTTTGGAATATATCTATCTTATTCTCCATCCTCTCATTTCTTATTTTCATTTTATCCAGCTTTTAACTAATTTCTTCAAGAATTGTTTTCATTTGTACTTGTTAACTCGTTATTTTTCTTATTTATTTAAATTATACGTATTTCGTAGACGATCTTACCTTTATGAAAGTAGCTAAAATGATTATTTATTTAAATTAAGCCTTACACTTTATTTACTCTCGCACTAAAAAGTCGACCCCGGTCAACCTGTAATTTAAAAATTGTTCTTATTACGGCTCTGTTAGATATTTAAATTTGGCGCGAATGTTTATTCTGCTTATCATGCCGCCGCGTACCCAGATGATCTCAATCGGGTCGCTACTTATTAGAATGATTTCGGTAAATTTGTATTAGATCTATCCTAGCTTATTTTAATTGTTGTATGTTGATTTTATATCCTTCCTTTGTTTTTTCACTGTCCCTCAATAAATATTAGGCACTATTTTCTACTTACTTATGTATTTTGTTGGAGTAAAATTCACTTGTCTCCTGTTAATTGTAAGATAGTGACTGCTTTCAGTTAATGTAAGAGCTTATTTTATCCTTTCCTATGCATAGCATATACGGCCGGATATCGCAGACCCGCGGGCAATGATGCCGCTCTTGTTGTTTGTGATATATATATATATATATATATATATATATATATATATATATATATATATATATATATATATATATATATATATTATAAGGGATAAAATAAGCTCTTACATTAACTGAAAGCAGTCACTATCTTAAAATTAACAGGAGACAAGTGAATTTTTACTCCAACAAAATACATACGTAAGTAGAAAATAGTGCCTAATATTTATTGATATATATATATATATATATATATATATATATATATATATATATATATACATATACATATAAATATAAAATACTACGCTAAACTGACTTTGTTTATTGCTGTTCTATTAATATATCCTAGTTGTAAATTTATTAGCTTTTACATCATTCCCTGTTGATTTTAAAAGTCGTATTTGCTCTGGAAAATGGAAATTATTGTAGAGCACACTTAACCAAACAATTCTCGCTCTGATACGGTTTATACGTTGGAAATTAAAGGAATACTAAGGCTATTTATAGTAATCAAAATATTTTCCCTTTACTTTAACTATATTTTTAATTAAATTTTTTGTTAGTAAAATATGATGACTAGAGAGTAGATTTTATGCAAAATGCATAATTTTGCATATTTAGCCAAATAGTGCATATTTTATGCTAAAGTTAATATTTTGTTATTTCCTCCATAATTTAACATATATTTTGTTTTCAACAGTTTTATTTTGGAATTTCCTAAACTAAATAGTTTTAATGCGGTTTACTAAAAAGGCAAACAAAAAAAAAAGGATTATGACCCATACTGATTATCTTTTTATTATTATAATCAAAACCTTATTCTACCGTTAAGGTATTAAGGTATTACAATACTTTCAGGTATTTTACATTATTACACTACATCTAATACAAGTCATTCTATTGCAAGTCATTATATATTAAGCTTTTTCTGTGTATCCTCTTGGCCCTCTCTTTTTTATTCCTTGCCTCTCTTTTTCCTTCATTCCGTGTCAGTCCCTCTTCTCTTAAGTTCTCCTCTATTTCTTTGTTCCACGTTTTTCTTGGTTTTCCTCTTCCTTTTTTCTGTTGTGTTCTTCCCTCCTATATTTTTTTAGTTGTTCTTTCTTCCTCCATTCGCACTACGTGCCCAAACCATCGTAACTGCTGTAGTTTTATATCTTTGATGTGCCTCCGTATGCAGTACCATCGGGGTGATTGGTATAGTATGTTTCGTAATAAGGTATTTTGAAATATATTCTTTCTGTGAAGTGTGTTTCACTTTTAAAAGTTCATCAATTTGCTTGTTTACTAGGAAGAGTTTTATTTCTTCTTTATGTTGCACTAACCCATTGGCGTTCCACAAAGCGACTCTTAAGAATTTACTCATTAATGAAGTTTTCTTATTAACGTTGTGAGCATGTTTAATACCATGCTATTTTTCTGTATAAGTTGATTGAACATGGCCTTAAATTCATTTAGAAATTGTGATAAAGTATTATTTAAATCTTTTGTTGTTTCACTGTTATTGTTTAATGTGTTTGGATTGTTGGCTACAACATTAGCTGTAAGCGAAAGTGTGGAAGAAGATCCAAATTTATCGATTCGTCGTCGGTCGCAGAAATTGGGGCTCTGTCCGCCCACTACGTGGAAAATTTTGCGCAAATATCTTGGACTACACCCGTATAAGATCCAGCTGGTGCAGGAATTAAAGCCACGAGACCATCATATGCGTCGTTCTTTCGCCGATTGGGCTTAGAGTAGTTGGAAACTGACCCGATGTTTTATCACAAAATTGTGTTCAGCGATGAGGCTCATTTTTGGCTTAACGGGTTTGTTAATAAACAAAATATGGAGTGAAAGCAATCCACAACAGACCCTACAGACTCCATTAGATTCAGAAAAATGCACCGTTTGGTGCGGTTTACACGCTGGTGGCATCATCGGACCTTATTTCTTCAAAAATGAATGGAGATCGTTACCGCACCATAATCAATGATTTTTTGTTTGAAAATATGGATGACATTGATCCGGGCGAGATGTGGTTTCAATAGGATGGTGCTACGTGCCATACGGCGACCGCAACCACCGACTTACTGAAATCAAAATTTGGCGATAAGTTGATTTCGAGAAATGGACCTGTCAACTGTACTCCAAGGTCGTGCGATTTGACACCTCTCGATTATTTCCTGTGGAGCCATGTGAAGTCACTGGTTTATTCTGATAAACTAGCAACAATTGACGCCTTGGAGGCCAAATTGTTCGTGTTATTCGTGACATACGGCCAGCAATGCTCGAAAAAGTGGCGCAAAATTGGACGTCCAGAATGCACTTCGTCAAGAACAGCCGAGGTTCAAATTTTCAAATGTTAATGCCATATATTGATCTTTCGAACAAAAAATTTTTGATTAAAATTTAATTTTTTGTGTTATTTTTTACAATTTCAAGTTCTATCGGGCTTAAAAAAACACCCTTTAGTAAATAAAATATTTTGTTACCTTAATTGCAAACGTGTTCTTAACATATCAACATAATGTCGTTTTTGTTTAACTGTAGGTAGTAGAATATTTCTTGGACATGCTTGCACAGACCATTGACATTCCATGTTGCAACTTCGAGTAATTCATCCATTAAGCCAGTTTATTGTGAACAGTAGTTAGAACAAATTTAATCTATTTTATTTTTCATCATAATCTGAAGTTTAGAAAATTATTTTGTTGCTCGAGAGTACGTTTATCTTGATTAAATCATTCGTTTGCATTTTATTTTTTGGGCAGTGTCACGTAGAGCTTTTATTATAATTGGTTATAAACCCAGCACCCTTTGTATTTAATAAGGGTTTTTCCGTTACAGTTCATACACTAAACTTTGTCGTTTTTCTTGTTGCTTGGTTTACTGTGTATTTGACGCATGATTGATAATAGTAGTTTTTAAAGTCCATATCTCTGGCACTTGTCTTTTTGTGATTTTTTTTATTGTTTTTTACGCTATTAACAGTTCTATAGCATTTTTCCTTTATTAAAATGTTTTAAATCTAGATTTTGCGTATTTTGCATTTTTTTATATAAACTAAAATATGTCCAATCCAGTATTATTTATTTTTTATAATTATTCCTTTCAGAATACTTAGAGAACATTTTTTTGTGCTTCCTTTACTTATTTTTCCAAATTTTAAATTATTTGACTTTATATAATACTGCTAATTTTTTTTTCTAAAATTAAAGTAGCAATACTTATAAAAAAAATAATTTTTAGATTGGTGCCACTAGCTGACTATATGCTCATTAACGGAAGAATTTTTTAAATGTGGTTCAATGCATCTGTTGTGCAGGCTCATTACTTACAAGAATCAACTTAGAAACGTATTAGAACTGGCAGCGACTTCTTCTACTGCAAACCTATTAAAAATTGCAAATATTAATCTATATATATATGTTGCGTTATCGAAATGTATTTATTTTGTGTACAATAAGTTGTAAATGAACAATGGCACGCTTAAAAAGTTAGTTAATAAATATCTTATTCACATGTCTGGTAAAGACGTATCAGAGAATGACACCTTATTAAAAGCAAAAAATTTGAGAATTGCTCAACTTGTCTACTGATATTAATAACGGATTATCTAATGACTGAGTCAGATATTTCTGCTACATACTATAAATAACTTTTTAGTTCAAAAAGAATATTTTTTTGTAAGATAATGTAGGCTAGTAAAGCTGTAGAAAGGATATACTATTTCGCTGTTGTATACTTGTAATAGTTGTACTACTGAAACTTTTGTCTTGGTGGCAGATCAAGAACTTAACACAACCATGCCCATGACTCTTCAATTAATCCCTACTTTTAAGATAGTAATAACCTGCTTTATATTAAACCACATTCTAATTTGCAAGTGGTAGCAATTTAAAGCTTGATTATATATATAAATATTTACGTATATAAATATTTTGATTAATTACATGCTGCTTTAAGCTTCTTTTAGATCTAATCAGAAAGATAGCTATTTGATTTACATAAATACTTATTTAATATTATTTTATTAATTAACGTTTTGTGTACACTAGCATTATTCTCTGGAACTTCATGGGCAAGCATATTAATATGGACATTTTTAATTTTACATTTAATAAATTCTGAACTATCGTTTAGCTTATTGCTAAAATCATAACTGAACCACCTCGGATTCGACATCTTCCGAGAACCTTCTCTTGTTATCTCAAGTTGTGGCAATAGTAATCAAATCCCTTGGGATCATCAAAATTAAATTTCTGTTTGTCACTAAAAGTGATTTTTCGCAGCTACCCAGTCCACGACACACAATCTCGAGAGACTTTTAGTCTAGTTTTCGTTTAGTTTTGTTGTGTGTCAATTCAAAAGCAGAATTTTAAACCCGTACAGATAAAAACGTGCCAGCAGCAGCAATTGGACGAGCTGTTATTTAAGAGTTTCTTACATTCCTTTGTATTACGCGCTTTTTACTCTTAGAATAAAGTTTTGCTATCCCTGTCTATTCTTTTGTTTGTAATTTTCTGATTTTTATGTAATTTTTAATTGTCTTTAGATTTTTACTTTTTATCAGTTTAATATTCAGATACAAATATCTCAAAACCTTTTTGCTTTTGGAATTGTGATGAGAGAAAGACAACTAGCTTTTTGCGTAAATTTCCAAATAAACAACTAAAATAAGGGGAAAGTTTTGTTAGGTGGTAGATTTGAATTTTCAGTTTAGTTTGCACATTTGCAAACATTTTTTACTTTTGTTATGGCACATGCCTTTCCAGCCAATGAAGTTTGATTAAAAATTATATATTAAGTTTTAACTTATATTTATATTACTAAATAATCTTTAAGTTTTGAATGCATATTATTTTATTTTATTGCGACTATTAAATAGCAGCTTTATTTATTACAAAGCAAGAGAATAATTTCTCAAAAAACAATGGCTTAAAAAGGAAATAATCATAAATTCATTTGAAAGCTGCCGTACATCTAATGCATGAGGGCATCCATCTCACTTTAGCATTGCGCCTGTCTAATTAATTTTATTAAAAGTTACCAGATGTTGCAATTTGCCAATATTACAAAGCTCTTCACATCGCTTGGTAGTAAAACCTAAATGGAAATGGCGCCATGAGTAAAAGCTACAAGAGCAAATTTAGATTATTCTCATTTATAGCACTTTTGCCATTTTTATCGTGGTAATTTTCTCTCGTAATTCCGGAAGTCGTAATCTATATATAATATTTACGATTCAATATAATCCAGCATGGCTCTTATGCACACAATTTTTTGCTACTGCAGACGATAAGAGCCACTATAACCGTACGTTATTGAATTGCACAAGTAATGCTACGTGCATATTGTATTAATGTAAGCAGGAATTAAAACCTACCGACGAGCTTAATAATCGAAATATCAATTACTGTGATTGGTTCCAGATATTTTCCTATTTATATATCGGGAAATACTGATCTCTACATATTTAATCATAAAGTGACTTCTGCTATAGAAATACTTTAGTTATCAGAACATTTTAATTTGGCTTAGGTATAATTTTCATATCAAAATGAAATACCTCCTTATAGTAAAAACTTCAAAATTTCAATAACTTTGAACTTGTGCCCTTCTCTCCAAACAATGGTGAAATTGTAATCTACATGGTAATTCTTTTAGTCTGCGAATTACTTAAAATTGAGAACCTTTATAGTAGCCATTTTCAATAACAAAGCGTCAATTTAATCATAATATAGAAAAAACTCTTCTCTACAGAAATTTTAGATTATTCGTTATTTGAATTTCGAAATGCAAGGTTATGTATATCTGTGCGCTTGAGTTATCAAGCAACATACACTTGACCTGGGGTCAGGTGCAAACTTATGTACGTGTATATTTAGAAATAATCTGCTATAAACCATAAATACGTTAATAATCACAACTTAAGCGGCCCATATGTCCGTTTACGAATCGTATACAACAAGCCAGCCAAACATAAAAAATATGGAGAATCAAACCCCCAGATTCTCTACTTTCGTACATCAACAAACTCATCATACTCGCAATTTATGCTAATACAACAATTATATCTTCAAGAGGAAGCCGTATACAATAGTCCACGACAAAATAACACTCAAATACCAATTATAAATACAATCTAGAAGCCGCATACCTGGGTACACATACCAAATTTAAATATAACAAATTAATGGCAATAAGTGACGTACAGTAAACGGGCTAGGAACATCAAAATACACGAATCCCACGTTGCAGAAAAGCAAGAATACTGGTTGGAAGACAACAGATTTAATACACTTCCAGAAGTAGACAACATGGAAGAGGAAAGTACAAAAACTACTGAATCGAAACCACCGCCGATATTTGCACAATAAGATAAAAACGCAAAAACTCTAGTTGAAATGTTAGAAAACAGTACTAGGGGTATGTATTAAATATATGTATTAAAAACGTTGTGTAACGGTCAGGTAAAAGTACAACAATCAAAAAGTTTGGTCTACACCTCAATAATAAAAGCTCTGGTAGAAAAAATAAGAAATTTCATACCTATAAGCCTAAAAGGGAAAGAGCTTCGAGTAGTTCTTAAAAACATCCATCCAACAATAGAGGTAGACGAAATAAAGAAAGGCCTACTACAAAAAGGACACTATGTAACAAACATTTGGAATATACAACAGCGTGACAAAAAATACCACCACCAAGGTACTTCATGGACTTAAAGCAAATTGACAACAATAAGAAAATATATAAAACACAAACAGAATTATTCCTAAATGTATAAGTACAATTTGAAGCTCCTCGTGCAAAGAGAGAAATACCTCAGTGCAAGCGTTGTCAAAGATTTGGACATACAAAAAACTTTTGCCAAAATATTTAATGATCGAATGTCCAAAAAAAAAGCAAACGACTCTGACGTCAATTGCAACAAACAACATCCGCTTAACTACACATATTGCATTGTGCATAAACAATTACAACAAAAATTCTACCCGACACTACGGAAACGCACTTACAGGCACTACAGCCACAAGGGCTTATTGTGCCCACTAACATGCACTTATTCTAGGATATTCACACACACCCATGGGTTGAGCAAGACTCGAACTCGCGCACGCCGGTTAGAAGACAGAGCCAACTGAATTGATGATTAGGTATGAGCTGGTGTTCACCAATTATTATTGTTATTTCTTTTAAGATAATTTTTTTATTAACAGGTTAATATAAAGTAACATAATTTGAGTTTTTTTCGAGTTTCAATATAATGACAATATTTGCCATTTTCCACTGTAAGGGAAAGTATTCTAGTCACATCTCATTATAGATATAAGTTAGAGCTTGGTAGCATTTTCAAATAGTTTCCATTAGAATTTGTTTTAGTAAGGAGACTTTGTTCCTGTGCCTTTTTTTAAATTAATGTCATGTTGTATCCTGCTTTCTACCTCAAGTTGGTTAGTTTTTTTTAGCGGCACAGCCATCTGGTGTGGATTTTTGAAAGTTTGTTGGGTTCCTCTTCTATTGTCAATTGTAGCGATGGATTTGGTTAGAATACAGTAATCAAGTGTTTGGCAAACGTTGCAGCCTTTTGCGGATTTGTCTTCGCCCCAGTATGATCTCGTTTTCTGATTGGTGGTACTTGCTGTTGTGGATGTTTTCTTTTGCGAGCCACCGCGTTCCCAGACATACTCTTACTATTTGAAATTCACTTCACCTCAAGAATTCACATAACAATACCAAATTACAACGTATATAGTACAAATTATCCCAGTAATAGGACTCATGGAAGTTCACCAATAACTATGAAACAAAAAATTAGACATAAGTGAGCTAAGTACAGATTGAACAACATACAAGCCACTATTAGTGCTACAGAAGACGCTATCGGAGAAATCATCGTATCGGCAATTTATTGTCCGCCAAGACATAAGAACAAAGAAGCTGTCTTCACCGATTTCTCTAAATATAAATTAGGAAATAGATTTATCATGAGAGGTGATTTTAATGCTAGGTATTTAGTATGGGGCTTAAACTACCACAATGAAAGAACGGGAACTTCTAAAAACTACATATTGGCGTCTGATTCCAACAGAATACCAGATTTGCTGGAGTCTGTATCGCAAAAGGCTTAAACAAAAGGAAAATACTAGTAGAATCCTGCGTTGAACTTAGCTCTGACCATATTAGCATGTCATTGGCAAGCCAAGACAACATCGCTGTATAGTAGCGAAACGAACTGGAATCTCCTCAGAAAAAATCTAGATTAAATAGTAACCTTAGACATACCACTAAATACTAAACTCGAAATAGAAGGTGCACTAAAAAATTTAACCAAAGCCATTCAAACTGCAACATGGCAAACAGCACCAGACCGCAGCGGTACATATTTGAGGTAGAAAGAAGGATACAACAAGACATTAATTCAAAAAAAGGCACCGGGACAAAATCACGTTACTAAAAAAATTCTAAGGGAACTATTTGAAAATGCTACCAAGCTCTATCTATAATAAGATGTGACTAGAATACTTTCCTTTACAGTGGAAAATGGCAGATATTGTCATTATATTGAAACTCGGAAAAAACTCGAATTATGTTACTTTATATCAACTTGTTAGTAAAAAAATTATCTTGAAAGGAATAACAATAATAATTGTTGAACAGCAGCTCATACCTAATCATCAATTGGATTCCGAAACCACAAAGCAAACAGTAAAACAAAGCAATCAGGACTTTAAAGATAAAAATAAAAAAGATAAATTAAAATCCGCATTTCCACACCCAGTATTTTCTCTCCTAAAATCATATCTTGCAAACAAAACTTTTGAAATTAAGTATCAAGAAGGGATCTTCCATATACACATCAGATTTACCAGGAATCATTAAAACAACCATAGCCACTTACGCCGATGATATAATAATTCCATCATCACACAATAACTCTATTGTCACCTCCAAGGACCTTCAAATAGACCTAAACTAATATGAAGTATGCTTACAGCTGGAGAATAAACGCCAACGAAACCAAATCTGCACATACTGCTTTCGCACGAAAGTACGAAAACTGTCCTTCGGTGTTTCTAAATGGTGCTTCTATTTTGCATCTAGATAAAAGAATGACATGGCACATTCACATTTTTACTAAAATAAAACAATTAAAATTGAAATTTAGTTGAATGTACTTGCTACTCGGTAGGTACTATGTATTATCTATTAAGTATAAACTTCTGCTATACAAATCCATATTAAAACCTAGTTGGACATTTGGAATGCCACTCTGGGGCATAGCAAGCAAATCAAATATAGAAATCACACATAAATACCAAAATAAAATACTCAGAACAAGTGTCAACACGACATGGTACCTACCAAATAATATATTGCATACAGACTTATGTACGCCCACAGTAGGACACGAAAATGTAAAAATTAGCGCCAAACACAAAGACAAAATATTAACACACCCTAATCTAATAACAGCCACACTATCGATGATGAAAACGTGCCAAGAATATTAAAACGGTTTAAACCAGCACTGGAGCATCACTCTACGTTTTAGACTAAGTATTCTCATAGATTTTTTGTAGTCCATAACAGCGGAATGATTGTACATAAATAAGGAGTCAATAAAAAGAAAAAGAAATTTTAGACGTATCAGTCATCTGATCTTATTCTAGAACATGCTGGGCAAAAGTGTTTTGCAGTAAGCCACAAAGTTTTGTGGTATGTCTCTTTTGTGAAAACAAATTACTTTTCGCGCAAAAAATTAGTTACCTTAAAACTTATGTATAAGAAAAATTAAGCATTGAAAAAGTACGTCGAGTTCAAATAAAAATATTTCAGACTCGAGTTTTAACAGTGTAAGAAGATTAATATTTTTATGAATTAGGATAACATTTTTGGTGTTTTTTTAAATTATTTTAAAGTCTTTCTATGATGATAGACTAATCTAAAAAAAACGTACGTACCAATTATTTGCTGAGAATTGATGTTTAAAATTGTTGGTGACTTCAATGGAGGACATTTCGTATTGTGTGTAGTTTACTCCCTGACTTCCACCACCAAGTCTATGTTTTGGTACTATGGATGATTTTGTCCAAGAAATTGTCTTTAATTTTAGGTTTTAATACTTCCTTAAGTTATTAAAATTCAAATTAATTTCTAATAGGAATTTATAACTAGGAAAAATAACCAACCTAATGTAACATATACTTCATTTATGTTAAATTAACGTTATATATTTTTTATTTATTGTCGATTTTCTTGTATTTGTTCTTGCCAGGACAGTTTATTTGCAATTTTTAAGGAAAAATAATTAAATAATAAATTAATAAATATATAAACAACTTGACAATATTAGTTGTTATCAACATACGCCTTATTTTCGATAACATTATTATTGATTGTAAACTTTTAATTTACTTAAAAGCAAATAACTAATTTGCTAAAATTTACGGTTGATTGTGAAACTAAATTGGGGGAAATTTCAAACTAACTTTCGCACAAACATACTTTTTGTTAATCTTCTAGAGTTTCCTCGTACATACAATCTTACTAAAACGGGAAATTGCATTTGTTTAGAGGATATTTGACATTAATGCAAAGGAAAGGTAATCGCAACCAGAACGATGGCTCAAATTGAATTTGTGTGGAATTTCTACAGTCAATACTCTTACCGCTTCAACCTCGGAGTTCCGAGGATGTGAAGTTTAAGTTTCCGTATTTTCTAGGCGAATATAAAGTTGCGGGGTGGAAGCTGCTTAACTGCTCCTGTAACAGAAATTTAGTGGTTCTAAAGTTTGCTCCTATTGCAAGTAATAAAGCATGCACAGTTTTTAAAAGTAAACAGTTTAAAACTTTTAGATAATAAAAAAAGAGAAAGTTGACCTATACGAAAGAGGCAAATTTAACTAAAAATAAACGAGTAACTGAAAGAGAGCGATTCTGTTAGAAAATGTTAAATTTATAAAGTTGCAATATTCAATGGATCTGAATACTCGTTTAATGTAAAATAATTTATTATTAAGGTTATTGTTGTAATAGATTCCAAATTTATGGATTCTTCGTTGTGTTCAAGAAGAACGACAACTTGGCGTATTTTGCAAAAATATTTGGTTTTACACCTATACCAGATTGCGTTCATCCAAGAACTGAAATCATTAAACTTTGCTACTTGGGCTTTAAAGCAACCTAAATTACAATTTTGGACCAAAAATTATCTTGTCAGGTGAAGCTTATTTTGTGGTTAATTGGATATGTAAATAAACAAAATTATCGTGATTGGTGTAAAAAACCTACAAGAGATTTACGATAAGCTTTTGCATTCGTAAAAGGTTACTGTACGTTGTGGTTTATCGTATGGTGGCATCATTGAACTATTATTTTTCTGGTGAAAGGATAATTTCAAGAAATGCAACTGTTATTTGGCCTCCCAGAAGATGCGATTTAACTCCTTTGAAATACTTTTTGTGGAGTTATTTGAATTCTGTAGTTTATGCAAAAAAAACCCACAAACCCTTGATGTATTAATATTGATCAAAGTAATCGAAAATTGGTTTAATTGACTTTGCTCTTTTGCTCGAAATCGAAGTGGACACTTAAGAACGTGATATTAAGAACATAATGTAAAATACTGTACATGAAAATAATATAAAAGCTTTCGTTGCACCTAAAATGGCTTCTTCTAATTTTATTTTAAAATTATATCGTTTTTATTGAAAAACCTTTTACAACAAATTTCAGAAAAAAAGATCTGACGATATTAATTGGTGATTTTAACGCCAAAATCGGAAAGGTTGCGATGGAAAAATAATAGACTAGACTCATACGGACTGGGGGTAAAAAATGCAACAGAAGATACCGATGTGATTATAAACATGGAGTTTTTGTATAGATACTAATAAAAACATAATCGAGAATCAAATGTATTATAGTATAGTAAATGGAAGATGTAGAAATAGCTGTATTTCAGTGATAACCTATTCTAGGGCGGATATACAGTAAGACCATGACACCTTAGTAGCACTTTTTAGAGTAAAGTTGGAAAAATTACGCAAGATAAAACTAAGAAATATGGTTTAAAAAAATAAATATTTCTTTTATAAGAGAACAAGCAGCAAGATCTTTGAAAAACATAAAGGCAATCTAAAGTTCCAGAATGTTAATGAAGAGATCATTAAATTAATGTTAGCGGTAGTGACCATCACAAATGATATTTTAAAATCAGATGATAGGAAGCATAAATGGATGATGAAGAAAATGCTTCAGTTAAAGGAAAAAAAATAATAAAAAAGAATTCTACAGAGTATAGAAGTATTGAAAAAATTATTAAGACAAAGATAAAAGAAGCTAAAGAGAACGAAACCAAAGGAAATATCTATAGATAAAAGCCTTGGAGCAAAAATACGATATTTTCAACGTACATCGAAAAGTCAAACAAATGACTGGAAAACAAAACAGAACAAGAATAAATAAATTAGTTGAGAGTGACGGAAAAATTAATAAATACAACATTGGAACCATACATAGAGAAATTATTTGAAGACCATCTCCCCAGATAAATAATGAAAGTTAAAGGAAGAAGTGAAAATTGCACAAGGGAACCAATAAATATACTTATCTTAATGACCAGTGGGACAACTCTCAAGAAATAAGGATTCATATTGAGAAATCAAGAGCAACATTTAATAGTATGCACTCATCATTTGGCCATGGCCACAAAGATATGATTATTACGTTATGTGTTTTCCGCGCTACTATATGGAATAGAATCATGAACTCTGATAGAAGGCGCAAGTAAAAAACTAGAAGCCTTTAAGTTGTGGTTGTAGCAAAGAATTTTGAGTTTCTTAGACAGAATTACAAACATTAGATTTTCAGAAGAATGCAAAAGAAGACAGACATATCGAATACAATAAAAGCCAGAAAATTCGAATATATGGGCCATATTATGCGAAATCCCAATAGATATTCACTTCTACTGAATATAATGCAGGGAAAGGTATTTGGAAGGAGAGGCCTGAGCAGATGGGGGATATGATATTATGGCAAAAAAATTGAGAACATGGTTTGGCAAGAATACGACAGAATTATTCAGAGCTGTAATCAACAAGGTATTAGTGGCCAACATCCGGACAACCGGCCAAGCGATTATTTGTTGCGGTTGCATTTTCCAATTTTTATCAATATCTGATATTTCAAATTTTACTTTCCTTATCCTATAATAAGGAAAGTAATGTAATCGGCGGAAATTTGACCTACCCAGTTTTTCACATTTCTGGACGAATTATAGCCTCAGGACACCAAAAAAGTTGGTTTTAGCCATTGGTTCGTGTGTGTGTGTGTGTGTGTGTGTGAGTGCGCGCGCGTGTGAGTGTGTGTGTGTGTGTGTCGGTCTGTCAGTGAACAGGATATCTCGAGAACCGTAAGAGCTAGAGACTTGAAATTTGGTATGTAAGTTACTTGTATGTAGGGGACGCAGTGCGAAGCTTTTGGTAAAAATCAGCCTAGTCGTTTGGTTGCAAAGTCGCAAAATCGGTCGCAAAGCGGTCGCGAATCTAAACGGTTGAAGATACAAAAAATTTATGAAAATAAAAATGATTTGTTATCATGAGAAAAATATGACATTAAAATAAAAGTTAGTAAAATAGAAACTCGAAAAAAAATTGAAGCTCATAATTTTTAATATACCGGGTGTTCGTAAAATGTTTCGGTAAATTTATATTACCGGGTAGATCAGACCGAGGCGAACAAAAAATTGCAATGAAATTTTTTGGTCCGAGGTCAAATAAATAAGTTATAGCCGATTAAAAATTAATTAAAAGGACCAATCTCAACGCGCTCGGAGAGCTTCCTGGCCGACTGCGGGAGGAGGGGGGCGCTTAGTCGCTAGGAGGGAGCACGCAGGCGATAATGGGGAAGGCCGTGCAAACGAGCTCACACGGTTACCTTCAGTGACGTAGCAAAATTTTAAGTACGAGTCAATTATTGTCTTGTACTGTTTATTTTAATCAGCTTTCGAGTGGTGGACTCGCGCCTCGTCCTTTTTTAAAATAACAAGTTCCGGGACGAGAGCACCCAAGGGCCGAGACGATGGACCCGGTATAATATATAATAATAGGATAAGGAAAGTCGTGTGATGTTCACACCAGATTTTTTTGAATGTATTCTTTCACCTCTTCTCTTCTGAATCTGCAGAATGTTTTGACTCTTGCATAGTCTTAGAATATAAATAAGTTTTTAAATTTTGTTTAAATATGTTTTTAAATGCATTAATTTATTTTTGAAATTTGTGCGTTTATTACCAATTCTTATAATTTCTCAAATTTTTTTAAGTTTCTTCGAAATTATATCTGATTCTTCTAGTTCGTTTTCATATTTGCACATTTACTTCAACCTTAGTATAGAACTAAATTTGCTTGACCCCATTTGCCTAGTGTTTGATTTTCAAAAGTTTACTGATCGTGCATACCCCACCTGTTGCTGTTCGTAAAAAGTTTTCGAATATTCTACAATGACTTAATTTTTTCAACCTGATTGCTACAATATCTTCTCATATAGTATATTTTATTATAAAGGGTTTTCCCTTTGTAGTTTCAAGTTGTGTATAAGACCTCATTAATTTTTATTAAATTAAAAGAGTATCTGGTTACATTGTGTATGGAATATTATATCGGCCAAATGATCGCCGCGGCTTCGCTAGGCGGCGCGTATCCAAGAGGTCCAATTTTCGATGACCGCATAAATCGGGCATCAATGGCATTGATTATGTCGACGTTTAAGGCATCGGTCTTCTGGGGCTTATTCGCATAGACCGTGATTTAACGTAGCTCTACAAGAAAAAAATCTAATGGCGTTAAATAATACGATCTTGGTGGCCAGTTGACGTTGCCGAAGCGCGAGATATCCATGTCGTCGAATATGTCGTGCAGAAAATCCATTATTACATGTGCTGTGTGGAACGTAGCTCCGTCTTGTTGGAATTGCATGTCGTTCAGATCTATACTTTCCAATTTAGGTAAAAAAATTGGTTATGATCGACCAATACCTCTCGCCAGTGACAGTTATGTCGGTGCCAACTTTATTTTGGAATAAAAATCCACACTAAACAGTGACTTTTTCTGGATGTATTTGCAACTGATGGGTTTCGTGTGGATTGTTATCTTTCCAAATGCGACAATTTTGCTTGTTAACATAGCCATTCATCCAAAAATGGGCCTCATTGCAGAAGTTGATTTTCCGTCCGAAATCGGGGTCCAATTCCAACTGCTCCAGAGCACAGTCAACGAATGCTTGACGCTGCTTACGGTCGTTTACCTTCAGTTCCGGGATTAATTAAATTTTGTACGAATGCGCTCAAGTTCCGACTTTAGTAATAAGTGAAACACCTTGTACATGATTTTAAAAATGCAAGTTTATTGTAAAATGAGTTCGTAAGAAAAGTTGTTTGTTAGCATTCGCCTCGGGTATTCTCAAACATATTATACTACTATGCCATTTAAAATTTTTCTTCTATTTAATAATATATTATAATATAAACAACACTATTTATCTACCTTAATATAATAAAAACCTACAATCATTGGTTTTTATCAAAATATTGCCAAAAAAATTACCCACTTTGTTTTATTCTGTTGTCGTCGCTTGACGGACTATTTAAAATAATTTGGTCTGTTGCAAATCAACACTATTTATTTACATTATGTACACCCAAGTTGACACACGTTTTACAGCAAGTTACAAGTTATGAATTTTTATACACAAAACAACCGTCTTGTTGTAGTTTGTCGGTCAAATTTGATTCTGTTCCGGTGGCGATGGCTTATATGACCACCCCCCCAACGTCTGGGGTGGAAGCGATCCCATCTTGCCCTATCGGCGCCTTACAATAATGAAACGACTATCTAATATATTTAACAAACATTTAAATATTCCAAAATTAAATCAACTAAATTACGCAATTAATATACAAAAAAATTAACATGATATGAAGAAATTAACACAGTTACTTACACTTTAGATATAGGATAAAAGAATATGTAAATTATCTTTTTTTTTCTATGAAAGTATAATTTATCGGCACACGTTTAAGATTGTACTTGTAATAAAAAAAACTCAATAATTTATATATTTTAATGTGTCAGTTTGAAATAATTTATTATCTATAGTCAATTTGAAGGAGGATATCGATTAATAAAAATTTTTATGCCTGTTACGCTAGTTTACTTTATTTTGAAAAAATTTTTAAACAGAGAATGAATAAAATGATGACAATATACAAACTTAAAACTTAAAATTTTGCAATTCTGTAGAAACCAAATAATAAGTATAATGAAACACATCTAAACAGGATTTTTTGTTACTGATTAAATGTAACTGTTAATTAGAAATATATTTAGGACATGAGAACAAACTAAAACACTGAAATTTAGTTAATTATGTATATATAAACACATAACAAAAATGCGGTTTGAATGAAATCTTCCGAAACCATAAAATTATACCGACACCACAATTTTACTATTGACGTCACGGAACAAAACCCAGTTTCCTATTAACGAGAAGCTAATGCGTACTTACGCAACTTCATGACTGGGTTTAAAGTGCGTTGTTATATGGTGTTAATCCATAATTTCGCCGTATTATTTATTTATTTGTTAATGTTTAGTGGTATAATTTTTATATACAGTGAATTTAAAAAATAAATGATGTAATTTTCTCATTATATCATATTGATAATTTTTAATTAGGATCCGGAATTTTTTAGATTACATTGTGGGAAAGCCGAACGGCAGTCTTATGTGCATACGCAATCCCCTATTAGGTAGCAGGTTAGTTTCACTTAATCAACAACCTGAGTTTGTCTATAAAATGGGCCGAGAATACGACTGCAGAGTTTCTATACGCGAATCCCGTGCCGGAAAATCGTCGACGAAAATTGTTACGTGATTTGGCTACAAACAGAGACTAAGTTTAAGTCGTAGCCAACAAGTACAGGAAATCTGACCACCAGGAGGAAGTAACTGCTGACGGGGCAACTCACAGCAAGCGGTTTGATTGCAAGGAAGTAATAAATTCGCCCGCAAATTGAAAGAGAAGATCGATCAGGATCCTGAGCGAAGCATGACTGATTTGACAGAAAACCTATACTACAAGTTTTTATTTCTAAGCAATATGTACGAAATTAAAGGCCCAAGCGCTGCTGAACAACATGAAGCACGACAATGCAGGTTTCCTAAGATTCTTTGTGAGTGAAAATAACTTATCCAGGACAGAAAGGTGAGTTGCCAAAATGACCGTTGCATCTATCAAAATGCCCCTGAAGTGCGTGCCTACCGTCATGTATACAAAACGTCCTACCTCTGTAATGGTATTGGAGTCATGGTCATGGCGCCTTATTTATTTGAAAAAGGCCCGACGGTAACCTCCGACAGTTATGTTAACGTGCTGGAGACAGTTGTCAAGCCTTGGATAGAGAAGGTGGTCTATAGGTGGGAGTGCGTGTTCGATCAAGACCCCGCTCTAGTCCACAAAGCAAGAAAGGCCTAAGCATGGCTATTCAACAATTTATATGACCACTAGTGCACGAGCAAAGTTGCTCTGTTTACGAGCTGGTCGCAGCGGGTTCGAATTTCGTTTGCAATCTATAGGATTTAGTGTGGTGAATTGTAAATATAAACACAATCAGTGTGCTAAAAGTACATTTTAATGTACGCGGTACCGTGGCAGACAAGCCAAAATAGCTAGCGACTAAATTTCAGTATGCAGGCGCTCACCTGGCACTCTTGCAACAGCTGAATGCTAACTGCCTGCTTTTGTCGTTCGTAAAACGGCCGTAGATAAGGGTTCAAACTTGTCCATATTGTGGTTAATGAAGGAAAAAGATTTCCTATAATTTTGGCAGGTAAAAGAAACCAAATGCCCATTAATTTGGCACAGGCTAATTACGGTTTGCACTGCTCGACCCTAAAGCCATTAAAAATATGACCGTTATAGTAAATATTTTTTAAGTATTCACTCCACTACAAATCCATAGATGTATGTGACGTTCTAATATTAAGTATTTTAAGTGCATGTTAATAGCAAACCTCATTACGTTGCCGGTAAGTGCGCCCTAACGAAAAAAAAATATATCACTGTTTCCATTATTAGATAATGCACTCTGCCATTTTATATAGAAATATAGCGAGTGTTAGTATTTGTTACTTTTTGTATTATTATACTTTTACTTTACTTAAAAACCACTTATTAGAGGTCAGTTTACCTTGCGATTCTGAATGGCTATAATTTCTTCTTTGGTACTATATAATATACGTTTCTTGTAGTATAAACTTAATGAAGTTTGAATGTAATTATTATTAGTTTCTAAAGTGGCAATCCTTTTGGTATTATTAGTAAACAATTATGAAGCCACATTGTCGATTAATGCTTACTAGTAGGTATACTACAAGTAATCTTGTAATGATTTATGTTATTTTTTTAACTATTTATTCTAAAGGATACCACAATGACTATATATTTTTGTCTTTAGTATTAAGCATATGTAAAACTCGATCACAGGTGAAATAATGAATGATAATTTTATATATTGTAGCATAGCAAACTTGTGCCTTAAAAACTAGTTGCGTATGAATATTTAGACAAGGTCGTGTGTTATCCCCATTACAATACCGAGATATTTAACTGACTTAGCTTATTCTATATGTAAACTGTGGACATGGCATATTCTTTTTCTATTGATGAATATTACATGAGTGAATTTTTTATCATTGACCCAAACACACCACTTCTTGAGCCAAACTTGTACATCGTTCAGATATTTTTGTGTAAGATTAGAAAAGCAGTATCATCTGCGAAAGTTGCTAGAAGAGTCTTATTGCGTTCGGCATATCCAAAAAATATAAGGTTTACAACATTGGTCTTGGGACACATTTCTAAGGAAATCTAGCTTCAATTGCATGCATAATTTATTTTTCATATGACAATTACTAGATACGATTATGTTTTAAGTCGTCACAACAAAACTTACCGAACGCTCTTTATATATTTATGTAAATAAAGAAACTGTCTGTCTATGTATTTTTATATTTATTCGCTCCCCCATTTAGCAATAGGTGTAGGGGTTTGTTTTGCTACTGCAAAACGTTTTTCACTTTTCCTTCCATTGTCTGTCTTTTAACTTCATTATTTTTCTTCAATTTTTGTTTAATATCTACGATTCACTACTGTATATTAACATGGGAACTAAAACCGTATTGTAGATTTTCACTTTCCTTTTTTTACTAACTTCTCTTTGTTTATGAAGACTGATTTTAGAGCGTTCTATAAATGTGCCATGTTTTTAATTCGATTATTGTCATTTTCTATGTTTCCACTAGAATCTATCTATAATTGACCCAAGGTATTTCATATTATTCACTGGATTGAAGTCATATCCGTGAAAGTTAATATTAATATTAAGTTTTTTTTACCATAAATTCGGTTTTCTGCACATTGACTCTCATTTCGTACTCGTTGAATAAAGATTACCAGCTATTAATTGATTTTTGTAGCTCTTCTTGAATGTTTGCAACTAACATCAGGTCGTCCACATACAGAAACTCTCTTACTATTACTGGTTTCAGATGTTTAGTCCCCACTCTAAATCCTTTAACAGCATTTTCGGCTTTCCGGGCGATTCCATCTGTCACTGTTATGAATAGAAGTGGGTTTAGTATTACTCCTTGTCTTACTCCTTTGAAAGTGATAAATTTCTTGGTATTTCCATTTACGGTTTTTACAGAATTTTTGCTATTGATATATAGGTTTCTGATTGCTTTCACTAGTTCTTTGGGACCTCGCGATTCCTTAGGGTGTCCCAGATCCACTTTCTTGGTATAGTGTCATATTTATACATATGTATACTTTTCCTCCTAAATACTCTCTCAGCAATCTGCCTTATATTGAATATCTAGCCTTGCGTACTTCTTCCAGTTCGGAAACCAACCTGGCTTTCCTGTAGTGTTGGTTTTAATACTGTTCTGATCCGATATTCTAATATTCGTTCATATAATTTACCTACTACTGGCAGAAGAGAAATTCTCCTATAATTACTACAAATTGAGGCATATCTTTTTTTAAGTAGTGGTACAATTGTAGCCAATTTCCATTCCTCCGGAGTTTGCTTTTTTCCCATGCGTTCCTTATTATTGAGTATAGTACATTAATTAATACCGTCTTCTCCGCGCGCCTTCCCATCCTTCAGTTTTTTAAGTGAATAAAGAACTCTTCGAGCTGAATATTTATTTCTACAGAAATTGTTTCACTTACATTTTTCTCAGATCTGTAGTTTGCACTGTTTGGTTATGACACTAGAACAATTCACTGAAATACTTCCTTGCTCTTAATGTAGCGCTGTTTCATATTCTTTTTTTTTAACTGTTTTTAGCGTTTTGTATAACAGTTTAAATTTCTCTGTCCCTATGCTTTCATTCTCAGTGCAAAGTTTTCCCAAGATTTTTGTTATGGATTTTTAACTAATTTTTGACTCGCGTTCTTTGTTTTTTTACACCGTGTAGTCATAGCCGTTTTTTATCGGAAGATATTTCTTCCATGATTTCGTCTTCTTTTCGCCGCATTTTGTATTTCTTCATCCCATCACGGTGTATGCTTTTTCTTATATTTATATCTTACTATACCACTTACTTTCGTTGCAGCTCTAATTATAATGCCCTTAAACATATTCCAGCTATTTTCTAAATCATTGTTTAGTTTACTGAACTAGTATAGTTTTATCTATTTTTCGACATCGTGTTGGTACTCCTCCCTAATTTATCCTAATTTTAGTTTGTAACTTCTGATGTTTGAGAAATCTAGTCTCTTCCTCTTGCCTCCACACACAGTTATCTTGCTCTTTTAGTCTTACTCTAACCAGAAGGTGGCCTGACATATATTTTATTATCTTTAGGTTTTTTCTTTTAATTAGCAGCAGATCGATTATGGATCTTTCATTTCTACTTTTTACCTCTCTGGTATATTTATGAATGTTTTTGTGCATAAATAAAATATTTGCGACTACTAAATTATTCATAATATATAAGTCAATGATCATATTTCCATTTGTTTTTCGCGGCTTTTCATCGGCTTTGACAGCTTCCTTTTCTAACTTCTCCAAGAAATTTTCCTTTATTTTTCTTTTCATTCTCATTAGGATTATATATGATTGTAAAAGTACATGTCTTCCTGTTCTGGTCCCGTAGTTGAACGCTGATTATCTTTTCTGAAACAAAACTCCAGTTTTTTATACATTTTATACTGTCCTATTAAATTATGCATGCAACCCCCGCTTGTGCCCACACCTCATTTTCCACCCCACTGTATAGTAAAAGGTAGCCATTCCTTATGTAACAGTATCCTCTACCTTTCTTCATTGCCTCCGTTAAAGCTACTAACCGCATATAAATTTTTCCAAATTCCCCTCAAAACTCTTCTTCTTTCCATTTAAACTTTTTATATTCCCAGTTTTAATCTTCCATTTCTTACGTATAGTGTTTAAGATTTTATTATTTAATTTCTTATTCTTACTATTATTATAACTTTTACCTGCAGTTTCCTTTTTCTTTTTATTCAGAATCTTTTCTTTTCTACAGCCAGATACAACATATTCTCATTGTCCATATTCCTTGTTTACAGTTAATTATCTTTTTGTAGTTCTTACCACTCTCGTTTATTTGTCATCCCATCTATATTGTTCTTCTTCAACGACAATCCTTTTGTATCCTACTTTTACGTGTTTACCTTTTTCTTCATTCGCTATTTTTTTAATCTCCCATTGAATTTGTCTTTCTTTTTGGGTGAGGTCTGCTTAAAATATATGCCTTAGAACTACTTAGCTGGTATATATTTTTTATTACTTCTTGCTTATTTTTCCAGCTTGAAAATTCCACTATATTTACAGATTTCCCGCTTTTGGTGTTAATCGGTATTACTTTCCTTATGTTAACCTGTACTTGTAATTTATTCTTATAATACTGCTTGACTCCTGTAACTGTTTGCTTCTCATCAAATTCCACCTCTTTGACTACCACATTATTTTTCCTTTTGTCTTTATCAAAGCTTTCAAGTTTATCTTCCAGTTTATCGGTTTTAGCTTCTAAATATTTCTTCTCTTTTCTTCACATGTCTTCTTTTAACATTCTATTTTCTTCCGCGTTTCTCTTTATTTCTTTTATCATACTTCATATTCATATTACATCTCCGGTGGCGACCTTAACACTTTTCTGCTTTTATTAAAAATTTTTGCGTCTCCTTCTTTGGTGCTATTCAAATCCCTTGTTCTTTTACAATATTCGGATATTTATTCTCGATAGAATTTAAAAGCTGTCAACTTGAAACAAATTGTCACGCTCTAGCCTTTAAACACGATCTTTGAATCCACTTTGCACTCTGCTGATAAGCCCGCCTTGCAGACAATTTATCGCGCGAGCGAACTACGTATACTCCGCCAAGAAATCCTAACAAGCACCGCTTGTTTAACACGCTACCGGCACTCGTAACCCTTACTGCTCCCACAATTCGTTAAAACAAGTACATTTGTAATTGTCGCAAAAACTCCACTTTCGCAAATTTGTCGGCATGCGGGATAAGACTTCTCGAATAAGTTATTTATCGCCGTTACAGAAAATCACGTCCTCTCGGCACCTAATCAGGTCTCAAACTTATTTTCTGTTGTAAGTTTTGTTTAATTGTAACTACGATTCTGTCAATTTGCTCCGTCGTTGTCATAACAGCTATAGCTCGAATTGGAAACCACCTTAGTGGCTTACAAGTCCTTGTCTTGTAGATTTCTTGTTAATTGCTATGTTTTCTGCACTTTATTTTATCTGTTAGAATAGTGTGAATGTCTACTTCTTGTCTAAGCGATGCCTTTGTGGCCATTTTGCTGTAAGTTGTATATTTCTACGTACTTAAATGTTCAATAGCCAAGTATATGTCTTTCTCAATGTTTAAATGGATCTGTGCAGTTAGAATGGTTGTAAGTAGTTTTTTGAAACGTGTCCCGTCACTGTACACAGAGGACTTACTATTTCTATTACTGTTGCACTTATAGTGACAAACTGTTGGAGTGTGATCTGATGATAAATAGTGGGATGAATCTGCTAGTGCTAGTTGCTTTGTGATATAAAAATCTAATAAACCTGAAATTTTATTACTGTCAATTGGTCAGCAGATGGGTTGATTACTACTTACAAAACATAACTTGTCATCTGTCATGAATTTACACAGAGCTCTTCTACCTTTTGAGTTACTGAGTCTGGATTGCTAGTGATGTTTTAAATTAAAATTTTTACCCCCCCCCCCACTTTTACAATAAGTTTGAGCTCTAGTGTGTCAAGAAACGTTTGCTATTTTATGCCTTGGCAGGCAGTAAACTGCCGTTATTGTTAAAGAGCCATTCCAGTCATCGACGTACTTGTTACCTTGGATTCTTTTTTGATTTGTTAGTGTCCTAATGTTTTATTGAATTTCTTACTCCCTTCATACGCTACCTGAGCTGGGTAGGATGTGCAGTAATTAGATAGACTGGTAGTTTAATGTAACTTGTTAGTGGAGTGTATTTCAGAAATTAGTAGACTGTCAATTTTATATAAATTGTAGCGTAACCCGTAGGCATTCTAAATTGCTAGTTTTAGACATTATTAAATTTTGTTAACTATAGCATTAAGCAAGTTTAACACGCAGCGAAAATATCTGTAAGTTTTTATTGCATTTCGGCCTATTTTATTAGTAATTGTTCTTCTTGCTCAAACAGTTGTTTATAAATTGATGACTGCCGCCACAAGCCACATTCCAGTTTGATTATTATTTTCTGCAACTATGTGGTTGTGCGTACGATAATCATGTTATAGAATTTTTTTATAGCTGTATTGCTTAAAATTTTATTTGAATTGTCTATAAACTGGTCATGTAAATTTTCTGTCTCGTATAGATTAATATCGGGATTTGTGTGCTTCTTGGTAGTTTGGACATAGTTGGTAGTTTGCTGTATGGTCTTTTTGCGTAAAGCACACGTAGATTTAGTAATTTTGGTCTTAATGAATGTTGATGTTGTTGTCGTT
Source organism: Sinelater perroti (assembly GCA_036346155.1). Lineage (NCBI taxonomy): Eukaryota > Metazoa > Arthropoda > Insecta > Coleoptera > Elateridae > Sinelater > Sinelater perroti. Next base: position 27,294,663 of record JARFIY010000143.1, read on the forward strand.
GTCCGCATGTTATACACTGAAAGAGTCTACGGCAACATACTATTAAGTAACCTATATTTTGACAACGGACACATTGAACTGTTTTTTGTGCGGCGGTTTAAATATTACTTTGCAATTGAGTAGACTGTTTATTGTATAAATTTTCTGAGTGTTCTGATTTGGTTTTAGACTTATATAGCACATTAAGAGTGGTTCATTTATTTTGTTTTTTAAATTGTACATATTTGGCACTTTATGTCCTTTCGTTATCTGTGTTGTTTTTAATAACTTTTTCTTTAGTAGAATAGTACCACCTTGAAGCTTCTGTTTTTTTTTAATTAGTGGGTGTTGAAACATATTTTGTTAGCCTACAAGCATCTTAAAATGTTTCAGTATAGTTTGTTGTTTTCATAGTTTTTTGTATTATATTTTGCCTATTATATTCCAATTATAGTTAGTTGTTGCGGTAAACCATTTGCAATACGATAAATATGTCTGTCATTGCTTGGTTTCAATCATCGGCTCGAATTCAAGGCGTATTAATTTCTAAATGAAGAATTCTAGATCTTAACCAAATGTTAAGCATATAATATAACAAATCAATAAAAAATAATAACAGTTACATAAATAAAACAATTTTCACATTATTGTAAACAAAATTTTACTTATTATTAGAATCATGTTTCCTAGGTGACTTGTAAAGGTAATTGAAAAGCCTTTTGCTGCATTTAAAATTCGTATACAAAGATGAAATCGTAGCCAAATATTATATTTAAAAAAAATTTCAAACACAAGCAGTTTAACTAGCAATAGCAAAGAATAATTAATTATGAGACCCAAGTTAGCTGAAATAACACGTGCACGATAAAAAATCCAATAATGAAAGATATTGCTTTTATTTACGCGTGGGAGTTTTCGTTCGACCTTTAAATTACGTAAATATGTGTGGTCGTTAGTTCGATAACATAAAATTATAAGTTATAAATTTCACTTCCCAAACTAATATTTTAATATTAACATTTATAGCTAAAATAATTGCATATGTTCGTTTGAGTCCCAGCATATTATACAAAAAAAGGGGCGTCCAAAAATTTCTAAGTGGTATATTACTTGGTGTTCTTAAAAGTAATTCATCGGTAAAAATTGAAAAGGCTTTTGCTGACTTAGGTGTTACCTCTAATATTATTTAACAAGGCCCTTTCATGCAAATTTAAAACATTAAAATATAGAAGACTATACGTCTCCAAAATTTTAAAATGTTTTCAAACTACTTATTTTAGAAGTCATCGGCAGAAGGCGCAGTAGTGTTTCTTGACTTATTAAATTTAGAACTAAATTGAATACTAGAATTATTGGACCACACATTTCCGAGAAAAATTTGAATGCGAACAGTTATTTACATTTTTTAAGAACCTTATTCACCGACTATGTGGACAACAACATTTGCCTAAATCTTTGGATTTCCATATGGTTTCAAGAGGATGGTGCCCCACCCCATAATTCTAGGGCGGTATTGGAATATTTGTCAGAAATGTTCCCGAATAAAATTATTGCAAATAACGGAGATGTCCGTTGGCCAGCGCGGTCACGAGATTTATCTACTCTGGATTACTTTGTGTTGGAAACTATGAAGGATAAAGTTTATGAAACCATAACGGGAAACATTGAAGAACTGCGCCAAAGAATAATAATAATAATTTAAGAAAACGTGCGCAATTATGTTTAGATGTTGCAGGAGCAGCATTTGAACATCTCTTACGTTAATTTTATTCAATACGCTTGTTCTCATTTATTTTAAGTTTGTTTCTTCCATGAATAAATTTATAGCATATCTTGCTTTTCGTCATTTTAAAATCGCGCTTTTAATAGAAATAACTCATCTTCAAAGCAATTCCAACGCCGACTTGGGACTTGGGAAAGTGATAATAATAATTTTCGATAGTGTCAAAAATTATAAAATAAAAAAGCAAAATTATGAAATTTGGTACATCCTTGTAATGAGAAGAAAAAACTGCATTTCAAATTGTAAAAATCCAATATGGCGGCCATAAGAAAAAAATCTGGTGTGAACATCACACGACATTCCTTATCCTATTTTATATATATATATATATATATATATATATATATATATATATATATATATATATATATATATCGGACCTCGCTGCTCTCGTCCCAGAACTTGTTATTTTAAAAAAGGACGAGGCGCGAGTCCAACACTCGAAAGCTGATTAAAAAAATCTAGTGTGAACATCACACGACTTTCCTTATCTTATTATATATATATATATATATATATATTCCAACACTCGAAAGCTGATTAAAATAAACAGTACAAGATAATAATTGACTCGTACTTACAATTTTGCTACGTCACTGAAGGTAACCGTGCGAGCTCGGTCGCACAGCCTCCGTGCTCCTTCCTAGCGGCCAAGCGCTCCCGCCCTCCCGAAGTCGGCTCGGTAGCTATCCGAGCGCGCTGTGATTGGTCCGTTTAATTAATTTTTAATCGGCTACAACTTATTTATTTGACCTCGGATCAAGAAATTTCATTTTAATTTTTTGTTCGTCTCGGTTTCACCTATCCAGTAATATAAATTTCCCGAAATATTTTATAAACACCCGGTATGTTAAAAATCCCGAGTTTCAATTTTTTTTCGAGTTCCTATTTTACCAACTTTTATTTTAAATTCATGTTTATCTCATGATAATAAATCATTTTTATTCTCATAAATTTTTTGTATCTTCAACCGTTTAGATACGCGACCGCTTTGAGACCGATTTTGCGACCTTGTGACCAAACGGCTTGGCCGATTTTTACCAAAAGCTTCGCACTGCGTCCCCTACCTACAAGTAACTTGCATACCAAATTTCAAGTCTCTAGCTCTTACGGTTCTCGAGATATCTTGTTTACTGACAGAGACACACACACACACACACACACACACACACACACACACACACACACACACACACACACACACACACACACACACAATGGCTAAAAACAACTTTTTTGGTGTCCTGAGGCTATAATTCGTCCAGAAATGTGAAAAACTGGGTAGGTCAAATTTCCGCCGATTACATTACTTTCCTTATTATAGGATAAGGAAAGTAAAAATTGAGTATCGTATCTTTGACATTTCAGAGTGGGTAGCAACCGTAATGACATTTTTATATTCCTTATAAAAAAGTGTCTGAATTAAAACCGTGTAATTTTACCGGTTTTTGATTTAAAATTAAAAATGAAAATAACATTTTTTTAATTTTTTCACGATATTTCGAAAATTATCAATAATAAACCAAATTTATTTCCAGATTCTTTAGATGCATAAAAATACGCAACTTTGCCCTAATTTAACCAACCCTGTAACTCTCAAGATAACCGAGATCTCCATGGTGGGGCTCGAAAATCGAGCACCCGGTACATCTTCGATCGATTCCGCATCTCTTCAATGCATTAACCGGCGCTCACGTTTTTACCGTGTCAAACTTTTTTTTTAACGATGAAGGCTAGGTAGAGGGCTTGGTTATATTAGTGCGCTTTTTCCATAACTTGTCTTACGATGTGTATGTGTCCAAGGTATATTCCCTGCTAAAACCGTCCTGTTCTGAGCTTTGAAATTCGGCTAGACGTTTTCTTATTCTTGTTGCTATTATTTCTGTTAAAAGTTTATATATATATATATATATATATATATATATATATATATATATATATATATATATAGATATATAGCAACGAGATCAAACGATAGTTTTTTAGCTTCTTTTTATTTCCTTTTTTATATGCATTAGAGTCTTTCATTGATTAGTGTATTGTGCCCATATCTAGGCACTGGTTACGTAGTCTTTCTATATGCCCTAAAAGAACTCCCTCTCCTACATTTATTAGTTCTACTACTATCCCGTCCGGGCCTGCAGCTTTATTATTTTTGATTTGCTCGGTACCTGTTTTATTTCATGTTTACTAATTGTAGGTATGTCCTCTATATAGTGTTTACTCAATAGCGCTCATTTTTTTTTTAGACTAGTTGGTGGTTCTTGAGTCTTCGACGAGTACAGGTCCTCGTAAAATTTTTCAATATATTCTAGAACGTTTTTGCGACTTGCACGGTGTGTTTGCTTTGTTATCCATTACATTTACTATTTTTTCCTTTTTTATTCTTCGCCTGAATACTTTTGGTTCTTTTTTCTTTCAATGGTTTCTCTAATAGTTTTTTTGTTGTACTCTAATGTGTCTAATCTTACTGGCTTTCTGTTGTTCTTGTTAATTTTTTTATCTCTTTCTGACATATTTAGTTTTTCTTTGTTCCTTCGGTCCATTAATTTTCTTGTTTCTTCTTTAAGTTTAGTGTGTCTTTTGGTTTTATTTGTCTTTTTAAGTGCGCTGTTTGCAGCTTGTTTTATGTTATTGATGATGTAATTATAAAGATCTTCAACATTTTTGGTCTCTCTAATCAGATTGCCTGAAAATGTCTTTTGTAGTACATTTCTGTAGGTATCCTCTTTGTTCCGCACCTATGTTTTTTGCTTTTCCTTTAATTATTTTTTTAATTTATTCCTGCTCGTGTTCTTGCCATTCCATGGTCGCTGATGTTTATTAGGTTGAGGACGGATACATCTTGTATAATGCTCTTATCTGAGATGATGAAATTAATCTGGTTTTTTGTGATCCCATTAGGACCTTTTTACGTTCATTTTCGGTGTTATTTTCTTTAGAAAAATTGAATTTATTGCTATTAATTAATGCGCTTCAAGAAAGTTCACTAACGCTTGCTCTCTGTGATTACGGATTCCTACTCCATACATACCCATGAATGTCTCTCCTCTTTGGTACTTCCTAATTTTGGCAGTAAAGTCTCCGATTAGAAATGTATAATAATAAGTTTAACTTTCACCCATTGCCTTCTCCGTCTGCGTAGAACTGTTCAATCTCTTCATCAGTGTTTAAATGTCGGTGCTTACGCTTGAATAATTTTTATGGAATATCGATTGGTTATCTTAATATTTATGTACATATATAACTCTTGATGATGTTTTTACCGTTGAACAAATATTTTGTGTTGATGAAAATTTCAACACTATTCACACTGGCATCTTCTTCTCCCTTATAATATTTTTATATTATAATATGTTTTCTGCTTTTAGAATTAACATTTTCTTTAATTTTCTCTTGACTTCGCTCAGTCCAATGACGCCCCACTTAATATGTATCAGTTCTTCTTTCAATTGTGCTAATCTGTCCTCTGTACAGAGTGAGCTTACATTTGCAGTTTCAGTGTCCATCTTCACACGACGGTTTATTTTTCTGTCTCTTATTTTCGAATTGTTACCTCACCAAGAATCCTTGAAGCAGATTGGAGTAGTGGTGTGGGGTTGTCGGTGATTAACCCTACCCACTTGGCGTATTGCAGAAGTTCCTTTGCGTAATCTTAACATTACCTATTTTCGTAATAAACTTGAGTGTTATTGATACGTTGCTTAACAGTATAAAAGGCCATGATGATTTTGATATATATTGACGTTTACTTAGCGCAAACGGGGAATATTTTAAATCTTAAACTTTAATTTGGGTCACTCTATGAAGGAGCCTTCAAAACAGAAGAATAATACAAACGATTTATTGGTTTTTAATAAACTATATTTCATAACGTATTAAACGTAAATAACAAATGTCATACAAAAAGAAACAGATATTGTCCAAGTGTAAATCATAGCATTACAAAATTTAGTTTGTAGCTTTCTTTTAATACAACACACGTCTATGCAACCTTTGTTTTTGAGATTGTACAGAAAAGGTTGGATTTTAGATAATACAGTACAAATTTCACAAGTTTTATGAGGATTTTTCTGTGTATTCAGATATTGTGACGATTTGTCTTTACATTTAAGTGTAATACGCCTCGTTCTCCAATGCTTCCTGCATGAAATTATCAAATTTGAATTGCTTGGCGTAATCATTCAAGTGAAAGTGTTGCAAAACTCAGCCATCGTTGCAAAACTTCCTAAACTGTTAACTCCAGAACCTAAAGCGCGTAACTTGCTCGTTTCGTTGATATTTGTGGATTACCCTTAAAACGCACTCGAAATCTTTTTATAATTTTGTTAGAAAAGCTTGGTCGTTCACTAGTTTTATTTTTACACCTGTAACCCGAATCCTTAAAGTGTCGCTATTATTGTAGAATACTCTGGTAGCCTGGCGGTTTTCTATTACACTGTTCTCTAAATGTACACTGCAAAATTTCAATTATATAACTGAAACTTGCGCTGCAACCTAACATATCACAAATAAATGTATAAGTGAGAATTACAAAATATAAGAATTCAGTTTTTTTACCTCATTAATTCTAACGAGTGATATTCGTAACTTATAAATTTGATTTGTACTGAACCTGTTACATATCTTAGTTCCTTATTTTCCTATTTTAGGATACTGTTCACTTATTTGAGCACTTTATGACAATAATAGAAAAGAGATCCGAAGTCAAACTTTTCATAAAAACGTATATTAAATGTCAAATTTAATATTTTTACATCAACAGAAACATAGATATGATTTGTTTTTGTTACAAAAAATTATAAATAAAGTTAAAAATCTGAATTTCACTTCATATACCACTACATAGTATCAAGTACAATTTTCCGTCGTACATTGGAAGAATCTCAAATTATTTACAAAATCTGCCTTTAACTAATTTCTATAATTTAGCTAATTAGTATCTGATAAAGTGGAATTCTTCTTCCGTATTTTATAAATGTTTAAATGTTTTTTGGTGCATATTATACATGAAAATGCAGTATGATTGGTATAGTTGGTGTGTTTACGTTATTAAATTAAAAGTAATAACGCAATTTTGTTATATTTAATAATTACATTATAACTGAAGCAGTGATGCGTTATTACCATTAAATAAATAATTTAATTTCCATGGAATATTTAGTTTGTAAATAAATTTACGGGCAAAATTAATTTTAGCCCGCTAAAAGCAAATGGCAACAATTATATACTTCCAAAATTAATAAAGCATTGCAATAATACCTGTACATTTCATTAATTCACACACATAATTTTCCATTTGTTCTTTGTCTCAAAAATTTAAAGGCGCCTCCTCGAGTTTAATAAAGGCTTTTAATTTTTAATTAGAATTAGATAGACATTCTTTTTCTTGTATAGTTATTTAATTTTACGTTTCCAACTATATCACTGTTTACAGTAGCTATGTAACAACAATAAGTATTATCATTTGTAATACAGTGATGAATCTTTTTAATAGCAATTGATTAACGTTTTAAAATATTTTGCCAAGGGCTATGACTTCAGTGACTTTTTCAAACGACATCTCATATTTGCCCTGACCTCTTTTAATAAAAATTAAAAATTATAGCAGGTTATATAACATCTTTTAGCAAAAGACACAGTTAAAAAATAATAAATAAAAAGTAACATTCTGGTACAAAAAAAAAATGATACATAAAAGTTAATGTGTTAGACTTGGAAAAAAGTGTTTGAATAAATACCATTCTCTCATTTATTTTTATTTATTCTAAAATTTTGTGTGCAGTTTCACATAGATTTAAGTTGTTTAAAGATTACTGCAATTATTAGATTATATCCAAGTGACTTTTTGTATTTAGTTCGGCAAGTATAGCTTTTCTTATTTCATTTACTTGCACCTTTTTAATAGCTAATGCCATCTGTAAAAGGCTGCTGAGGTATTTATTCATGAATGTAAGTCTCTTCTTCTAGAGTGATTACAGTTGCATATAGTATAAGTATTTGTTTTTAAGTGGTTGTCAAATATAGTCGTTTTGTCTCGATTTCCTTTTTCGAAGTTTTATTTAGAAGTCTAAATAAAAAAATGTGTGTATTTTTGTGGCTTCTTATCTTTTTGTTGTTCCCCAAAACAAAATCTGTTGTTTTTGTGGGGGATAATACGTTTAAGTAGACTGGGATTGTTTGATCTTTTAGGTTACGTAAGAGTATTTTTAAGTTTGTACTTGCTGCATTTAGTTTATTTTATTATTTAGCGTTTTTTAATTTTGCCATATTCTCCTAAGTCTCTGCTTCTCAAAAATTTTGCTACGCAACTTGTCAGATGATTGTAGTTAAATGTTTAAATAAATTTAAAAAGTTGTCTTCAGTTTTGAGTGATGCTTTGAGTGTGTTTATTCAATATTCGGCAAAATTCTTCTCGTTAGTCTTCTTATACATAGTGTTAGAGGTTTGAAGGAATCAAATAAAAAAATCTGACAATAGATTTAAATTTTATTCAGCTTTGAGGTAATTTTGGAACAAGCCTTTTGCAGAGAATCAATGATATTAGGTAGTTTATTGATATCTATGGACCACTGGGTTAATTAACCATTTAACAGATTATAACGATTCTTCTTATATATTATTTTTAGTAGTTCTCAGTCTTTGGGTGTAATTATCCTGGAACCCCAGCGGTGACGCTTGACGTTGTATTTTTCTGTTGTAATAAATCCGCTTTCAAAAATATCGAAAAGGTGATAAAATTGTTCGTGTTCTATGACATGTTTAGGTGTGCATTGAACCACAGAAATTGTCGTCATATTAATTTAGTTTTCTTTGAGAGAAATTTACCATAGCAGCATTATGGAAGATTTAATTGAAAAATTGCTCTATATTACAATTTAACAACATGACTTGTTAGCGCGTGTTTTAACTGTCGTATTTTGCATTTTCTGGAATTAAGGGCCTTTTTTTATTTTAACAGCTTTAAGTTTTGTCTTTTTCTACGCTTCGAACATAAAGTGATAAAATTATAATTTGTTCGTACGTTCCAACTAAAGCAATAGCAATTACGTTTGAATGAGGTAACCACTATTGTACAAAACTTGGCCACGTGTTATGCCGTTGTCTTGTTCCTTTCTTTCTTTCTTTTGTAAACTGCCTAAAAGCATTTTAAATAGCTAAATTTGCAGTTTCTATTTGGGACGACTAGTTGCTCTTTATGTGTTTAGACAAAATTAACTATTATTTATTATATTGATTAGATACTATTGTAGTTTTGCATTAAGTTACAAAGTTTTTGTATTCCAATAGATAAACAACTGAACAAAAGATATTGCATAACTATAAGTGCAAACCATTAATAAATACTATATAAATCAAGGACCCATTTACTTGTTACTTTGATAAGTTAGAAATTAAAAGTTCAAATTGAATGAGTTATAATTCGTTTAAAGGTGTTTTTGAAATTCCATTAAAAATATATTATATATATATATATATATATATATATATATATATATATATATATACATATATACATATATTATCAAGACCTTTCCTACCATACAGTGTAAAGGTATGTATTTACAAAATAAAACTAAACTTATTCTTGACATAATATTTAAAACTAAAAATTATTCTTGATTTCTACTCGTATGCACTAATCTGTGTTACATGTTATTCCTTTCTGAAGAAGTTTTTCTTCTATTGTTCTTGTCCATGTTTTTCGTGGTCTTCCTCTTGTTCTACTAGTACCTACTTTCGATTTCCATATTTTCTTAACCTGTCTATCTTTGTCCATTCTAAGTAGATGTCCTAACCATTGTAGCTGTCGTGTTTCTATTTTTTTTTTCAGTGGTTCTACTTTAAGTTCTTCTCGAATTATTTGATTTCGTATTTTATCTCTTCTGGTTACTCCTAGTACTTTCCTCAGATATTTCATTTCCATACTTTGTAGTTTACTTTCCTGTCTCTTCGTTGATACCCGCGATTCCCCCCCAAATGTCAATGTCGGTAGATAAATTGTTTTATATATGGTGAGTTTTGTTTTCCTAGAAATCTCTTTGTTGTTCAAGAATGTCTTTCCTAGTGCGTAGTACAACTTGGCAGTGTTTTCTATTCGTTTGTTTAGTTCAGCGTCGTGTCCTCCTTTGCTGTCTATAGTAACTCCTAAATATGTGAAACTTTTGACTTGTTCTAATTTACTGTTGTTGATTTTTAATGTTTGTCTGTTCTTCTTGTTTACCAATTGCTATGACCTTAGTTTTGCCTATGTTAATTTTCATGTTGTAGTCCTCTAACGTTTCTTTCCATATTTTCAGATTGTATTGTAGGTCCCTCTCCTTTGGTGCGAATATCACAACGTCATCAGCAAACGCACATTCCGAGATGTTTATTCGTTGCATGTTTCTGTATCCTACACATAATTTCGCTACTTTTGACCTCATGCGTTAATAATGTCGTCCATGAGTAGTATGAACAGCAGAGGGCTTAGTACACCACCTTGTCTTAGGCCATTGCTTGTTATGAACTCTTCCGATTGTGAGTATCTAGTTCTTACATAGTTCCTGCAGTTTTGGTACATGCTTTTGGTGGCATTAAGCAATTGTTTTCCACACCCCTTCTAATTAGGCTCTTCCAGATCTTTTTCTTGGTGCGCGGTCAAAAGCTTTTCTAAATCGATGAAGGCTAGGTAAACTTTTCTGTCTTGTTTTAGTGTTCTTTCTATTACTTCTTTTAAGCTAAATATGTGGTCTTGTATACTATGTCCCTTTCTGAATCCGCTTTGAGAGTCTATTAGTTGTCTTGCTAGGACTTTTCTTAGTTTCTGTTCTAAAATTCTTTCATAAACCTTGCATGCTATGCTCAACAGTGTTATTCCTCGGTAGTTATGATAACTAAGCCTATCTCCTTTTTTGTACAGTGGTAATATGATTCCCACTTCTTTTGGTATTCTACTGGTTCTCCAAGCCTCTTTGCAAATGTCTAAGAATATTTGTGCTCCATATTTTCCCATAGTTTTCAGCATTTCTGCCTCTACTCCGTCGTGTCCAGGTGTTTTCCCATTCTTAACGTTTTTTATTGCTTCACATAGTTCCTTCATTGTGGGTTCTTCATCCGTTATTACTTCCATTCTTTCTGCTCTTTGTTCTCCTTCTTCATCTTCTCTTGAATTTTGTGTTACCGTTTCATCTACTGTTAGGATTTCTTGGAAGTGTTCTTTCCATATCTTTGTCACTTCATTTTCTTCGGTTATGACTTTACCTCTTTTATTCTTGACTTGGTTTAGTATTGTTTTCTTCTCTGTTCTACAATTTTTGAGCACCCTATAAAATAGCTTCTGGTTTTCTTTGCTGTTATGTTCCATTCTGTGTCCGAACTTCTCCCACGACTTTTCTTTAGTTGTCTTTATTATTTCTTTAACTTTCTTCCTTTGTTCCTTGTATTCTTGGTATGCTTCTTCAGTTTTCTTATTTAAATAATTTTTCCATTTCTTTGTTTTAATTTCGTTTTTAATATCTTCATTCCACCAATCTGTTTGTTTATTTTGGTTATTTATTTTGGCTACCCCACATACTGCCTTTGCCGCAGATTTCAAAATTCTTTTAAATGTTTCCCATTTATTGTCTATGTCTTCGTGTAGAAATCTTTCGTCCAGTTTTTCGACTTCTTTCTGTATTAGTTCTTGGTATTTTGTCTGATATTGTTCTTCCTTGAGCATGTAAGTCTTAATCTGTTCATAAACTTTTTCTTTTGCAAGTTTTCCTTCTCTTTTGTTTGTTTTCTGTCCATGTGTCTTATTTTTCCTACTAACAGGTAGTGATCGCTGTAAATTTCGGGACCTCTTCTTACCCTAACGTCTTGAATCATATTCCTTTTGGCCTTTTCTATCAGGATGTAGTCGATTATTGATTTTTGTCTCTACTTTTAACTTCCCTGGTTACTGATGTATTTTCTTATGTTCGTAAAACGTATTTGTGACGATGAATTGGTTCTCTCGCAAAAGTCGAGTATTCTTTTCCATTATTGTTTCTTTCTTATTCTCCAAATTTGCCTAGTGATTCTTCCGTTGACTTATTTTTTACTCCTACTCTTCCCTTAAAATCACCTACTGTGATTACTGTCCCTTTACTTTCTTCTGTGAGTGATGTTAGTTCGTTCCAAAATTGGTCCTTATTGTTTACATTATCGTCTTCGTTTGGGCCGTAGACTGCTATTATTGTTATTTTGTGTTGGTCTTCCCCTATTTCTACTGACATTAATCTTTCATTTATGCATGTCCAATTACAAATTCTTTTTGCCCATTTCTGATTGACAATGCATGCTACACCTTCTTTTGCTCTCTGATTTTCTTGGCCAAGCTGTATATCATAATATAATTATCTTCTAATTGAATCATTACTTGGCCTTTCTTTTTTGTCTCAGTTGCTACTATTATTTCTATCTCAATTTGTCTCAGTTCATTTACTAGCTCCTTCTCTTTCCCACTAATTCCTCTTACATTCCATGTTGCTAAATTCCATGTTTCATGCTTCTTTTCAAATTTCTTTTTAGGTTCTCTTGTTTTTATGTCTTTTTGGTGTTTAGGTTGTTTCCTATTCAAATGCCATTTCATTGCCTGGTCGTCGTCTTTATATTTGTCGTGCAATCCAAAATCTGTAATCAGTTTTTTGGGTCGCCGTTGGTTATTTCTCTTGCTTTTCTTAACTCTTTCATTGTCTCTTCCCATCTCCACTCTATTTCATCTATATACAGCTTTCTAAATCCTATTTTAGCGGTTTTTCCATGTGTTCTCTCCTCCTGGACCCTTTTCCTGATTATGCCTTGTATTTCTCTGTCTTTCTTGGATAAATCATCGTTGATAAATATCTTGACCTCTTTATTCCCTTTTAGTTTGCTTTTGTTCATCATAACTACTTTCTTATCATTGGAATTTTCTAGCTCGATTAGACAGGTTTTTTGGCCTAGTTTCTTAGCTGATTTAATTGGTACTTCTATTCCCAGTTTCTTTTTGAATACATTCAATATGCCTTCTTTCAAAATCTTAGGGTCATCGATATCAATTTCTAAGCCTTGTATCACTAAATTATTTCTCCTTTTCTCGTTTTCTAATCTCTCAACTTTTCCTTTTATTTCTTTTAGTTCCATTGCCATATGTTCATTTTCACGTTTGATGCTTTCGTTTTGTTCTTGTAATTTTTTGATCTCGTCTTTATATTTCTGTTGGTTCTTACGAAATTATTTGACTTCTGTAGTGAGGTTCTGCATCATAACAAACATTTTTTGTAATGTATCGTCTTGATTTCCTTTTTTTTCTGGCGATCTCTTTGTTAATTTACTTCTACTGAATACGTCTATTTGTCCCGATGGTTTCCTTTTCTTTGTTCCATCTTCCGATGTATTAAACTCATTCTCAGAACTATCCATATTTTAGGTTTGGTTTTAATAATTCTGAGTGCGGCTCTGTTCCGTATTTACTATTTACAATATTGTATGTACAGCTGTGCTCAGCGATAAGAGCCTTGTCCGAATCTACTTCTCGGAGGTCAAGTCTCCTCTGATGCACGTACTTAAATATTAAACTGAGAAATTAACAGTTTTCTCTTACCTTAATTGGCACACTTATTTTTATTATTTTCACCTTCACAGTTATGCTTTAAATAGTATTATTATTTGCTCGAAACCTCCCAAAATGGGTAAATTGCTTCGGAGCGATTTATAAACACACGCACTTACTCTAGGCCAGGACCGTAAAATATCATTATATGTTTTATAATTTAGGATAGATTTTATTACAAATAGATTTTCTTACATTTAGTTAATGTTCATAAGGACATTTTTACTATAGAATGCAAATTGAGAAATAGCAACAACCTGCAAAAATATGCGACATATGTCTTTTAGAAAAACGCTCATAAATTAATTGTTTGCATTAAATTTGGAAAAAATTTATTTTTTAATTTAATTGAGAGAAACAGTGAACTACAGTTTATTTAAACTACAGTGTAATACACTGAAAAATATTTTCACTCTATAGACTTCAATTTAGTTGTCGATTCTCAAATAATTATTGCCATTGCTACATCTTAAATTTCTATATATTTAATTGAGTTTCCCAACAACTACGTTCAGTGATATGTATAAATGTTCGGGCGCTTTACTCCGGGCGCTCGCACGCCTTCACAAAAAACTTAACTTAACAGTAACCACACAACCCAGTAACCAGATTCTGTAAAGTTAAAAATTGTTAATTAAAATTACTGTAAGGGTGAGACTTAGTTAATGATTGAGTGAGAGCAGGTCCAATCAACAAAAACACAAAGGATTACGCGAAAGTTACTATTTGCCTAGGCATAAAACCTCTCGCGGATTGAGAGGAAAGCCGGGGCAAGAGGAGTATTTATTCGTAGTTGTAAAACTTAAACTAGATACAAAGCTTATAATAAAAAACAATAATAAATGAAAATACAAACCAAAGGTGTCGCAACGCCGCTAGAGGTGCGAATGCAATTAAGTTAATCCGCGAGGTACCTTTTCCACGCAACGAGAGCTCTTTTACCTGGACGTGTGTATGGTCCGCACCTTCCACGAACACCGCTCGGTCACCGCACCGCCTGGAAGGATGACCAACGAGAAGGTCAATGCCTTCCACTTTCCCAAACGCGGCCCGACGTCTCGGGCACCAAACATTTGGGCGACGGGTAACACGAGGTTGCCGCGTATCGCTACGCCGATGCCTCTGAAGGCCCGAGAGCGCAGAATGGTCAAGGACCCCAATTGCCCAAACGCGGCCCGACGTCTCGGGCAGCCAAACGTTTGGGCGATGGGCAACACGAGGCTGCCGCGTAGCGCTTCGCCGCGGAAGGGTCACGAACGCACCGTGGACACCTTCCCGAAGGCCCACACACACTATCGCACTTAGAACACAAGAAGACGTACACACAACAATAGTCACGAATCCGCAATGAACTGTTTCTTTAACGGACTCAAGTCAAGTCATTTAGCGCTGACCTGTCGCGCCACACCTCACAATAAACTTGATGTAAATATATTTAAAGAAAGTTACTTATAAGAAGATAAATGAGTTATTATATTTGAATTATACTATAACTTTTACAGATATTTTAAGAAAGATAGCGGGTGATACAAATTAAATTAAAAAATTAACTAGTTTTTAATAATTTCTAATCAATTTTATAACTTGACAGTTTTAATTTAATTTTAACTTAGGGGTTATGCCACTGTAGAAATTTTGAGAAATCGATTTTTTTTTGCTCAAAAATAACATAATCCAAGGATTAAAGGCGGGAAAAATGTACTTCTATTTTGAATTTTAGCGCAGCCCCTCTCAGTTCTCTGCGAACGCACGCCACGTGGTTTTCTCTGTTTTATTTTGTATAAGTTTGTGTATAACATTATTTTTTATCATTTGTCAGTATTTACTTTCATTTGCGAAACGATCGAAAAAGTAGTTCACAGCAAAAAAGGGTTAAAAAGTACTTCCGGTAAGAAACCGAAAATTTATTAATGATTTTTCAGTACCGAAAACTTTAAACGCGTTTTTCTCGAAACTACATTTTTCAAGTTGGCCGGACTTACAACGCGAACAAATCTTGGCCGATTTACTTTAAACTTTACGTGGACATTCACATTCTGATGATTTGTCTTGAAAATTTTGAACTTTCTTTTAAAAAAACACGCCATTTTTGCAAAAATCGATGTATCGAAAAAATCCTAAGTCCTTCTATGGCTATTCACATGTATAATCAAAAATTTTTTTGGTCAAATTAAATAAAAAATTGCAGCAGCAGTTGGTCCGACCGTACACCCTTAAAAAAGGCATTATCGACAAATAGCTGTGCAGGCGCCATTTTCTTTTATATTAGTTTAAAAAAATTATTTTTTACAGTTTATGACGTCCATAATAAAGGACGTTTTTCAGAATTTGATTTTTTTATTGTCTCACTGAAAATATTTTCAAAATACACTTTTTTTCGCCGCTACAGTGACCTAACCCCTTAACCACTAAAATGTATTTAAACTCTACTTTGAGGTTGTTGTGTATGTAGGTAACTGGTTAATATTCAGTTGAATGTAAATCTTAAATTAAGATAATTTGCCCACAGTAGCTTTACTTATTATCAATTATTGTATTTATACAAATATAGTTACATTTGCACATATAAAATAGTTTTTTTATTATCAACTTTTCATATTTACAATCTACTCCTTATAGGAGTAATAAGTAAATGTTATGATTTTAATTACATGGCATGAGGGGCCTTAGCCCCATATTTATTTTTACTAGTATTAATTAATTATCGTGAGGAGGTAGGTCCTGTGGACATTTTCTTTTTAGCCTCCAGGTAACGGTAGGTTGGACGGACGGTTGTTCTATGAGTTGATTAGTATGCTCTGCCAATTTTTTTGGTGTACGATTTAACCAGTCTTTTGATCTCTTCCGCTACATGAGGAATTCCAAGGTCATTGTGGAGAGTTTTATTTTAGATATACCACGGAGCATCGGTTATGGTTCTAAGAATTTTCAATTGGCGTCTCTGTAGGAACTTGGTATGTGATGCCTTAGTACAATCCCACAGCTGGATTCCATATGACCTTTAAAATTATTATATAGAGGAGAATTTTATTTTGAAAGGTGAGCTGAGATCGTTTCCCCATCAGTTAGTTCATCTGTTTTATTTTTAGGTCTATTTGTTTTCTTTTTTTTAATATCCGTGTTCCAGAGTAATTTCTGGTGTAGATGTAAGCCAAGATATTTTATTTCAGTTTTCTGAGGTATGGGAGTATTTTTGAATAATACGGGTGGGCACACGATGCCCATGCCTATTGGTAAATATAACATGAGTAGATTTGTCGCTGTTCACTGTTATTCTCCATTTGTCGAACCAGTCTTGAAGGGTGTTGAGGTGATTTTGTATATATGCTATAACTGTTTCCGGATTTTCGCTGCTTGAGAGAATAGCCGTATCGTCAGCAAACGTTGCAATTAATGTGTTATTTGTGAGAGGAGTATCAGAGATATACAATAAGTACAGCAGAGGTCCCAACACGCTGCCTTGCGGGACCCCAGAAGTAATCTTGTGATAAGTAGACACAGTGCCTGCTGAATATCCAAAAATACAGCTGAGCAAATTCGCTTTGTTTCGATGCTCTCCATTATTGTAATAACGATTCGGTGAGTTTGATGAATCATCGAGTGTTGTTGGCGGAATCCGAACTGGTAACTTGGTATTATGTACTCTAGATCTACGTCACTATGGATAAAGGGCCTGCAGACGAACTGATTTGAGATAATCTAGTAAATAAACAGACATCTGATTTTGCTACTACGACAGAAAGATACTTTTAGCTTTGGAAATTGTAGAATTATAATGGGCGTCCTTGATAAAAGACATTCAAAGCTTATTTGTATATTTTATCTATTATCTTAAACGTAAGATTCATCAAAACACAAATAACATAGAATTAGAAAAATTATTAATATAAAAAAGCAGAAAAAGATATTGTAACACGTGAAATAACTTTAATAGTGAAGTTTTCATTAGAAACTCGAAACTAAACCTTACTAGACATAAGCTTATTTTTATAAAACAAAACAATGGGGCTTCAAGCATGCTATTAGGCAGTGTAGTCATATATCTCTGAAATGTATTATTATAAATTATAATTATTTAATATATACATAGTATATTAACAGTAATTTAAAATAATAGATATAAAAACATTTAATACTCTACCTTGGCTTATTAGGTCTAAGAATTTCAATGAAATAGACTAATAAAATAAGAGAAAACATTTCCAATAGTAAAAGAAATTTTAGTTACGTACATGATCAAAATATATAGATGTAATTCAAATTATTTGATTAAAACCAACCCATACTATCCTTTAACAATATAATAAACATCCGCTGATGACAATCAAACAACTAGCCATAATATCAATAAAACAAAAAATAAAGTGAAAACTTTACCTATACATTTCTACACAAGGTAAATAACTAATAAGAATTTATTGACCGATGCCAAGAACATTATTTATAATAGAGAATTTGCAGCAACATATAACGATAAATATCTTCAAGTTAACTTTACTAACATTGCGATTGCTGTAAATTAACCAAACTATTTAGGAATAACGTGGTACATTTTCAGGCAAATAAAAAGCACTTGGCAGTCACAATTTAAAAATGCCGGTCTCTTTTACCATACAAAAATTACAGAATTATTTAATAATTCTTACCGTAATAAGAGACCGATTCCGACGTGTGTTATATTGCCTGTAAATGAATCTACTAAACAAATTTACTCATTAGTTACTATACTTATAGGATCACTAAAAAGGCAAGAAACCTATCGCAACTTACAAATGTTAAAGGTTCAAACGCACAAAAAATTATTGCACGGAAAAATATACAAACAAACGAATGCTTGTATTAAACCAAAAAAAGGCTCTCCCCTCTATATCGTGTAAATTGAGACTAAACTCACTTAACGAGTTACTAAGGGTGCTCTCATCATCTGGAACTCCTAAAACAGCGTATTTTTTCAAACAAACCAAATCAATAGCACCACAATCAAATACCTCACACTCATTTTTTTTCTCCCTCATATATACTCTTATACTTTATCTAACAATTTAATTATCCCAATTTATCTCGAATAAAAACCATACTCTGTCGATTTATGCAATGGATAACTTGCCCAAGAACCTTTACAATCCAACCCTCTTTAACTGAAATCGCGACGTATATAGATGTAGCATGCGTAACTGAAAGAGAAATATTCATAGCCAATGTATAGCATGTGCTCTGCAAGGATAGATCTTCGCTAACAGTATGGGGAAGTGCTACAGTTCCCCGTAACAGACCGCCTATTATTACCACAGGGTTTGACTTTCAGGTACTCATTTATTGCAGCCTGAGTCGAGTAAAAATGCCAGTGATCGAATTGGCCAGAGCAGGATTCGAATCCGCAACTCTTGGTTTCGTAGTCTAGCGATCTATCCACTAAGCCACCACGGCTCTATAGTAATAATTACATATGCTTATTCAAGTACACAGTATTGGGCTTGAAACTGTTGCAGCTAGTATTAACACTACTAACCATAACCAAAATACAAATTACATCTGCTTACAATACTTAAAAAGAATGTTATTATTAATTCATGAAATATTTCTATGCCAACATTCAATTGAATTAAATTGTTGTCACAAATAATATCCGTGCTCAATTCTATTTATCGGTACTAAAAACCACCAAAATCCCAGAGCAAATTTTACACCTTCTAAGACTCATCAAAAGATACATCAACCGGGATTTGTCCTAAAAATACTTGAAGTCTCGACTAGTTAACCCGTATCAACTAGCAAGTTAATAAAACATGGACTCAAGCGTAAAAATCCCAAAAAATAGAAGCAGTTGACAAAATAACTAAACCCTGCCACTCCCAAAAGAAATATAACCTTAATCTCTACCTGATATGCAGCCTACAACTGCTGAATAAAAATAGTCAGTAAAGAATGGCACAAAGCGAGTACCGCCCTTAAAAAAACTAATTAAACATTTTAATGCATTTTAATACATTTGCATCTCTAAGGAATGCTTCTCATTAAAGAAATATTATATTAGACTTTTAAATTCGTTAAATTTTGTTCATTAATTCTTTTAAAGTTAATATACAGGTCGACTTCCTCTCAATGAGCGACCACTCATTAATCTATTGGGTTTGTATTGAGCGAATGTGAAGACCAGTTGAGTTTCTTAATGTCATTTTCCTCTACAAGTCCTTCAGAGCCGGCTTTTATGTGTCTAATGGTTCTTTTTTAAGAATATTATAATCTTTAGCTTTACTGATACAGCAGCATTGAGCAAATAGAATTAAAGTTTTCTCGTGAATTATTAAGGTTTTCTCTGCATTCAGCTTATCAGTAAAGAGGTAAAGTTTTCCAAATCCTTATTTCGAGAAACAGCCCCAAACTTGCATCTTTACTGCTTGTTTAACCGTTTGTTAGATAAGTCTATTAGTGGCCGTAAACCAGAATGGTTGTGCTATACAATGTGCTGAAGAAAAATATTTGTTCGAAAAATTACATTACTTTGGTGGTCGTGATCCTTATTTTCGTGTGTATAAGCTAGTCGTGCGCTCATATGTATGTAGCGCACATAAATAAAACTTGGATTGGTCTCGCACATATTTTAATTAATATTATAAAAGGCCCCCTATTAAAGTATGCCATTTTAAATTATACAAAACATTAATTTTTGAGAGATACTGAAATATTTTTGCTTAAATGCAGAATAAAAGTTTGCTATTTTTCATGGAATACAACATCTTTGAAGTAGTTGTCTCAGATCTTCTCATAAATCATTGGTTTGAAGAAATTTTTTATATTTTCGAACAAATGTGGCTCGATTTGCAAATTACAGCTCTAATGCCTTTAATTGTTTGAATAGTTATTGGGGAGTATTGATGTAGATGTATTTGGTTAGTAGTTGAAGTAATTCAGAAAACCAAAATTGTGACAAAAAGCTGCGAGTTACTGTAATCAAAATTGCTTATAAAATAAGAAGCCGACTCGTAGTAGTAAAGTAAAACATATTTTTCTATAAAACGTAATTTAACTGCGAACTGACTTTCTTAACGTAAAGACGTTTATCCCCCTCAGCACCATCGGGAAGTGAAAGTATCAACGAATATCGGGTATTTAAAATTGTAACCGTTCTGGAGCCTAATTCTGCGACGACGCACCGCATTCTCTTAAAAACCTAACAAGTAAGTTTACCTTTTATTCAGATCTTTTGGGGGTGAAGGTCTTGAATAACTATGGCCATCAACAGAAATAAAAGAACCAGCGGCAGACTCTCATCAGACTATGAACTTGACAAAAAATACTTCTTCGAACCACAAAACTTGTTTCCATAAAACAAATACTACATAAATGAAAAGCAAATTGAAAGTGCCAGTAATACCTATTAAAGCAAACACGCTGCAGCAATTGCATATCGACATCGGCGAAAAAAATAAAATTTTTCCGATATATGTATTTGCACAACGCGGACAAATTGAACTACGAAGAATTGATCTTCGAACTTGTAAATGTCAAAAACGAATTTACTTCATTTAGTAAAAACAACCAGATAAGAATCAATCTAAAAAGTACTAGAGACTATCGTTACATTACAGAAATTTACAGTGATAATTGACTAAGCTATTATACCTTCAAGGACCCCGAAGCAAATAATTTATTAGTAATAATTCGAAGCTTCCCTGTTTCGCTAACAGAAAAATTAATTGAAATCGAACTAACAACAGTAAAGTACCCAGTTAAAAAAATCGTAAGGCTTTGCAACAAAAATAGATACCCAATCGTCACACGCGCAATTACTGTTAGTCACAACCTGCTTTGTAAAGTGCACAGGAAAACACCTGTATGTTAACTGTCTCAAAAAACTAAACAAAGACCTCCCTGCGTTAACTGTCTAAAAAAGCACCCTATAATATAATTGTAAAAAATAATAAAACTATAAAGAGTGAAGCTACTTTCATAAAATTAAGCAATTCACAAAGAACAGTCGCAGGTCACCGAATAAATCTTATGCCCAAGTATCTCCAAACACTAGCCAAATTACTATCACAAATTACATATTCTGGATCATCATCAAGATCGATCACACTAAACTTCTGGAAACTCCCTCGACAATTCCCAAAGCACAACTGACATAATCACAACTATCCTAAAAAACTCGTCGAATTACTCATCCCACATTTAATGCCACTACTAGCAACATTACTTCCAATTCTGCTAATTAATGGATCGAAATAACAAACAAATATTTACCAAATCAACCCGGAGCAATTGGAACCAAATGGTCTTAAAACACGACGCTCAACTTTGATAAATATGCCAAAACGCATTTTCTTAACACAGAAGCGTGTCGTGTTCCAGAATTCCAAGCTGTGTATCGTAAAAATAAAACACCACTTGCTAAATTTCAGTGATTTAACAAACATAGAAGCTATTGCTACACAAGTATACACTGAAAGTAACCGCCCACTGAACCTGTGCATACAAACTACTCAATAAAAAACGACATAGCCACTTTATTCTACAGCACTGAAGCTACGATGCCCTTAGGAAACATTAACTCAAAAAACGTTATCTGGGGATGCTGAGCAAGAAATTGTTATTTTAATTGCTGCTTAAAACCAATATACATGTTTATTGAATGGAGAAGATTACCAGTTTGACATATTAGACATTTTCTTCATAGAAAAACTAATGTGTTAATAAAAAAATTATTTTTTAATTAATACAAAAACTAATATAACAGATAGTGACAAATTAAATGAAGTCGGATCATCTCCCAGTCATGTCCTTTTATAACTTACCAACAATCCCTAAAATGACAAATGGAATAACTGACTGGACTAGTTTCTAATATATTTTGCACCAAAAAGTCAGATGGACTGCACGGCTCTAAATCACCATGGGCATTGATAAAGCATTAACAAAATACACTACGCCTATACAAGAGCGCGCACAACAGGCTACGATGTCGTATAAACATAGTTCTGCCCCACACAATTGAAAACCTGTCTATATAACAACACTAATTAAATCAAAAAATAAATACAGAAAATAATGACAAAAGAGTCGACTTCCATATTTTAAAACGTTATTTAATAAATTAAATTACTCAGTCAAACAAAAGCTGAATAACCTCAGAATAGCAAAATATATCGGTTACTTTGACGAAATTCATCCTGGAGACTCAACCATGTGGCAAGCTACTAAAAGACTGTCAAAAAAGCCTAGTATTATTTACCTCATAATTGACAATAACGTAAGATCCACTTTTGAAAAAAAAATAGAAATTATAGCTACGCATCTGGAGCAGGTCTTTATGCCAAACCAAGTTAAAACATATCTCATCCTTAATGCCCAAATAATGAATGTCATACAAGATCTCCACCAGTGCGAGATTGTAGACTCAGGAAGCACGTACAACTTTTTTCTAAGCGCTAATCCCTAGCTTAAAAAATGTGGCTGCTTGAATGCGATTGCAAACTTAATACTAAAAACAAATTCTTGATTTAGAGATTTGGACCTATGGTATCTAAACCTGGGACACAGATTTGGTAATGAATGTTCTGAACCAGTCTACAATTTTTAAGAGGATGACACAAATGCATCTGCTCGATAATTCTTCTGTCAGATTTTAATGTGATTATCTTAATTTAGTTGTAGTTTTAAGGTCTAATATGTAAGAACACAACGGATAAAAGCATATTTGTTATAAGTAAAGCCCTTTATAAGATCTGGAGAGTTTAAGAAATGCCGTAAGGTCTTAAGCTCGATGATAGAGAAACTCCAACTACACCTACCCGTGGTAAAGGATGGGAACACCTAAGGATTGGTGGCAAACGTAGCTCTGGAGACCGAATGTGCGCCGGTATAAGCAAACAAACCTGACTCCCGGGTCAGGATGGGCACCCTATTGTCCTGAGAGTGAGAAATCGCCCTCGAAGGCGGAGGAATCGATAAGAAGATCAACGGCATTGGGATCAGGAAGGCAACGGAAAACCACCTGATTAGAGGCACAGAGTGCATTTCCAAGAAAAAATCAAGATGGCAAACAGTTGCAATAATACAATGAATACTAATCATGGTAATAGGAACCCAAGATTCGGCAGGAGAAGAAACACCAGCAAGGCTTCTCAGGTCGTCATCCAGCGAAACCCTTGCAAATCACAAGACCAACAAAGGCTAAAATTGTCAAAGAGTCCAATCAAAATTGGAACTTGGAATGTCCGTACGATGGCCCAACAAGGAAAAATTAATAACGCAGTAGCTGAAATCAAAAGACTTCAACTGGACATAATGGGGGTAAGCGAGATGAGATGGCCAAACAATGGCCAATACTTAATAGACGAACACCAAGTATACTATTCAGGAAACGAAAAAGGTCAATTTAAAAAAATGGTGTCGGATTGATACTATCAAGCAAACTTCAAAAATATGTTACTAACTTCATACCTGTATCAGAGAGACTAATACTTATCCAACTAAGTGGAAATCCCATAAACATAAATATAATACAGGTCTATGCTCCAACAGCCGAAGCGGAGGAAGACAAAATAGAAGAGTTCTACGAATCTCTTAAAAATACATTGAACCAACTAAAAAAGCAAGAACTAACTCTTATTATGGGAGATTTAAACGCTAAAATAGGCCAAGGTAGAAGCGGAGAGCATATCGGTGAATACGGACTGGGAGTACGAAATGAGCGGGGAGAGCGACTTAAAATGTTCGTAGAAGAAGAAGACTTTGTTATCCTTAATACATTATATAAGCTACCAACAAGAAGACTCTACACATGGACCGCCCCCACCAACCCCGACGAAGAGAATAGAGTACGAAACCAAATCGACTATCTTCTAATAAACAAACGTTATCGCAATAGCTGTTTAGCCGCCAAAACATACCCTGGAGCGGACATTGCATCAGACCATTGCTTATTAGTAGGAAAATTCAGATTAAAACTAAAGAAATGCTTGAGAAAAATTGTAAAAAAGAAATGGGGCCTTAGGAAAATAAGTGATAGTCCGCAAACGCGTGGGAATATGACACAAGAACTAGGTGTAGCATGTGAACAGAGTATAAACAAAAACCAAACGGTAGAAGAAGCACTTCGAGACATGACAACATCCTTTGACAAAATCGGAGATAAGTATCTGACAGTACAAAACCGAAAGAAAAAATAGTGGATGACTGACGAAATCCTACAATTAATGGATGAAATAAGAAAAGCAAAAAATAACGACACCAGATACAAAGAAATCCAGAAATTAATAAAATACAAAATAAGGATGGCTAAAGAAACATGGCTAACAACACAATGCAAAGAAATTGAACAATTAGAACAAAAACAGGATGCATTTAACAAGTATAAAAAAGTAAAAGAAGCTGCAGGAATCTACAAAGTAAACAATACAATAAGGCTACTCAACAAGGACGGAAAAATAATTATAGAACCAGACGCAAAAATTTCTGCCTGGCAGAAATATGTTGAAGACCTTTTCGAAGACGTTGATAGATCAGATGAACCTCAAGAATATCCAGAAGTAGAGCCCTTACTCATCACCACCGACGAAGTGGAAAAATGCATAAAACAGTTAAAAATCGGAAAGGCTCCAGGTCCTGATACCGAATTTTTAAAAATAATGGACGAAGCGAGTGTAGAATGGCTAGCAAAAATTTTTAACATTATCTATACCACCGGAAAAATCCCTGAACCATGGTTAAGATCAACATTTGTGACAATCCCCAAAAAACCAAATGCTAAATATTGCGAAGATTACCGCACCATCAGCCTTATGAGTCACCTCCTAAAATTATTTCTAAAAATTATATACCGCAGAATTTTTACAACGTGTGAAGCACAAATAAGTAGAGAACAGTTCGGATTCCGCAATTCCTTGGGAACTCGCGAAGCTATTTGTTGCCTACAAGTTCTATTTCAAAGAGCCAGAGATGTAAATCATGACATATATGCTTGCTTCATCGATTATCAAAAAGCCTTCGATAAAGTCCAACATAATAAACTAATAGACATACTTCAAGAAATAGGCCTTGATAATCGAGACGTAAGAATAATAAGCAACCCCTTATTGGAATCAAAAAGCAGCAGTGCAAACTGGCAACATGATATCAGAAGACATCAAGATAAAACGCGGTCTCAGGCAAGGATGCGTACTTTCTCCTCTTCTGTTCAACGTGTATTCGGAACACATCTTTCAGCAAGCTCTGGGCAGCATAGATGATGGAATCAGAGTCAACGGAGAAATATTAAATAATTTCAGATATGCGGATGACACGATAGTGTTTACAAACGACATCACCAGTCTCCAACGAATTATGAACAGATTTACAGAAGTTAGCAAGCGGTTCGGACTGACCCTAAATACCAAAAAGACCAAATATATGATAATTACAAAAAATCACATTGTTGACACCGGATTAACGATTGACAACAACAGGATCGAACGTGTGCGAAAATATACTTACCTTGGGACAACAATCGATGAAAACTGGGACCACTCACTGGAAATAAAGTGTAGAATTGTAAAGGCGAGAGCAGCGTTCGTAAAAATGGCCAAACTATTCAAGTGCCATGAATTATCTTTACCCATTAAATTAAGACTACTGAGATGTTATGTCTTCAGCGTATTGCTGTATGGAGCAGAGACGTGGACACTGACAGAGGCATCAAGACAAAAAATAGAGGCCTTCGAGATGTGGTTGTACCGCAGAATCCTCCGTATATCTTGGACAGAGCATGTAACCAACCACACCGTGCTGAGGAAAATGGGGAAACAAGAAACAGAACTCCTCACAACAATAAAAGTTCGTAAGCTGGAGCATCTAGGGCACATCATGCGCAACAATCAGAGATATGGGCTCCTACAATTGGTCCTCCAGGGTAAGATCGAAGGAAAAAGAAGCATCGGCAGAAGACGCATATCGTGGCTGAAAAACCTGCGAGTATGGTTCAATACAACAACAACTGGACTGTTTCGTGCCGCTGTTGATAAAGTCCGTGTTACCATCATGGTTTCCAACATCCGAAACGGATCGGAACTTTAAGAAGAAGAAATCCCGGATGTTAAGGCACTAAAAATCATTAAAATAGGCAGGCAAATAGGCATTAAAAAATTTGAAAATAGACATTTAAAATGATGAAATAGGATTCTATTATACAATTTTTCATGTAGACTGTATTTAAAAAAAACATTATTTACAAGAACTACAGCTAATAATAATATGTTTTCTTAAATTCTCTATCGTTAAAGATTGTCTCCTATTTGACAACAAATATTTTAGCAGAGAAAAAGATTTCTCTACATCTACTGATGTTACTGAGGCAAATGTGAAACAGGTGATTTCTATAACATCATAATTTACGTTTTTTACACTTGCATCTTCAGAAAGAATGCAAGCTAGATTTTCTACAACTTCAAAATATTGATTTGTAGTAAATACAGTTCACATTTTTCTTTAATAGTGCGTCCCTTATTGCTTGAGCCAATTACATATGTCTCGTATAGTATTATTTACAATATTTATGGAATCAACTAAAGTTAAGTCCTTGCTTTTTAAACTTACTATTGCACAAAGAATCACAACATAATTAGTTAAAATAAAAGCCAGATCATTTTGTAAACTTTTTTTTTCAAAACGTTTCTTGGCTGTTTTGATTAATGCTGCCGAATCTTCGTCTAAACTTCTGTTTCATTAATTGTTGTAAAATTGGTAGCGTAGCAACATGCAGCTGAAATTCACGTACCCCATCTAGTTAATATGGGTTGAGGTGGTAGATCTAAGTCAGGTGTCATTTCTTTAAAAAGTCTTATCCTAGATGCCGTTTTTAGGAAAATATTTTTTACTGAAGATATGAACATATCCACTTCGAAAAACAGTTTACGTATTTCCTCTGTTACACGATGTATCCCATGGACAAGGCATGTCAAATGCAACATACGTGGAGATAATACTTTTAAAGCATTTCTTGCTTTTTTCATATATGGGGCAGCATAGGACATTATCATGAAGAATTTTCTCTGGCCAAAGTAGTTACAGGAAAGTCGTGAATAATTGTGGAATTGTAGTGCAAAAGATTCGGTATTTAACAAATAAATTTTATATGCTTGATTTGGCTTCAAAGATTCAACAATTACGTTGGCGATGTGCCTGTAAAATTAGGTTGTATTTTTAACAAAGAAGCTAAAGTTTGCAATTTCCAACTTAACTTCCTGTAGCATATGTTGTCTTATCTATTGATATTCACATCTTGTCTTTCATGAATTTTATCCATTGTGGATTTGTAAGCTTTGCCGAGATAATGTTTTCTGAGCGTTGATTTATTCGGTAAATTTTGTTTGGCATGCTTTTCGAAAAATGATCGCAATGACGGATTTTGTAATTTCCATAACGGAATTCCAGCACTCACAAAGGCTTTACACAAGTCAAACTCAGATTGTCGATTGAATGTTGACAGACATTTTCAGTAATGGAGTTTTTGGGGCGGCCACTTTCCTTTCGATAGCTCTTTTATGAAAAGAGTCCTTTGGTGTGTTGAGTAACAAAATACTTTTTCTTGAAACTCACTGGTTTCTCATAGATTTTACAAAAAGGCACAGAAGCATCACTTGAAAAAATATCACTCCCAAACTCTCGCACAAATTTATTTAATTTGTTGGTGATACAAGAACACACTTTGGGCATTGTAGCAGAAACAAACCTTCATGTAAGAATGAATGAAAATGAATGAAAATCACCAAACAAAGTAGGTATTAATACGAAAGCAGGTATGCATTATTAGTGGTCTCCTGCAGGCCAGCGCACGAAACGGCACTCAAACCAGGTAGACGTTTTGGACGACGCACGAAACGGGAACATTTTAATCCACGCACGAAATGGAAACGCACGAAACGGCACTAAACCATACATTTTCAGGTCAAATTCTCGGCAAGGGATTAATAGATTACCGGGAACAAGTAATTAACGTAGGTAATAACGAGATGGGATTTTTGTTGCTGCTATTTATTCTACAAAAAACCAAATTTATGTGACTAAATAGTCAGTTATAACTGTTATAAGAAAAAAAAGCTTTCATAAATAAATATAGTGAAAATAAGCATTTTCGGGCATTTTAAGCATTTTGCCTGAACATCCGAGCTTGTCATAAAACACTCTCCTACAAGTCACTTAACTTATTATAATATTTGAAAAAATAAAATTAATATATTAAAAAATCTATATATTTAGTAAATATAAGGCAAATTACAAAGTAAAATTTACTTAGCTTCAGATTCTTATTTTGGGATGGTTTTTCCTTGCTGTGACTTTTACGTTCATTCTTTGGTGTAGTGAACCAGGAGATTCTTTTGGAAAAATAGGCTCTTATTTCTGGATCGTAGCCGTACGCCCAGTTCCCTGTTTATATTTTTGACAAAATCTAAGCTACGGGCACACATTCATTCGTTTGTGAGGCCAGCTGCCGACTTTCTATAGTTTATAAAATTTATTTTAACTTTTTCATTTTAGTTGTTTTTATAAACATTTTATTACTTTTATTATGTGTTTATACCTATTAATGACAAAAATGGGGGGCTGTAGTAAGCGATTATTTTAACCCCAATGGGAAGTTTCCATCCTACACATATTTGGTTTTAACGACATAACACTGCCTGCTATTCTGTGCGTGAAAAAATCGACTTACTAAGTAAAAACCCAGAGACTTCGTCATCTAACAAAGTGGTATTCATAACTAGATTTTATATCATATAGTTTAATTATAAATTAATTGTAAATAAAAAAAAAATATCGATTTCAACAGCAAGTGCATTATCTTTGAAATTTAGTTTGCTTTAAATGTTATCGAAAAACGGGTAGCTTTATGTGCATTACTAAATGAACCTTTAAAATAATATTTTGAAGTTCTTCTCTATACATGTTTAAAATGTCTAAGAACTATATAATTTACACAATTTATTCTATTCAACTTCTCAAATAGTTCCGATTTGAAATTCAAAGAGGAAAGACATTCCGTGCGCGGCTGTGTTATCAGTGCACCGGCCTCGACTTATCGCGAGTGTTTATTGCAATAGTTTATTTTGGTATTTATAAACTGCAAACAGGATTACGCCAATAAATCATATGTGTAGGAGGATATGGCATTCCTCCCGCCGCCCGGGGGGATTCCATCCTCACAAGTAGCAGCAGGCCCAGGGGCGCTACATACACCAATGATAACGTCTGATCAAACCCAGATGTATACCACACAGTTCCAACAAACGCAAATGCCAGGTAATTCATTTATCCAGCCTCAACAAACTATGTTTTATTCCCAACCCTATCAACAACCCCAATACCATCCTCAAACCCCTACATTCTTATCGCAACCAGTAGGAAATAATCCTTGGAACAAAGTTGTATACAAAAGAAGTAGAAATCCTGTGGATGATTTAGAACTAAAAGCCAAACATTCTAAAGACAATGAGTATTGGTTAAATCCACCTTCCACCTCTAATCGTTACTCGTCTCTAGCAGAAAAAGAACAGGATACTCAATCAATTAAAAGTTCTGAAAATTCCCCTAAACCTCCTCCAATTTTTATAAATGGTGTTATAAGTATTGCTCCGCTTATTAAACTCCTAGACCAAATCGCAAAACAGCAATATGAAATTAAAGCTCTCTCTGAAAATCAAGTAAAAGTTCAACCTAAAACGGCTGAATATTATGGTGTTATGACCTTAAAGCCTTAAATGAAAAGCAGGCTGAATTTCACACCTATAAATTAAAAGAGGAACGAACTTACAAGGTAGTATTAAAATATATGCACTACTCCATCAGCACCCAAGAAATCAAAGCTGAAATAGAGAAATTATGGCACACAGTCACGAATATTTGGAACGTCAAACAGTACAGAACAAAATTACCACTTCCAATGTTCTTTATTGAATTAAAATCAGCAACCAATAATAAAGATATATACAATGTTGAGTATATACAACAGTGCAAAATCAAATTTGAACCTCCGAAACAGAAAAGACAAATCGCTCAGTGCGCGAGATGTCAAAGATACGGGCACACTAAAAATTTCTGCCATTTAAAACCCAGATGCGTAAAATGTACAGGCGATCACCCTACTGCGCAGTGTCAACGCAAAGAAAAATTCAAAGATGTGAGATGTGTCCTGTCGGAGGTAATCACCCTGCCAATTATAAGGGATGTATAATCTATAAAGAACTTCAAAAGAAAAAATTTCCACCGCTTAGACCAAAACAGTATACTCCCCCTGCATCAGTCATACGTCATCAACAATTTCAACCAGGACTGTCGTACGCTCATGCAGTAAATGAAGCCCAGCAACCTTCTCACGCCCCCGCCAACATAATGCATCTTCCAAACACTAATCAACCTAATCATCAATCCAATGAATTTCAAGATCTAAAAAACATGATGAAAAACATGTTCGACCAAATAGGAACCCTACTAAACCTCCTGACAACCGTGCTCTCCAAACTCACATAATGGCTAAAAACTTACAACTCGCCTTATGGCAATGTGGTTGAATAGGCCATTGGCCTATTGAAGAACTAAAAACATTTATACTAATTCACAATATTGACGTCATGCTAATTTCTGAAACCCACTTTACAGAAAGAAATTATTTAAAAATTCCCAACTACAGTGTCTATAATACTAATCACCCAGCAGGAACTGCCCGAGGTGGATCGGCCATAATTATCAAAAACGCAATAAAACACCACCAACTAAGCAGTTACAGCAAACCTTTTCTCCAAGCAACCAGTGTGTCCATAGAAGATTCAGCCAGTTCGTTAACAATTTCAGCAGTATATTTCCTCCCTAACCATACAGTAAAACAAGAACATTTCGAGGATTTCTATAATACCTTAGGACGACGGTTTGTTACAGGAGGCGATTACAACGCCAAACACACCGATTGGGGATCTCGAATTATAACACCCAAAGGACGCGAGCTACTTAAAACTATAGAAAGCAATAATTTGAAACATGTCTCTACTGGTGAACCCACTTACTGGCCATCTGACAGGAATAAACAACCAGACCTTGTAGACTTCTGTGTTACAAAAGGTATCCCACAGGACCTCATTATCGCTCGATCTTGTTTCGACCTATCTTCAGATCATTCCCCAGTCTTAGTTTCACTTTCAACAAAAGTAATAAGTAGAGAAAAACAACCGTGTCTATGTACTAAATACACAAATTGGGACTACTTCAGAATCCTAGTTAATCAAAAACTAACATTAAACGTATCTCTTAAGACCGAAACAGACATAGAACATGCTGTTAAGCATTTCAATGATACGATACAATGGGCAGCCTGGAATTCAACGCCTGAGCAATCAGCTATTACCACAGCTTATGACTGTCCTATATTAATCAAGCAAAAAATTCTTGAAAAGAGAAGAATCCGCAAGAAATGGCAAAGACTGAGAACATCTGAAAGCAAACGTTTACTCAATGCAGTCACACAAGAACTAAAAGAAATACTAAACAAAAACAAAAATGAATGCATCCAGACTTTCTTAGAAGAACTTACAGCTACTGAAGCTACCGACTACTCTCTGTGGAAGACAACTAGAAAATTAAAACAGATAAAAAACATTCCCGCCCATCAGGACACCTCAAGGAGAGTGGGCCAGAACAAATTCTGGAAAAGCACGTGTTTTGCCAACCATTTAACAAACGTCTTCCAGCCACACCAATCAGATAATAGGCCCGAAGAAGAAGCAGAAATTATTCAACAATTAGAGTCCCCATATCAACTAGAATTACCAATCCAGCGACTCAAAACTGTTGACGTCGATGAAATCATTGGCACTCTTCACCCTAAGAAAGCTCCAGGATATGACCTAATTACTGGTAAAATTCTTAAAGAACTACCTACCATCGGAACTAAATATCTTACCCAGCTGTTCAACGCAGTCCTTCGCACAGGGTATTTCCCAGACCAATGGAAAGTGGCACAGGTCATTCTAATATTAAAACCAGGAAACCTCCCAGCGAACCTACATCTTATCGGCCAATAAGTCTCCTGCCAATTGTTTCAAAAGTGTTTGAAAAGCTCTTACTAACAAGGCTCTTACCAATCCTGGAAAACAATGATATAATCCCCAATCACCAATTTGGCTTCAGGAGGATGCACTCCACGATAGAACAAATACATCGAGTTGTCCAAAGGATTAACGATACCTTTGAAAATAAAGAGTACTGTTCTGCTGCATTTTTAGACATCACTCAGGCGTTCGATAAAGTCTGGCACGTTGGACTTCTCTACAAGTTGCGACTACTTCTCCCTCTAAACCACTTCCTTATCCTTAAATCTTACCTAAATAATAGATCCTTCCTGGTAAAGTTTGAAACCGAATATACGGAACTTTTTCAAATAAACGCCGGTGTGCCACAGGGAAGTGTTCTCGGTCCACTATTATATGTGTTATATACTGCAGACTTACCAACTACGTCAGAAACTTTGATAGCAACCTTTGCCGACGACACTGCAGTCTTAGCATCTGATAGAGATCCCAACATTGCCTCGCAGAAACTACAAACTAACCTCACTGCAGTCCAAAACTGGTTGAAAAAGTGGAGAATTAAAGCCAATGACACCAAATCCGTTCACATAACCTTCACCACTCGCAGAAACACGTGCCCACCTGTTTATCTAAACAATAGCCAACTTCCACAACAAGATGATGTGAAATACCTCGGACTACACCTCGACAGAAGGCTTAATTGGCGCAAACATATATTCACAAAACGGAAGCAACTAGGATTAACCCTTACTAAGATGTACTGGTTAATTGGGCATAAATTTAAACTCTCGCTAGACAACAAACTTCTGGTTTACAAAACAATAATCAAGCCAATCTGGACGTATGGCATCCAACTCTGGGGGACTGCGTCCACTTCAAATATCGAAATTCTAGAGCGTTTCCAAAGAAAAGTGCTGCGCATGATAACAAACGCACCTTGGTTTGTACCAAACACGGTTATCATAAAGGATCTTCGTATCCCCATAGTCAAGGACGAAATTAGGCGTTACAGCTCCCAATACAGTACTCGACTTAGCGCCCATCCCAACATCCTCGCAATAGATCTTATGGATCCGCCCAGCGACAACAGGCGTTTACATCGACATGTGCCAAACGATCTGCCAATCAGATTTTGAATTCTTAGTTTACTTTAAGACTAGTTATAAGCTGTAGTTTGTAAGATTTTTCCCGTTTGTCACACAAAGCCTATAAGCTTATCTGTTATAGAAGTATTCTGCTGAGCATGCTTCTACATGTCTATTAAATTATCAAATGACTTTGCTAAATGTACTTGTACAGTTGCAAATAAATGGGATGTTATAAAAAAAAAAACTTCTCAAATAAGATTCTATTGTTTAAAGGCCTGCTAGAAGTAAACTTTACTGTTTTTCATAATATAAATAAACTTATAAATAATAATAATTTTATTTTTACAATACCTTTTACAATTTGTTCATATTAAGTGTTACAACATTTAAACTAACCAATAAATAAAATTGTGATTACAAAAGTTAAAAATAAAACACAAATATTACATAACATTTCTCAGACGTCGGTAAAATAAAATGGCAAAATCCGTGAGGATTTCTCGCCTCATTTTGATGTCGATATAGTGTGACAGCATCGACGTTATAAATAAGAGGAACATCCGAGTCAAAAATCTTGTCACGTATTATAAAGCCGCCAAGCATCTGCCAAACCCATAGTGCTTTCAAATATGAAACGACTTAATATTATTATTTTAGATTCCCAAAACCGCTGTGGAAAGTTTATTTTATTTTAATATCGCTTCTATAGTTTCTTTTTATTATAAAAGTGTTAAATGTTATTATAACAACGCTTTTTAATTTTGTAAGTTAGTTCTACGTTGCCGAATAAAATTTAAATCGTAATTGTACTTTACTTGCTGTGAGCTGAATAGGTAAGGGTGCGGTGTCCGAGTGTTGTACATAGGATACATGAAGGATATTTTACGTGGAGGACTTTGCACTACTGCTTCTCTAGTCAGTATCGAGTTGTTAGAGCAAGAAGTACCTTCGTCCGTTATACAATGAATTACACTACTCAACACAATTTTTGTGACTCAGTTTTTTCTATGTGGGACTGGTTTCTTTTGCCTTAACATTAAGTAAAATCAATGGTATAATGGTCCTGATTTGATTTTGCAATCAAGTCATATATTTTTTACATAAAGTTTGCTTCAGACGATCATCTAAAGTTCTCACCAGCTTAGGAGGCCTAAGAAAGTCCTATATTAGAATAGGCATGATAGAACCGTTGCAGACAGAAAAGGAATTTTTTAACTTTTTTTAAATGGCCTTTTTTATTAGAATATACAGTTATTGTGTATTTTTTAGAACTCTCTCGCGCAAGTGTTTTAAGCAACAGATTTAATAATTTTTAGTAAATTTTGACACGTGCACTTATATACATAAAAATAAGATAGGATTGCAAAAAAAAAGAAGAACAGAAGGACAATAAATTAAATAAAAATCACGCGAAAGATGTTAAATTCAGCTATAATTTTAAAAGTAAACAGATTTAAGTGGCTTCAACTTTAGTTTGTATTCCAGTGAACTTTAACGAAGAAGTCCTCTTTGATTGTTATCCTTGATATCGGCGCTCCATTTCCATGCTGTTCTGGTGAAACCTTTTTTCTTGTTCCTCTAATACGTCGCCCATATTGTTCTTAAAACTTTCAAGATGGCAATTTAGCACATCTTTTGAGAGACATGCGGCGTCTCATTTTACCCACTAACTCCTCGACCAGGGCTTCATAATCTTGAGTTTTGTAATTCCCTAGGAAGACTTCTGTCATGGCTATAAAAATTCTTCAAGCTCTTCTTCCTCGTCGAGTTTTTCTACGAACTCTTCTAATTTTATAATCTTTTTAATTTGTGGCCCACAAAGATGCTTGCTTCTGATAACTTGGAGAATTTCTTTTGAAGAAATTGAAATGGCTCGGATTTCAACTCCAGCCCTTTTACTAATTGTTTCCAAAGGCCTAGTGGCGGCATTAAAATTTTGGTTGGTTCGACTTAATGTTTTTTTTTGTCTACAGTAAACTCTAGTCTCTGAAGCCAATTCTTGTTCTTGTAATGCTGATAGTCGACCCGGCTGTCCCATAAACAAAGATAGCACGGATTCTTCCTACAGCTTCGTTGCAGGTCCACGAGAAACGATATTATCTTAAAATCTCCGATGCTCCTCCCATTTGTAAACTTCGTACTTTAGTTATTCCAGCAGGATAAGAAAATAAACAATAGGGACTGAAGGGTACTGGTTTCCGTTATGCAGCAAGAATGATTTTATTATGATTTTAAATTTTAAGAGAAAACGTCTATAAACAGACGTCATTGGTTTGGCTCGTATTCTATTTCTATCCCTTTGAACAACACTTTAATGTCCTGGCAGAAACAAAAATTTTCTTCTTTGGTGTAGAAACTCGTAAATGTTTGGTGCCGCTTCCTCTGCTTAGACACGAGCACAATTTTTTCTAATAAATTCCACTCTTTTAGTCTAGAAATTAAAATTTTAACTTTCGACTTCGGTATATCATGATCACGCACCAAATCATTTACATTCTGTTGATTGGGGACGTATGGTGTTTTTTCTATTTTGATCGATTGAAAAATATCTAGCGATGTTGGGCGTACCCCGGGCAGGTGGCTAGTCTGACCCGTTAGAAGAAGGAGAATGTACTTTATGACCGCCAAAGGTGTTTGTATGATGGCCGGAGAGCACTCGATGTTTGCCGTTATTTTTGACCTGGGAGTCGAACCCAGGGCCCGCCGCGCGTTAGTCTGGCAGGCCGAGGCCTTTACGTCGCGGCTGTCGTGCTCTCTATTTTCTTATTAGTGAAGGAGAAAACTAAGGTATTGGCACAGGTAAAACATAGTAATGGAGCACAGGCGCAAATGAAAACCACAAATTTGGATACTTTATTCTGGATTTATCTTTGATTTTCTTCCCTACGTTTTGTAGCACAAAAAAATATACCGAAACATAAGAAACTTACACAAAATCCCCAATTGAAGGACCTCGTTGAAAATGCAAGATTTTATTTAAAAAGCAAAGATACTTACTGTCCTAAGTTGGTGCAGTAGTAATTTGGAACCCTCTGTTTATTTGTATTCCTCAAATGGGTCTTAAAATATGCCTCATAAGCTTTACGTATAGTTACATACTGTATGCGAAACAAACCTGACTCCTTTCCCTACTAGTCGCCGACTACCCAAGCTACCTACACCCTGCTCCTGTTCCAAAAGACGTAGCGATTCAAGTTCATTGCCATTTAGAATAAAGATACATTTTTTATGTTCCAAAACTGTTTTACCATTCTTTTTCTGGTGTAGATAGATTCTCTCGAGCCTACTAGACTTTTATTGGTCGTCCTTGGATAAAAAATCGAAAAAAGCAAAAAAATAATAAAACATCAATCAGGGCCATTATACCATTAGTTTTTTTTTTCATTTTAGAGCAAAAGAAATCGTGTACATTTAGGGAAAGTCGAGTATCAAATGAAAAGTAAAATTTTGTTGTATTATCAAGTTTTTCACGACAGAGAGCATAAAACAGGCTAAAATTTTGTACTGTTTTTATTTATATTCGTACATCTTTTATTTTTATCGTAATATTTTTAATATTATTCTTTTAGTGAAATTTTAAAACAGCCATATTTAATTAAAATATTAAAATTCAATATTTATCATGTGATAATAATAAAGAAAATTACAAAATTCAATAAAATATGAATATATAATTGGTATTAAGAATTCATGTAGTGCATACGAGGTGGTTCTGGAAAATAATTAGTCTAATTTTCTTAGTTCAAGTAGAAAAGTCGGAGGGCCTGACGGTTTATGGAAAATGTCAGGTAAACCATCCGACCCAAATCATTTTGAAGGACAACTTTTTGACCATCGCATAACTTGTCAAAATGCAGCGCAAGGTCAATTAGCGATACGCAATAAATTTTCGCAACTAGAAAAATCTGCAACCGAAGCTCTTTTTATGATTCAGAAAGCTTACGGGAAGGATGTATTATCGAAAGTGTTTAGGTGACACGAAGTGTTCAGAAAAGGATCAGAAAACGTCGATGATAAGCAACATGCAGAGCACCTGTCAACGTCTCACACATCGGACAATGTAACTAAAGTGAAAACAGCTTTGGACTTAACCAAATTTTATGTGTTAAACTGATAGAAAATAACTCTAAAATTTATTGTTTATGAAATCATTACGACGGAATTGCAAATAGGTTTTGACTGTCGAATAGAAGAAAAACTATGGTCAGACTTAGACCATGTAACAACTGATCTTATTTTTTTGGAGAAAGAGCAAAGTGGTGTACAACCCGGGGAAGAAAAGATTAGATCTCTGAGCGGCACACTGCTCAACCAAGAAAGACTAATGAGCAAATAAAAAATGAGAACACTACTCATAGTTTTTTTTTGAACTCCAAAGGTGTTATTCATAAGGAGTTTGTATCATTAGGGCAGAAGGTTAACGCTATATTTTACGTAAAAGTACTTAAACGGCTAAAGAAAGTCGCGCGCGTTTGCCCAGAAATTTTCAATGCCTAGGTACTTCATCACAACAATTCGCCGAGCCATATGTCGCTGCTAGTTGTTCTGGTGAAATAAAACTTAACAATGCTGCTACAACTTTTCTACAACTCCCAACCAACTTTCTTTGTTTCAAGTTTGAAAAAAGAACACCATTTAGGGATTGTTAAAAATAAAAGACATTTTAGTCCAAGACTTCTGGGGATGGTAACGTTGTATTAATGCTCAAGGCTTTTGTTTTGAAGGTTTTTAATTGTATACAACTATATCGTCGTTTAAACGAATTACTTGGAATTAGTTTCATTACATTCTGGACTTATCTTATATAATGATAATGAGAGAATGGCAAAATAAGTCTTGGTTTACATGATACTTTGTGTTTTATTATTACTATATTATTATATAGTTTCTTCGTTAAGGAGTTACCATTTATTTATGTTTGCCATAAGAGATAATTATAAAATATAACAAAAAATTAACGGGAAAGTGTAAAACACCTTAGGATGGAAACGATGTCTTTATTAATCAGAGAATTGTTACTCAAAGATACATAACCGGACCTGTCGCTTTCTGAATACCTTGATGCTGTGTAGGCCTGAGTTTTTCTTATTACAATTTTACTGTTGTTATTTTCGACATTTTTGTGTAGGCAAATTTTCCAACATCATGTTGTTTGTACATGTTCGAACAACAAGATGGTGCAAAAGTCATCACTCGATTTTTTAGGGCAGTAACTTTGTAAATAAAAATAATTGGTTCTGTTTGTTGATTATGTTTATTTAAACGTTTTATTCAAGTGGCCGCCGCTAGAGTTGATGTACATTCGGGCTCGTTTCACAGCAGTTTCCATGACGTGTTTCGCAAAACTTCTAGCGTAAATCCTTTACTTTTTGTCGGATGTTCACCTTTAGGGCTTCAAAAAACTACAAATAAAGAAATCTGAAACGGTCAAATCGGGCTATCTTGCGGGCGACTGAAAATCGCAGAAACGGGAGATTAAGCGGCTGGGGGAAAACGCTTTTTTTGTGTCGCACTCACATGCACTGCAGTCTCAAGGGCTTATTGTACTTGCGCGCGCCGGCTAGAGGACAGAGCGTCCCCAGACAAACGCTTACTTTAGAATGTCCACTATCGCTCGTGCAGTGTGTGCGGTTACACCGTTCTGCTAGAATCACATGTTCTCCAATCTGAATTCGTCAATTTTCTGGCAGCAAAAAGTTGTTAATCATGGTTTCCTAGCACTAACAGTGTTGCCGACGCCGCTCCCGAAAAAATATGGATCAATTACCTTCCTTCCGTAAACGCTATACCAAACAGTGATTTTGAGAGGATGTAATTAATGACTATTAATGTATTACACGCGAATTCTCAGTGCTTCAGAAGCAATAACCTTGCTTAAAAAACGAGAATATCCGTTAGGTTGATGACTTTTGCGCCACCTATTGGTATCCCACAAATACCAAGAAGATTCGTATTTGTCAATGAATTTAATAGTTTCTCAGCCTTTTCATCTGAACGAGATTACTATCAACTAAACATGAAATTAAACTTTATTAACATTTACAAATTATATTAATAATTCTATTATCAAATAAGAGTACTTAAACAAACCGCAGTGTGGCCAAATAGTATGCGAATGCATATATTTACATATTTGTATTGCTGTTTGGTAGCAAGAACACTCCTCTCTACTCGCTAGTACATCAATATATTTGCCTCTAGTAGGGTATTAGCACTAATGTTATAATAAATTAAACGTATTAAACTTATTCAAGCGTTTAAACCAATAACTCTTTAATCGTAATTAATTTGCCATTCAAGTCGATAACACACAATAAGCTTGTATACTTTTTATTAAGCTTCCTATTCATATTTCAAAAAATCATTTTATGCAGCCTGCATAAACGTAATTTTCAAGTACCAGATAATTTAAATGCATGTGCACGTCAATGACCTGCTAAGGGTTTTGCTGAACTACGCAGTAGAACTGATAACTTTGCCTGATTAGATTAACAGAAAAAAGACGTAGCTAAATTTGCATATTGATAAGTAGATCGAGTAGGGTTAATGTCACAACTATTTCACTAAAATCGCAGTTTTTGCATAAAACGTAGAACACTTTTATTAAATAAATATTTGGTATCATACAAAAGAGTAAAATATATTAATATCACTGAATTAGGAGGTTGATAAGAGAAGTTGTTTTAATTTTTCTATTAATTGAAAGAAATATTAAGTAAAATCGGAAATCTATCATAATATCATTGTCAAACAAATGTTTTTATTATTATAGTTTGAATATTTACATGCGGCTTCTAGGAAGGTATAAGTAAACATTATGATTGTAATAAATTAGTCAGGAGCTGTTGTCCAGTAAAATATATAAACTAATATATATATTTTTTCTAATGACGGTTTTTATTACACTATCTATAGAATAGTCACTCATGCTAACTGCTACCTAAATCCCAAATTCCGTCACTACCCTGCCCAAATTCATTCGGTTGCAAAATCTCTCATCACCAGATCCATCAGACTTTCCGATATGAAAAACCGCCAAACAGAAATTATAACTACTACCACCACCCACCCTACCACAAAATGTGTATTCCCGTACCTCCTTATCCAATATAATCAAAAATATAAATAAAAACATTAAGTCCCAATTCCAAAACCGTCCTGACGAACAAAAAGCATTCATAGCTTAGATCAGAGGCATCAGCGATAAAATAAGCCGCATACTAATGAGGAAAAATATACGTACGGTCTTTACGGCCAATAACCAAACATCTAAGTTTATTCGCTCAACAAAAGATAACTGCTTTAATGAATGCCAAAGAGTTTATGAAATACCTTGTGGACCTATATAGGTCAAACAAATCGGCAAATATTCAGCCGAATATATGAGCATTCTCTGGCCGCACGGAAAGGCGATAATGGTTCGGCACTTGCCAAATGTGACAAAGAAACAGGCCACAAAATTAAATTCTCTGGGGCTAAAACCATTGTTCCCATTTTACCACCAGAATAGTACATGAGGCAATTGAAATCGAAAAACGCCCACAATACCTGAACCCAAGAGATGATAGCCAACGTTTAACTGTCATATGTCAATTACGCAATACCCCTAAACCAACAATCTTTCCCAGCCCAATGCATCACCTCCAATTCTAGCTCTATAAATAATATAAAGCAGGACACACGAAAGGTCAGTCTTACTCAAAGAGTCGTAGCTCTCCTTGGGGTGTAGGCAGATTAAGACCCCGAGTGGAGAAAATGCGACGCGATTCAATCCGTAAACTAAGTTGTTGTAAGATAGGATATTGATTTTGAGTAAGACGATACGACCACTATATAATAATAATAGTACTACTGATAATAATATATACCCAACAATCCTACGATCTACCTTGGAAAAAAAACAAAGACCGTTATTAACAACTTGAACTTATTCTTTAATATTAAAAACCTCCTTATCCCTCGAGAAAAATCCTTAAGAATACCCAATTTATACGGCCTTCCAAAAACGCATAAGGAAAATACTCCTTACAATCTATTGTTAATGCCTTTGGTTCACCTATCCACAACTTAACCAAATACCTGGCCAAAATTCTTCAACCCCTTACAGAACAAACCTCATTATACCCCCAAAACTTCTACCATTTCTTAGAAATTTTCAAATCCTTTTCCATTCATGAATATGGCATAATGGTCAGTTTTGATGTCTTTTCTTTACTAATAAACAAGTTTTAAAGACCCTGCAGCTTCTAAAAACTAATCACAATTTGGAAGACGACATCGTTAAATTAATTAACTATTGTCCATACAAAACTTATGTTACCTTCCAAAACAAATTATACAGCCAAACCAATGTTCTTATGAGTTCTCCACTTTCACCTGTTGTAGCTAACTTGTTTGTGATAAATTTTGAAATGAAATCTCTTGCTTTATTTCCATTAAAACCTACCTGTTGCATAAGAT
The DNA here is from genome assembly GCA_036346155.1 of Sinelater perroti. NCBI lineage: Eukaryota > Metazoa > Arthropoda > Insecta > Coleoptera > Elateridae > Sinelater > Sinelater perroti. The sequence goes on from JARFIY010000143.1 coordinate 27,336,621, forward strand.
TCGTTGAAGATACGTTTATCATTTGACCTCGTAAACTTTCCAATTTTTTTCCACCTAAATAAACTTCATACTAATATCAGGTTTACAATGGAAATCGAATATAACAATTCGCTCCTTTTTTGAACACTCTCATAACAGGCATCTTTCCAAGTGCTGTTTCTATCACACCATCTACAGAACACCTACTCATACTAATCGTCATAAAAACTCTAAATCTCATCATCACCTTTCTCAAATACATTCAGTTGCAATATCCCTAATTACCAGATCCCGTGGCTCTTTGGAAATAAGAACCGACAAACTGAAATTAACACCATTATCATAATTTTAATACAAAACCGATATTCCCAGAAATCTCTAACCCAGATCACTAACAATGTTATCAAAAGTACCACTTTTGAAACTCACGACTTTGCCAATTAAACTAAATCGTTTTTAAATTACATCAGAGGCATTACTGACAGAATAGGCCCACACTAGACAAACAAAATATATACATGTTTACCCCCACGAATCCCAAGAAGTCTACGAAATACCTTATGGTGACAGTGACAGAACCTACACAGGCCAAAAGAACTGGCAAATATCTAGTCGTATGTACGAACTTTCTTTAGCTGTATGAAATGGTAATATTTCTTTTGCTTTGGCCAAACGTAACAAAGAAACCGAACATAAAATTAATTTTTACAATTTTAAAATTTGCTCCCCATCTTCCATTTCATCAGTAGAATTATTCGTGAAGCTATTAAGAAAGAAATTCCCGCAGAATAATTTGCTCTTTTCTAAGCAACAATAAAAAGAACAACATAGATTATGTTTAATGCTTTATTATACCATCACACAGAACAATGTCATCAACCAGTTTTGAAGATAATATCATTCAAATGTTTGCTCATACGTGCCATACACTCCTACTGCCTCACCTTAATGTTCTGCATTACTTGCTGAGTCGTTTCCACCGGTACCGCAGCGATGACGTTGCTAATAGCATTCTTTAATTTTCTAATAGTCCGCGGCCTGCGTTAATACTTCAGCCTACAGGTGCTTAATAGAAAAATATTGCAAGAGGATCGATTTGCTAATCTAGCCGGCTATGGAATGTTACTGTATAATGATATATAAGTCTAGAAAAATTTGCCCCAGAATTTCTCGAGAAATTTTTGCCGTGTGCGCGATAGCGCCATTTTGTTGGAACCACAGTGATGCACTTCCATGTTCGTCGAGTTTTCTGGAAATTTTGTAACATCGTAACACATCAGGTAGATGTAACAGTCACCTGTTGTCCTTTCTCAACAAAATACAGCACACAGTGTGTGTGTGGGTCTGTGTAATATACATACATATATACATACACACACTCACAAACGCGTAAATTATTTATATAATCTCAATGTAAAGATTTTAATAACAGTATTTTTAAACATATTTATCAATAGAGATTTGCTAATTTTAATAACTCAACTTTTTAGCATCTTACAGCAAGTTATATTCTCAGTTATCACAAACTTGCAATAAAAAAATTAAATAAAGTTTCCTAAAATGATATATTTGTTACAATAAACAACATGAAAACGCTAAAAATTTGTCGGCAGCTTATTGTTAACAAAATGAAATGTGACAATTTAGATGTAAACAAGAATACTTGCGAGCTTCTGCGATGTTTAAATTTAACTTAGTTTATTTTTCCTTTTATAAAAAAATAAAATAACTATGAAGGCCTAATTTGGATATATTAAAAATGCATTAAAATCAAAATTATTAATAGCAGTCTAAGACCTTGTGCTTATTAATGATAAAGGAGCTGTTCCTCATTCCTAATTTAAGTATAATAAAGATATTAAGAAAAGATATCTATTAATAATAGCCACGTACATGAGGTAATGGTTGTTATTTATGTTTATAAATAAAATCACAGCTGTTGTAACAGCGTTTTTGTAAAAAATAATGTTGACTCTTAACAACACGTGCTTTATATAAAAACGTTGAACAGCTGCAATAATAGACATGAATTAAAATTAAATAGAATTCTATACATAAATGGGGGGGGGGGAGGCATACCACCGTACTATTTATTTTGTTAAATAAAATAAGAATTTTCATTACTCTACAATCGATTAGAACGTACACCAAGGCAGTCTATACAATTAAAAGGTCTGCAGGAAAGTAAACGTCAATTTGACAGACGTCATGTTTTTTCTGTCAACCCAACGTAATTTTTTAGTTTAAGATTTACAAATTTTTGCTATGGAGTAATATTCGACTAAAAACGGCATTAAATAAAAAAACACCTATCATGCTGTCCGCGATTGTTTTGGTCCTCATAACCGCAGGTCGTTTGGTGCGAAAATTTGAGGCCACCGGTTCTGTTGGTGACGTGGCAAAGAGTGGACAACCTAAAACTGTTGGCGCACCGGCAAATATCGCTGCGGTAAAGGAAAGTGTGCAAGAGGACCCAAAACTCTCAATAATTTGTCGATCGCAAGAATTGGGAATAAATATTTAAATTTACAGGCTTACAAGATTTAATTGACTTAACTCAAGTCAATTGACTCTTTCAACCGACGTGTGTTCTCTGATTAACTCCTGCAACATCATGCAATTGATCCGAATTTGTTATTGAAAATTATTTTTAGCGATGAGCATTTCACATTGAATGGGAGGTGAACAAACAAAACTGTTGCATTTGATTTAACGCGAATCCAATATAATATCAAGAACAATCAAGGCATCCTCAAAAAGTGCCTGTTTGGTGTGATCTGTAGTTAAAAGTTGTCAATTGACTATTTTTTTCGAATATGACGTTGGAAATGCGATTACTATGAATTTTGAGTGATATCGCGGACACATACATGTATATGTATATGTACGTGTGCGTGTGCGTGCGTGCGTGAGTGCGTGAGTGAGCGCTCGCGCGCGCGCGCGCGCGTGTGTGTATGTGTATACATACTACTAAAAACATTTATTGTTCTTTTATTTCAAGTTAATATATGTATTATCTATCTAGGTAACAAATAAAGTGCGTTTTATAAAAGAATAAATAAAGAAGTACACACACGCACACACGAATTGATGTGTGTTTGGGTTTTCAGTGACATTAATACTAACTTAGATTAATTGCTGTTTTATTGTTAATGTCTACTACGATCGCAAGTTCTGCTTTTTTGATCTGAAGTCGAAAAAGCTCTTTCGTGTATCATTAGAATATCTGAAATGGCTCTTTAACTATTAGAGATTTTTCTCTACTGTATTTTGTATAAAATTTATTTATATAAAGAAAATAAGGTAGAAACTTAATAAATATGTAAATGAACTGTTGGGAATATCAAAAAGAGGTAATGGAAAAGAAAAGTCTATTAAAAGAAACCAGAATATATACTGAAAACAATTTAACATGAGAAGAAAAAAAATTCAAGCATATTTACAAAACATATGAAAGGAAGAAAGAAAGAAGGGAAAATGGTTAAAACAGGTTACCAAAAAATAATGATAAAAGGGAAAAGATTCGAATGGGGCCATAATAAACATGAGCTAGTGAATAGAGTTAAATGAGTTCGATTAAAAAAATTAGCAAAGAGGAAGAAACAACCAGATATATCACAAATAACGAATCAAGCAAAGAAACGGTGATAAGTAGTATAAAAAACAAAAAGAAGTTTGATGAAGGTAATAGACGGGAACCTAAAAATAAAAAAGGAAAATCAGAAAAAGAAGAAGATAATATAATTTTACCTACATGGAATGTAAAAGTAAGTCCAAAGAGAAGGAACTCTAAAATAATAAGTGAAGCAGAGAAATATAAAATAGAAATGCTAGGTTGATTCAAAAATCCTTCTTGTTTTTATTTTTTATACGTGACTCCTTAACAATTGTGATATTAATAGAAAGACCGCCATCACCCTAAAATTTTAATATATAACTTCCTACTATAACTGTTTATTTTAAGATGGTATATAAGAATATTACAAGCGCGTCCTCTTGCTGCATTATTATAAAATGAATTGAAAACTGGCGCTGTTGCCGGAGAAATTTGTGCTGGCGAAGGCACGAGCTTAAGGATATTCAAGAGTTCTTTGTATCGAAAGATCGAAACTTTTATCGAAGAGGCATTAAATAATTAGCTGATCGTTGGTTAAAATGTATTGAGGCCGATAAACTCTATTTTGAAGAAATATGTTATATATCAAAATTCTAAGGAGATCAGAGGCAAATGATATCATACTTGTTAAGAAGTTACGTGTAAAAATAAAACAGGAAGGACTTTTGAATCGATCTAATAATGGAAATCCAAAAAACAACACCAAAGTATTAGTATCTAAATTTTGGAGGAATAAAGAATAGGCTGGGTGCTGGTTTTAATTTAAACAGGTCATTTAAAAAATTGCTTATACAAAAAGTGAAATAAATGACAGATTAAGTTATGTAAAGTTGATAGGTAAACATGAAGTAATAAAAATGGAAGGAAATATAACATTTGCATTTCCAAACAACTAGTAAGAAAATCAACTTTCGAATCAGATTTAAACAAACAGATTTACAAATAAACGTGGTTGAGTCGAGACGATAGAACAACAAATAAACAAAAAATTCACTCTTTTTAATAAAAGATTAAACAGCGATTATTATATGGTAGGAACATTCCTAAAACTACAAATATCAAGAGTGCGAGGTGAAACCAAAAGACAACCAACAAAAGTAAACCTAGATAAATTAAAATAAAAAGCAAAAGGGGAGCATATACGCGTGGAACGGATAAAGAACTTGTAGAAAAAGAATTGGTTACAATAAAAAGAATTAACAAACAAAACTCACAAAAATTCCTACATAAAGGTGATAATAGAAAAGACAAAAAATTCTTCGAAAGCAAATGTCCAATCAAGAGCAAAAAGAAAGACAGAGCAAAATGTTTAATAAGTAGTTCGAAACAAAATTATAGAGTTTATAGAGAAGTAATGAGGGAAGCTAAGAGTGACCTTAAGTGTAAACGAGATCAAGGAAAATTACAGTGAAAAAATGTGCAGCCATTTTTGCCTTATTAGGCAAGGATATCAACACAAAACACTATTTATAGGAGACAAAAGAAGGGAGGTAGCTATTAGGGTCAGAAAAGGAGATACTAAAAAATAGGTGGATCATTACAAAAATCTATTAACAACAGAGAAGAAAAGATTAACTAGAATTAATGTAAGTTTGACTTAAACAAATAAGCAGAAAATTAATCTCATAACGCTAAGAGATGTAGAAGAAATGATTAATACCATAGGAAACGGTAAAAACCTTGGAAGTGATGGAATGTCGTAAATCTAAATTATGGAGGAAAAAAGTTATCCGAAAGAATATACAAAATTGACAACAGAAATTTGGGAAAATGTGAAATGCCAAAGGAATGGAGAAAACCCCCCTAATATTACCAATTCATAAATAAAATATCAAAAATACTCCCTATTGAACTTAATATAAAATATAACAGCAATAGTAATAAAAATGAGACTGAGAGACTTGGCAGAAATAAAATAGGAGAATAGCAAGCCAGATTCAGAAGAAACAAATTAACAGTAAACCAAATTTACACAATAAAAATGATACAGGAAAATGCAAAGAGAAGAAAAATTCAAATATAAGTAATATTCATAGATTTTCAATAAGCACACGACTGAACAAAAAATGAAATAATTAAGGCACTTGATGCATTATAATGCCCAAGAAATTAATAAAACTAATTAGGATGGTCTTATGAGAAACAAACACAGCTAAAATAAAAAAAGAATTCAAAAAATTCTACAACTCTTTGCCTTTGCCTACGAAGTAATGATTTTAGCAGGAACCAAAAAAAGAATTAGAAGATAGCACCAAATGTTTCATAAGGGATACAAGGAAAGGGGAAGCAAAGGTAAATATACGGAAAACAAAATGTATAGTGTTAGAAAATATATAAACCTATAAAAACCTAGAAATTACAATAGAAGAAGAGGGGTATAGTTTTGAAACAGTAGAGAACTCGTATATATTCTTTAGGAGTAAAAATATATCCACAAAATAGAAATGTAGTTAATACCATAGATCAAAAGAACAAGTTTTATGATCAAAATTTGAAGAGCAAAAGATCTATCTAATGCAGTTCGATTATATAAAACAATAATAAAACCAGTAGCATTATATGTAAGTGAAACCTGGATTTTGAGAGTAGAAGATGTTAAAAAAATTGAAGTCGGAGACAAAAAATAAGAATGATTTACAGGTGTATAAAAGAATTGGAAACATAGAAAAGAAAACAACAAATCAAAAACTCCAAATCAGGTAAGTCAGAATCAAGTGGTTAGGCCATATATTACAAATAAAGGGCAGCGGAGTACCAAGTAACGTTACATTTGAAACGATACATGAAAACACAAGAGGAGTAATACCCAAGTGAGCATTAGAGGAGTGTGTGGCAAACAATTTACGACAATTATGAGAAACTGAGAAACACAGGATAGGCATAGAAGAAAATAAAAAAAGTGATGGAGGAAGCTATGGGCATCAAAAGTCTTTCGAGCTGACACATGTAAAAGAAAACAACCTGGAAAAAAATGAGACATTAACAATTAAGATTGAAATTAAAGGAGGAATTTATTGCTCAACCAGTCTCTTTATGTTCCCAAAATTTAAATAATAACCGATTACTAAACTTAACATTGGAGATCTTGATTTGGTGGTTAAGGTTAACAATTTTCCCTGACAAAAAAGGATTATGTTGATGCATCATAATTGCAAGAACTATAAAATATGGATCCAGATCAGTCCCTATACTCCTAACTTCAAGTAACAGCGTCATTCAGAAGGAACTGCCTAACAGATCATGGAACTGACTGTTTGGAAAAGCTTCAAAATGACCATTGAAAAATCTATTGGACTATCTGTTTCTCAAAAAACCTAGGAATTAAATAATAAAATAATAATAAAGTTGACCTGTTCCTCAAAAACATTTAGCAATCAGTGTGATAAAATATATATTTATCAAACTTAGAATAAAGGGCAAAAACGAAAACTTAGAAAGAACGGCACCAAACTAGGACATCTGTAGATAAGACAACTTTAAATAATGTTACTCAGTAATTAAAACGTGAAAGTCAATATATTAAAATTAGATCAAGTGGTGAATTCCTAAGTAAGTTTTACTTACAAACGATAACAAAACTAACCACTTTCTATCAAAAACCACTAAAAGATATAAAAGGCCTATACTTTAAAATCTAACAATCAGAAATGGTGATGACAGTTGGGCTTCTAACAATTTGCAGAAGGCATTCAGATTTGCAAAGCATTTAGAAATGACTTGGGTGGAGATGATTCCCAGCACCGGATTGAATCGAGTCAAGAGAATATTATCAAGACCTGTCCCATCAAAAGAAGTTTATAAAAAAGTTAAAGATAATATTAACCTTAAAGAGCTGTTGATTTTGACCTGATTACCAGAGAATTTCTGAAACAAAGAAAAGCTCTTGTAAAGCTAACTAAATTTACCAACGCATCTTTTAGACTAAAATACGTGCTTAAGGTACTGAAACTTGCGGAGGTCTGCATCAATTTCATGCGATTACAAACATAATTGGAAAGTCATTAGAAGAAAAAAGTCTAATATTTTATATTCCTTGATGTAGTGCAGTACAAAGTATGGCATGAAGCTTTATTTTACAAGATTATAAATATTAAGTCCAGTACTATATCTGTTGTATACTAGTGATATCACTAATCTTAAGCAACGTTTGTTGATGACACTGCAATACTTGTAGTTGGAAGAAACTATAAAAACTTCAAACATCTATTGACCAGATTAATACCTAATCTATAAGATGGTGCATCAATTTAAATGACGCACGTGAACTTTACTCAACAATTACCTGTTAGATTAAATGATCATCTGTAGGAACCTTGAAATAGTTACCAATAGACCATTTTGAGATTTGCCAGTGGTCATAAACAAAGACTACCCCACCATGTAAACACTAAAGCAATCCAATTCCTTTATGGTGCAGAGATTGATAAAAGGCTCAAGAGGACCAAGCTTTTTGAGTTGATTCAATAAATGTGCTAGCGCAAAACAGAGTAACCTGCACGCTTCTATATAGGTTAGTGTAGCGTACCCACTTAGGAAAAATCTAAGTATTCTGTTGAGTAAGACTTTAGTTTTAATTTTTAGTTGTAGTAAATTAAAATATAATTGATGATAAAAAGATAATAAATCATCTGAGTGTAATGTATAAAAAATGAAAAAATAATTATTACAAAAATAAATTTATCTGGCTCTTGATTGTCTTGTTACCTAAAAAAGTTTTTGCACTCGTAAATATTTTTTGATGCTCTTTTAAATTACTGAGTATATTTATATAAATAATAATAAAATATTTATAACATTTTAACAATACTAACATCATAATAATGACCCGTAAAATATTTTATTGTTTATGAAGTCCATTCTGACTTCAGAAGAATTAATACAAACGTGAAAGCTTTGGTACAATAAATAAAGGTAGTTTATATTGTTGAATTCAGTGGGGTATCTGAGGGTCTGGCAAATAAATATAAGTATATTGCAATTGAATATTAACGTTAATGTTTACAAAATAAGAAAGGCAAAAATGTGAATAAGTAAATTAATAGTGGAAAAAGTGCATAATATATCTAAAATCGTAAATGTAGCTTTATAACCCCAAAGCAGTAACATTTTAATGTTTACTACTTCCTCAGTTCTTTAGGGTTTGAGAATAAAGTATGAAATTGTTTTGGATAGCGTTTCAGCTTGAATTATATTTTTATTTTTATTAAAGTAAATCTGCGGTTCGCTATTTTAAGCAGCTAAATGTTATACAAAACATTTTTGTTTTAAAAAGTTAGGAGAGCAAGCTTGTCTCAAATAAAAGGAATGCTTGTCTAAGATATAAATGAGTGGTAACTGCCAACGGCGTAATTTTAATTTTGAGACTAAAGATGGGCTGTACTTCTTAAGAAACCAATCTAGCGCTTACCCTTTCTGTAAAAAGTCCCACTTTCTTGCGCTGTGCGTTTTTGCGAATTTATACATGTGGTGTTGCGCGATTGTAGATCTAATTGACCTAAGAAAACAAAAAGCTTACGTTAAATTCTTTTTCACGCTTAACGGCAAAAATGCATCGAATTTTAATGATACAATTATGAAACAGACTCTCATTCATAAGTGGTTTAAGTCTTAAAAAAATTAAAACTTTAATAAAAGATGAGCATTTCTAAAGCATTTAGATTACATCACCGAAACAAAATTTAAAATTTGTGAGTAATTTTAAAATTGTGGTTTGTAAAACTTTTAAGCGAATGTCATTGGAAAAGCTTTGTGCTCTCTGAAAACGATTAAACCAATAAAATATCGCACTTATGTATACAGACATATTAAAGACTGCTTCTAAATAAAATTCTCTTTCACAAACTATTATTGCTGACGTCGTGTAGTTTAGAAGACCAAAATTAACACGCCAAAGAAAATAAAATTGCAGGACAACTTTTAAATAAAAAAAGAGGAATTTTTAAGTAACATATGAAATATATGATTTAATTTAAAAGTATTTATAATACGATGTTAAGAGAATTTACTTTTACGTCAAAGCACAAAACGGATTACTAGCATAGTTGCTGCGACTAAAGAACTTCAGAACTCTAAGATGTACTGTTTTGTTGGAATATTTTGCACCTATTTAGAAATATATTTGTTTCATTATAAAAAAAAACTAATATTATAACTTTAAATATTCTTATTCATAAATAAACTGGTCGAAATTTAGCAGAAACACTGCATCTCTTTATGAAATTTCTTCATTCTCTTAATTGTGCATGATTCACTGGGATCAAAAGTACTTAGCATAAATTGTTGTTATTCTTTCTACCGGCATACATTTTTATGAGGCTCTGATATTAATGTAACAATAAAATGCTTTCCGAGTTTACCAGGTAAATATTAGACATATGAGAAATTCAGTTCTTCTTATATAACGTGCGGATAGTTTGTTTTATTACTCTATTATCAAGTGAAACCGTAGGACAAGTACAAATATTACATTCTTTAAGCATCTACCATTTTATCACAATGCAGGCTGCATTATGCATTCTTTTTTACATATGTTATGCTACATATGTAACTGAAATTGCCATTAAAACTGTTGTAAAATGTTATATGTTAAAATTTTATTTTCTGGTGCCATATTTGCGTCACATAGTTGTTGTAGCAACCATTTTTTGGACTATTTTTGCACAGAAACACTGCTTTTATGGAGGCTAACAATGTGTCTTCTTTTAAATTCGCAAACTGATAACTTGCTCTTTGTTGACTGCGACGCATTCTTACATAGTGTAAATTACACCTGCCAAATCTGAATGGCTAAGAACACCTTTATGCCTATTTTACAGGTGACATCACTACTTTACGCAGACTTCGTATTTAAGGAATGATGTAACTAAATCTCGAACAGACATAAATATGTAATTCTTATGTTGTTTCCTGATTGTAGTATGGTTAGTTTAATATAAAATTTTTAATGAATCATACTTTTTAATGATGCAGCAATTTCAATTGTTAGCGTAATTAGCTCGGTTACGATATTGCGTGTAGTACTGTATAAAATTCTAACTTACACCAGGAATGTTTAACTCATAAGCGGACACTTTTATTTTTCTTAAATTCTAGTTGCTACAAAACTTTTTTTATTAACGTTATTTGTATATATAAATAAAGTAGCACTACGACTCATTGCCAATGCTATAGGTGGTTTTGCCTATAAGCTGACCAAATACTTGGTTTAGTTTATTACAAGCACACATTGAACTTACCAGCAGATACATTAAAGGCTCTGTATACTTTGTCAATCACCTTCAAAACATCCAGCTACAGAAGGAAAGCCTAAGAATCAGTTTTGATATGACATCCCTGTTTACCAAAGTTTTGATTTAAGATACCCTGAATTACCAATTAGATTGACCTCTTAAATATACGGATGTTCATATCGTAAAATGGACATTTATAGCACACTGTATGTAGAATACACACGCATAACAGCAGTAGAATTACCATCCAAACTAAATTCCAAAAGCATTGGTAGATTAAGCATAGCGAACCTCAGTTCTTAGATAAAAAAATATCTTAAATGTCTAGAACAAGCTTTACAAAAGAACGGAGATAAAAAAGCAATAAAACCTAATAAAAACAAACCGTAATCGGTCGCAATAGGCAAAACTTTTTACCTTATATTAACAATCACAGATTGAATAGAAAAAATTCTGAACCAATGCAAAGTAGAAACTATCTACACTACTATTGCCAAAATACGAGATTTGCTTCTCTCAGCCAAAGACACAAGAAACACATAGGTACACTACATACTTTGTTTGTATGAGAAGATTTACATTGGGACTGTGGACCATATAATTAGCATCAGAATAAAATATGTCAGCAAATGCAGAGATGTTACCTGAAGCGACTCGATTTATGTCATCAGTTAGCCCGGGTACGTCAGCAGCTAACTCGGTGAGGTTAATAGCTGCCCTCCACTACTATATCTATCACAAACGCACGTGCGACAAGGACAGTGATTGTGATAAAGAAGATGTGAACTTGTAGCTGAAGAGATGTTTGAGAAGCGCCCTGGTTTTTATGAAAACCAGTCCGAAATGATGGATTAATATGCAGATCATCTGGAGCTCGTAACAGTGCCGGAGAGCGGTTCGGAATACACCAGCCCCACTTAAACCAAACCCAGCATAAAGCAGAACTTCCAGCCTGTCTGCAAGATTCCCTGTTGTCTTCACCGGCACCAACCGCTAACTCCTTTAAGGTTCTCAGCGACCGCGGGAAAGATATTGCGATGCCAACTGATTCTAGCCCTCGCCAGGATATTTCAACCCACCCAGCAAATGTTCTTCTCCCCAAGAACAAATTACTTTCCGTGGTCCTACGAGAGAAATAAGACTGATCTATTTACGGTTACGCTTGACGACCACAGATCAATGACTTGCTTCCTTACCGAAACGAAAATCCTCTACTACTTACCATCTACTGAAGGCAGATAGGTCATTCTGGGTCATCATGGGAAGAGTTCCAAAGAATTTAGCAGAAGAAAAGTTCAAGAGTAAACTCCTTAACCATAAAATCCTTGTCCGCAGCGCCATTCCGTGTCTTTTATGTTGATAAAACTAAAGCAAAATAACAAGGAGAACGAAATATTTTACCTGCGCGACATGTTTGACCTGTCGGGACAAAACTCAAAGAAAACGCGACTCAGGAAGACCCAAAATATCGTGACTCCATAGACTCAACACCACGACACTATTTATAACAGCAGTTGATTAAGTGAAAACCATGTTATTGATCGCCAATGTTCTCGGAGAGCACAGTACTTCAAGAAGAAAAAGGGGAAACCAGTGAACCAGTGTCATCGCTGTCGGTGCTGCTCCAAAGTGTGTGAATTATGGGACAGAATATCACTTTGACAACTGCAAGAAATTCTAGAGCAAGCCAGCCACCTGCGCAGTATTTTAGAGACAACATTCAGCCAACTTCAGACGATGCTCTGCATTCCCTAAGTCAGTTTTCCGTTAAGCTTCAGACCGCACGTAAGTTTGAGGGGACATGGTAACTACTGCCGCAGCATCCCCCCACAGCAGATTAAACACCTGGGCTGAGTCATTAACTCCAACGTGTATCCCATCACGCTTCTGGAAGCCATGTTAGAGCCATCATTCACAGGTTTAGTGGCTACTAAACACCTGAGTAGTTAACAAACTTTTGTCATCTAGATGCGCCTATACGACACTCCAACTTCCAACGTCGGAGCTTCCTAGAGAAGAAAAGCTTAGACCCAGGTACCTTGTTTGCCAAGGATGTCAAAGTCAACAGTAACTTACATCTAATGATTACCGATGATTACGTGGTGTACCCGAGTACGTCTCGAAGGAGATAAAAAAGATGCTCCCGGACAGCAACTTTCTCATGCTTACCGTGAACCGTATGAGGGAGCCCAGAGATTGAACTTGAGCGGAAGAACAAGAAACGAGCATATTTGACTTCCGAAACATCCTTCACTTGGCTGTGACTATGGAGCAGCCAAGGAAAAAGAAAATCGTAAACATCATTCTGTCAGATTTCTAGGATGGCCTGCATTCCTGAAATAGATACTCCGCCAGACGGCGATTAAATTCGGTTGCAGCTATATCTGGGGATGCCCAGCGCCTGCAACCATCGATTCCAGCCAGGAATTCGGCACCTGTTAAAGAATCTGACACCGCAGCCTAAAAATTAGGACTAAGCCAACATCGCCGGATAGCTCCAAAACGTAAGCCCTTCCATTTTTTTGAGAGCCATATAAAACATCGCGTAAGCAACCCGGAATACACAAACTTTTTGGAGCATATCGCAGGCCAGATGTACTGCTCTAATGGCAACACTGCCATCTTTGACATGTTCAGCAACCACTGAAGAGCTACCAACGTTCAGCGCCAGGGCTTACCAGAGAAGAAATATTAGAGGCTTAGACCCCCATGTACTTTGAATTTCAAGGATGTCAGCGTCAACAATAACTTAATTTTTAGAAGTTGTTGGCCTCAGTTATGGACAAACGTCACGAGTTTCCAAACTCCGACAACACGATGCATCAACACACCGGTCATGAAAACCTTCAGATTGATTTAATAAAATTGTGAAATGTGAAACATAGACTTTTCAAGTTCTGTTGCAAAGATACTTAGAAATTTTTTTGTTATAGAAAGGGTAAAATTATTTGAAATTTTTCGGAATTGAGACATAACTAATATATCATGCATTTTGCGTACCTCTATTACTGCAAATAAAATTAATATTAAATGTATTTAAATCGCAAAAATCGATAAATAATGTTAAGAACTATTGCTGATATTCTTCCAGTAAATGTAAAAGTAATTTTCTATGATAAACTGCTGTTTAGCACGTTAGCAAGTTGATTATGGTTCAATTCTAACAAACTACGTGGTATACAGTGTGTAAATTTAAATTCAAAATAATAACACTGTCAGTGTGGTAAATAAAATCGGCGCATCCATATGCTATTAATATGTAATATAAAATCGGATTAATTTTAAAAGAAAACAGACATACTCTGGAAGTCTTAATAAAACAAACTCATCAACTTTACGCACCCTTAAAGTTATTTACAGAAATAGCAGTTGGATTAAAAACAAATAAAACGACATTGCTTTGGTTGATACTTTACTGTATTAAACGTAGGAACTGGAAAGTTCACTGCCCAGTTGACGAGTCATTTTATGCGACTTTTACCCAGACACAAAAACTCTAATGGATTCAAGACGTCCGAAATTAATCCTTCATGCGAGCTCAACATCATTAATCTTCAGGGGGCTGTAAACCAATATTCTACTTTTCCGCTGTATCAGCGTATTCGGATATTCGCAGGACCATCGGTTTTAAAAGATCTGCACGCGATACTAACGATCACGAAGATATTGTTGCTATGAAATTGACTGCTTGGAAACGTAAAGACGAATCTAGTAGAAAATATCTACAAATTCTGACGGAAGCAGGACCTACAAGTTGGCTGTTTAATACAATTCTTGAAAAGATGGTAATATAATTCTAAAAAGAAATTAAACTACCACTGATTACTCAAAAAAACAGGCCACTGGTGAATTTCATTACCACCTCTGACAAAGAGGCGTTAAAACGTGAAAATATTTGTCAATACCACAAGAATTATTTGATAGGTGTATAAATAAGTTCTCGGCTTTAGATTTCACAGGACGCAAATCACCGTTTACATGTAACGTATTAGTCCGCCCTCTTGCGGTTTTAAAGCAATGACATTTGGTCTTTCGAAACATCATGCGATTTGGCGTTTGATGTACATAACTTCAATAATCAGCTGTGTTCGCGATGGCAATCACAAAAGAGCATATTCGATTTTCTATCCACTTTGCGTTTCATCTTAAGAAAAACGCTGTTGAAGCCACCGAAATGATTTGTGGTGCATATGGTGAGAATGCTGTAAGTCATGCAACGTGCAAAAAGCGGTACCAAAGATTTTGCGGAGAAGAGTTTAGTCTTAAAGATCAACCACGCGCTGGACGCCCTCAAACATTTGACACGGATGAGCTGCAGACGCGTTAGGCTGGGAACTTGTCCCACACGCGGCGTATAGCCCAGACATGGACCCTTCCGATTATCATTTATTCCGGTCGTTACAGCATCACTTGGCTGATATGCACTTCAAAACAGAAGAGGAAGTTCGAAAATGCATCGATAACTTTATCGCCTCGAAGCCGGTGAGCTTCTATCACCAGGGAATTCGCAAGGGCTACCCGAAAGTTGGAAAAAGGTCATCGATGCCAACGGAGAATACTTTGATACTTAAGGTTTTTTTGTTTGTTTTTAAATAAAATTTTTGCAGAAAAAAGCTGAGAACTTATTTATACACCTATTGTATTTTTAACGAAATCTAAAAAATTTTGCAAGTACATTTTTTACAAACAATGAATCAGCTGGGAACTTGGAAAGTAAATTTTATGAATTGCATTTATGGTCATAAAACGAATAAACATAAATAATTATTTACAAAGTTTTTTAATTTTCGATTTTGAAGTGAATAGCCAAATAAAATTGTCAGTGATTGGAGAAAATTAGTGATTGATTACGTTTGTGTGATAAGTGGCTCACTTTTGATTTTAAAGTCATGCACGAAGCCCATAAAAAAAGCTCATAAAACCTAAAATCGAGTTTTAATCAATGCTTGTACCGTACTATGCCCATAGTATGTATAACAAACATTGCAGCTATACATTTTTCAACAGCAAAGTTTTGTAGTTTAAATTAGAATATATAAGCACTCCCCTCATAATGGCAACATGTAAGTGATAGACAAACGTTTTAAGTTAGTTTAAAAACGGGACTTTTTATATGTATATGAAAATAATTTTTTTTTGTACAAAAATAGGTCTGAATAGGTCGGAATAAGATAAACGAGGCAGAAATTAATTTATTGGAATTCTTGAACTTGAATTTCAATAGAATATTATGTGAAGTTTATGATTTAATTTCAAATCGCAACGAGTATAACGTTAAAAAAATCGGAGCCTTAGAATCAAGATTTTGCAATTCATAAAATGTAAAAATAACTTATATACACCTAAACTAGCAAAATTTTAGTGTAAGGACGTATTGGACTATGTAGCTTGTTAACTTAAACCGGTAAAATCTACAATTCAGTTACGTAAATTTTTAATGTATGGATTCAGTAAGTTTTGAACCTGAAAAACTGAATCGAGTAAAAATTATTAAATCGATTGAAATAATTCTGCCAAAAGAAGGAAGAAACACAATAACTACTATCATAAAGAAATTGTAGGAACAAATCTATTTTGGAGGAAATAGGGGGGGGGGGTGTAAAAACGAAATAAATAATCACAGCAAACCTCTGCTCAGTTACGTCAAAAAAAACTTGTAATAATATCATTCTTAAGTTGTACAGGATTTGGCTGGAGTTCCTTTTCTCAAAATGGCAATAAAAAGAACAAAATAGATTTTGTTCAATATTTTATTGTACCATCACACAGAAGAATGATTACTATTTAATCATCAAGCAGTTTTTAAATGACATCATTCAAGTATTTGCCCGCACGAACGATATACTCGTATAGTTACACCTTAAAGTTCCACATGGGTTACCAAGTCATTTCCATTGATACTGTTGCCTTTGGTTGCTGGATAGTCCCTAGTCAACTTTGAAATACTTTAGACTTCAAGTGTCCCCATAAAAGGAAATCGCAAGGGGATAGATTTGGTGACCTAGTCGCCCTTTGAATGTCACTATGTAATGCGATAAAGCAGCCTGGAAATATTTGTCCCAAAACTTCTCTAGAAATTTTTGTAGGTACAATAGTGCTATCTTGTTAAAACCAGAATGGTAAATTTTTATATTGGTTAGATCTAAGCTGCGCAACATATCTGGTAGATGTAACAGTCACCGCGCATCTTGCTTCTTTACAAAAAATACGATCCGTAACAGCACACCAAACAATTACATGCTGAGCTGTGTAGAGGTCGCTCATGGAATTGTCGGGGATTTTGTGGGTTGTATTGAACATTCTGCTTATTGATGCATCCCGATAAATTAAAATGAGCTTTGTTCTTATTGAGCACTTTAGCATCAGCTGAAACATGTCCTAACAAGCAACCTGTCGGTGGACATACCAGTCGCATTTTTAAGTTCCTAGACCATTATCAGTTCGCATGGATGGAGCACGAGATTGCAGTATAGAATTCTCCACACGCTTCGGTCGTATTCCCAAGAGGAGAGAATGTTTAGTGGCGGAATGTAGTGGTGATGTGACAACAGCCTGCCTTACTGCTGCGATATTCTTGGGTGTCTGAATGCTACGAGGTCTACTGGGTGATTTTCTTTATAATGCTGAGCTTAATTGGTACTTTTCTGTGACGAGCTACTTCAAAATTCCTTGTGCTGCTCAAGGATGTACGACTCAAGCGCCGTTTACGAATATATTGCTCGTGACACTCAATTCAAAAAGGGGAGATCATTCTGCTGAATCCTGTTTATGGTAATGAAAGAAGAGTATAGGGGAGAAATTTATAAGTGATAAACAACCTAACATAAAATCATGAATTTGATTTTAATCTGAACATTTGGATTGCTTTTAGAAACTATATATTAGGTTTAAAAGAAACATCACGTTTATGAGATCAATGAAAGCAAATTTTTAGAAAGATTTTCTTAGACAGTGAGACCTACGGGTATTTTTCTTCCAATCTCTTTTATTTTTTAAAACCTTTTTAAATAATCTGTAAAATACCAATTTTATTTCTCAAGCAAAATAAACTTGGCGACAAACAATAACATACAATATTAATGGAAAAGAGATATTGTAAAATCATTTTGTAACAATGTTTGTGAATATAAATCAGCAGAAGTATAAAATTTCTTACCCAATACATTTAAATATACAATTTTTTAACCGTGAACTATCAGGGTGGGTGCCCAAGTTTACAGAACGTATGGTATATTTTTTAATTCCCTTAATAGTATCCCCGGCCCGATTTATTTCATGTTGGGATATGAAGCATGAGATAATTTTATAACAGTGTTATAATAAGCATTCTATTTTTTTAAGTGACTATTTCTATATTAAACATGATTCTGAAAGTCTGAAAGAATAGCCTGTTAAATTTTACTTTTAGTAGACTGGCAAAATAATGCTTGACTAATAAAAATTACAAGGAAATCGTTATTGTGATACCTGAAAGCTAGAAGCAAGCATCTCTATATTAGACTTCATTACAAGTGCGCGAGGAATTTATTCTGAGTTTGCGCGCCCAATAAGAAGGTTTCTGGTATAATTATATATAAACGAAGACTCGCATTGAACATAAAAATATAAAATCCGCGAATTCGCCTCATTTGAGAACTTTATTTGCATTAAAAGACTTTGACGCTTGGTTAGAAACAACTACGTCCACCAAAAAGATGAAAAGGATAAGAATTGGAAAGTTAAAATTGAAGCTAAATACTTTTACGTAAGGTTATTATTGTTTAAACATCTGAAAAACAAAGTAATTATGATGAAAAAACGTTTAAAACGTAAATCTAGTTAAATTGGGATTTTCGTAAACTTTTTACCGGCAAAAGCAAACTAATATAAATCGGCATATAATCTTAAAATTACATTTTTTTATGTAGTAAAATATTGAAGTAGCTGTTGTCTTTTTGATACTTTAAAAATAAATAAAAGGCAACCTGAAATTTATTTAAAATAAACCGTAGTAATAGCAACTAAATTAAGATATACTCAACATTTTCTGATCATTCTTCGACATTTTTATTTTACACAAAGTATAACGGTATATATATATATATATATATATATATATATATATATATATATGTATATATATATATATATGTATATATATAAGAAGCCGAGGAGGAGGAAAAACACAAACTTTATGAAGAACTAGAAAAAATAACAGATGGAATAAAAAAACAAGACATCCTTATGGTACTGGGGGACTTTAATGCAATCGTGTGGAAAGAAGAATGTCTTAGAGGGGTTGCAGACAAACACACTATTCATGAGAAGACAAATGACAATGGACTAAAACTCTGTAATTATGCGGTAGCAGCAGACCTAGTAATAAGTAGCACCTAATTTCCACACAGAAGAGAACATAAGGAAACCTGGCTTATACCCGGAAGAAACAAGGGCAACCAAATAGATCATGTGTTAGTCTCAAAAAACATAGCAACAGCTGTACAAGATGTCAGAACCTTCAGAGGTGCCAACGCAGACACAGATCACCTGTTGGTAATAACAAAACTAAAGCAAAAAATAACAAAAGATTGGAAAAAAATTAATCAAAGAAGAAAATGGGCAGTTGAAAAATTAAACAATACGGAAACCAGGAAAAAATATATAGAAGGAATTGAACAAAAATAATCCAACCAAAAGAGAGAGCACCAGAAGAAATCGAAAATGAATGGAAAAACATTAAAGAATGCATAACGGATATAACGGCAAAAATCATAGGACACAGAAAAAATAAAAAAAAAATAAAATATGGTTCGATGAAGAATGTAACAGAGAAATAAACAAAAAGAGAGACGCTAGATTGAAATGGATAAACACAGGAAAGAACGAAGACCAGGAAAATATAAAGAGATAAAGAAAAAAGCAGACAAACTATTTAAAACGAAAAAAAGAGAATGAATAGATCAAGAAATAGAGGAAATAGAAACCAATAGCAGACACAACTGTACTACAGAGATGTACAAAAACATAAAAAAGACAAGAAGAAACTACCCAATCAAGAGAAGAGGAATGAAAGATAACCAAGGACAAACATACTATGAAGGAAAAAAGATTAAAGATATATGGAGAGAATATTATCAAAGCCTACTATTTAGGGAAGAAAATGAAGAGCAAAGGGAAATGGTAAATGAAAGGAATGAATACATAGACAAAGAACCAACATATGAGGAAGTGGAAAAAACTATAAAAAGAATTAAAAATAGTAAAAGCGCGGGTGTAGATTAAATAAACGGAGAAATGATAAAATATGAAGGGAAAGAACTGCACAAAACAATACACAAACTAATAACAGCAATCTGGAATGAAGAGAAGATGCCAAAAGACTGGGAAAAGGGAAGAATCATACCGATATATAAACAAGGCGACCCAGAAATATGCAGTAACTATAGGGGAATCACGTTCCTCAACACAACATACAAGATTTTCACATGTATATTACAACAGAGGTTAAGTATCCATACGGAAAATAAAATCGGAGACTATCAATGTGGATTCCGCCAAGACAGATCAACAGTAGACGCCATACATATCATCAACCAAATAATAGAAAAAGCGTACGAATACAATATCGAATTACATCTCTTATTCATAGACTTTCAAAAAGCTTTTGACCAAATTAAAAGACCACAAATATCAGAGGATATGAGAGAAATCCAAATGCTATCGAAACTAATACGACTAACTAAAATGACGATGGAGAATTCAGAAGCGACAGTACAATTACAAGGGGACACAAAATATTTTGAAACCAACTTAGGGGTAAGACAAGGAGATGCACTATCACCCAACCTATTCAACATAACACTAGAGAACATTATACGAAAAAACAGACCAAACAGGCACAATTGTGAACAAAGAGATGCAAATTTTGGCATATGCGGATGATTTAGTAATAGTCTCAAGAAGCAAAACTAAACTACAACAAACACTTAACACAATCGAAACAGAAGCAAAAGCAAGAGGTCTTACAATAAATGAAAAGAAAACAAAATACATGTGCTGCAAACAAGGAAAAGGAGATAACCAAAACCAATACAAAATCGGAAGTTACAAATTTGAGAGAATACAAACATTCACATACCTAGGAACGGAAATAAACAACAAAAATAACAGAGACCAGCATATAAAAGGAAGAATTCACCGAGCGTTTAAATTATTCAACATATATAAACCATTACTGAAAGACCGGAAAATCACGAAAACAACAAAAATAAGAGTATACAAAACACTAATAAGACCCACGATAATATATGCAGCAGAGACGATAAGAATAACGAAAAAAGAGGAGGAACAACTGCGTATTCTCGAAAGAAAAATTATGAGAAAGATCCTAGGACCAGTGAAAATGGGATACAACGAATATAGAATAAAAATGAATAAGGAAATAGAAGAAGAACTGAAAGGAGAAGACATTGTCAGGGAAATAAAAGCACAGCGAATAAGATGGCTAGGGCATATAGAAAGAATGATAAAGACAATAACCCAGTGGTAATCAGAACAGACAAGACCACGAGGAAAACCCAAAAATAGATGGAGGGATGAAGTATTGGGAGATTTAAGAAGAATGAACGTAGTAAACTGGAGATGGACCGCGACCAACAGGAAAGAATGAAAGAAAATAGTAGTAAAAGCAAAATCAAACAGACATATTAAACGGAAATCACAACTAAAGGCACTAATCCAGCCAAAAAGGATTAAAAAGCCCATGAAAGGGCGCCAATAATACCTCCCAGGAGGAATTATGGCATACATACATAACGATATACAGATTTAATGAATTTCTTACTAAACGCACAGAGTGGCTAGAGGAATCTGACGTTCAAATTGGATTTAGGTTACCAATACGTAAAATAAATATTAGATTTACACTTCACTACATAAATTCTAATATTACATGATGCAAAAACATTTATTAACATTGCAATGTGTAACAATTCCTTTTAAACAAATTTATTTATTTATTTCAATTGTTTAAATAATGTTCAAGTCAATTCAATTCAAAACACGACCATTTAATATTGTTAAAAGCACAAAGCTGCTGAATTGAATTCATGTATAGATAAAAGAGTATTTTTAGCCAGTCGTTTCCCCGCGTTTTCATTTTTATAAATATTATTATTCCAGGATTTTTGCGAGCAGATTTTACTTTCATAGGGTACTGAGCGTATTTATATAGCAACTAATGCTTCCGCCTTAAAATCGTTTCCGGGGATTTAAAAGCTTCTACGCTAATTACACAATTCGACGGTGGCAGTTCCAGCAGCTTTTGAGTTATTCAAGAAAAAAATTGAAGTTAGTAAATAGAGTTTTTAGTGCACATAACTGTGCTGTAGCACGTTGCGTACAATGTAACAAATTAATTTAATTGAAAAAGTAGGCTCTTCTTTTAATTTAGAATTAAGTGTGAATGATGTTTGTAATATTTAGTTGGCATTATGGATATTTTTTTAAAACTATATTATATAAAATATATGGTTACTTAGTGCAAATTCAATATTTTGTATTAACTGAAATTATGGAACGATAAACCACATAAATGTGATGTCCAGACTTTATATTTTTGTGCGTTGAGTATCATACAACTAGTAATATATAACTTATATGTTCTTACGAGGGATGTTTGTCACCTCGATTTCATTGATTGAGCCGAAATTTACTGAAACAGTTAGTATTTAATAATAATCTAGGTAAAAAATTCTAAAGATATTCGCTCAATATTACCAAGTTTCTATACATTAGAAAAGGAGATATACATAAAATAATTGTTAATATTGCTATGTAATAACAATATTTCTAAGTACTATAAACAAACACACCTCGCACCTCAATTTAGAAAAGCCACTCTACGTGGCTCAATTAAAATAGATGACATGTTTCGAAAATTCTCAATATACCTTAAATGACTTCCAAAATCAACTATCTTTGAGTTACTAATCGTCACATAAAACTTGAACAATTTCTTTTGACGTAAACTTTACTAATTTATGCGAGATTAATCATTTGTAATGACCAAAACATTAAGAAAAATAGTAAAATATTTGAGTGCAGATATCGGGGTGTTATCGAATATACCGGTTTTACTCTTTTGGTTAGAAAAATAAGTGACCTAACTTTAGATTTTCGATTTATTTCTAGACTAAATGGACCATTGAGAAGAAGAGCATATCACAATTAATGTTTTCGTGAAAAATTATTTAAGATAAAGAGAATGTTATAATTTGGGTTAGATTTCCTGTTAAATACAAGTAAAGTTTCATCAGCTAGTTATTCACAAATGATGCACCACATAAATTTGATTTTGATATATTAGAAATCTATAATAGCAATAGATAGAAGCATCAGTTTTTATGTATTAACCGGTTACGTAGCTTCATGCAGTCTGTTGCAGTTTCCCAATGAAAAAATTGATATATTATAGTGCAAGGTTAACATCTTTAATTACACCATATACAGCATGGGGCAAAACTCTTTTCCTTTTTTTAAGTCAAATAAGAAAAAGATGGTAGTGTAATTAGAACATAATAAAGCCACAGCCCACGCACCAAAGCTTTCTGGCCAAATGCTGCGGCTCATGCGGTGTCATTTGTTTCTATGAGACTATATCAAGGATGAAGTTTACAAAAATTGCCGTAGGACCCACCAAACTTTACGAAATACAATAGGTCAAAAAATTTGACGTATTCCTCAACACATGTTGGAAAGAGTAATAGAGATCTCCGTAATACAACTTCGATATATATTGAAAATAAAATCAACCACTTGGCTGATATACTCTTTAAGATAAGCCGGTTACAATTTTGTTCAGAAATTGTTCTTCTTTCTCGGCATAAGGAGAAAGACAGCCTAAAGCAAAATTCATTCGATGCGTTTTGTACTCCTCAGACAGCAGTTTTAGTACCCAACGGGCATAGAATTTGCGGTATCTCAACTTTTCTGCGACTACCTCATATAAATGACCCAAAAATATGTATATATATATATATATATATATATATATATATATATATATATATATATATACATACCAATTGCAAGTGTAAACACACTGATCTTTTCAAAAGAGTAAGATTCAATTACTATAATCTTACTCTTCGCACACGAAACATTAGCACATTTGTTCCAGAAAGGTTTTTTTGTGGTAAAGCCAACTGCGTCATGTCACGTGCTTCTCATTTTGCCAGTCATGTTTGAAAATATTCTATACGCCAATAGATGAAATTAAAACTGAAACTGAAGTCTTGCTGCAAAATTTGCCTTTGAGTAGTGTA
Organism: Sinelater perroti; assembly: GCA_036346155.1. Lineage (NCBI taxonomy): Eukaryota > Metazoa > Arthropoda > Insecta > Coleoptera > Elateridae > Sinelater > Sinelater perroti. The sequence goes on from JARFIY010000143.1 coordinate 27,360,749, forward strand.
AACCAATGGCATAGTTACACATCTGAACGATTGCAAAATGGAACGTTTCACTGTATCAATGTTTTCCGATATTTGCGCTCTCCTAGGTATTTCTCTTCCTCTTTATTACTAGATAATCAATAATTCTAAAGTTTTTTACTTACAAAAAAATTAAGTTTTGATCGGAAACGGATACATAAGAGCGTTCAAGAAATACGGTATGTGACCCCAACAAAATCGTTGTTCAAAATGCACGCTTTGATAGCAGAATGTCTCTGTTCGTTCACCGGCACCTATCTACATAACAAACATTTTTATATTACATACAACCATTTCTATAAAACAACTGCCTCTAATGCGTCAAATACAATTAGCATAATTGCGATAAATATAATGAAATCCAATCTTAATGCTCCCTTTACTCCTGTTTAAGAATTACATACTATATGTATTTCTACTACAGCATCTGTATTTTTTTACATTTGTTACGGTAGAAACACTAAATATCAATATCATCCTATCATTAAATAAAATTTGATATCATGCAGGTGATTCAAATTTGAAACTAATTCTCAAAAAAAGATAAAAAGATCTTGATATATGATATATTGATATACTGTTCAACGAACTTAAAAAGTTCGTTACTGAATTCTATGTCTGTCTGTCAGTCCGTCACAAAATGTGAGATTTTTTAAAATTTGAAAATGGATTCTTATGGGAAATTTTACGCTGATTTCGAATTCGAAATTAACAAATTTCTATGTCGAATAATTTTCGAGATGTTCGATTTCGAATGTCGGGAAAATTTTTAAGTTTGTTCTGGGATTGCTTACAGAGCAATCTCTTCACCGGTCCCATGTTTTAAAATATAGTCCTAGTACACATAACACAATATTCTCCTAGAAATGGTCTAATTAATAGATGCTCTTCCAATTAATTAAATTGTAGTGATGTTATTGTAATACGTGCCCTTGTACTGATGAGTGCGCTATGCACATTGTTAATGTAGCGTACTCTGAGTATATTATAGTACGAAAAGTGACTTGTGAGCTGTCATAAAACATAATAAATATTTCTTCCATAGGATTATTATAATTAAATCTATTTAACATACTACATAATATTATGGCGATGAAGACTACAATCTAATCATGGACAACACTGCTGCAACTTAAGCACCATAGCGATTTCTGGAAAGTCCCCATGAACCTGCGATTTTGCTTCGGATATGGAAAAAGATGTTCTAATCTAATTTCCTCGCACAGGACGAAGACAAGAAGATTAAAATAGAAAAGCAAACGATTTTGATCAACTGTCTTCGCTAAAAGAATTAAAAGTATTAGCTTTTAAAGCTAAAGATGATATTGCGACCGGAGGGAATAAGCAAAACGTACCTATTAAATGTATTTTAGAATGTTCAGGGAAAATTATGAAATGTTATTTATGCAAGACAGTAGGACATTATCGTAAGATGTGTAAGTCAAATAAGGTTAACAAAGATAGAATAAAACAAGCAACAAATTCGAATTAAATTATCAGTCATTGTTGGTAGAAAAAAGCTGACGTTTATTTTATGGTCTCTACAGGATCGCCAGTAACGCTCATATCGTTAAGGGTTTTGGTCTGGCACTCGACTTGAGAAGAGTTACAAGAAGCTCGCATATGAAGGCCCAAATCGAGGTTTACGATTGAATAAGGGCTAATCTATACTACATGAATGCAAAGGACAATGTCTACATATACATCATCACAAGAAAATGGTCAACTGTAAAATCTTAAGCATTCTAATGTGTTTGGGCAGTTGAAAAAGAGCAATGCTAATTATAAGGTAGAAGTTGGCAATCATAACGGATTGAGATTTACTAACAACGCTTCTTACAACGAAAGGAAATACAGAATGGGGATGAGAATTTCTCGCTGGTATGTCCGGTTGTTGAATTCCTCATACGATGTTGAACATAAGAAAGAAACTGAAAACGTCATCGCCGATGTATTTTCAAGAAGTCCAAGAAGTCTGGAAAATTCGTATAGAATCCTCAATGACGAGATCGAAACATTCACGCTCAATGGTGAAATAATTAACGAAACATATCGATGCTAAGTATTACGAAATGTAGTTGAATATATAATGAGAAACTGGAGGCCGAATATAAGACGTATTTTTAATTAAAGACGAGTTAAGCATAAGAAACGATGGCATCTTTATGCCTGGTGAATTTCGAATTGTTGTACCAAAAATTCTGAGAAAACGTGTCATCGAATTAAGACACTAGACGCATCAAGAAATTGTTAGAACGAAAGCGAGGATACGTGAATCGTATTGGTGGCCTGGTATGTACAAAATGGTTGAATATTTTATTCAGAATTGCCAAGTGTGCAGAGCGACGAATAAAACTATGAAAACGGAACACCGCCCTTAGAACCGATCGAATTTCCAAGCGCTGCTTGGGAAAAGCTTGTAATTGATATTATTGGATCGTTTGAGGCTATATAATTGAAATTTGGATGTGTAATCAAATTAATTAATTTTTATAGCAAGTCACCAGAGGTGATCGTATCAACGATATCGATTATTAGTTTCTTGTAGATAGTGTTCTGACGAGAAGACAATCTTAAAGAACTCGTTTCGAACGTTTTTCGCTGAAATTTGAAAGTTTTCTGAAAACTCGAGATATTAAACATTTGAAGGCAGCAGTGTATCATCCGCAAGCAATCAGTGAAACTAAAAGCTTTAACAGGACGTTCAAAAACGCGGTATAAATTGCGAAGGCAAATGGGTATGAAATAGAAATTTATTTTAGAGAATTTTTGATGAATCTTAAAGCAATGAAACATTCAGTCACTGGTTTATATCGTTTTACGGAAGAAGTTTAAAAATAAAACTTAACATATTCAAAGCAAAAGAGTTCTTCAAATAAGAGAAGACACAAAGAAAAATTCAGAAAGAACAAGAGATAAGTTTGATAAGAAAAGAAAAATGACGGCGCCCTCATATCCAAATAAGAGGTAAGGTGCGGGTAAGGATCCCGACATAGCAAAAAGTGACTCAAAGTTAACAAAAGACTAAGAGATAATATTGAAAATGGAAAGAAATGGTATGCAAATTTATATACTCCAAAAACTTAAAAAGAAAACATTTAACACTTACACGTAAAAAAGGTTCAAAGAAGATTTGGACTCCTCTAGACAAAATCTCGAATATAAACTACATGACTTCCAGAATGCTAGTTATTAGTATAGACATAAAAAGGTACTACATATGTTTTTAATAAACTCGTCTAAAGAAATGAAACGTAAGAAATAAGAATAATTCTATAAAATATTCAACACTAAAATACAAAAAATATCAGACGAACATATGACCCTGATATAACGTAGTAGGAATATGCGATTACATATAAACATACAAAAAAGGACAAGTAGAAAAGATGAAACAATTAAACAAATGTATGAAAAAATGCTTACAGAAGCATTAAAAAATAAAACAATACATTTCTCACATTAAATATCAAAAACATTGTGGTTTACTAACAAATTGAAGAAATCAGCTAAGGAAGAAAGAATAATATATATATGCAATATATAAAACACAAAATATTAAGACAAATGTAAGAAAACCAAAGAAAAAACATGGGGCCGGCGAAGAGATTGCTCTGTAAGCAATCCCAGAACGAACTTAAAAAACCTTTCGATTTCGATTTTCAATTTCGGGAAAATTCGAAATCGAATATCTGGAAAATTATTCGACATAGAATTTTTTCTTCATTTTCCAATTCAACGTAAAATTTCCTATAAGAATCGCATTTAAAATCGTAATGTCGAAAATTTTCCCGAAATTCGAAGTCGAATATCTCGAAAACTATTCGAGATAGAAACTTTTTTATTTCGATTTTGAAATCAGCGTCAAATTTCCTATAAGAATCCATTTTAAAATTTTAAAAAATCCATAATTTTGTGACAGCGACAGATAGACCGACAGACCGACAGACATATAGAATTCAGTAACGAACTTTTTAAGTTCGTTCATAAGAGGAATCGAAGAACATTATTGGAAAAAATTCTCTAAGACTCCATACCAAATAAATAAACAAAACTACGACAATACAACAGAGAGCTTTATTAGAATTTAAAATTAAAAAGAAATAAAAAGAACATATTGGAGATAGATGTTATAAAGCTTAAGAATAAGAAGTCGCCATGATGTAACAGTATCTACAACAAGACATTGAAATATGGATGTGATATGCTAACAGAATGGAAATAGTAACACCAATATTTAAGAAGGAAGTCAGAGAAGTACCAAATAATTACCGTATAATAACACTACGTCAAATCTAACTACAAAAATAATAGCTGCAAACTGAATGGCTTCATTATAATGGAAACAAAAAACAGGATTCGAAGAAGATTTTCTATAGATGCCATCTATATAATCTAGCAAAGAGTTGAAAAAGTCATAGAATTTAATAAACCAGCATGACCGACCTAGAAAAGTCGTTTGATAGAGTTCTGTTGAAGCATGGGTGCTACTTAAAAAAGAACTCTAGAACCAATTATGGATATAAAGATACATTATACATGCTAAATAGTAAAATAATACTAGTTTTAACTATGATATGATATAGACATCTCAAGGTATAATCAACTAAAAAATCAGTACAAGCTCAACTGATTTTTTAGAATTCTAAATGATTTAAATACAAAATAAATACGCAAATATAGAAACTAAAAGTAAAATTTATGTCAGAAATACGACCAATATGCAACTGAAACCCACTCTCAAATACAAAAAACAAGGCAAGTGCTAGGAACGAAGAAATGAGGATGTTATGCAAAGTATATTGTAAAACAAGATGGGATCGAATACGCAGTGAAGACATAAAATATCAGTATCAAATTTTACTCATAATAGATTGGATCAAAATGTGATAAACAATTTCCAGAATGGAGAAAAATAGAATAATTAAGATCATTAGTTATAAATAATAATATATAAAAAATCTACAGGAAAACATGCAAAAAAAGAAAATCTATTCAGTGACCTATACAAAACAGACAAGTTAAAAACAATTTAGAAGGATCTGTTAAAAAATAATTAAGTAGGATGCGATCCCATGTATTCATTTATTTTAATATCTAACCAAAGAGGAAATATGAGGAGGCGAATGTTAGAAATCTGTAAGTAACAAAAAATCATTTATCTTAGTGTGTATATTGGAAAAATCTTAAAAGCAGGGTTATTTACGTTATTGCAGATATCAACGTGTTTATGTACAAATTAATGGATCAAGAATATACAAAATAAATTTAAAAAGTCAGGAATTACTAGAATGACAACACAATAATTATTATTTTTCTACTTATATAATTATTTATTTATATTTTTTGTGCTAGTTAATCTATCTTTGGTAGTTGTTATATCCGTTTTATGTAATTTATTTTTACACAGTTTATAAAGTCCGATTTATTTTTATTCTCAAAGGCATTTTTTTATTCGCGCAACTTGCTCGTGTCACATAAATCACTTTTACTGTTTACAAATTTTGATAAGCAACTTTTATATTATATTTTGGTACACAGGTACCTCTTTCAATACTTGGATCATTTAAGAAAGGATTTTTTGAAATTCGAATGCTAAGGGGATAAAAGGGTAAAAACGGGTAAAATCGGTAACCTAATATTTCCGAAACTAAAACAGATAGAATCAAAATTCAAAAAGTATATGAATGCTGTCAAAAATAAGCGGACACGTGTTTGGTACTTTTCGATATTTGCACTTTTAAAGGGTAAAATGGGTAATAATATAATTTTGGTACTTTTTTTACAAAATTTATCTTCTAAAGTATTAAAGATAGGAATAAAATTTATTTATTATAAATACCTTGAAGTGGGTATTTACAGATGAGCAGAAAAAAAATATAAAACTACTTAAATGCATCTAACAGACTTACTTCATGAAATTTCACAGTAACAGCTTTAAGAAAATATTTAGAGACCTTTCTCAAAATAACCCCTATAAGATCAAAAAGAGCTAGAAGAAAATTTTGCTTATCCAAAATTTGTAAACACTAAAAGTGATTTATGTGACACGAGCATGTTGTACGAACAAAAAATGCCTTTGAGAATAAAAATAAATTGGACTTTATAAACTATGTAAAAATAAATTACATGAAAAAGATAACAACTACCATATATATATATATATTTTAACAAATTTTTGCTTAACTGATAAAACCTTCTATTTATTTTTTTCGGTCTTTAATTGTTATGAGCCGTAAGTCATGTTGTTTTTAGATATTTTTCGTTAACCTTGAAAGAGCTGTTTCTACAGTGGTGTAGGTTTTTAGTGGTTTACTTAAGAATATCCAAGTTCGCTAATTTTTTTCTAAATCATGTTTAATTCTTTTTTATTTTTGAATCTGCATACCGGCTAACCAATGAAGACGTTTTTCAACGAACTTAAAAAGTTCCTTACTGAATTCTATATGTCTGTCGGTCTGTCTGTCGCTGTCACAAAATTATGGATTTTTTAAAATTTTAAAATGGATTCTTATAGGTACTTTTACGCTGATTTCAAAATCGAAATCAAAAAGTTTCTATCTCGAATAGTTTTCGAGATATTCGACTTCGAATTTCGGGAAAATTTCGACATTGCGATTTTAAATGTGATTCTTATAGGAAATTTTACGCTGAATTGGAAAATGAAGAAAAAAATTCTATGTCGAATAATTTTCCAGATATTCGATTTCGAATTTTCCCGAACTTCGAAATCGAAATCGAAAGGTTTTTTTAAGTTCGTTCTGGGATTGCTTACAGAGCAATCTCTTCGCCGGCCCCATGTTTTTTTACTGGATTAATGCAAATTTACAATCTACTTAATAAAGTAATAAGTAAATGGGTTGAAAGAAGTTCACTTGAGTCAGGGGCCATCCATTGACGGCTCTCTGGATTCACCTAGCTAGGTCTTCTGGCCATGTTCTGTTAAGTCTTCTATTTTCCAATGGTTGTCTGAACAATTCACTGATTAGCTCGTTGCTGTGGGTTATGCTTCGATTTTTATGTTTAACAGAGTAGGCACTGATGACGTCGTGTATAAACGGTATTTTGAAGTCGTCGTGTATGGTGTTGTTGGAGACATACCAAGGTGCATTTAGTAACATTCTGAAGGTTTTAGATTGAAAGGTTTGTAAAATTTTTGCATTAGACGGCTTACTGCAGCCCCATAATTCGACACCATATGTCCAAAGAGGCCTAAGAATGGTTTTGTATATGAGGAGTTTGTTCTGTAGTGAGAGCTGAGATCTACGATTTAGTAACCAAGACGTGTTCCTCACTTTTAAATCTAATTGACGTCTTTTTGCCTTAATGTGTGTTCTCCAAGTTAGTTTTGCGTCAAGATGAAGGCCGAGGTTTTTAGCTTCTCCTTTGACAGGAATGGGAGTGTTATTGAAGGTAAGAGGAGGGCATTCGGCTCTTCGTGTTGTGAACGTGACTTGACACAACTTATCAACGTTTAGATTAATTTTCCAGTGCGTAAGCCAAATTTGGAGTTGATCAAGATAAGCTTGCAATTTTGATCTGTAGAAAGGATGGCTGTATCATCAGCGAACGTTGCTAGTAGTGTATCCTCGCTGGCTGGTATATCAGCGGTAAACAGTAAGTACAAGAAATGTCCCAGAACACTTCCTTGGGGTACACCAGAGTTGATAGTCTGGTAGTCAGATGTCGAGTCTTCGAATTTAACTTGGAAGTAACGGTTGGACATGTATGACTAAAGGATGAGGAACAATTGATTTGGTAAGTGTTGTTTAAGTTTGAAAAGTAAGCCTGCATGCGACACCCTGTCAAACGCCTGTTTTACGTCTAAAAATGCTGATGTACACATTTGTCTTTCTTCTAAGCTTTCTTTAATTTTATTAACGATTCTATGGCACTGTTGGATAGTGTGGATAGTGGTGGAGTGATTGGGTCTGAAGCCGAATTGGTGGTTAGGGATTAAGGCATCTATATGTGTTACGTTTGCAATTCTGGTGAGGATAAGTTTTTCGAAAATTTTGGACATTACAGGAAGGAGGCTTATTGGCCTATAGGAAGTGGCATCAGTTAGAGGTTTTCCTGGCTTCAGTATCATGACTATTATTGCATACTTCCATAGTATCGGATAGTAGCACAGGCGTAGTGTGCCGTTATATATGGTTGTGAGTAATACAATAGCTTTTCTAGGGCAGTTTTTTAGTACTTCATCTGTAATGAGATTATATCCAGGAGCTTTATGAGGATTTAAGAGACTTCTTTCTTTTTTACTTCTGCAGGTGAAATAGGCTTGGGTGGAAGAGACATCTGGCAAGGGGCGTTTAAGTATGTTTGTATTTCGACATCACCTTCATCATCGTTGAGGATATCAGAAGCGGAAAATACACTAGCAAGGTGTTCTGCGAATCTGTTGGATTTTTCAATATTCGTCCGCGCCCAGCTCCCATCAGCTTTTCGTAGAGGTGGAATAGACACTATGGGTCTTTTGAATTTTTTTGTCGCGTTCCACAGGGAGTGATCATCAGTAGATAGATTGACGATGTAGTGTTCGAAGGATTCGTTTTTTGCTTCTTGGTTAGCATTGTGGAGATTGTGGGTTATTCGATTTAAATAAGTTTTGTGAAGTGAATTCCTGGTAGTCTGCCACCTACGCCGAGCTCTGCGCTTTGCGATGACCAATTCTCTAATATGAAGCGGAATGTTCTGATTGTTGCGGGTGAGACCATGGGGTTCTGGAGTAGAGGTCCAGGAAGCGCTTTGTATTAACGTAGTTAGGTACTGCACAGCTTCATCTATGTCCTCCTTATCTTTTAAGCGGATATTTAGTAATATATTATCGTTGATATGTTGACGGAATAGGTTCCAATCAGGAAGACAGTCTCTGTTGTGGCTTTTTCCATATAATACTGGTGCTTAGAGTTATTACTACAGGACTGTGGTCAGAGTGCAAATCTAAATTGGATTCAATATCACTATGTAGGTCTGAGATTCCCTTAGTTATGGCAAAGTCTAACAGGTCGGAGATTTTATTTCGATCGGTCGGCTAATAAGTTGGCAAATAGTTGAAATTATTTAGTTATAAAACTCTCAATAATGTTCTGCCTTTAGGAGTAATCAGCCTAGATCACCAGGCTGTATTTTTAGCATTCCAGTCTCCGGCAACTAAAAAGTGTGAGCCGAGTCGTTGGAAGAACTCGAGGTATACATCGTATGTTATAGAATAACGTGGTGGACAATATATTGAAGCAATTGTAATAGGTCGGGGGAAAGTATCTACTTTTATTATGGCACTTTGAATTTTGTGTGTTATGTATGGTTGGAGTACGTGATGTTTTATTGAAGATCTGATTATAATTGCAGACCCTGCGTGAGCCGCATCATCAGGATGGTTAGCATAGTAAATGGAATAGTATGGTATTTTAAGAGTTGTCCTTTGTGTTGAATGACTTTCAGCGATTAGGAGGATATCAATTTTATTTATATTAAGAAATAGCGTAAGTTCCTGAATATGGTTTGATAAGCCATTTGCGTTCCATTCTGCAATTCTAAGTGCAGGGGCCATTATTGAGTTAATTTATTGATAACTGTTGTCAGCATGGTTAGAGTCATATTGTTCTGGTTGAGTAATTGATGGAACATATTCTTAAAATCATTAAGGAATATAGTAAATTTGCTACTTAGGTCTGTTTCGGTGTTGTTAGATGGGATGTTGGGTTGTACTGCGGTCATTTGGGCATAAGTAGGGGTTGGGGTTGTTGGATGTAGTGGAGTATTAGTTGTAATATTTTGTGACAAAGGACTGGGCCTGGTTGGTCTTAGGTGATGGTTTCTGTTTATTAAGTCTTGATAAACTTTACAGCCTTTGTAGTTCGCTGGATGATTTTTCTGGCACAGAGCACATGTTGCTGGTGTATTTTTAGATTTGCTGCAAGTAGAGGTGTTATGTGGTCCTCCGCATTTAACACACTTAAACGGTTTCCTACAATAGGTTTTCGTGTGTCCATAGTCTTGGCATCTTGTGCATTGTACGATCCCACCTTTATTTCTTGGCGCTTCTGCTCGAATTTTAGAATGATACAGAAATTCTAATTTAAAGATGTCTTTATTATTATTTTGTGGCTCGAAATCTACAAAGAATAGAGGTAAGGGCTCTTTAGTAACCCGATGCCTGACATTTGTAATATTACGAACTTTGTGTTCTTTTTTCTCGAGTTTTTGTGTAATTTCTGGTAGGGGAATAGAAGGGTGGATGCCTCTTATGACTACATGGTATGCTCTATCTTGTTTTAACTGATATGAATGGTGCACAATTTCTTATTCACGGACGTGACGGATGAGTTTTCTATAGGTTTCAGGAGTTTTGGGGTTTATTGTAAAAGTATTGTTTGCTAACGTTTTGGTAGTGTAGGTTTCTTCTTCAACTACTTGTGCTAAGTCATCGATCATGTCTTTGTAATTTGAGACCCCGTGTATAAATATTGGTGGAGGTTTCGGTTCTCTTTTTGGAGGAATTGAAGTATTAGACGTGTTGTTATTGCTTTCAGAGAGAAGTGAGAATTGATTAGCAGTTTCTATTTGGGCATCAATTTCAGAAGAATTTTGTCGTTTTGCTCTTTTTCTTTTGGTTACTATTTGCCAGGCGTGTTTGATTTGATTTTGTGTTTCATTGTAGTTCATTGTCTCATCATCACATGCTAAGTTATCTTCTGTGGTTTATAGTTTATATTGCTGCTAACAGAATTATCATAATTTGCACTAATCTGCTGTGCTGATAGTACAGGTGGAAATTGATTATAAGTTGGTGTGAATGAAGGTGCTATTTGACTTGGCTGTTGATTGAATCCTAGTAAAGGTGCTTGATTCGCTGGTGATCGGTTGGGGTACATTAGTGGCATTTGTGCATTTACAAACGATTGTCCTGGTATGTTTGATGACTGCACAATAGGCTGATTATAGTAATTACCATTTTGTCCGAATCCATTATTGGCTTGAGTGTTAAATTGTGGGGTCCCAGGTCCTGCGTTACTCGTGGAAGGAAACATGTTCCCGATCCCGAGTGTTTATCGTTCGCATGCAGTGTAATAGGATTCTTAATAATGCGCACTTTTAAATATTATGAAAACGTTTAAAAATATACACGAGTTTCGAAATTAAATTAATAAATATATAAATTTGCCTGACCTTAAGCAAGGCTACGGCTGCGGCTCCGCCGTTGTGATAACTCGGGTATAGCTCGGCACGCACGTTCGGTCTGCTTGAAGGCACTAGCAAGAATCAATGAAGACGTATGGCAGCTTATTTTGCTTTCATTGCTACCTTCAGTACTAAACTTATTTCCCAAGGTATAAAGCTAGTTTTTTTTTTATATTGTTGTCTTTATTTGGCGAATAATAAATATAAACACCAGTAACTTGTAGCTCTCGTAATTAAAACAGTCCCTTCGTATGCTTCATTATCTGACTGTTTTACATTATATACGTATTTTGCAATTAAAACGTTTAGATAGTATTGATCTGTAGGATGTATCTCCAAAACAATTATTATAATAAACAAAAGTATTAATGTGAAGACCATTAGTCTTTCATATTGCTAGGTTGTCTATTATTGACAGGTTAGATGTTTACTAAAATTATTCAATTATATACGTGACTTAAAATAATGATATCAAAAGAAAATGTAGAATATATATCTGTATTTTTATTGACGGGACTTAAGAGTTGGGAGAATGACTGCCATTTTAGTTGGCATATTTGCGTCTCGGGAGTATATTGAAACTTACCATAGTAGGTTTGGTATTTTGGAAGTCTCTACATACATGGCATATTAACAAATGTTTTTTGAGCACTAATTTATATTCCATGCTATTGTTCTTTATAGTTACTTTTCATTATTTTTAAATGTGATACAAATAGAATACATACAAATGTATTGGTGTGGCGGCCTTTTCGCCCTTGAACCGCTTTATATCGCGGCGGCATGCGAGCCTTTGATATCTGCACGTTTTGCCATCGCACACAAAACGGCATATGGGCTTTTGCTCAGCCGACAAGTCTGCATACGCCGTCGGCGGCACCTTTTGATATGAAAGGTGCTGGCGAATGCAAATTGCCCGAAAAGACCTACCGCCAAGCCAGGCGCGAAGCCCGGCAACATTCGCAATCCGCAACGCGGCCAATTTGGTCGTGTTTTAACACCGCACATTCACGCATCGCAGCTCGGCCAACTTGGTCGTGTCTCAACCCGCAAGAAACTCGCCATCCGAAGCGTGACCAATTCGGTCGTGTCTTCACCCCGCAAGAACATTCGCTACCCGCAGAAACCCGATCCGCACCGCAGAGGTGGCCACTTTGGAATTGCCGACGAAGCCGAAGCCGAAGCCGATTCAGGTGAGCAATTTGGCAATATTCGTTGGTGGATATCGGTAGCCGCCCCCATCCGCTTACGCGACGGCCGTTTAAGGGACGATTTGGGCCTTCTCGGTTGACGTTCCAAACGGGCCGTACTACGTTTCCACACCGCACCACGAGAGCGGCTATTTACACGCCTGCCTCTCCATGTATAATTTCGTAACCTAGTTCTCGCTGTTCCATTTCTGTCTATTCGCAGTCAGTCTACATATGATTGCCCAGACACTACACATCTGGCTTCTAAGCGACAATAGTTCTTCGTGTGGACGTAGCGTTGACACCTGTGGCATTGTGGCGTATTATTATTGGATGTTTTCCGTGGTTCTACCATGACTATTGTGTGATAGATATATTCGATTTTGAAGATTTCATTTGCTTTTTTGTTGGTCGTTAGTCGTAATACACTTACGGGGATTGGTATTCTGTCTCTGTTGTACAGCCGTGTGATGCTAATTATCGGAAAATTATATTCAGAGAGTTCCTCTGCTAGATCTTTTTCAATTAAAGAGACTGGAACATTCTTAATTGCAACTGAAAGTGGTCGTTCACTGGAATTTTGAAAAGAGCGGAATGATGCTACTTTGATTTGTTAAATAATATTTTGCTAAGGCCCTGTAGTCGTTGTTGGTTGAGAATGTAATTTTTAGAGGCTGGTAAAATATTTATCTTTAAAAATGCTTTTACTATCTGCGATAACTGCTTTGTGATCCACTGTTCCATGTAAGAAAATTGTGGGAATTCTATTCTTGATTTCTTTATTTGTTTCCGTACGTGTGTCAGTGTTTCCTAACTATGTAAATTTGCCTGACTGTTTAAGGTGTGCTGTCAGATAAAATTTGTTTTTCTCTAATAACGATGTAGGTTTTCATTGATATTTGTTTTGCAGTATACTTGTAGAAGGTGATAAGTTTTCCATGTTTCTTTTGTTTGATAGCATTGCTTCACCCCTCCTTAAGGGGGAGTAATTAGATTTACAATGTAGTTCAATATACGTATAAAATATTTCCCTAAATGGTAAATATAAGCGTGAACTTAACTTGGACAGCTGATAGCTGATAAAGCTAATTATGGGAATGTATCTGTAGTTGATACTAATATTCCATTTTTGCACGTATGAAGGCAACAAAGCCAAGTCAATAGCTAAAGGTTTTATAAGTGTGTTTCGTTTAAATATTTATCTTTTGTTGCACTGGATGGGTATACATCTCTATATATTAAGATTTTTAGTTCCTTAATTATAAAGGTCATCTCAATATCTAATATTATTACAACAATAATGATATATAATCCTCATTCTCACCAATGATTTTTTGCTAATGCTCGAATACTTCAATACAAAACTAAACTCTTTTAAGAAACTTAAACAATACCACCGGTCGATATCCTCATTTGTTAAAAAGTCCTGAGCAAGCCTATTTTTTGAAGAACTTGTTTTTCCAAGTAGAACTTAAAATTATTGCTACCACCCCACTACAAAATGAGTATTTCAATAAATTTAGAAATATTATTAAAAGCACCACTCTCAATCCAAGATTCTCCCGACCGAAAAAAGTTTTTATCTTACGCATATTAATGCGGCGAAACCTATAGACGGACCAATAACAAAATAATTAAATTTATTTGTTTAGCCAAAGACCACTGGTCTAATGAATCCCAAGATATTTATGAAATACCTCATGAGGATTGTCAAAGCACCTATAAAGGCTAAACAAACTGACAAATATCTAGTCGAATATATGAGCAGACTTTGGAGAGGACTTAATGCTTGGGCATTTGCAAATATATAATAATAAAGAAACATGCTACAAAATTAATTTTACTACGAAAAAACATTTTATAAAAATGAATACAAGAAACAATAGCCAGTGCTTTTTACCTATGATATGGAAATCCTTCATTACCTTGCACTATCAGTTACGCAACACCTTCAAATTAACTAACTTTTCCCCTATACAATGCACCTCTCACCAAACAACATTCTTGTCAAATTTTTGTTTTTACTTTTTATTCTACGGTTTTAGGCTTCTATACCTAAAAGGGAAACCTAATAAAATCGGTGCGGTCGTGTCTGTCTGTCCGTCGCGACTTTCAACTCGAAAACTACTGAACCTAAAGACATAAGGAAGGGGGGTATCATTCGAAAGCATATGACCTATCGGGTTCACATCCGCGAGCTGGCATAGGTGGGATATCCTACAACAATGCAATAAGGGTTTTTAGCGGACCCAGCTTCCAATATGTTATTCCTTACAACTTTTGATCAAGGCAGCTTCCAAGCTGGAGACCAGCTTCTATTTCTGTCACTTCTGACATCTGTTACGCCCTCTAATTTTTGATCTGTGATAGATAGAAACATAACGTTTTCATTATTAAGTGGCGAAGCGAAGCAGAGTCACTTACTAACTTCATGTTGTCCGTCCGTCCGTCCATCCGAACGAAAACCCGAGAACGGCTGGAATTTCCAAATTCTGTTTTCATCAAACGACATGTGATCAAAAAGGCTTGTTTGCTAGTGATTTTGAAACTGATTGGTCAAAGGTCAATTTAGAGGGTTCTCAAATTTGGGAGACTGCTTCGCCACTTCGCTATGCGTTGCAAACTTTGCAGGTTTATTCAACCAAGGACCATAAGTCAAGTCCAAACGCCAAAAATCAGCCTGATCGGAAAATCTCGAGACCGGTTTAAAAATTGGTATCTTAATGCTTAGTTTCCACTCGTCTGGTATTGTTGAAATACATTTTTGACTATTGTGGTTAATTCGTCTGCTAATGCGCCACCTCCATATTTTATTAAATCATTTGTGATGTCGCCGGTTCCAGGTGATTTTCTATTTTTCAGTGTTCTAATTACTCTGTTTACACCTCTTCCTTATCCACATTTATTAGTATCTGGATATCAACTTACATTATGGGCTCCTATGTTGTGTATAACGTCCTAGAGTACTCTACTCAATGTTTCATTGTATATCTTATTTGTTTGTACATATTCCTTTACTTTTTTCCTTTGGCTCCTTAACATTCTCTATACCTGTTTTTGTTGCCCATATACATCTTTTTCAAATTGCCCAATGTTCGTTCTAAATTGCTCTAATTTTCATATTTGCCTCATTTCTGACTATTTTATATTTTTCATATTTCTCACTAGTTGAGTATTGCTTATATTTTAGAAATGTCTGTTTTAATTTTTTGCTAACGTTTTTATTTCGTCAAAAATTTGGTATTGTTTTGTTATTATAAATATGCTCTTTCAGTCTTTGTTCATATAACTGTCTTATACTCTCGTCCTGAAGTAGTTCTATGTTAACTTTTTCTTGGTAAATAATTTATTTGAATCTGTAGCTTAGTATTCTCATATTTATCTTTCCTAAAGCAATTTGTGGTCACTGCCGATGTTCTAACAGCAAGAAATGGTGACATATGTATTTGCTTGTATGATATGATGTAGTCTATTACTGAGCATTGACGGATCGTGTTCTTCTAAGTATATTTGTATTGCATCTTGTGATCCAAGAAATCGTTTTTTATTCTTAAGTTATTTTTTATGCAAAAGTGCGTTAGGATTCTTTTTATTGTCGTTGCATATATTTTCGTTAAATGTGTGCTTTACCGCTAATATTAATATAGGTTTGTTATGAAGCATCTCGTCTAGAGTTTCTTCCAGTCTGTTATAAAATTCTTCTTTGTCGTCGCCAGTCCCAAGCCCGGATGAGAAAGTAGGAGGGCTCTGGTTACGGTCAATTCTGTTTCAATGAAATCGCGCGACAGAGAAAGAAACGAGAATTAAAGAAGAAAAAAATTAAGTTTTCAAATATGGAACGTTATATCCTGGTTTCACAGAGAACAGGAAATAATCATGGAATTAGAAAGAGCTAAAATGGACATATGCAATATATCTGAGACAAAAAAGAAAGAGACGGGCATTAAGCCATACTAAAGCTACACGCTTATCTACAGTGGAGTCCAGAAGTTAGAAAGAGCCAAAGAAGGAGTAGATATACTAATTAAGAAATATTATAATGACGCTATCATAGACTATAAATTCATATCATTAAGAATACTTGCATTAAGACTGAAGCTAGTTACATATTACAGTTGACTTGAGTAAACCGAGAAAGATTTAAATATCTTTTGTTGGTCTCCTGCTCATCTAGCAAAAGATATGTAGATCAAGTTCAAGGTCACAGATCTTCCTTGCTTTACCTATTGACTAACGCACAACTTTATGCTTTCTTTATACCTGCTGGTCATGTCATAGTGACCTACAGACGTCACTTTACAAGTTAATTTTGATACTTTTAGTAAAAGTCTGATGTTAAAAATAAGGTTTAAAGATACTTATGGGACTTATTCATACCTGTATAAATAACAAAATTAAACTTTAATTGTTTTTTACAATTTTTATCAACTGTATGAAGCTATTAGCATTAAATTACCGCAATTCATAATTTTTTGAAACCGATAGTAATGCTATAACAAAAAAAATCAACAATATTTTTTATTAAGTAATTTTAGCAAGCACTGCTTACTCAACTTCATTAAAATAAAACAAGGTGTGCATAAAAACCACTTATAAGGAAAATAATACTCACTGCGGCTGGCAAGGCCTCCTTGTTAGCGTTTTTAGCTTGTTCCTTATTAGTTGCCACAAACATCTACGGAAGGTAATTCCACACATGGCGTAGAGCAGAAAATTTATGCTGAAGTTTGTGTAGAACAAGAGCATAGCGAACTGCTGGACGCACCAAAGCATATCGGGCGGTGGCTTATGCCACAAGGCGTAAACGAAGTACACCGTCAGGCGGATGACGTAACTGAAAAGAAGAGCTTAAATTACTTAAACAATTTAGAAGTGTTTGATAAATGTTAGATTAGTAATATGCAACCTAACTAATGTGCTTAAAGTTTATCACAATATCAATATATGATAGTATCCTTCGAAGTATTGTACGCAGTATTGCAAAGCATGCTTTTACGCTTTCGCGTAACGTAAAGTAGATTTCTAACAACGAGGACGAATGGGATCCGATACTACTTTCTCTCATAGGTGCATTAAAATTAAATTTAGTTGTAAATTAGACATAATACTCCTATTACAACCGTCTTGAAGAAGAAAAAATCTATATAACTGTTATATTTGTAGAGAAGTTAAAAACCTAAAACCAAACTCACTAAAGCTTAATGCTTTGTAAGATAAGTACGAGCGCTTTTCTTGTCATCCGCACTAACAGCACTGCGACGCATTATTTTTGCTATATAGAACCACGTGTCAACTGATGAAATTTATATAGTAAACGTAAAATATTTAAGAATTTCTAAGATTGATGGAGAATATGGGTTTAAGTAGAGATAGCAAAATAACTTCAAAAATTTATACCTGATTAACCCTTTACTCTTCGTTTGTACAACATGGAATCGTATAGCAATCAACGCAACTTAAAAAGTAGATTTTAAATATATAAAAAAATTTAAAATAATTATGGGCTAGATTATTAAATGCCAACGATACCAAAAATTCATACACAAGCTATTTTATGTAAAAAAGGCTGCTGCTTAATGACGACCAAAAAAAATTATATTCTGCTATTGATTATATTCAAGGATACATTTGTTTAATATTGTTTAAAGAGTAAAACTTAAGAAATTTTGCTGAAATCACATAATTTTTAGTAAAGTAATAATAATGAAAGTGATTTAAGCTATAAATAGTTGTATGTCTTTTAATATACACAACTCGTATTGTAGAAGAGTTAACAATCCTACAAATATTCAGTAACGATTAATGGACTGTTACTGTCAAAATATTTCATCTTATTAACCACTTTCCTATTAACCTGTTTCTTTCTTTCTCTCTTTCTCTTTCCTTTCCGTCTCTTTTTCTCTAATTCATTTCTAGGTGACCAAAATATCGTAGGATTGCCTGATTGATCTTGGTGGAGAAATGTGTGTGGTCTTAAGATGATTTAAGAGCGATGCGTTGGTTCTATGTTGGGTCTAAGGTATCCTTAAAATTCGTCTATACACCCACATTTTAAAGGTATCGATTGTTATTTGTATAGCAATTTTTATCATCTACGTTTTGGCAGCGTACGTGACTACGGAAACACCGGTGTTCTTATGAATTTTGGATATCGCTGAGTCCCTCCAGATTCTATTTAATTTCGTAACTGTGCTTCGAGCAGTACTTATTCTTTGTTTCATTTTTTTTCTATATTAGTGATAAGCGGATTCTTTCACCACTTCGAATCTAGATACTTTTTTGATGTTATTAGGAACGCGGCCAATTACCATTTTATGTTTTGTTTTATGGAACATTAGTCTATATTTTTTTGCTTTTAATGTCTAACTTAGCCATAACATACTCAAGTTCAGCATCAATGGCTGCAATGATTAGAATATCATCAGCGTACCCACTGACAACAAATTTTTTGAATGCATTTGAGGCTATTCAGATCAGTAGCTAATGAGAAAATTTGACTTTTGCGATAAACGTTTGGGTTTAGTTTTCTAAAAAAGACTAACTTAACAGACTTATAAAAGTCGAATTTGTGAAATTTCACTTATTATTTCAGAAAATTTTATTTTTTCATACATAAAAATTACTAACTTTCATTTTATGAAAATTTCAGCGCATTAGAGAATATTAAATGCTATCGTTTTGACAAATATCTATTATTACAAGTATTGGTTATTGAGTTTTAATAATAAATATTGAATACATAATTCGCAATCTAAAACCTAACGTTTTTTTATCACACAATGAAACGTTTATTTTTGTCCAATTTTGTAGACAATTTTAGAGAAATAATTAATGCAAAAGGCCTACGAGAAAGTTGTTGCTGGGGTGGGCTTAGAGCCGAGAAATAACTTACCACGACGACTTATCAGCTTATGCAAAATATTTTTATTCAAAAAAGAGATTTACTCTAAGAATAGGTTGTAAAAAAGAATGAAGGAATGGAGGTCATTCAAATTTTGCAAAAAAGAACTCATTGTAAAGGTTTTTAAGACCTTTAAAATTAATTTTGTTTTGTCTACTAAGTATTTTGCTTTTATTTGTATTTCTTTGTAGGTATTATTAAAATTCATTTTGTTGAAGTCGTTCTCTTATAACTATTTTTGGTTTTTTGTGTTAAAAAAACAAAGATACTACGGGGTAGGGTAGAATATGACCAAGAAAATAATGCAGACTACTAAATAATCATTGCTACCTTGCCTTGTCTTACACAAAATACGAGAGATGTGTCATACATTAAAATATTTCTTTTTTTTAATTAAAATTACATAAAAACAATTTACAAAACGTATGCACAAAGAGGAGACACACTTTTTATTAGATTTATTTTACTGTTTTATTTTTGAAAATGGTCTTGATGTTTAAATCAATTGCGTCTATAAGGATATGGTCATTCTTTAAGCTAAAATAAGATTTTCAGCGCTGCAGAATTAGATTCTCTAATGCAAGCTGCATCATAATCGCATTTCGTTCAAACTTCTGAAAAACTAAACACTATTTTTAAGTCAAAAATGGATGAATCTTGTTTATAAAACTCCATTTTTAAAGTCTCTGTTTATGCAAGACATTCAATTTTTTTATAAACAGAAACCTCACTAGAGTGAAGCATTGTCATATAGTACTATGATCTTTACAGTATCTCTGTTAGAACTTTTATTACAAAAATTACGACACAACTTTGCTAATGTTGTAGATTTAATGTAAGGTTTTGCTGTCTACAGTACGGTGTTTCTTAACATTGTTATAAGACTTTTTTGCTGACTGAATGAGTTAATTTCTTCATTGACAAGGACTCGAAATAACTTTAATATATTTCAACATAAGATGCACAATTTCGTACACCCTACTCAATGAAGTTTTCAATTACTTTACTTAAGATGCAAACGGGTCTATCAATCGTTTTGAATTCTGGTTTATAGTTTTCGTTATGGGTCTCATTAAAATAGTTAGTGTTCGGTCGGAACGTGTTTTATCAGCAAAACTTATTTACATGTTTTTAATTTCAGACTTTTCCTGCCGTTCAGTTAATTATCATAGCGCATATTTAACATTTCCCTATAAATTTTACTAATACCTTTTTTATTGTTATCTTTACACACCAGTAATGCGCCTTATTACACAACAATTTTTCATTTAACAATTATGACGTGCATGGCCTGCACCAGTTGAGATGAATTAATTTTAATTAACACACTAGTGAAATGAATCAAAGCTTTTACAGTCAAGTATGTATTCTTTTTGTACTCTTTTCTAAGGCAAACTAACTATTTTCATTTACATGTATGATAAGTCATATAGCTTTTGGGTCGTTCTATCATGTCAAACCCTACGGTGTGTCGATATATTAAAATGTGCTCTAAAGACATTGTAAATATTTCATCTGCTACATTGTTACCTCCAATAAAAAGTGGATTTGTTTTTTATGCGGTCACAGAAAAAAATTCAGCAGTACCAATTTTTTACAAAGACATACTTTATTTGGTTTAAAACAATTTATTTATTAACATCAAATTGTATCGATCCCAAGTTGGGTATACATGTGCAGCAGGGTGTCCAGGCTATAAGGGCGAAAATATTTTTTTTCGAATTGAGATACGCACACCCTCAATTTTTTTTACCATTTGACCCTAATAACTAAAATAATAAATATTATTGCAATCGGGTAACGATAACCAATGCCGACTGACGCCAAATTTTGAACAGAAAAGTTAGTATGAAAGCCACAGAGGGATTTTAGAACTTAATGTTTATTCAGTAAATAAAACAGTGTTTTACGTGTATCTTATATTTATAAAGTATTTATCATTAAAAGGACATTATTTATTAAATTTTCTTTTCAAAGTTTGATTTTTACAGTCAGCATGTATCTGTCTGTGTTCTTGTACTCAACGTACTAAAAATTGTTTTTGTTCCTCCAGTGATTAAGCCATCAAAGTCTTTCGTTAACTTAACCATTACCTGCTTTCAGAGTCCGCACCTTCTTTTTAGCGTGTTAAAATGAAGCACTATTTGACCGTGAAGTAGGACACTTGTTGAGAAAACTGTCATCACTTTTGAATCAATTGAACAAGGACTTGCTTTTGATTGAAACAAAGTTATCGATGTTTTTCTCTAAAATTAAAAAGACATAACAGTTATATATCAAAATAAAACAAAGGAAAACTAATATTTTTACTTGTCAGACTAACCGCAAAGTGGGCTACAAAGTTCTTCTTTCGATGGGCTGATGGATTTTTTTGGGCTGAATTAGCAACCAATTTTTATTTTAGTTTCTTGGTCTACATCATTGTCAAATAGAAACAAGACAGACACTTCATTAGTCAAATACCATAAATGCTGGCAGAACTTCTCGCATTGTGCTTATTTATTTTCTCAATCTCTAATTTAAATAACGTAATAGTAAACCTACTGAAAATACAGTCTGCGTAAATTTTAATGATATTTGCATTAAGCATCTAACTGGCTTAATCGAGACGCTTTACATCGACAAATCCATTAAATCTTCGCTTGTTACACGAACTGTGAAATTGGCACGTACCTCGGCAAGTTCAGCAAGATGAAAACAGAGGAAATTAACAGCAGCATCTTAGTAATGCTTTGCTGGTTCCTCGTCGAGAGCAAGTTTCTTCCGGACGCCTTCGGATCTGCAACGTAAGGCTTCGGTCATATATCCTCAAACTTCTGCGCTGTCTTACAGATTCTTTTAGGCACCTCTTCCATCTGGAAGAACTTGGTGGACTTGTGGCTGTTTCGCGACGCGTTCGAGTTCTTCGAGTTCTGCGACTGTTGCGAACCCACCCTCCTGTTGTTGTTGGAGCTTCCGCTCTGAAAAGACACACAAGTTAAGTTCCCGATATTGAAAGTCACTGACAAACATATAGCAAAATATTCATAAATTAATAATAGTATATAGGAGTGCTATTATCCATTGAATTGTTTATATTTATGTAGATCATCGTTCTATCTTTATTATAAATTTTTATTTTTATTTTATATTAATACGTTAGACATTTAAGTACGTTGTAAACAATATATGATACCATTCGAACTGTTTACATGTTAAATTTAATAAATAATTGAGTCATCTTAAAAATAACAAACATCGCCGCATATATTTTAATTTTAAGATTAAAAACTACCGTTTTAAGTTTTCCTTTTTTTAACATTCTTGATTTTTCTAGAAATATAGAATATGTATAAACATATACACACAATTTGTGCTCTTCATTCTATAGATTTAAATAGCACTTGAATAACTCATATTGGAATCGTACAAGTCATGAAAGAACTGTTATGTTGTGCTTTTTAAATATAGCTGACACAAGAATATTTTGTCATGATTACTTCAGAAAAATAACAGTCAGTATAAAAACTTCCATATATTTTCAATAGAAATAATTACTCTTGATAACCGATGACTTATCATGCTATAATCCCGTGAGCAGGTGTTGCATGTTGCTTTCGTAGGGTAATCTCTTATTGACGATCTACTTATCATTGAAGCTCATTAAAACCGTAATTCAAATTATATCATTAAATGCCATTTCTATTGCTAAAATTGATGTTTACGTCATCCTGTCAGACGGGTTTGACATTATTAAGGTATTAAAGACAAACAATGTAGGTGGAAGAGTAAACCCAAATTCAAAACTCAATGGCAGTACACAGGAAAAGCCGGTGTATTATTTTCTATCGCCATTTCTAGAAATTTCTACAGCAAAATTGGTAAATCGAAGCTGAGAAGAACGTGGTTATCCTGCTGTTCATCAGTTCATTGCCACTACATGCGACTAGTACTATTGGGGCTGCGCGAAATTTTACTTACCTACCTCGGGTGGGGCCCATAAAACAGAACAATAAATTTTTAACTTTTTATTTTTTATTATACTATTTGCATACAATTTCTGTTGGTTTTATAGTCCTAATTGTCGTGTAAAAATATTACTTTTAGGACGTTACGTTTTGAAAACAAATTAACTCATAGAACAAATCAAAAATTGTATGTTCAATAGTATGGTGTGGCGGCCTTTCGCCCTTGAACCGTCTGTGTTTGTCTGTGGTGTGGGTGGCCTGTGATGTCTGCCAGCAGGCGTTTTGCTATCGCAAACTAAAAACAGCAGATGGGCTTTCCTCGCTCTCCCTGCGAGCCTGCATACGCCATCGGCGACACTTTTGAAACGCATTCCGGCAAGTGTGGTCGCATCATTTACTCCCGCAAATTATTTTCCGCAAGCTAGACGCGAAGCCAACAGGACATACGGTGGCCACCAGGAAGTCAACGCAGAAAACAGCAGTCGGAAGCCAATTACAGGTGAGCGATTCAGTAATTTACTCGTTGGTTTTGATATCGGTAGCCGCCCCCATTCGTTTTCGCGCGGGCCGTTTAAGGACGATTTGGGCCTCAACGTTTTTCCCCGATACGGGCCGTAATTTGTTCCCAATACTGCTTTACGAGGGCACGGCTATTTACACGCCTGCCTCTCCAAATTAATTTATTACAAGTTTTTCTCTGGGCTTTTCTGTTGTACTTGGTTGAGAATCTTTTTGATTAGTGTACAGTCGCAATCGGCAAAGATTTTGCTATTCTACTTTCATTGCTAACGTTTCTCAATAGCAGCGATGTCTTAGTGGAACAGTTCTTCATGTTTATAACTAATATCACCAAGATGCTGAGAAAAAAGTCCAAGTGTGTATTTTTAAGCTAATGTCTATACGAATTACCTTGATGAAGTTTTTCATTTTACACTAATGTTATAGACAAAGAAATTCTTGATTATCTATAATCACCGATACCAAAAACAGAAGTGACACCTGTTTCTCTAAAGCAACTAGGGACAAAATACAATATCTAAACACTAGAAAATATCATTACTGTAAAGATCCTAAATGAATTACCCACAAAAAATATATAGTGCTGTTTATATATCTATCCAATGCAATATTGTGAATACAGTATTAGTCAGACAAACTGAAATTAGCAGAAATATGTTTAAATCATATTTAAAAAAATAATAAAACAAAATAAAAAATATTTACCTAAATTCTTTAAACTACTCTCATCGTATCTGACTAATTGAAAATTCCGTACAAGGGTAAATCACGATGCCTCATCTCAACATCTATTAAGTCAGGAGTCCTTAGGATTCCTATTATATTGTTCACTTCTGATCTTTTAATGCCCGATGGTATCGTACTGGGGACGTTTGCAGATGACACGGCAATCCTTACTTCACACACAAATATCAACCTTAGACATTCTTTCTCGCAAAAACTTTAACAAACAAGCATTACAACAAGTACTTCCCGAACTAGACTCTGACCACCTACCAGTTACCATTTCATTACTAATAACACCAGCAAAATTCACCCAGAGCCTAGACTAATAAATGGGATAGTCAACTGGGGATCCTTCGGCGAGTATCTTGACAAACGACTCAAGTACCCTAACAATCTCCAATCAACAACACAAATAGATGAAACAATTATACACATAACAAAAAGCATTACTGACAGCATTCATAAGGCTACCGAAGAGAGAGAAAATAGAAAACACACAACCATTAACTTACCACCAAAACACATAACTGACCTAATCAAACGAAAAAATTCACTGAGAAAAAAATGGCAGAGAACCCGAAGTCCCATAACAAAAAACATCGTAAATAATTTATCTCACCGTATCAAAAACCAACTAAAAGAGTACCGAATTTACTCTTACCAAAAACACATCAGCAATTTTGAACCACAAGATCCAGGACTATGGAGAACAACCCGGATACTACGCCAACCTCACGAAATACCTCCAATCACCATGGACAATCAAATACTCAGTTCTGATGCAGAAAAAAAGCGAACCCTTTGCGGATCAACTCGAGAAAACATTCACTACCTATAAAGACCCGGTTTTCAATAACATAGTGACTAATTTTCTTGAAACACACCAACCTATCCCGGAACTAATCTTTAAACCAACCTCACCCAAGGAACTTGCTTTAATTATCAAAACCCTATCAATCAAGAAATCGCCGGGGAATGACAAAATATTGGGTATTGAAAAAACTCACCAAGAAAGCGTATTTGACAACGACATTCAACGCTTGTCTACGAATAGGTTACTTCTCAAACATATGGAAACATGCAATCATTCTTATGTTCTCTAAACCGGGGAAAGATAAGAAAGATATCAGAAGCGATCGACCCATTAGTTTATTATCTACTATTTCGAAACTGCTAGAAAAAGTCATCCATTCTCGACTAAACGACGAAGTTCTTAGACTGAACATTCTACCACATTATCAATTTGGCTTTAGAGAAGGTCATTCCACCTGTCATTAATTGCAGCGCGTTACGGAAACAATTGAAAGAGGTTACGAATCCAAACAATACACAGTAACTTCGTTTATCGACATAGCTCAAGCTTTTGTCCGCGTATGGATCAACGGCCTAAAATATAAAATCTTACAACTTCAACTACCCAATTACATCAAATCCGTATTCTTCTCCCTTTCTTGATAATCGCACGTACGCAGTCAAAATTTGCACATCCCTATCTGCCATCAAAAACATACAAGCAGGGGTCCCTCAGGGCAGTATCTTACGCCCAGTTCTTTTCAACATCTACATGCAGGACCTCCCTACCATCAACGCTGACCTTGCGTTATATGCAGATGACACAGTCATAACCAAAGACGAAAACCTAAAAATGGCTATCTCAAAACTGCAAAAAGCCAGCACTATCCTCTGTAGGTGGCTCAAGAAATGGAACCTATCCATCAATTATGACAAATGAGCCACAAAAATCTTCACATTAAGACGATTTAATAACCCACCAGAAATCACTATTAACGGACACTCCATTCAATGGAACACCACCGACAAACCCATTAAATACTTAGGTATATATCTTGACACCAAGCTCACCTGGAAATACCATGTCCTCAAAAAATTAAACGAAGGGCACACGAGACTAATCCAACTCTACCCACTGCTAAACCGAAAGTCCACCTTGCTTACTCAATGCACCACTATCCTGTACAAATCACTGTTACGACCATTAATCCTCTATGGGTGTGTCATATGGGGCAACACATCCGAAAAGAATCTTCGCAAAATCCAAGTATTCCAAAACAAAATCCTGAGAATCGCTGTCAACGCTCCCTGGTTCATCAAAAATCAACAGCTACACTACGAACTGAGTTTCCTCACAATTGAGCAGCATATAGCGAAACTTACTAAAAAATTTCATGCCAATCTCACCAACTGCAGTGGTGCAGATTACTACTCACTGGGACAACGCGGCATCCACGCGAGGCTAAAACGAAAACTACCCCAAGATATATTTATCAGTGACTATAGTGATGATAATTAACACAAGTGACCGACTCTAAACCTAGTGCTCTCATAGTAAAAAATAAACAATAATAAAACTTTCTTGCGGTCATACTCGCCACTTATGCTATTCAATATATATTATGTATTACTAAGTTATCATTGTCTTGTATAACAGTGTAAATTGTTGAACAGTCAAATTCCTAATTAAAAAAAAAACAAATATCAACCAGACTTCATCACTCTTTCAGCAGTATCTGAACACGGTCGAAGTATAGCTTCAAAAAGTAAAAGAAAGGTAGACTGGAAAGTAATTATATAGAAATCACTTAAATAGATCCAGAACTGTTTTCTGAGATTTCCTTGTCCAAACATGAGAATTAGCAGAAAAGGAAACTAAGAACGTCTAATAAATAATATAAAAGCACTTAAAAAATGTTCTTCTTATCCTTTTTTTTTTAAATTAAAATTGTATTTATAATTCGTTTTTTATTCTTCACAGCTATTTCTAGAGACAAACAAGAAGATTGCTTTATATTTTCTAATCATAGGTAAAAGTACATTTTCATACAAATTGAATATCAACATTTTGTTTGGCATTTTATAGTTCAATTTCTACAATTTTGTATTCTTACTTCTCTTTGTTCTTGAGATATTAAAGGAGATAATTTTTTTAACTTTGATTCAACCACAAATAATTGGTTTTAAAGAGAAATTTTATTAAAGGTTTTTATTTTTTGACACTCTGTCCCATTTGTGCATGAAAACTTCTTTGCATAAAGTATTGGGTCGTTTTGGAAGTAATTTCCATATGATCATTTTTTCAGTAATTCTGCCATTATTTTTTGTATTTAATTTTAACTTTTTCTTTTGCCTTATACTACCTCATATATTAAAGCATACATTAGATCATTTACTTAATAATATTACTTAATTATATAAATCAACCTAAGCAAGCATCACATACTTCAGATGAAATTTGTAATGTCGAAAAAGCTGGATCAGTAACAAGACAGTTGTTGCAAAAACATGTAGTCGCTGAGTTTTGTAAGATAAACTTTTATCTAGTTTGTGTGGTTGGTCTCTCTACATTTAGAATTGACCACAACACATTTATGAAACAACTGTATAGGCTCGAATTTGTACAAAGGTTCGCATAGGTTGGCCAAAGAACAAACCCAACGACGTCTTTCAAATTTTTCGTCAGTTACTTGAGATTCTATTAGATCGACCGTTGTAGGAGATGGATTGTAACGATTAACGAGAAATTGATATTTTAGATTAATTACGACTTATAGAAGCAAAGGGCCCCATGCGAATAATAAGCTCAGTCAACCGTTTGTCAAAATTTATTCGACAAAGATTCTTTCATTTTGGTGAAACATAGAGCCATTTGATCAACCCCAGGATGCACATCAATTTTTCTTTCACTTAAAGAAGAAAGAGTGGACTTTAAGTAGATCAAAAAGCTCGTGTATTGAGGACAGGAGATAGTGGAACATAATAGTCTTTATTTTGAGGAACAATAAGCTGGAAAAATTATGGTGTCTGTTCTTGTATTGCTAAGGGAATTTTTCTAATTAATTGTATAGAAAAAAAAATTATTTGATTTATATAAGAGAAGTATGTCATTTTGTGCCAGCGTGGTCCCGTTGTTGAGGGACGGGTTGCGATGCTGACGGACCCTGGTCCAATTCCCGGTTCTCTCTGATGCCTGGCGGGTGGCCTACTCAGTCACTAAAAATAATTGAGTACCTGGGTTCATATTCATTCGAACAAGGGGTAATAATGGCGATCGTCTAAGACGCGGTGCTTGCCACATCGCCCCGCATCAGAGATGGTGCGCGACGACCGGGCAGAGATAGCGAACGTATGACAGTCTTAACTTCTCAGTTCTCAGGCCGTGCTCCCACGCGGGGCGTAGAGCCTTACCATTATTATTATTGTTATGTCATTTTAGCCTCAAAAAATTGATTGAACTACAGTTCCAATTTCTGAATTTCTTGTGTTATTTTATTTGGCTTAAAATACAAGAGTGGGTCAGAAAGTAAAGGTAATTTTAAAATTGCGCTGACGCGCAACATTATATGTGCACGAGTGATGACCGATAGGTAGCTGCGTGCAGCATTTCATTGTTCCGTCATATGATACAGAGTAACGAGAATAGAAAAATGGTCTGTTCACTCAGTAATTGCATAATTGGGAAACAACGCTCCGTAGTGCTCTTCATGTGGACAGAAAAGGTTAAATCTATCGTCAGATATTAGCATAGTATGGAACACGCATCATCCATAAACAAAAGATCTACAAGTGGATAAAATACTTTAAGGGGGAAGAACAAGTATAACGGATGAAAGCCGACTTGGTACAGACCAACATATGTAGCAAGTGGATGGTTTATTCCAGCTCCGTCTGATTACCACATATTCGGCTCCTCAAAGAAGACACTGTGCGGTCACAAGCTTAGTTCGGATGGTGAGGTTTAGTAACCGACAAGCTCCTTTTTCGAAGGGGTAAAAAAGCTCGTTAAACAATACTAGAAGTACATTAGTGTATAAGGAGACTACGTCAAAAAAATGGCAAGTGCCATTTGTTTTCCATCAATGAAACTGAAGTTGTTATATAAATATTTTCTTTATTTTTTATGTGCCTATGTATTTTCTATCGAAAGTAAATTTTGATTAAACTAATAACTAATTAAAACAGTTCTAAATAAGCTAAAAACCTTGAAATAATCCTTAAAGACTGTCGTTTAAATTGCTTTTTAATCTATCTTGGTATTGACCTAAATAAACTGCATTTAAGAATTAAGTATATTTACAGCATTTCAGATTCTTAATTATGATCAATTTCTCTTCATTTTGTAACATCCATGGCTTACGTGGGATTTACATTTAATGGCTTTTAAATCTGCTGCATCAACATTGCTAAAACTTAATTATCAGCCTTTAGCTTTCTGCTTATTCGTTCTAATTATTCAAGTGATTTGTATAAGCAACATAGGATGATCTTATTTTAAATTGGCCTAAAATTATATCACACGTATTATCAACTATAAATAAGGCTATAATAAATATATCTAATTTTACAAATAGTACTTTAATATATTTTCTGTTTTTGTGAGTACTACACATGTCGATACGTATTTTTAATTTATAATCGTTTTAATCAAATTTGCGCAACATTTATTCTTAAGTAAAGAAAACTAGAAAAACAAACTTTGTAAAATTTTAATATGATTAAAGCTTGATTCTTGATTTTGTGTAAGACCGTGGAATTCTTTATCAATTTTGTCGCTACTTAATGATTTGAAAACAACTTTTTGTTAATGTCTATGCTTTTTTTCGCTGTGTGACTGGTAGTTCGGTCTTGTAAAAAAATATTTCTTCGCTTACACCTGAGTAAGTTGTGAAGTAAAAAAGATCTATAATCGCCGATGAAGACAGAAATTGAGAGATTGCTGATGAAGTTATCTGAAACTTAGATCACTTCAAAATCTATAGTTTTGTTTATTGACGTAACCAGATACTTAGATAAAAATACGCTTCGCTACTCATCATAAGTTATGTATGTTGGCCTCAGCTTGATCAATCAAATTCAAATACTCTCTACACAAACGTTTTCGGGGGGCATAATCCAGTTTACCATTTTTGTTTTGTACAGATGGTGAAGATCATTTTGTAAAACCCGTCTTTTTGTTCTGGCACTATTTGTGCGAGCCGAGCGGCGCGAGCTTTTTCGCACTGATTTGGTCCTTCCAGACCTCTTTTCATTGTTGACAAATTCTCTTCAAACTTGTAAACCCACGCTTTTATTTATTAGGCTGACTGATTCGGATAAACAAAAAAATGTACACGGAAAGCACGACACGCACGTTCATAAGAATTACCGTTTTCATAAAACGCTTTCACAACATAAGGTTGTTGACAGGTCTGCCGCTCCATCTTAATTAAATTTTATGTTATATAGTCCCCTTCTTTCAGTACAGCCAGATTTCCACTCTTTTTAAAATTGCTCGTTATTCTGTCCTATCTCTTACATTGTAATATAGATATTTTGGAGATTTAATTAAATTTAACGCAGTTTTATGATTTACTATGAGTTTTTGGTATTTTTTAGATTCTAGAGTATAAAACTGATTATTATTTATCAGTAGCCTGCCTATTCCAGAAAAGTTACTGTGCGATCATAGGAGTTACATTTTGAAGATGCTCCTGAAAATGCTGTGTCCATGATTCGGAGAGGTATGCATGTTGGAAAACTCTTTTACCTCACAACTTGCTTAATATGATGTAAGCGAGGAAACGTTTTTTTCTATATGACAGGGATATCATCTACACAGCGAGAGTAGGTATGAATATTGTCAGCGGCTCGTTCCCAAATCACGTCATCTCTCAAAACGGGGATATTGCGTAGGTCGTTCGTTCGCCAGATCTTACATCTTTTGACTTTTACCTTTCTGGTTAGTTTAGTAGAATTGACCAAGATACACCATCGGAAACAATCGAAACCCTCAAACAACGGATTTGAGTCTTAAGTCCATCGGAAATGCTGCGTAATATTATAGCAAACTTCAGGACCTGGTTAAACAATGCTTGCGGTTAAATGGACGTCTCCATTCAATGTTTTTAAAAATTAAATTTTTGAAACTTACTTTTCTTAAATGTTTTCTTATATAATTTAATGTGGTTACAATAAGTTTGAAAAATATTAAATTTTTTCCACAGTTATTTCAAAATTAATAAGAATATATAAGAAACTAGTTACTAGTTAATTTCAGTAATAGCATATTCAAACTTCAATTCATAAAATTTACTTTCCAAGTTCCCAACTGATTCATTACTTGTAAAAAATGTACTTGCAAAATTTTTTAGCTTTTGTTAAAAATATTATAATAGGTGTATAAATAAGTTCTCAGCTTTTTTCTGCAAAATTAAAGTTTTATTTAAAAACAAACAAAAAAGCTTAAGTATCAAAGTGTTCTCCGTTGGCATCGATGACCTTTTGCCATCTTTCGGATAGCTTGCGAATTCCCTGGTGATAGAAGCTCACCGGCTTTGAGGCGATAAAGTTATCGGTGCATTTTCGGACTTCTTCTTCTGTTTTGAAGTGCGTATCAGTCAAGTGATGCTGTAACGACCGGAATACATGATAATCGGAAGGGGCCATGTCTGGGCTATATGCCGCACGTGGGAGAAGTTCCCAGCCTAACGCGTCTGCAGCTCATCCGTGTCAAATGTTTGAGGGCGTCTAGCGCGCGGTTGATCTTCAAGACTAAACTCTCCTCCGCGAAATCTTTGATACCACTTTTTGCACGTTGCATGACTTACAGCATTCTCACCATATGCAGCACAAATCATTTCTGTGGCTTCAGCATCGTTTTTCTTAAGATGAAACGCGAAGTGGATAGAAAATCGAATATGCTCTTTTGTGATTGCCATCGTGAACACAGCTGATTATTGAAGTTATGTGCATCAGATGCCAAATTGCATGATGTTTCGAAAGACCAAATGTCATTGCTTTAAAACCGCAAGAGGTCGGACTAATACGTTACATGCAAACGGTGATTTGCGTCCTGTGAAATCTAAAGCTGAGAACTTATTTATACATCTAGTAACATGGTTTAAATAAAAGTCACTGTGATGACAGATATCACTTAGCGCTGCACGTAAACAAATCCAGCAAACAGACGCTAAATATTTGCGCAATTTGGATTGTAACGGCGTAATGTAGGAGCTTCTCAAAATATTTTCTTTTGCAGTAATACGTCTTGGCATGCACGTGGAAATGTTTTCAGGGCACTTTTATAGGTTTCTAAAAGTATTCTATCCAGCTTACTTTTAAAACCAAAAAACGCCTTACTCGGTTGAACTAAACGCAATTGCAATTTGTATACACAAAATAATTTTATTAGAGACCAAGTCCGTGTGATGATACATTTAATTTATTTATAATTTGAGGTATGCAGATGATACTGTTCAGTTTTACAGTAAATTTGAACAATTTCAAGAACCATTGATGGCATTAATCGTAAAAAACACCAAGTCGATTTTCATTACTAAAAACCAGAATCATGTACTAAGTCTCTTAAGTTAGACGTCTAACACAGACATGTTGGATGTAATGTAAATGATAATGCGGACGACGTTATAAAAATTTACTCGCGCATAGGACAAACTCTAAGTTAGTTTCAGATAATAACAAAATGTCTTTGCCATTGCTGTTTGTATTTGAGTTTACTTTTCTGGTATTTTATCTTCAGTATTCTTGTTTATCCAATTGAAGGCTTGACACTGAGTGAAAACTTGTTTAAATAGTTAGAATCATTTAAAACGTAAATATATAGAAGAATGCTAAAATAGAACGAGCGTATCGTCAGGAAGTATTACGGCAAATAAATAAGGAAAATAAAATCTTTAAGAGTATTAAAATAAAATAGCTGATGTATTTAGTTCACATTATTGTGAGCGACAAATTCAAATTTTTTAAAAGGTTCTAGGCAAGACAGAAAGATCTGATCAAAAAAATGTTGGATAAACTTTACGTCGATAGTTCAGGCCGAGCGCAAGATCATTGCTTATGAAGGCTGTTGGTTACCAGTGCTTTTAAAGATTTGAAAAAATAACAATAATTTATAACTAAATGCTATTCGAGCATCAGCTTAATAGCAGAACAGATTAAACTTCGTTTTTTGGCTATTTTTCAAAAATATTTTTTTAACTTCCGGAAGGCGAATCGTAGTATATTATTTAGAATTAACTGGCCTAAGATTATCAAGAAGTACTAATTTAATGTGTGCAATAATAGGTAAATTTTGTTAAATTTGTCTCGTTTAAAAACACTTACATTTCGTTTACTTACGCTTATATGAATATGAGCTTTACGGTCTGTTACAGTATTATGTATTGAGAGTTGCACAAACAAGTGCCAGGAAGTGCAAGTGTCGACGCTTATCGCGAGCGATAAATTTCAGGCCGCTAGCCTCAAATCTTTACGGTAACATTATCTACTTAATATTTATTTAAGTCAAGTACATCTTAATTTGCGGTCTACATTAACTCCTCAAATTAAAACCCCTGAGGAGGGGTTCTCTATACAGGATGAGCAACAATAATCTTAAACGAAATAGGTCCACGCTATCGC
This sequence comes from Sinelater perroti, assembly GCA_036346155.1. NCBI lineage: Eukaryota > Metazoa > Arthropoda > Insecta > Coleoptera > Elateridae > Sinelater > Sinelater perroti. Next base: position 27,394,651 of record JARFIY010000143.1, read on the forward strand.
CACCTATATCAGAACCGAATAAAAAGTACCTATTTGAACCACAAAGTTTAATAGCCAACAATGAATTCTTTGTCACGGCAAAACAAATCGAGAATGCCGGCAAAATAATTCATTAAGGCAAACTTGCTGCAGCAATAAATGCCATGAATACCTCCGAATTCACATCACAGCAATATGATACCAAAGAACAAAAAATAAAGAGTCCTCCAATTTATCTACATAACGCTGACAAATTAAAATATCAGAAAATTATTTCTGATCTCAAGAAAAAAGCCAAAAGCGAATTCTCCACTGTAATTAGAAATAAACAGTTACAAATAAATCTTACCAGTATTAATGATTGCCGAGTAATGACTAAGCATTACAACAAGAATAATCTAAGCTATCACACATTTAAAGACCCACAAAATAAATACCTATCAGTAATAATTCGAAATGTAATCCCCTTCCCGTCACCGCCCCCCCCCCCCCCAGAAGACGAAATTAAAAACGAACTAGCATCGCTAAAGTATCCGGTACTAAAAGTTGTCAGATTTTACAATAAAGACAGATACCCGATCCCGCTGTGCGCAATGGATCTAAGTGACACCCAAGAAGGCAAAGAAATCTTTAATCTAACAAAGTTATGTTATAGTATCGTAGAAGTGGAGTTAAGAAAAAAAAACCAAAGAAATTCTTCAATGCAAAATTGTACTGACACACTCGAAACTATTGCACGCTGTGTGAAATGCACGGGAAACCACTTATTTAGTGAATGCCCCAAACGCCCTGGCGAAGATCCTCAATGTGTAAACTGTTTGGAAAAGCACCCTGCTAACTACAAAGGTTGTAGTTACTACGCCAAGGTAAACCAGAAACAAACAAAAAGTCCTAGTTTGCAAACGCAAAATAGATCCCATGCTCAAGTTGCAAAAAATAGACAAGAGCATATGTCAAACAAGCCATCACCCCTAGGATGACACACCTGTTGAACAATCAGCATCAGCTGACCTTATATCTATAATATTAAAGAAAAGAATAGAACTGCTAATCCTCCACTTAGATAAATTTATGCCATTTTTGACATACCGCTTCCAACGTTAATAGACAATGGACCAAAATAATACCATATTAATAAATAATTTAACAGTGACTAATTGGAATGCTAATGGTCTTAAATCTCAACGTTCAACTTTTATTGAATTCATGACACGGCACAATGTTGATACTGCGTGTATCACTGAGACTCACTTCATTAGCACAGAAAAGTTCAGAATCCCTGGATATCACGTATACAGTAAAGACCGGGTAGCAGTAATTACATCGGGCGGCGTAGCGAATATAATAAAAAAAAAAAGTCAATCACCATCTCCTTCATATCGGTGATCTCCACAATATAGAAGCTATCGCTATTAAAATACAAATGGAAAATAGTAGCTCTATAATTCTTACATCCGCATACAAACCACCAAATAACGGCTTGTTCAAGATAGAATTGGTAAACTTTTCAATAGTAATGAACCCACCTTAGTACCTTAGGAGACCACGGTATTTTAATATCAGCCTGATAATTTTACTTACTATCCGTATCAAACAGATCACCAACCTGATATCCTAGATGTAATATTGTATAAAAATGTTACCAACCCAGTCTATCAAACAGTAACTCCTGATCTAGACTCGGACCATCGTCCATCATCAACTTTTACAATACCCCACAAATTATATCTCCGCTGCCTAGATTAGCTAACGGTAAAACGGGATGCGACAAATTCCAGAAAACCTTTGAACAAAAATTGATACGGAAGGCTCCAGTTGCCTCCCCCCAGGATATAGATGACGCTGTTATACAATACACATCGGAACTACAAGAAAGTATATAGGAATCAAATACACCATGGAAACATAGGAAAGTTCCGACCATATACTCGCCCACATTAAACTGAAAAATAGGTACAAAAGGGAATGGCAGAGGTCTCAGTTACCTTACCTCAAAACGCTGTATAACCAACTATGTTATTTAGTAAAGCAAGAACTGGACACTTTAAGAATCCAGAGGTACAACTCTTACCTTGAAGACATTCACCCTTGTGATCCATCTATGTGGATAGCCACTAAACGGTTCTTAAGACAACTTAACGTAATCTATCCGATTGTAACAAATAACAGCACATACTCCTCAGAAGATGAAAAGGCAAACCTATTAGCATCTCATCTCGAACAAGTTTTTACACCTAACATTGGAAAACATGACGAACACCTTGAAAGGCTAGTAACAAGCTCCATTTCTGACCTCCTGTTACAAGAAAATGACATAATAGTCCCTGCATCTGTTCAAGAAGTTAAAACCTACATAGCACAACTGCCCAAACGCAAAACTCCTGGGTCGGATCTAATAACAAATTAAATGCTAAAGTATCTCACTAAGAAGGCTCTGGCTTACCTAACCGCAATATTTAATGCCTGTCTTATGCTCGGACATTTTCCGACTTCCTGGAACACTGCAAATATGCTCCCTATTTATAAAGTAGAAAAACCCAAGAACAGTCCAGACAATTATAAACCTATTAGTCTCTTGTCAACTCTGGCCAAGCTCTTAGAAAAAGTAATACCAGTTTACAAGATACCCTAGAGCTCAATAATAATCCTCTTTTATCAGTTAGGCTTCCGAACATCTCATTCAACCTCTCACCAACTGTTTCGAATGAGCGAAACAATTGAAAGAAGGAATGAGAAAAAAGAATACACTCCGGTTGTATTCATGGATCTGAAAAGAGCATTTGATACAGTCGGGCATGACGGGTTGTTACTTCATAAAATGATACTTTTAAACGTTAATCAAAATCACTCATTCTTTTCTCATCAACAGGACTTTTAGAGTCATGATTAATTCAACATTCTCCAGTACAAAACCTATAATGGCGGAGTAGTATTTTAGGACCCACTTTGTTTAATTTGTTCGTCCATGATGTACCCACAGATATCAACTCAACACCAGCCAGGTATGCTGATGACACGGCACTAATAACGAAGAGCTCCAGTGCCGAAACAGCAATTGAACTTCTCCAAAATTCTATAAATTTGATATGTAAATGGTTCCTAAAATGGAAAATTAAAATAAATCATAACAAATGCCAAGCGAAAATGTTCTCCCTCAAACAAAGCGCCTTTCTTACAAAAATAAAAATAAATAATAACTTAATCGACTGGAACCCAAAAAACAAAGCTGTCAAATATTTAGGTGTTTACTTAGATGCAAAGCTGAATTGAGGGCATGATATCAATAAAAAACTCGCTGAGTATCACAACAAACTGGGTACTTTATATCCGCTAATAAACCGAAAATCTCACCTTAGATCTGAGTGCATCGTTCTCATCTACAAAAGAATCCTCAGACCAATTATTACCTACGCATGTCCAATATGGTGCAATGCTTCAAAAACCTCAATGAAGAAACTCCAAACAATGCAGAACAAAGTGCTCCGAATTGCAATCAACTGCCCGTGGTTCGTCCGCAACACCCAAGTGCATAGTGAGCTAAGTGTTTCACTAATAACTGAGTTTATCAAAAAAACTACAGCGAAGTTCTTTCAAAACCTAGTGCTCTGTTCCAGTGCTACCAAATTAAATCTCGGTGAAAAAGACATTCATAAGCGCCTCAAACGCCGATTGCCTCAAGACTTAATTTAAAGACATAACTGTTCAAAGTTGAAACTTTACGATAGAGGTGTGATTTGTCTATCACTTAATCCTTACTTGTAATGTACTTCCCATGTCTATTTTTATTGTATTATAATATTGCGGATTCAGCTTTAATTATAAAAAAAGTATTGTATATTAAGATCGGCCGTTGTCATAAATATTCAAATTATGAAAAGTCTGAAACCTCCTAGACTTCACAATAAACCAACCAACCGGGATAATTTTAGAGAGCAACATATATATATGAAACTGTAAAGCATTAACTCCGCATACAACAATAATTGTGAAACTCCATACCTAACTCTTAAAGATCTGGAATTCAAGAAACCATTCCTAAGCAGAAAAGAGAAAATTCAGACGAATATAGAAAAACGCAGCAATCCGTAAATTAAAATTTTTATTACAATTAGATGGTAAAAATAGATTTATTGTACTTAAAAAGATCGTAGGCTAATCATGCAAAGTTTTAAAGTAAAATTCGTAGTCCTTCTGTTTATTTTCGTCATTTTTGTCTATTATGTCTAGTCTTGAAATACCCAGGGACGGATTTACATACCTGAGTGTCATATACATGTATATTGTTATTTATATTATACGTTGACTTTAATAACTGTAGGGTATCAGGAATTGGGATGTTTGTAAACAAAGAAACGACATCAAAGCTGACCATGATGCCACCTTTGCGTATCGGGAAGGTTTTCAGTATTTCTAGGAAATGATAGGAGTTTCGGACGTAGGATGATGCCTGCTCTGTGAGAGGTTGGAGGGTTTTGGCAAGGTATTTGGCTAGGTTGTGGGTGGGGGAACCGAACGCACTAACTATAGGGCGTAAAGGAATGTTATCTTTGTGAATTTTTGGGAGACCTTACAATGTGGGAATTCTGGAAGATTTCTCTCGAGGTATGAGGAGTTTCTTGGTATCGGATGATAGGTTGGAATTAGTAATAAGGGTTTTGGTTTTCTTTTCGAGGTAGGTAGTGGGATCTCCATTTAACCAGCAGAATACTATACGTGAGGCATTTGAAATAGAAAACGCCCACAGTGCCTCAACACAAGAGATGACAGCCAGAGTTTGCCTGTCATGTGGAAATCCCTTATTATCCCACACCGCCAATTACGCAACACCCCAACCCAACGCATCTCCCGCCAAACAATCTTTCACTTCCAGCCCTATAAAAGATCAAGCAGGTCACACGAAAGCTCAGTCTTATTCAAAGACTCATAGCTCTCATTGGGGAGTAGGCAGATTGAGACCCCGAGTGAAGAGCTAACCTATATAAACGTTGGTATACACCTACAGCAGAGGGAGAGCACGCATTGACGCCGAAATTCTGTATGCTCTTTGGAAATATCATTTTTCGGTAGTCAAAACATTAAACGCAATTTTCTCGAAACAGCAGTTTTGAAGCTTCTGTTGACGATAACTTTAAAACGGCTTGACCGATTTATCTGAAACTTGCGAAATTTCTTCTTTATTACATCAGTTTCTATTGGAATTTTATCTTGCAAAAATCACCGAAAAATTTCAGAAAGTTGTTAATTTTTTGCGATAAACTTCTGCTAAACAACAAAAATTTTTTTTGCTACTTTAGCAACTAATTGTAACAGTTTTTTAGATAATTTTTTTCTGGGCTGCTACAGATCAAAATTACGACGTCCAGGATCAATACAACGAATTCCTGTGGATCCTCTTTGTAATAATACATATCCGCCATTTTGTTTGAAAATATAAATAAATAAATATATATATATATATATATATATATATATATATATATATATATATATATATATATATATACATACATACTTAAATGTCCTCTTAACAAGCCTACAAAATTTTATTACCATTGAATAAAAATTTCTCATAAAAAAATTCTTGAAAAATGCTTGTTTTCGACCCGTCTAATTGTATCTCCCCCTTTAAAGAATCAGGGTGTTCAAGACTATCTGCCAAAGCTATCACAAACTGAACACAGTATTTCATCTTACAGTCCGGTAAGTCTCCTCCCCATATTAGCGAATGTATATAAAAAGCCGACCCTACAGAGATTAAAACCAATTCTTGATAAACAACTTGTTTTCTACATCTGGTAAATGTATGTATATGTATATTTATATAAACAGATAGACATGTGTATTTCGAGAATGTTATGCAGTGAGCTGAACAAAACAACGGAAAAATACGTATTCAGAATCTCGAAGTAAACAAAGAAAATCGATTCACCTTAATCAGAAAAAGCAATGCTCTGTGCACTGAAGTGGATCCTAGAGCATTTAAGCATTCATTTGAATGCCTACGCCCATGTAATCCTTTTATTTTTGCTTTGTAATACATCGCATTGTGCTTTTTAAATTACAATGCTTATAAATCGCGGAAGTTCTCAAACCAATTGTAGTTTTATTAAGTTTTTATTTACAGCTTTTTATGAAAGAATTATCTGATACAAAATCGTAGATAGAACATTCCATAGATATAAATTGGTTAATATAGATGTGACATATTGTAAAATTACTGCAGCGTTTTGACTTGTTTTCTAAAATTAGTTTAGTTTACCTCTTATTTTATTTATTAAAACAGTACCAAATAAAGGCTGTAAAATATCAGCTATAAACATTCTCTTGATGATGGTTTTACTAATACTAATGGTTTTATGTTTGTAAATCTAATAATAGTGTGTCAAAATTATATTTCAATTTTATAATTGAATATTTTTATAACAGTCCGTGGAAGTTTGTCAAATAATTATAAAAAATGAGAAAATATGTTTGTATAGATTTTAAATGTAACCTAAATAAAAAGGATAAACTATAAAAGCTTACTACGTTACTTGAAAGTTCTACCTCTTTTAAAAAACAGTTTTTTATTAGTTTTAAGAAAACATAATCGACAATTTTTGAAGCGAATCTAAGACTAGATGTCCTAATTCTGCTGTTATATAATGAATGACTCACGTTACATTTACGTCATCTTTACACATTAAATTGACTTTGTTTAGAATGCTGCGAGATTCTTGTTTGTCGTTGAGTACCTACAAAGAATTTTATGAAGAATACGAATTGCGACTGTACATCAACCGCCCTATATTCCAGACATCGAACCATATTACTGTTTGTTTTCAGAAGCTAAAACATAATTTGGTGGGTATCGATTTAAATTGTCACAGTATGCTCGAGATGTATATAATATTATTTGAATGTATGTTATTAAATGAATTGTGGTTAATTTGTTGATCTTACCACACGGTAAGGTGAACTATACAGTTCAACTTACAAAAACGCTAGTCTTTGTACAATTTGCCGTTCCTCTGCAAATTATTATTATCCCAACATTCCTGGACAATTACCCAAACAACTTTAGTTTAACCCACTCCCCACAACTAACCACGTACTCGAATATGCAAAATATATTGCTTTCTCAATAATTGCAGTGAACAATGCCCTGTTACTTAATGTACCCGTAGTGTTGCAAAAAAAAAACGTAAACACTTGGTCCAACATGATAAACAATTAAATAACTATAGAACTTCACAAATTTTAATGCACTAGTAAAACCTATTTAAAAGTACAAAAATAGATAATTAAAAATTAAATAAGTTTAAATATGTATCGCCCTACCATATAAGTTAGTAAAGGTTAACTAATTATATCAGCAACATACACTCCTCTCACTATTCAGTATCAAAAGAAAAACCAAATTTAACACTATTTCAATACATTAATGGGGGGGATCAAGATTACAAATGTAATAGGCCCTCAGTTATAAGCAAAATACAGATAGGCTTGATTTCTTATTAAAGTGTTATTGATATGAAAGGAGTAATTCTTAGGTGACGAACGCGACGGAATCTTGGTTAAAACTTTACTTCTATTTTCGATACGTTACGACACACCCTGATCGAGATGCATTCGACGGGATCCAAAAACTTGCCTTGCCAAAAATAGTGGTAGAGCAAAACTCGTTAGCAGATGACATTAGTACTGTCCCGATGCCTCCGGCGCGTGCTTGCGATCAAATTCCCGTCACAAAGCTACATGCAGGACTAAAATCCTAAACCTATTAAATTTAAGCACAATCAGAAATCATGTAATCATAATAATAATTGGTCATATGTCACTTTGAAATGCAGTTCTTTTTATTTATGCTTACATCGCAGTTCTATTCTTATTTAGGTAAATACGACAATGCTAACTAAAATTAAATCAAATCTTCTCTCTAATAGACAGATTGGTAAATGTTTATAAAATTGCTAAAAGAAAAATCAAAAGCTAAACTTATCATTAATACTGAAAAAGCAATGGAACATTTAAATAAGACAACTCAAGAAACGATTTGAAACTTAACTCCAAAACAAACATCGCGAAATAACACAGTGAGTGAATTTTTTGAGAAACGAAAGCTTAATGAGCTCCCATTGATAAACCAAGATAAAAAATCTTTAAATATCATCAAATAATTACAAAGATTAAAGCTATCATCCTAAGTGACGGCAGAGTCACTTAAAAGATTAAAGAAACCTACGATATTAATTTCTTCAATCAGAACAAATTGGACCAAATGTGACAGAGAGAACAAAAAAGACAGAATAACATTTGAGATTTCTGTACGGAGACTAAAAAAGACAGAGATGAAACAGGTGATCAACATCACACTAAAGCACCTGGTTATGACATGGTGAATGGGAAGACATTAAAAGAACTACAGTTTGAAAGATTAAAACTAATTACAATAATATTCCACGTCATCTTTATATCACAATTAGACGTCGTGAAGGTCATAATGATATGAAAACCAGGAAATACCTTTAAATAAACTGGGCTCACATCATTCAATTGGAGATTTTTGATAGAGAAAAAAACCGTAATCTTAAATAATCAGTTCGGGTTTAGGCGACAACAAAGAACTATAAAGCAGGCAGATAAAATAGCTAAAAAGGATATTGACAGGTTTCTGTTTAATATTAAAAACATAAAATGTTATTCTTAAACAAGAGCTTCTCTAATGGGTGTTCTGAACTCCATATTATATTATATATACAATATCAATATTTCCATTTTTTGCAGTGCTATGGCAGCCTACATGGATTATTTAGTCGGAGCCTTTTGTAATCTGCAAATATACTTACACAAACTTCAAACCTTGTTAAAAGACAAAAATCTATCCATATTAACCTTACACTAAGAATAGGAAAAACATACTACAATCTGATCTTGTCAAATACCTAGGCACCCATTCAGAAAACATTTAGCTTGAAGGTCCCATAACTAGACTAAACGGAAGTGACTACTTAAAATTTTCAGAAATGTTCTGGCTCAAAGAGAAAAATAATTTTAGAAAAAAAGGATACTTTAAAGATGTATATGTATATAGATAGATAGATAGATAGATAGTTTAAACTGGGTATATGACAAATGTATATACGATATAATAGAACTAAAAGTACCTACGGTTTAGGTTAAAAATAAATGAACAATTGGGTCGATTTTCAGAAAATTCTTTACGTTTCCTTATTCACTTTGATGCCATTCTTAAGAGGTTAGTTTTTTATTCGGAAGTGTCTCAAGCTGTCTATTCCCAAAGGAGAATTATGAGTTATAGGAGAAGGCAGATGATTTACAGGTTCTAATTCTAAGCTGTGTATTGATTTAGACCTGAAATTTCAGTGGAAACATTTTCGGGGAGGAATGAACTAGGCTGATAAAAGTTTTTTTTTATTTGGAAGAGTTATATAACTGACGACGGACGATAATTAACAGTTTTCAAATAGTAGACAATCGTTAACTGTCGTCTTCACTGTTGAAAGATTGAAAATTTTTTTTGTTTTTGAAGTCTTTTACAAATAATTTAAATTACCTGCATATAAGTGCAAGTGTATATCTGAATGCGTCTGGAATTGAGTGATAAGATAAAGTGCGACCTTCAGGCCAATAAGAATTATATTTACCAAATGGTTACGCATTGTATTTCACTTTAAATTTAAGGCTGGGTGATCTACTATTATTCACCTATTCCAACAGTAAATTAAAATTAGCAGTATTGTCCGATGCAAGTAGATCACAACCATCGTACATAATATGTTCCAATAAATTATTAATATTCGCAACAACAATCTGTTAACGGTAATTCGTACACGCACTTTTCTATAATTATTATGCTTTATAATAATATAGATATAGTAAACTTATCTTGCCAATGCGGTGCACTTATCAGTAACTGTAACCACCAGTTACCCCAATTCGTGACACTGAATGACAAGTAGTGGACTCCAGAAAACGTACTCGCAAATAAACTTTCGATAAAAAAATTTACCAAACTAAACACACAGTAACTACAACTTACTGGTTACATCCAATTTTTATGGGCCGTTAGGTACCACTAATATAGATAAGGCCGAAATTCCAAATACAAAATTTAGCGAAGATCGATCCTAGCGCTCACCAATGATCAAGTCATCAATTCAACTATTAGAACAACAAATATAAATAAAACAAATAACGACTAGGTGAAAATCTTACAAAAGCATAATTAAAGTGTTAAAATATAAAGAGTAAAAATTTACACAGGACAACTAATATATAATAATTAAATATCAAGCTACTAATATTGGGAACAAAAAGTAACAATCACTATTATTTGTTGAATAAAAACTAACTGATCATAACAAGGTCATGTATAATAACGACAGACTTGTACACTTGATAGTGAAAAAAAATGCCAAACTCCCTGTTATGTTAGTGCTTTGGGCATATAAAAAACTTTTGTAGTAAAACGCTAAGATGTGTTAAATGTCTTAGAAATCACACAAAATTCAGTGCCTACGTAAAAATAGAAATAATAATTAAAAATGTGTTAATTAGAAGGGGAATCATCTAGTAAAGTACAAAAACTGTACTGTATACAAGATCCAATGATAAATGCACCTAATATTAGGGAAAAAACAGCACCAAACGGGTATCCGAATGTTACATGTGCTCAGATCGTGAAAAGTGACTCGGCATACATTCCAACCACAGTAAAGTCTATCAAATGGCTAATCAGGGGAAGGACACAAAGAAGTCGAAGAAGATGATGACAAGACTAATGGAGCAAATGGAAACTATGTTAAACCTACTAACAACTCTCGTTCTAAAACACATTAGATTAGACGAATAAAACGCTAATGGACTGATACAGCATAGGGACAAAATAATATTCTCTATTACAAAACAATGCATAGACATCATAATTATATAAGAGTTCTAGGATATACAGTTTATGCAACTCAAAATTCTGATAGCGAAGCATAGGACAATACAGCATTAATTATTGAAAACTCAAATAAGCTCTACAAACTTTCGGAATAGAAACAAGCGTATCTCCAAGCAACTACAACCCTGACTAAAGGTTTGCCTGGAGCAACATGTCTACTGCCCTCCGCGATATAACAAAAAATAATGCATTCAACCTACCTTTCGATGTTGGTCCACCGATCCCAAGAAATTGCACGTTTTATTCGGGTGGCAAAATAAATAAAATTATCTATTGGTTGTGACGCCTTCGCGTTTTTTATGTAAATTTTTGAATTGTATTACCGACTTGTAAACCTGCTGCCCATAGAGGCGTATCAAATAAATGCAAAGGTTTTTACGGCTGGTATTTTGATGCATCGCGTTCCTAGTTTTTTGATAGTTAGGCCTAATTAAGCTTAAAAACTCTTGACGTTTTGTCCACGCAGCTTCAATGATAACGATGTCAATTATAGTCTTTTTACCTGCTTCATTTTTCCATGTTCACTGCAGCCTATCAATTCACAACCAATATGTAATTGATATCTCTTGAATCAGCAGATACATGTCCTTTACAGGGTGTGTCTGGAAATCTTCCGGTTCTAGGATTGGTCTCCCGAATGTATGTTGCCTTTTCCTGCACAGCGCATCGCACTTGCATAGGATATGTAAGGCTGTTTCTGGTTCCTTGTTACAAAGTCTGCATGTAAGGTCACCATTGAATTTACCAATTTTCCAGAGCTGTTTTTTACAGTCGCATATCCTGTAAGAAGCCCTATGGTTACTTTAGCTGTGGCTTACTTAGGTTAAGGAGTTCTGCAGCTTTCTTTTGGCAATGTCCCTTATTGAATGTTTTGCTTATGTCCTGGTCAATTCTTCCAGTATATTCGATGATGAGTGCATGTCCTCTCCTTAATAAAGCTTCGGACAGCACTTCGTAAAATTTCTAAAGCAAGTTCTGGGCCGATATAAGCCTTACTAGGTCTCATTGCCGTAGATACCGCAATTCCCAGGTGCCTATAACAGTTTCACCGTGTTGTGTTCTGCCAGTGCATCGAGTTCGTTGATGCATTCCCATACCAGCCTAGATAATGCTTTAGTGCTTGATAAAGCTTTTAAAGCTGCCTGGCCGTCTGATATAATGTAGATCCGCTTGCTCCTGTAAGCCCTTTTATTGTTTTCGCGCACACACTCTAGTATGGCGTATATTTCTGTACCCACCTTGATTTTAGAACCATCTGTGTACTAGATTAGGCTACCAGGTGCAATTGCCTGTCTAAAAGTCTCGCTCCTACCTCGATCCTGCATGATCACCTCGAATAGAGAGTCGTCACATATTTTTGAGGTCATGTGGTCCGTCCTCATTTCAAGCAGAGGGCCCCCAGACTATCAATTATTCTAGTATGGCCTATTCTCATATGTGTCTTATACAGTGAACGATGCAGCTTGTAGAGACCCAAGTCTTGCCTCCACCTGAATCACTATGTGCAGAGGTAGGAGGTCTAGAAGAGTCTTCATTGCTGCATTGGGCGTTGTTCTCACCGCCCCTGTAATGCCTAAACAGGCAAGTCTTTGTACCTTTCCTAGTTTTAGCTTGGTGGTTTCTTGTGTAACTTTGGGCTACCAGACCAAAGCTGAGTATGTAAGTAACCACTCTGGTGTAAAACCAGTGCATCATTCTGGTTTTAGCCTCCGCGACTATCGTGCATCCGTCTGACAACTGCTAGAGTTGTCACCGATTTGTTAACCACTTTCTCAATATGACGGTTTTAAGTAAGTTTAGAATTGAAAACGACTCCTAGATACTTTAATTCTCCCGATATGGTGGTTTATTTTTCGCCAAGGAAAAAAGGTGTAAGCCCCTCTAATTTTTTCCTTCGCGTAAAGGGTATAATTGTGGTTTTTATCGAACTGACCTTGAGGCCTTCCTATTCAGTCCATTCAGTTACCACGTACAGAGCTTTCTGCATCCGTTCCCTGACAGTACCTTCACCATGACAACTAGGCCATCGGCATAACCTACAGAAGAGAATCCTTCATCTTTTAAGTTCCTTAAAAGTCTATCCATTGCCAGGTTTCATAGCAGGGGGGAGAGAACTCTTCCCTAAGGACACCCCCTACTACCTGGACCATTATAGTTTTGTCATACACAGACGAATAAACCATCATTCCTTTGAGCATGCAGTCTATCCACCTGCAGCAGGTCTCCTCCAGGCCACGCCCTCTCAGGGCCGAGGTTGTGGAGTTGAAAGATGTTTTGTCAAAGACCCCTTCTATGTCCAAAAAGCCACATAGAAGGATCTCTTTGTTGTCCAGCATTTTTCTACGCTCCAGGTAAGGTAGTGAAGTGCTGTTTCAGTCGAAAGACCAGCTTATTATGCAAATTGGTTCCCATATTGTGGTTGGTGTCCCAGTATACCTCCTCTAATGTGCTTATCCCGATTGCGTGTACAATAATACATTATTATTGTAGCTAAATATTATTTTGATATAAGATCAAAATTCATATGGTTTATTATTTCTCACTTTTACTCTCATTGTTAGTAATAGTAAGACTTTACTATTGACTGGCAGAAAACTAACAATACCGGTTTTAAAAAAATTTGGGTTGCAATAGATAAATTGTTGCAACCGTCATCATAGAAGAGGTGTGCCAGTAATACTTTTTCATTTAGATTATGGTAGTATTATCTAACTGAAATGCTTTCATTTTATGTTGATATTCAAGACTAATTAATTTATATAGCGGATAGTAATTAAAGTCATTAATTAGCATTAAAATTCGTATTAATAAATGTGTCTTGTCGTAAGCATTCTAATTATACAATTTGATTGTGTGTGCAGCTTCTTGTTTTTGAGTACAATGCTTAAAGTTACCCATATGTTCCTTGTTCTCAAGTATCGCTCATTTATCATCTGAGGGATTAATAATCTTAAATGTTTTTATTTGTTACATTAAGGTCTGTAATAAATCAATGGAATTTTCTTTTCTTCAAAGTGATACTAGTAATAATATAATTATACTTTTAGTCACATTTTACTTCGATTATATATAAATGACTTGCCGAAATAGAATTTTTGAATAAGGATATGATATAGTCCCTGTGATAAATTAATTACAGGATTAATACATATAATTACTTGAAATTGTAAATGTTGCTATAATATTTTATTAGTTTTGATAAATTGTTGTAGGGTTTAATCAATACTAAAATGGATTACCTTACTATATTATTATTTGCTTGACAAGAAACAATTTTTGTTGTATTTGTCAATGTTGTTTCAAGTGGTTCAAAACAATAACTAGAAATGACAGTTTCTTAGATATATAAGCTGTGCGAAAATAGAGGACAAGATTTGTTTTAGTTAATACATTTTTACGTTACCTTTCAAAGGTTTAGATATTATTAATTGTTTTTTGTTCTGTGTATATCGAGTTTCGCTTAATATCTGCATACTTGTATGGCCTGCAAGTGTCATAGAGGCGCCTGTTGTGCGTAATTACAAGGGACAGATGGTTTTTTCTACATAACTGCCATATTAATGTTTACTTGATAATAGTTAGGCTAGCAAAGCAGTTGGGTAACTTGCACAGAAACATTGACAGATAATCAATTTATCTTGTCTTAAATTAAGAATAAAGAAATGTTATTTAAAGTTGTTCAAAAAACATTTTATAAAAAAAAATTATAAATATCATAAATGGTTAAAGGATATGAGAAACAAAAATAATTATATAAATGTAAAATATAAGGATGAAAAACGCGCATATAAAGAAAATTATAAAATCTTACACAAGTTATGAATTAAACAATAATATTAAATATTTCTCTACAACCACAAACATTGTTTAAAAAATAATGAGACATGTATAATCTGAACAAAGTAGTGTGTCGTAGTATTAAAAAGCTGAATAAAGTTCAGATAAATTTATTTTATACTATCAAATGTCAAAATATTAAAAACTCATAACAGGTGATAAAAAAGTTCAGTTAAAGTAAATTTCCAAAATATCTATTGTACAACATAATTGAATAACGTACTATTTAATAAGATGCGTTAAGGACTGCCCTTAGGGTTTTTAAGTGAAACCTTTAAATTATCTCCATATTTGAGTAGCTCGAGGTTTCCCTGAGTTAGATGCCATAAGTCTATATTGGTCTTAATACGATTTTGTATATTAGGATTTTGTTGCTAAGAGCCAGTTGGGATTTTTGTCCTATTAGCCAGTTTAGTTTGGAAAACTTTAGGCTCGGTTGTTTATGCTTATTGACGAAAGGTTTTGACAAGTTAGTCGTTGATCTAGGTCTATACTAAGGTATCTGACGTCTTCTGCTTGCCGAAGTAGTGTATTATTTAAAGTTACTGCTGGACATGTTTCTCTTCGAATGTGAATGTCACCTGAGTCGACTTGGTTTCATTCACTTTGATGCTCCAGTTTCGTATCCAATCTTGTACATGGTTGATAAAAGTTTGTAAGTTGTTTGATGCAATGTCATATGCTAGTGTTGCAGTATCATCTGCAAACGTGGCGATAGTCTTTGTAATTGGAAGAGGCTTTCTTACAAGACTTCAGATTATTTGGTATAGGTCTGTCAATGCGTTTTGAAATTTTACCTAGAACTGTGTTTCATTTAGATAGAACTTTGAGTTGATAGTAGGTATGGAAAAGATTTTTCTTTATTTTGCATAATAGCCTTTCATAGCAAACCTTGTCAGATGCCTGAGGTATGTCCAAGAATGCACAAAATAATATTTATTTGATTAGAATGCCCGATTGATTTGCTTACTAGTCCGTGGATTTGCTCGATGGTACCGTGCTCTTCTCTGGACCCAAAAAATATCGTTGATTTGCACAATAGAAGAGCTGAGTTCCATGCCGCGCTTTTTATGCTATGATTTAGGTGGTGTACTGCTTCATCGATTTCATCTGTAGTCTTAAGAGATATTTCCAGGTTAACGTTTTCGTTAACTAGTTCTCTAAACATGTCCCAGTTGGTCTTTTTATTATAGTGTCTCATTGGTCTTTGCCTGTAGATTATTTGTTAACTTATGGTGAATATGATCGAAGAATTATGTAATGACATATCAAAACATATGCTATGTTTTTGGTAATGCAAAAATCTAGGAAGTTCGGATTTTTCTCCTATCGATGTCCCAATTGGAAGCTGTCTAGTGGTGAGATAGTTGATTTTAATAATTTTCGACCTCCGGTGTTGCTACTCTAGCACCCCAATATTGATGCTTGGAATTAGTTTCCGCCAGCACGAGTCGTGCTCCGAGCGTTCTAAAAAACTGGATATACTGTTCTGCTTTAATATTATGTTTTGGTGGGCTATTTAGTGGTGTGGTTGTAATTGGTCCTATCCAGTCTTCTACAATCACACTTGTAGCCTGGATGTGCTCTTGGATATATTTATCTGCTCAATAATGCTTGATCGAAGTTTTCATAATTACTGCTGCTCCTCCGTCAGGGTTTTGTGTATCATAGGTATTAAAATTTGGTATTCTGAGGTAGCTGCTATCCGTAAAATAGGTTTTAGAGATTAGAACTATGTCTAACCCATTATTGGTAATAAAGTTTTGTAGTTCTTGGATGTAGTTTGACAAGATATTGGTGTTTCATTCTAAAATCTTAAATATTTGTGCCATTATTTTAGTTTAGCGCCGATAGCTGTGAGGAAGTTTAATATTGTTTTTATATTCTCAGCTAGTTTTATCATCATTTTTTCTAACTTCTTGATGTTTGATATTTACTGTATGTTTCCTTGAGATGGAAATTTTTGTACATTTGATATAATTTGTGCCAGTGTTCTTCCGTTGTTGATTGGTAGTTGTGCCTGGATAAATCTTAGTTGTTGTGTGAGTACTTTTGATCGTACAGGTGTAAAGTTTTTCCTTTTTAATTCCTGGTATGCTTGGCACCCTTCATAGTTTGCGAGGCGCAAACAGTTACATAAAACGCATTTGAGTTCAGTTTCTTTTGATTTAATGCATTTTTTGTTTGGTGATTTCCTTCACATTTGACGCACCTGGCTTAATGCGTACGCCCTTTGACAAGTTGCGCATTATGGCATTTTCTTTTTCCTGCTCTATTATAATTTTTGTGTGTAGTAAGTGATTGATTTCATATATTTTCTTGTTATTTTCGCAGAGATCTAGATCGTAACTCTCTGCTTGGCATTGTATATGGTTGCAACTTTGTGTCTTTGACCTTCTACGTAGGCTTTTAATTCATTTACATCACTGGAACAGTGAAGGTTTCTGATTACTATTGCAAAGATGCGTTTTTCTTCATTTGGTACGTACAGAACTGTACTTCTAGTAACCTCGCTATTAGAACTTTATAGATATCTGAATGTTTCGCCATAATTTTCACTTGGTTTCTGATTTTTTAAGTATATTTTTTGTTAGCGATGATATTTAGTTCTGTTATGAGAAGGTTAATGTTTAGTACGTCCGTGATAAAAATTGCTGGAGGTTTTGTTGGTTTCGCCTTCATTATATCAGAGTTATCTACTTTTACTCTTTCGTCAGGTGAGTATTACAGATGGTATTGCATCATTGACGGCTGTGGGTAGGGCACTGAATATTATTGAATAATGCCAGCCATTTAGACTGGAACTAAAAATAGCTAATTTATGTTATCACACAGAACAGGCGCGACAGTTGACACGTTCTTGCTTCCCGAAATTCAAATGCAAACTCTTTCTAGTACTTAATACAGGATAAAGATGCTATTCCAGTTTTGCCGTGGCGACAAAGCACCTGCTACAACACTTCTCTCTCACAAGACAACTGTCGGCGGAGTCGCGGCAGAAATTGTGGCGAGAAGCCGCAAGCCAGTTGAACTAAACCATATGGGCAGGTCCCTACCAATACAACTGTGGGTCGTAGATCTCCAATCGCGAAAACTGTCTATAGTTTTTACAACGGGGACAGCGTACACTGTCAAATTCCGTCATTCGTGACATAGAACGCGAACTTATGATGCAGTACGCAATACGTCCCTTCTGTTTGAAAGCACGAGCCGAACGCATGATCAAATTCAGTGTAAGAGCCTTCCGGCTCTCCAGTATAGCACCACACTTCAAATTTTCGCTACAACGATAAGATATATTTTACACTATAATCGTCACCCGTCCAAAATTCGTTCTTACTGAAGCAGATTATGCCATCTAAAAACGTTTATGTTAAAGTTTTTGAATTTGGTTGACCAAGCTGAAAACAATGTACATATCTGATGATGAGTAACGAAGCCCATTCCGTCTGCAACATCTCTATTCCGTAAGAGTTACTATATGGTGCCTTTATAGAGCTTTTTTTCGAGGATGTTCTTGAAAATGCTGTGTCGGCGACTTCGGATATATGATATTGAAAATTTTTTTTAATTCACGACTTAAAACTTTTGAACAAAATGGAGCTACTAGCGGCAAAGCTAGAGCAACCATGAATATTGTCAACGGCTTATTTCCATATCACATCACCTCTCGAAACGGGAATATTACGAGGCTTCCTCGCTCCCAAATCTAGCAGTTTATGACTTCTTCTTTTGGGGGTATTTGAAAAGTTGAATTTAACAAACTGAACCACCGAGAACAATCGAGGCACTGAAATTGGAGATCCAGCGACTTCAATCCGACCGGAAATGCTACATAATGTGATGACAAAATTCAGCATCCGATTTGAACAATATATGCGTTTAAATAGGCATCATCTTTCAGATGTAATTTGCAAAAATTAAATTACGAACATTTACTTTTCTGGAATGCTTTTTTATATACTGTAGTTATAATAAATTTGGAATTTTATTTTAAAATTGCTGGTTATTCTGCTATACCCGTTATAAAAAGGTACGCTTAAAGATTAATATAGAAATAAAGGGAGTACAAATAAGTCTCCGCCGTTTGACAAAAGATGGCCCCACCAGTAAGTTATGGTTGAAATTATAATGTCATATCCTAAGGTTGGACATCTGGCAACACCATAACCTTAAAATATTAGCGATTTTGTATCAGCATCACATTTTTTTTCGTGCGAAAATGTCGAGTTTTAAGCCGAATACAAGTCATTTGCGGAAACTTTTGATTTACTTCTTTAATTTGAAGAAATCTGCAATTGGGGAGCATCGATTGCTTATAGAAGCATATGACGAGGCTGCTTTAAATGAGAGAAGTTGTCGTGAGTGGTTTCATAAGTTTAAGAACGGTGAGCTTGACGTCGAAGACAAAGCAGAAGGCCGAAAGTGTACGAAGACGCGAATTTGGAAGCATTATTGGAGGAAAGTTCCTGCCAAACGCAAGAAGAACTTGTATTTACATTAGGAGTGACTCAAAAAGCAATTTCACATCGTTTAAAATCGTTGAGAATAATTCAAAAGCAAGAAAATTGGGTTCCATATGGACTGAAGCCGAGAAACGTTGAACACCGATTTTGCACATGTGAAATGTTGCTTGCAAAGCATAAACGAAAGAGTTTTTTTACATCGTATAGTCACTGATGATAAAAAATAGATCTACTACGATAACAAAAGAAGAGGAAATCGTGGGGACCACGTGGCCTTGCTTGAACATCGACATCCAAGCCGAATATTCATGGCAAAAACTCATGTTGTGTATTTGGTGGGATCAGCTTGGCGTCGTGTATTACGAGTTGCTCAAACCGAACGAAACCATTACTGGGGCTTTCTAACGAACGACAATTGATAAGATGGAGCGGAGCACTTAAGGAAAAACGGGCTAACTACTACTCCAGATACTACAAAATTATTCTCCTGCATGATAATGCTCGTCCACATGTTGCGGCGTCGGTCAAAACCTACTTGGAAACAGTCAATTGGAAAATGCTACCCTACCCGCCGTATCCACCAGATATTGCCTCTTTCGATTATTACTTGTTCCGATCGATGGCATATGGCTTATCTGAGCAGCACTTCACATCATATGAAGATACCAAAAATTGTGTCGATTCGTGGATAGCCTCAGAAGATGAAGAGTTCCTCCGACGCAGTATACGTATGCTGCCAGAAAGATTGGAAAAAGTACTGGTTAGCGATGGGCAATACTTTGAATGCAACATAAGATTCTGTTCTTTCACAATAAACGCAAAATTTTTAATAAAAAACGGTGGAGGCTTATTTGTACTCTCTTATAAATGACATGTTTGTACTAAGAATACTCCTAACTTATATTAACAGAAAAACAAAAGAATTTTAAGAATCGGAATATCAAAACAGACATATAGCAATGGAAAAGACTACGTACGTAATCACTGAAACAGCATTAATATTACTCATTTTTCGCATGTGTAAAGTTTATCAGGCTAAGCCACCATGTTAAGACTCAATTGTATATACCAAAGTAAGCATCTTTTAATAGCGGAGTCTGTCCATTTACACACCATAAATTTGTTACAAGGCATAATAGCGCCAAGTGTTTACTCGGACCAATTTGAAATGCTGCACGTGCCGTTCGTTTGCAAGTTGCTTATTTGCTCACGCCAGGCCGTACTGCAAAAAACAAATTTATTGAATAAACGACAAGACAGCGTTCTCTATATTTCACCTGCAAAATGACAGCTTGCCTCAGGAAATTCGCTCAACCGTATTTTTTTATTGAAATGGGTTTTGCAGTAGGATCAATATATGTATATATAATAGCGACATATAGCTGATTAAATATTAATAGATTCTTTTTTATATTGCTTTTTGTCTAGTAACAATTATTATTAGCTTTATCAGGCCAATAAATTCGAAAATTGTATTTTTAAACAAGTTATGTTACTTAACGCTTTAGTTCGTTAAGTCGGCTTCTCCAGAGAAAGTTGTGTACATTTTTTGTATTTTCAGTCCTAGTTGTTTTCTTCAGATCAGTTGACAGTCTAGATGAATACCGAGGTACTTTAGACTGTTTGCTTGTGGAATCTATTGGCTACTTACCTCCGCTGGTGGTCAAGTGCCTCTTTTTTACCTTAATTTATATTTATGAGTTTGTAGTTGTTGGGATGCTTATATGTGTGTGATGTAAGGATAACCGCGTCATCGAAAAAAGTAGCAACTGCGTTTCTTGTGACTGTCGGGGGACCCTCCATGAATAATTGGTACAGAATAGGATCCAAAACGCTGCCTTAGGGTACTCCAGAGGTGATGGGATGTAGGGGTGTTAATTTGTTGCCATACTTGATAAGGAAATGCCTATTAGTTAGATGCAATGTTAAGATTTCGAAGTAGTTCTTGGTAACCTTTCTTCTGAACCCGATTGGTGATAGCGTATGGTAATAGCACTTTTTAACTAGCCAAGGAAGCTCCGAAATCTTAAGATTGCGTTGGAAAGATAGGTTATAAACTGATATTCTTTGTCTGGTAGTTTTTTAAATATTTTTCCAATAATTAGATCGTGACTTGAGACTATGTAAATTCACTTTTTTAAATATAGTAATTTTTACTTGGTAGGTGTTAAGTTTCTTAACCGGCAGGCTTATTTGGAACGGCATTTCTAGGTTTCTGTGGACTTCTGCGTTATTTGCTACCAGCTGGAGTGCCTTGAAAGTATTTATTAAGTG
Organism: Sinelater perroti; assembly: GCA_036346155.1. Taxonomy (NCBI): domain Eukaryota; kingdom Metazoa; phylum Arthropoda; class Insecta; order Coleoptera; family Elateridae; genus Sinelater; species Sinelater perroti. Next base: position 27,416,158 of record JARFIY010000143.1, read on the forward strand.
TTTCGCAAAGGCCAACGGCTTTTTTCAGTCGCTTTTCGTCTAGGTAATGTTAGCGGTACGAATCGGTGATTTGTGTTGCTTGGGCAGTTTTAAGTATTTTGTTGTCAGAACAAAGAGTCATGTATTTCCATTGTTGATAACTATTTTAGGTAGTTCTGTACATTTTGTTTGTTTATGGCGCGCAGGGGGTTTTTGAGCTCAGAAACAGCGTGATTGTCTTATAGCATACCAAATTCTTCTTATCTTGCGTTTCTCTGCGACTTTCTGTTTTGCTATAATGGGGCAGTTTATCGACCTGATGTGCTGGTATAGCCTGACGGGCCGCTTTTAGAACCGAAGTGTTTTTACGTCCTTTTTAGACTTAATAGGATTTCCGTTTGCAGAGATTCTTTAACTAGTTCTTGAAAAAGATTGCAGTTTGTCTTTATTGAGATAGCGAGTATACATTTATTATTATATTTGTGTCTAGTGTCACTAATACTAGCGAATGGTCTATCGAGAGGTCGAGGCAGGAATTTGCACTTAAAAAGTTTAAGTTTATTCTTCCTACGAAGTACAGGCCAAATATGTCAGGTTGTCTTTTTGGGTTTGTGGGCCAATATGTGGGCTCATTTGTGAGCAATGGCTGTAGTCCCAATTTATTTACAGCTTTCAGTATTTCTCTCCCTTTTTTGGTCTGGAGCCACAATAGACGCGCTTTTCATTGTAATTCCCTTCCGAGATAAATCTGTTACCCAAAGTATGAAGGTAATGTTCTTAGATTTTCTGCTCGTTGCGTGCCTTAATGAGCACTAGGCTGCTGATATTGTAAGCGATGCTTGCCAGTCTTCAACTTTTATTGTTGTAACTTGTAGTTGTGATTGGCTATATATTTGGGAAGTTTATGGTGCTTAATTGAACTTCTAATTATTATTGCCATGTCTGCGTGGGTAGTGCCGTCCGGATGTTGAATTGCGTAAACTTTATATCTTGAAAGCTTAAAATAGCTACGCTCTATGAAGTTCGATTCTTACATTAGTACGGTGGCAATACAATAGCTTGTAATGAAGGCCGCTATTTTAAGATGTTCTAGTTACTATCGTGATTAACAAATTTAACAAGGTATTCATCTGTTTTATTATAAGTTTTAATTTTGTAATGTTATTTGTATAGTTTGTCGTTTCGGTATTTTGATGTTGAGGAATTGTATTGATCTGTTTGGAGTTGTTTATTAGAAAGGGTAAGTAAAGCTTTTGTGGTAGAATCTTGTGTTTGGGAGTGTTTAACTGAAAAGAAATATTCTTTACTAAAGTTTCTTATAAACTAAACATTCCTTGTAATTAGCAGGGTGATTACAGTTCACACGCATGATGTTTTTATACTTATCTTTGTGTTTATATTGTGAGATAGAATAGGTGTCAGTACACTTCACGAAACGAAACGTTTGGGTGTGCCCAACCGAGTGCGCAAGTTTGTTTGTTATATGGGTCTTTAGTTTTGTCAAACGGCTTTCATTCTACAACAAAAATGAGAAGCTCTATTTTTGTGACAGTTTATTTAGTATTTGTTTCCTCTTTTATTCCGTTTGTGCTAATAGATGGGTGTAAGTTCCTGAAGAACACACGAAAACTTCGCTCTTGCTTAATCTTATACGTGTAAAATTCTGTGCTTCTTTTGATAGGTTTTTAGTCATTTTTATGTATTTATCTATTGTATTTGGTTGAATTTTTGTTTCACCGTTAGGAAGAGCCTTTAGTGTAAATTCAACTTTAGCTACAGTTACCAAGAAATTAATTAATGGCTCAGTAGATTTAATACGCTAGACGAATATTGGTAGGGATTTCGACTTCGTTTTTTTTTAGAGAAATTGTATTTTTGGTTTTCTGAATTTTCTTTTGTTAGCAATTTGAAACGGTTTGTAGGATTTATCCCGTAGCTTGCAGTTTTTGGTGGTTTGCTTGTTATCTCGTCGGACACGATTTTTGATAGTAACTAGTTACCAGTCTGTGCCATCAGACACTAGCTGACCTTTATGTTGTTGTAAAGCAGATTATGGCTGATGTGGTGCAGTATTTTGGAATTGATGTATGTCCTGAACCACAAATTGCCTGTATGAATTGTTGAATAATATAAATATAAGTTTCTAACTAATTTTATGATTCCCCATCCTACCGTTTTCGTTTCACAGTATCCTAATATTGGTAATTGGTTTATATACCTCTTCTGTTAATTATATAGGGTTCGGCAGGGAGGTGTTATGTTTTTCAAAACACTTTGACACAAATGTTCTTGAACAAATTTAAAATTTCCTTTTTTCTCAAAGATTACGTATATACACAAACAACAAGAATGTAATTCGGGTGTAAAAAATGACGTCATTCAAGTGGCAATCGTTATTGTCCAGGCGTTGTTGTAGGCAGGCAGAACAATTGGTCATACATCTTTCAAACGTAGAATTGCTTGAATATTTCTCTTCAAAAGTCTGTGATTGTTCAATGTAAACCTAAACACGTAGGACTATAAGAAATAATCACATGGTAAAAGATTTGGTGATCAGGGTTACTCCAGATCCCCGCGCAATTAAATTAGGGGCACTAAAATATCTTTCCTTAAAAAAGCCATGGAATCTCTTCTAGCCCCATCCTGTTCAAACCAAACGCTATCGAAGGTAATTCGATGTCTTTTCAATTCAGGTATCAAAAATTCCCGCAGCATTGTATGATAACGCTGTGAGTAGGGTTCAATTATCCCAAATCAATCTATTTGGTACTACACAGTTACTCTTTATTATGTAAGGGTCTTTGATAGACCTCTCGTGAATTATTTTTAACTAAAAAGGATGTATCAACCATTACACCATATATTTCCCTACCACCAATATTATACCCATGTCAAAAACGTAACACCTTCCTGTCGAACCGTGCTTTCTTTCTAGCCAGTGATGCTATACATATTCCATGTTCCTATTACTATATTTTTCTGACTTGAATTTATCCGTCGTAATATATTTCTTATCGCATTTTTACTTACTTGCTGTACTGCCATTGTATATTTAATATTATTGTAACGTTTATTTCTCTTTTGCGTTTTTTTTTATCTTGGTCTTATCCACTCTTGGCTTTGTTCTGTATTCTATTTTAATTTCTTTAATATTTGTTTTCTTTATTTCTTTCCGTCTATATCCTTCGTTTGTTTTTTATTTATTTTATTTTTTATTACATTTCTTACTTCTCATTCCTTCTTTATGTTTGTCATTTAATAAACAATATTAACAGTTAAAAATAGCAACGTTTACATTTTTATTTGCATAGTAAATGTTTTGGAAAATTTATGATTATTACAGTAATTTGTAGGTTTTACCATAAATTTGCGATAAATTATATAAATAAATAAATATCTTACCGATTATACTTATAATGTTGATTTTTCTGTTGAATGTTTGTATTTGATAGTTATTATCAAATACAAACAATAATTGCTAATTATTAATGCCAACTACTCTTTTACGTTTGGTATGGTCAGGTTACATCTCTCTTTTTTTTTAAATATGATGTAATCTAAGTATATGAAAAATCTTCCCAAAAGTTTGATGATTATATCATCTTACCTTGAATAATGAATCGATGAGGCATTTGCAAGAGCAGTCCTGAAAATGCATTATTTCGTTCGTGCCTACGGTTGAATTTAATCTAAAAATGCTACATTTGAAGCTTTTTTAATTATTTACACTTCTATTTTTAAATCTTTTTAAAACTAATAAACATACAAACTACCCTCTCCTCAAGTTTTGTAAAAGGTAGAACTTACAGTTAACAATTTAGGACACCGTACACTAATTCCAATCAATCGTTAATAGTCTGAATCCCTGCTCTTCCTTGTTTATTTTTTTTATTATTTAACTGTGTGCTATTTATTTGATTTATTTGCTTATAACTGATTTTATATGATTTTTTATCGCCTAAGATATATTGTGTTATTAAAACTAGGAATTTTTTTCTAAAATTATTACTAGAAATGTTAATTTTAATCACTATTACTTATATAGTAGATTATTTATTCGATCCTTAACAGAAGGCTTTATAATACAGTACAAGGTGTTTTAAAAAAAATATCCAATTTAAAGAAATCATAAATATTCAGCTTTTAATTTGTTTTGATCGACCAATGTAATGTTAGAAAGAGGGAATTCTTGAGTTTTACGTGGTTGTCGATGGGTAGCACCAACGCGCATTGTTCACCTGCCACTTTAGTGTTTGTCTAAATAGCGACTGGACAACAAAAACAATTTTGTTCTACGCTTTGCGAAGTGTGCAGTAACAACTGTTCGGCGTGATTTTCGGCGACAATATGGAATTGAATCCTCTACTGCTTAGAGCATTATGCCATGGTATAGACAATTTCAAAACACGGGTCGTTTGTGTAAAGGAAAATTCAGTGGTTGTTATCGTTTGTCAGACAAAAATATTAAGTTTATCCTGGTGTGTTTCGTACGTAGCTCCAAAATCCACTCGCCATGCCGGTAGAGGACTAAATATTTTATCAACGTCTGTTCAGCATGTTTTGCTGCTACTTTTGATTATGAAACTGCACAGAATTCAATGAATGCACGATGACAAACAACGATGTATGGAGTTGTGTAAATTCATCCTCGACAAGGTGGCAAAAAATGACAATTTTGTAATACGCTTAGTGTTTTCTGACGAGGCTACTTTTCATTTAAGTGGTAAGATAAACCTCATAATGGCAGCATGTGGAGTACGGAGCAGCTACATCAAATTGTACGGCATGAGAGAGACTCTCCTAAACTTAATCTTTTTTGTGCAATTTTTCATAAAAAAATGTGCGGTCTCTTTTTCTTCTTAGAAAACGCTATTACGGAAATCACACATCTAGATATACATAAAAACTGATTTTTACAGAGTTACTGACCGATTCGACTTCATTTTTTAACAGGACGGGGTCCCAGCACGTTGGAGCCTAAAAGTTTGAGAATTTTGAATAATCAGATCATGGGAACTAACGATTCAGCTTTACATCACTGGCTTCCAACGTTACCAGATATCACTGTGTGCGATTTTTTCTTGTAGGTGTTTACAAAAAAACTGAATTTATGTGCCCTCTCTTCCAATTATAGCGGTCGAACTGCGAAAGCTCATAACAGCAGCCGTGGCAACAGTGGACTCAAATATGCTCACAAAAGTTTGGTGCGAATTTGGCTACCATATAAATATATGCTGTGTATTCTAAGGGGGGCATATTAAGCATCTATGATTTGGTATATAAAGAAACTTCAAAATTAGTCTGAAGTGTTTATGTTTCATAATATTTCATATTTCATGTGTCGTTTTTGGTGGAGAAAACAATTTTTTCTTACAGTTGTTTGTAACTTAAAAAAACTACAAACTATAGAAAGCGAAAGTAGAACGAAAACTTAAAAAAATTGTTTTAGACTTTCTTGACTTAAAAAATATTCAATATTTATGCGTAGTTTATAGTGACATATTAATATAATTATTAATTTAAATGTTTTAAGTGTGACAACTGATAATTATAAAATTATGCAATTTTATTTATAATATGGTAAGATAAATCCTTTAATTTAAATTTGTGTTAACCGTTAATATTTGTACTGTTGTACAATATAAAGATTTTTTAGTTTCTAATGATAACCACAACCGTTTCGGAAATCTTTAGAATAATAATTTTCTAAAATTATCCATATTGTCTGCTTCAAAATAATTAACTTTATTAGAAATTGTAACCTGTATTGTTTAGTAACACTGCTGATGCTAGTGACTGTTTTTTTTTTATTATGTTGTTGCGTTATATTATAGAAAGATCTAAGTGGACGTAAATTTCAGATGCTTAAGTTTATAAATTAGTTTCTCTATATCCAATCTAAGTATTCCGATTAAATATATGCTGCGGAAAGAATTTTCTGCTCCAGCTTAATATAAGTAAATCACTTAACTGGTGTATTGAGTAGCTTTCCTTCGTCTACTTGACCTACATTGAATAAACTTTTTCTATAATTAGTTTTTATGTAAGTTACGCATTTACTTTTTTGTTGTATTTTTTCATACTTTTTAGTTTGATTTACAAATAAATATTTGTTTTAATAGTTTTAGCTTTTTATGCATAACTAGTGTGTAGTTTAATGTTCTTAGCTAAATATTCTTTTTTATTTTAATTTAATAAATAATAATAATGACACGGCTCTAATGCACCGCGTGAGGGCACGGCCTGTAAACTAAGAGGTTAAGGCTCTCATATGTTTGCTTTCTTTTGTCTGGTCGTCGCGCACCATCTCTGGTGCCGGGCGATGTGGCAAGCACCGCGCCTTAGACGACCGCCATTATTACCCCTTGTTCGAGTGAACACAGGCACTCAATTATTTTTAGTGACTGAGTAGGCCACCCGCCATGCTTCAGAGGACACCGGGAATTGAACCCGGGTCCGTCCGCATCGCAGCTCACGCCTCAGCCACTGGACCACTCTGGCGGTAAATTTGGTAAATGGGTACTCGAAATGATATTGATTTGTAGTTATAACGAAAGGTATAAGTTTTGTATCAATGCAAGTTAAATTTTTCTGTACTCTTATAAAATAGAAGTTTTTTATTAATTAGTAGAAGCTTTGGTAAATTACTAACGATATCATGGTGAATTGACAATTTTGCTTACCGTTAAGAGTTCTCTGTTGGTATAAGAAAAAATGACCATAATTTTACTCAAAATTCTGTAAAGATGACTCGTCAAATTATATACCAAGAATTTGAGTTATTCTTGTAAACAACCACTTTATAAAAAATTGTAGATATAAAAATGAAATCAAATTAGCTCTGCAGATTTAAGTCTAATATAAAAAAAATATTCAAATTATCTCACATAAACTGAGAAGCCAGATAAAAAAGGTCTAAATTCTGATTACAACATACAAAGTAGTATTCTACGATCTAAATATGGCTGATCATCTTTTGCTGGAACCTGTATAAAATAAACATTGGTAACTCGATCTTCATTAACTTTCAACTGCGGAACGCTATAAAAAGTTAATGGTTTTAACATCCTGTCTGTCTGTCTGTGTGTTTGTAAACACTATAACTTCTGTTATATTCAACGGATTCACTTGATACTTAGCATACATACAAATTAGGTCAGCATCTCCTTTTGGATTGATTTTCATCCAAATCGGCCAAAGGTTCAACAACGAGGTCAAACTTTTTTTCTACATTCTTTGTAATCGTACTATTCACCGCAGTCGAAAGTTGCATCTGATAGTTTTTACACCATCCTCGTTATGGTTTAAAATGAGTTGCATTATGGTTATACATTTTCGGTAATATAAATTAACAAAAATTGACCTGGTTGCTAAATGCATAAATAGTTTTAAAACTACAGTGGGCTGGCTCTATGTGCATACCGTCATTGTTATAAAGCAAATTTTATCTTGTCTAAAAATTCCTCAGAGAATACTTCTTTGTATTTGACCTGTAGCAATTCGAGGCACTTTGTTTTCGGGAAATAACGTTAAATTCCAAAAGAAATTTAACTAAAAATCTTTTGGTTACCATTTAGTAGTTTTCCTTGTAATTGATATTTTTACCTTTGTAGAGTGAATTTAACCGTTTCCGTTTCCGATACAAAAATATCTAAAATTTTATTTCGCTTATAGGGAGACATTAATTGTAGCATCAATAACAATGCTCTTGTAATAACGTACTTTATAAAGCTTTATATTGTTACTACATTTAACATCCCATCTACTTTCAAGAAAGTATCATCGTTTCCGATTACACATTACTACTACTTGGCCCTTGGCGGTCCATCGAAGACCATGGCCTCTCCTTTACGAGCTTCCTAACTTTGGTTCTATCGGAACAGGCTAGTTAGGCCCACGCCCAGTCTTGCACTACCTTCACTATTTCTCTTATACGTGGGCTGCACGATATCTATTGCGAATTGGTAACTCTGCGTGTGTTATATGCCATCTGATGTTTGTATAACTTTCAACGGTTTACGTACTCAGAGCTTTTTGTCATACGGGTGCTATTTGTTTTATTTTCATTAAGTTGAAAATTTCTTCTTGGCAAAAAATGGAATTAACTAGTGAACATTTTCGTGCAACGATTTCTTACGACTTGTGACGTGAATTATCTAAACAACACTGCGTCGATCAACTCACTTAAAATTTTGATGGTGAAGCCCCATACAGACCCACTGTATGTATATCGTTAGTCCAATTAATTTAATCGTGGTCTTAGTTCGCTAAGGCTGAATTTAAAGAAGTCCGTCCAAAATCTGTTGTGGTGTCAGCACACATCGATTCCGTGCGCGAACTGATTAAGCAAGATTGTCATGTGACTAATCGTGATAATTAGGTACCCTTAGCCATTAGTATGACTAGCATACATTTTATATTGCATGAATATTTAACCGTGAAAAAGCTGTATACGCATTGTATCTCGCATAAATTAACGATCGCTTAAAAACAGGCTCGTGCCGATTGGTAGAAGAAAATGCTCAAGAAATACGATCACGGACTTCAAATGCCGTTTATAACATCGTCACAGGTGACGAAACTTGGATTTATGGATATGAGCCCGAAAGTAAACAGCAGTCGACTGTATGGGTCTTCGAATGTGAACTAAGCCCGATAAAAGTCGTTCGCGCTTGAAGCACTTAGAAGCAAATGGTCGCCTGTTTATTTGGAACAGTCGCAACCATGTTTTTAGAGGATTGTCAAATGGTCAATTATGAATGGTACACAACCATTGAGTAGTCAGAAGTTTCGGAGAAATAAGAAAAATCAACGCACGACGTCGGATCATTCTCCACCGTGGCAATGCGGGGTTCACACCCACAGATGTAAACAACTGGCTTTTTGAGCACTAAAACCGTCGAGTCGATAGGCTATCTGTCGCACACTCCTCGTTTGTCCCTAACCGTTTCTTTTTGTTTTCACACGTAAAGAATAAACTGCGTAGACAACAATTTTCGACGCTGGAAGAGGAGATTAATGCATTCAAAGCCCATGTTTTGGAGACACCTGATTTGTTACGAAAAAATACTATGAAAATGTATTGACCATCAAGAAAAATATGCTGAAAGACAATAAATAAGTTTCTAACATTAAACTTTTGTTAGTTTTTTACAGTATTTTTCCACTCGGTCCAATTTTTTCCTGCTGTCCTCCAATTGTTAACTCCTACTTCATTTAGGTCTTTTTCTACCATATCCAGCTTGTGTTTTGCTTTTGGTTGCTTTACTTTAAGTTAATACACTTTTGATACTTTTTCCTTCTTTCATTATTTATCTGTAAGTATCCCAACTAGCCCAGTCTATAACTTTTGATTTTACCTACTATACTTAATGTATTGTATCTCTCCCTTAACTCGTAATTATATCTCCTACGCCATTTGCCATTTTCTTCAACTGGCTCGAAGATATTTCTTAGCACTTTCCGTTCTCATTTGTTCAATATCTCCTTTTTTTTGTAGAGGGCAGATTAAGGTCTTACTCAAGCTATTTGCCATCTCCTATTCTTGCAATATCCTTTTACTAAGTAAGTATTTTTGCTTTTCCAGATAATTTCCACCGTATTTTATCATTTCCCGTTATCCGATCTATTCCTGGTGCTTTATTATTTCTCTGGTTGCGTCATGTCTCTTTGTAAATCTTTTTATGTTAAAATCTAGTACTATAAACAACCATGCTATTGCTTTCTGCTAAGTTTACCTATTCTATTGTCGTTACTTTCATCATGTAAACTGTATCCTCCTCTTAGTATTCTGACATTATGTCGTAGTGGTTTGTTGTATTTTTCTTTCTATTTTTCTTATATTTCGTAGGGGAATGCTTGTTACAGATTAATATATTAACAAATTTTAATTTTTTCCTTAATACTGCTACCCTCTAATTTATTGTTTGAACTGTAAAATAACCATTTTGAATTTATTATTTATCACAACATATACTCCAAACTTTCAATTTTTTGGTGCTGCTCGCTACCATGTACTTCTCTGATTTTATAATTTTATTTTCTTACCATCATATTTTTTGAATGATCAATATATCTAAATTGTAGTGACTGATTTGAACTTTTGAAATGTTGCCAGAACAATTTTGTGTTGCGTATTCTGTTAGGTTGTTACATTTTATTTGGTTCTTATTCTTAATGTTCAATTTCTAATTTAACTGTTCTAATTTTCAATATGTCGCTTCGTTGTTTCTTGTTCTTCTTTTTATTGCGGTTTCTATTTATGTTTTTTTTTGGTTTTTTTGTCCCCGTCCTGTATTTGTGATGGACCTATTTGTTTGTTAAACTCTTCATGTTCTGCATATTCCCACGATCTCATACTTAACGTTCTTGCTTCCAAGGCCTTATCACTTCTATCTACATTATTACCTTCTTTAGCTGCCTGTAATTCTTCAAGCGTCGTATATCCTTTCCCATCTATTATGAGTTAATTGTATCTTAATTGTACCTCATTCTCGCAAGCTTTCTCAGCAAAGGGGGCAAGTTTTTTAAGTGTCCGCAAATTTAATCTGAACACTCTCCTAAGATCCATATTTTTTATAGATTTAACTCCTTTTAGCCTTTAGGATCTCAATTTTCTTGTTCTCATCTGATAGTTTCGCTAATGTCGGCCTGTCTCTCTATCTCTTCTAATATTTTCCATCTTGTATATATATATATATATATATATATATATATATATATATATATATATATATATATATATATATATATACTAACATTGATATTTACTTAAACGTAGTAGAATTTCGTCAGCCAGTTTGTTTTTATGAAAGCAGTATAATTTCGACATGACATTATTTGCAGTTGCTCGCTACAGTTTGCCAGCAATTTTTTTTTTTGAAAACTTAATGAATAAAGACATACATAATAATGACTGTTAAATAATATAATTAACTAAAATATGAGAAAATTATGTATTAGGTATTTTAAATCTTCTGCTTGAAGTACCTGCACATTGTTTAAGGCTACAGATAGACATGTGTCTGACACGAGGGTAAAATAACGTGGGCGAATTTTTTTTTAATTAACCTTGTTACGCTATTTTATTAGGCAGTCTTTTAATAAAATAGTTTGAAGATTATCAGATGCAATCGCTGCATTTTCGTGCAAGATTTATACATCAATATGGTCCACAAATGTGGTTATTGTCGTTTGTTGTGTAGTAAGGTATACAATAGATAGAGAATGGGTCCCAGCACGCCTACTTGGTGAATTTCAGAATTAATAGCATATAAATTTGTTAATTCGCATTGGAACTTGATTTAAAAGTACCTGTCTGATAGATAAAACTTGTATAGTTGATATTATGTGTGTGGAAGCTTTTAATTTTTAATAGTAACAAGCCACTCTCCCCCCCGCCCCAAAAAAAAACATTTTAATAATAAATTTGTTAGTACTTTTCACATTTGGTAGGTTACATAAATGTTTTGACTATTGTGCTAATTTTTACTAAACTAACAATTTGTTTAATCACTTAATTATGTATTTAAACAATAATTCATAAGTGAATACAATCTTAAAACTTTTTTGTGAAACAAAACGTTTTGAAAGCGTGTTGACTCATTTGTTTATTTTATTAGCCCTTCCCTCAAATCACTACATCATTGACAGCAATAATATAGTTAGCGTTGGACTTTGACCTGTGTGACAGCAGCAGCAGCACTCATAATTTTTTTTATATATATAATTCTGGATGTCAAACTTTGTCAAAGGCTTGGGTTATATCAAGGAAAGCTGCTGAACAGTATATTTGATTCAAATGCCTGGAGGATTTGTTCGACAACTCGATCTACTTGTTAGATAGTAGTATGTTCGTCTCAAAATCCGAATTGATTATCTGGAATCAATTCGTGTTTATCAATCAGGGGATTTAGTTTTTTGAGTAGTAGTGTTTCAAATACTTTTGACGGCAGTGACAACAAACTGATAAGGCGATAGGATCTTACTTTCTCCTGTGGTTCACCCGGCTTTGCTATAAGGATAATTTGTGGCACTTTCCATTGAGATGGGAAGTAGGATGTTCGTATTATAGAGTTGCAAATTTTTGTCAGTAGTTTGAAACCTTTCCCTGAAAGTTCTTCGATGAGCCTATTTTCAACCTCCTTATTGGTAGGTTTAGTTAGTCTGAAACATTGAGTTATTCCTTAATCGTGTTTTTTTTATTTTGAATAAACGATGAATATTTCAGTTTTCTCGTTAATACTTCTGGCCCAACTACCTTGATTTATCCCGATAGGTGGTACTTTCTGTTGAAGATACTTTATGTGCTTATTGACACGCCAGAATAATCTGCTACCTTTGCTTTACAAGAACAAGACTTTCTAAGTAGGCTTGAAATGTTTGATTTTTTGAGATATTAGGGTATATTCGTCAGTTTCGTGCTGCTTTTTTGAAACTATTTTTGTCGATGGATGAGCGGACATCTTTCCATATTCTGCAAAACCTCCATTCTTTAACAATCTCTCGTTTAACAATTATTGGTAAGGACTTGGTTGATTTTAGTATAACTAAATATAGCGCAAAATCACACAAGGATAGAACACTGTTTAGATTTCTCGTCGGACCATTCATCATTTTTAGTCACGTTAAGTACTATAATGTTTTACATACGTAGGTCTCCTAATCTTCACAACAAAAGAACTGGATCTCATTTAGAAAATTAAAAAGTAAAAAAACAACTTAAACATAATCCTTAAAACCAAAGAAAACATTGTTGGGACTGCAGAATACCTAAATGAAACGAAACAGTGTGTAGCTTGAGAATTGACACTTGAATTAGTTTCCAAATAAACCCAACATTGCAAAATTTTCTTTATATCTGTGGACCAATAAAGAAATAGTGGTGCCTAAATCTTTTTATTGGTGCTTAGTGTTTTAATTCCCGCCAGCGATAGTGTTTTTCAAGAGTACTGAAGGAAAGTAGCATGCAGATATCATAATTAGACCTATCCAATCTTGAACTATAACGCTTGTCGCTTGTATGCACTAGTGCTAATATTTATTTAACTCGTGATGTCTTATGGAACTTTTAATAATAAAAACTTTGTGCTTGGTGTCGTAGATAGTGAAACTTGATATTTTAAAGTAGCTCCTATTGATTGAGTTTCAAATACAAGTGTAAGTTGCAGTGGGTAATAGATGCCTAAAGTCGTGACTCTAATTGGTCAAGCTGTTAGTGTTTTAGGCTGCCATTTTTGGTGGCTATAATTATTAGAAAGATCAGCATTATTTTTATATGTTTACCTAATTTGAGCATTAGTTGTTTTAGTCTGCCCATACTGGTAATCATAGATTGTGTCGATGAGAGGGCACTTGATGTATGTTTGCGGTTGGTGGAGCGGGTAAAAGTCTTGAATTGATACTGCTTATCAGCTCTAATTGAGCTTTACTTGTTTGTGTGGGACGTAACTGTAAACATTTTTTATTTTGTTTTTTCTTGTAGATTTTAGTACCCTTATTGTTGCTGGGTAGGCTTTGTTATCTAGCTCTGGTTGGTTGCGGTTAACACATCTTTGCTTTACAAACGCCGATCCGCGAGTCAGTTATATATTTTAATGGGCATCAGACCGAATCTAACTGCATTTACATAATAATTTTAATACAAAAAATGTTTAAAATGCAACGATGTTTTGCAGACTATTATTACATCATTACATATATTTAAGACAACTGTTTGTATTCAATATATCGGTCACAACAATCGAAGGTCATTGACTTTAAACGTTACCTTAGTTACCGTTAGGTGTTAAGGGAGTTCAAACAAAATTCCATTCAAATACAAAATACAACCATTACTCATTACGTATGTTTAAGACGACTCTTTGTATTCATATGTATCGAAGGTCATTGACTTTAAACGTTTTTAGTTCATATTTAAGGTTTTATATATTAAAATACATACGAGATTTTTCCTAGTAGTAGATAATAATGCTGCAAACGCAACATATTCACAAAAAACGTGCCGCTAACACAAAAGCCAGGGCATTATATTTTCCTATCATAAATGAAAAATAATCTATCTCAATTATTTCAATTACAACAACAATGCTAAAGCCAATTTTTCTCACTAAATAGTAATGTTTCGAACCAAGACTGGACCACAGTAAAGTAAAAAAAAAGAGCTGGTTATTCGTACAGTAGTCAAAATTTTACATTTACCTATTTAAAACAAATTTCAAGATCTCGCATATAAAGAATCATAAGTAGTTTAGAAAGCGCCCATTTTAAGTGTTCAAGTTATAAAATCAATTATAGATATAATAGAAAAGGTAGCAAGAGATAACTATAATTGTAAAATAATAGGCATAAATACAAAAAAAGTTTTCAGTTAAAAGTACGAACCATACAGAAAAATTATAAGATGCTTATAAATCAATTAAAAAGTAATTTCAAGTTAGTATCAAAAAACATGAATTATTATATAAAATGGCACTAAAGCTAGGAGAGAAAGTAAAGCTTACAAAGTCGGAAATATATACAATACGTCTAAAAAACAGAACAACGAAACAACCAATCTTAATGTTTTACGTAGATCTAAAGAAAACCAATATAAACATTTACTAGCTCCTTACTGAATTGCAAAGTGACACTTTAACCTACTCACAAAATGAAAAGAATAGTACAATAGGCTCGTTATAAATACGTAGGTCACAGCAAAGCATACTGCTCTAGACCCTTCTAATGTGTAAAATGCGGTCAAGCTTACTATATCTCGACATATACTAAGAGTAAAAATATAAAACCTTTTGTACTTTTTGTACCGTATGTAACGGAAAACATACAGTAAATTATAAAGGTTTTCCAAAGTATAAAGAAGCATATAACGCCAGGTACTCTCCTCTATAAGAAAAATGAGCTCCAGGTACAACTCATACAATCCCAATAAAATACAACAACCAATTTTACATCAGGTTCCAAAAAATCACTTCAGGAGTTTAGTATTCAAAAATCATCTCAGAAAATAATTAGCCAAACTAAACTAATGGCACATGGTAACAGTCATTAAACTTACAGCAGCGATCTCTCGAATGTCTGGAATAACTGAGGTGCATTGCCAAAGGACAACGCCTAATAAAAGTCATATACTATTGTTATAAACCAATTACTCAATGTTCCAATTCGATCATATTGTAATGTTACTTAGAAATAAAAAAAAAATTAAACATAATTTTTATTTTTAAAAATTTAGTTTTGGAATTACTACAATTGAATTGAAATAAGAGCAAGGTTTCTGACGATATACTTATTTTTTTTAAATAAATAAACCGGTTTTTATTTGTAAAACCACTTTATCGATTATATAGTGCTTTACGTAACTTTGGTCCTTTTTCAGTACCTGGAAGTCAATTTTTGTAAATCTTCCCACAAAAAGCAAGACAGAAATTATATAATAATAATAATAAAATTAAACCATTGATTAGATTGTTACTTCATTTCCGATTTTAACTATTAGAATAGTTAACAGTATATTATAAAAATATAATCCACCACACCCACTGCAGAAAAAAATGTTATAATCTAATCTAGGCCCAGTAATTTCCAAATTATTTGAAAAAATTGTGTACACCCTTACGTGACCAATTTTTGAAATTAACGATGACCGACAGGGTTTCATCAAACTAAATCAATTTTAAATAACTTAGTAACATTTTAATACAATTTATTAAATTTCTTTATATATAAAAGGACAAGTGAATGCTATTTACATCGATTTTAGTAAAGCTTTTGATAGGGTAAGTACAGATTACTTAAATGATAGGATCCAAATTGTACCTACAGATAGTTCTTACTTAAAAAGTTATAATGTATTATCAGATGTTTCCCAATGAGACTATTTGCCTATTACGCTAAAGTACAATTTAACCAAAAGGAATTCCGCATCTTAAAATACTTTTTAATTTTATACTCACCTTCAAAGAGTGTAGTATACGTTTTTTCGTTAACAAATGTTTAATTTCAAAATATTGATTATTTAAAAACTATTTTGTTCGCTAGTAAGGTCTGTTCTTGAATTTAATTCTCCAGCTCCTGGTCTCTTAAATAAAAAATTTACTTTGACACTTTAGCAAGTTATAGGCTATAAATGAACTATATTATTAATTCACACTCTAGAACATAGAAGAATTATTAATGATGTGCGTTTTTTACTTAAGTTGCTAATTAATACTCCATGTTACACAGTTTTAATGTCATTGAGTAAAATGATATTCATGTTGCTAGAAAAGGAAGCAGATATTGTTATTATTATTATTATTTAAAAAAACAAATAGAAATGCAAGTGCACGTATTAAGGAAGTTTTAGGTTCAAAAACTTATAAATTAGAAAGTACATAAATTATTGTGGTGATGACAATAGGAACTAGTATGTGTTTTTCTTCTGGTAATGTTGTTTTACGAGGTGCACTTAAAGTTCTAAGGTCTTCAAATATTTTTCTAAAAAGTATTTAATCAAGAAAATTAAAACTTCTGTTACTTTTCAACGTAATCTCTGTCTAGACCTACACATTTTTCACAACGTCAACGCCATGATTCCATGGCTTCTGAGAACACTTCATTAGGGTTGTGTTTTGCCCATTGGAAAATCGCTGCGGCTAAAATGAGCGGCTACTGAGAGTATTCTTCATGGCGGCATTACGTGTCAATATATCGTGAGACATTGCCACCCGCGCAGCCTTCTATTTGTCAGTTAGCATACGTGGGACTCGCCTTGAAAAAACTTGCCACATTTTCAGGTCATCATGCAAAGTGGACAACAAAATTCCAAGTTTAGAGACGATATCACGCACACCTAATCGACGGTCATCCATAGCAACTTGCTCCACTCGTGCAATTATGGTTTCGGTCGGTCTCGTTCGTCGCCGAGGTTGCTTCGGTTCATTGTCACACAACTCTCGATCTTATTTAAACTTTTACATCTACGAACGCACATTTTCAACATTTATAACGCCTTCCAGTATGCCTTACTCAATTGGCAATGAATTTCGATAGGCGTTTCGCCACGCAACAGGAGAAAACGGATGATTACACGTTGTTTTTGAACACTAAAAGTCGCCATTTGAAGTATTCAGAACAACACTCACTGCAATCATGTAATTTGACTTATGTATATTGTATGGGACTGCCGTCTTTATTACAAAATCAGAAATATTTTCTGCGTTTTCTAAAATTAACCGCATCTTTCTGCTTGCTCTCACCGCTGAGAAAAATTTTTGAGACCTTAGAACTTAAACGCATCTTGTATAACGTTAGCAACAAATTTACTTCACACTTTTCTATCTCTATCTGAGATATATCTATCTGAGCAAATCTGTCAAATGTTTTAAGTTTTTGACGATGATATCTTTATTTATAGTTTGCTAATAGAAATAGTATACAATATAATATATGTAATAATATGCATTGCAACAGCAAAAATACATTTTCTAAAAAGGGTTACAAATTAATATTTGAGCAAAATTATAGAAATAATGTAAAAATTTATATTTTAGCTATTATAGGTATTTTTGTATAACCGTCTAACAAAAAATGCGAAAAATATATAAAATTAAGAACACTAATAATTTATGAAACAAAAAGGGAAATTTGAATGAATTAAAATAAAAAAATGTAATATAAAGATATTTATTTGGAAAAATAAAGATGTGAAAATATCTTCCAGGATTAAACCTTTATTCTAAGATGTACGGCGCTCACAAAGATTACTTACATCAAATATAATATAGGACAAATAGCACCATCTGCAGAGAGATAAGACCAAAACAAATTTAATAACTCGTACAAAATTTATATATTTTACCCAATTAACACGCTATACAAATTCGCATTAAAAATAACATGCGTTCAGCGCAATTAAGTAGATTTCCCATTTAGTGCTTCCACAAATATATGAACTAACTATGTCACTTGTAGCTTGAATAAACACTTTGATTAAAATTAGTCATCTGCAAATGCTTAGCTCTAATTTACAATTAAACGGCCCTTGTGAATTTAGCTGTGCATCGGACGATTGATTTATGAGATACGTAACCGTCCCCAAATCAAAGTCGCCGGACTTCCATAACGCAACTGCGTGTTTGAAGTCCTAAAAGCCCGACTTGTCTGGAGAATTTAAATAAAATATTTTGCAAGGGGATTCGATTAAAATACGAAGGCATTTTTTCTCAAGCTCCGATAGGGCATTACATAAAAACAAGTGTGAATAATAAAATGGTTTTATTATCAGCAGTTAAGTACAGTCATGGTTAGTTTTCCACATGGTCATCGTAAACATTGAGACATCTTTCATACCGGCGAATGAGTTTTCCGATACCTTTTTCATAGAAGGTTGCCACCAGCCTGTTGAAATAGGTCTCCACGGCGTCTTGAAGGTCGTTGCTGTGGAAGCGCTGTCTTCCCAGGCCTCTCATCAGGTCTCAAAAAAGGTGAAAGTCACTCGGCACTAGGTCTGAGCTGTACACCGGGCGATCAAACACTTTACTATTAAAATTGTGCAAAAAGCTGTTTGCTTACCACAGTAGCATGCGATCGTGAGTTGTCATGGACCAAAACAATTCCAGAAAAGAACATGCCTCTTCTTTTGTTCTGAATTGCTTTCTGCAGTCGCGTAATGTCTGACAATACCCGTTTGCATAATCGTAGTTTCTGGTTCCATAAACTCCACGAACAGCACACCTTTCTGATTCCAGAAAACGGTAACCATAGTCTTTCTTTTCGATTCTGGATTGCCATAAGGAATCTAAGTTTTATCTCCTGTGGCTATTGATTTTAAAAACTCTTTCCCTTCATCAGCGTAATGTGTAAGAAAAATGAAGTCTGATACCATACGCGTTTTGTGGTCCTTAGGCAACATTTTGGGAACCCAATGTGCACAAAGTTTTCGGTAGTGTTCCGTTACGATCGTGTACAGAGCTGAGCTTGAAATGTCCGAAAAATCTACAGACAATTACAAACAGTAAATCTCCGTCTCTTTCAAACCACTTGATCAACTCGCTAAACTTGTGTCCACGTTTACCATCATAAACATTGGTTCGGTAATCTTTAAATTTTATACAGCGTTCTCGCACAACACCATCAGTCATAAAGTTTGCACCCTAAACTCAGATAATTCTCCGATAAATTTGCTGCGCTATTTCCTTCTGTCTGTAGGAAAGAAATAACGCTGCGCAACTTGCGCAGTAGAAGAATCAATCATGCCGGCCATGTTTTTGAGCCTGCAGCGTAGCTCTAACTGATGATTTTGGCTTGGTAGCGACAGGTGTTACGGCGGGAAAGCTGCGCAGTAGGGCAGTTCGCAGATACGCTTTGTATCGCCCGAGTGGTCGTTTAGCAGCGCTATCGGAAGTAAGACATATAGTCTTCTTATGTACAGCACAACTACTGTTTAATAAACTGAAGAGGTCTAGGAAGACCTATTTTATTTTAATTAAATTCCTTTAGGACCTTATTGTTTCCATGTCTTTATCAAGTCATTTATGTATAAGTTAAAGAGGATAGATTATAAACAACACCCCTGGTTGCTGCTTCAATTTTTATTTTAGTATTATGATAAAAACATTTATTGCTTGTATTTTTACTTTCTTTCTTTAAATGTTTTAAAATCTTACAGGCAGTTTCTTGACGTCTGTAATCCTCACCTTCTATTTTAGTTACATAGTTGTTCCAGCACGTACGATGGACATGTGCTTGAGCACACTTTTATTTATATATTCGCTTATTATCTTCTGCTCGCCTATTCAAATAATAGTAGTAGTAAGCTTGGTTTTTTTTATTGACTAGGTCTTGTAATTTTTCATTCCATTTTTTAGGCCCTTTGCTCGGATAGTTTTTAGATTTTTGTTCTAATACTTCTCTTGTTTTATATAGATTTAGTTTTAGGTTTTTCCATTATTCTTCTATGTCATCACTAGCATTGTTACAAATAATTCTTGAGCCTTGATTAATAAATATATTTAATATTCTTGTCCTGTAGAAAATTTGTGTGTTTTTAACAGCATTTGCGTTCGTTTTTAGTGTATTTAGTTTTTTAGCCCCTAGATAGCCGTTTTAATTTATTTTCACTTCTCTCTAATCGTGAGTATACATTTTTCCTCAGTCTAATTTTTAAAGAAATGCGGATTATACATTAATCCTCTTGGGCTAGCGGTTTTAAGTAGTTTTTTGATATTTTGAAGCATAAAATCTGTATATTTTTGTATTAAGTAAAGCGTAAAATCAATGCTTTAAGGTTTATAGCCTTTTACTCTCCTTAGGATTGCTGTGCATGGTAAAGAACCACATCCAACTTGAGATGTTCCTATTTAGCATAACACAACGGATTTAAATCTAGATCTAGACCAGAGAAAGTCGATAAAAAGTATTCTTAACGTAAAGCCGATATCCTCATTTAAGAGATTTTTAAAATTTCTTGAACAATCAACATTAACCCCGGAAAGAATAGATTTTATGACAAAAAGACCTAGAAAAAATTCAGAGAGATAACTAAATTTTTAAAAATTGCAATATTATATATTGTATTTCCAGAGTCAAAGAAAAAAGGCACAGGCACCATGAATATTAAGGAAAATGGCATTTCGCAAACTACTAGAGCAAAAAAGAAGTAGCTATTATGAAAAATCAGGTATGGAAAGCGTGATCCGAAGTTATGACTATATAAACGAAAAAAGAATCCGCCTTAGTAAATATCTGTCATATAAACAATCAGTTAATAAATATTCCAGAACTAATATATTACTATAAATAACAAACTAGGAAAAGAATCGTTGTATAAACATAAATAGTTGAAGTTTTCTTAAAAGCATACAATCATCTGATATTTTAAATGTTGGGGACCAATATGAAGATGGAAACTACAACCTCGTTGTGTAATAGTTGTATCAGAATTCTATCATATATAATAGTATCAGTTTTAACAATTTTTAAATGCTTTTACATAAATTACAGTTCTGTTCCATAAAACGTTGTCTTCAAATAAAGAATAAAATTTTATGTTTTTTTTAGAACGGTATTGGTCATATATACCAATACTCATACAAACCGTCAACCAGTACATTAATTTTCCAGACATCACAAAAATAAATTTTATCACAGGAGGAGCAGTTAAACTGCACGCTTTTAAGAAGCTTGTGGGGTGGAGATGTGTGTGGGAAGAGAAGTAGTAACCTTTACATTCCGCACAGTTTAAAGTTTAGTAACCATGCAGCATTTAGAAAATGCTCAAAGGTACGACCACAATGCGCGTTTCGCCTACATTTTCATCTTTTGCCTCGTACTCCTGTTCCAAGTAGATAACTTTCTTTTTTGTTTGAGCTAACAACTTACGTACAACGAATCAAACAATAAGAAGAAGAGGTGGTAGTGCAAGAACTGTTAGGACCTCCGAGAATGTGGAGGCTGTACGAGTAGCGATTACAAAAAGCTCTTAAAAATCTGCCAGGCGTCACAACGTTGCTCTCGGACTTTCGATTCGAGGAGAATTTTGCATGATAACTTACACCTACACTCGTATAAAATGTAAATAGTTCATGCTTTGAACCCCGGAGATTATCCTATCTGCGTTGCTTGAGCACAGCTCATTCATAATCTGTGGATGGGCGATGAAGCTTGTTTCCACCTCAGTGGGTTTGTCAATAAACACAATTTTCGCTAACGGGCTGTTGCCTCAACAATTTTACGAACGGTCCCTCTATTCGGCGAAAGTTAGTCTGATGTGCAATCTTTTCGAATGAAATAATTGGCCCGTACTTTTTCGAGAATGATGATGGCCACGCAGTTACTGTAACATCAGCGCGCTATATTCAAATGCTGGAACCTGCCTTAATATAAAATTTGAACAATTTTCTGTGAATGAGTCCACTCGTTTCCAACAAGATGGAGCAATTAGTCGCACAGCCAAATGAACTTTCTGAAAAACCTTTTCCCCCTTATCAGTAGGATTGGAGATGTTCAATAGCCTCCAAAATCGCTAGACCTGAACTTCTGTCATTATTTTTTAAGGGAATATCTTAAGTCAAAGGTTTTTGAGATTTACCCAGCAGCTATACTGGGCTTAAAAGTGCGGTTTAAAAAAGAAGTTCGAGCATTAACACCCAAGGTACCAAGACGTGTCAGTGAGAATTTCTGTGTGAGACTAATGTGTACAAAATGATGGTCGATATCTTCCTACAGTGATATTCAAAAAGTGAAACTTTTTTACTTTTACACAAATTTTCTTTTGTACTCTTAACACATGTTGCAATAAATAAAAAAGAAAAAAATTTTTTTTTATCTATAAATAGTGCGGTTTGACTGCCCCGCTCTGTATTACTTATCATACATTTTTCTTCCAAATTTTAAATAATCACAGGTTCCGTGCTTGTTAAAATTTTTCAAGCACAAAATCTGCGAAATTTTTGCTGCCATTCTGCACCTGTACCATTAAATTACCCAATCGTAATATGAGCTAATCAGCAGTTAAACTTTATTATTGCAAATATTTTTTATGCTAATGTAGTATTATTATTTGGAAAAATATTTGCAATTACTAGGTCACTTTTAAACTACTGTACAGCAATAAAACGATGAAATAGTGGTTTAGAACTAAAAAATATATAATTTCAAAGAAAAAATTTATTACTAACTTGCCGTATTATAGTCTTCTAGTGTGGCCACAAAAAGATTGATATAAATCTGTGTTTTATTGAACTACAAGGTAATATACAAAGAATTTCTTTATCCGAAGAGATATGCCCAATAGAAAGAATACTACTACTTGAGAAAATGGAAGCAAACATTTAATTGACATAACATCTTACATTTAATAAAATAATTTTGAGAGTATGAAGAATTATAATTATTTTTGAATTATTAAAATTATTTTAAAATGAATTTGTTA
This sequence comes from Sinelater perroti, assembly GCA_036346155.1. Taxonomy (NCBI): domain Eukaryota; kingdom Metazoa; phylum Arthropoda; class Insecta; order Coleoptera; family Elateridae; genus Sinelater; species Sinelater perroti. The sequence goes on from JARFIY010000143.1 coordinate 27,439,046, forward strand.
TCTTTATCTTTAAAATGTGAACGATTAAGTATGACAAAAAAGTTATTAAACTGATTCCAGAAAATGAGTTTAATTGAAGATGTTACAGTATTTTTAATACTTACAAAATACTTTAAGCTGTGCGTGAGGCATAGAAACAAAAAAAAAACTGGACAAAGTAAGAACCAGACTATAGAGAGGTTTACGCACTAGCAACGAAACATGACTTAGCGCAATATTGTGATGAGGAAGTGTTTGCGATATCCGGATAAACACGCGTGACTCCTTCAGCCGTTTAAGCACTCAAAGTGCAGCGTTGATCGTTTGTCCGCGTAGTATAAACTCCTTAATAACAACACCTTTAGCGTCAAAAAGGACAAAGATCGTTGCTTTCATCTTTGATTTGCTTATTTGTATGTCCGGATCGTACACAAAAACCCACGTTTTATTACCACTTATCACTTTTCCTCAAAAATTAGGCTCACTTCTCATGCGGTCCAAAAGCTCACGAGAAATCGATAAACGGGTTTTCTTCTGTTTGTCGATTAAAATTTTAGGAACTAATTTAGCACATTTTTTTTATCTGCAATTTCGTCGCGACGATGTCACGCACTATAGATTTTAGAAGTCCTACTTGATCTGCTACACATTCTGTAATGTTCATCATGAAGTCCTCTCTTTTTTTTTTTGAATGCTTTGTTCCATGTAAATACGATTTATGCAAAGTTTAATGGCATAACGCTGATCGACATCACACTGCTTTTTACCCATGACACCACCCTCAAACAGCTGTTTATTTCCCAAACGATCCGAATTCTGTGAGAGTTTAAAGTCAAATGAATCGTTTACTTGACATTCTCCACCAACCATCAGGCCTAAAAACTCCACCCATCGTCCCTTCTGTATGGAACAAGAAAATCAGTCTTGTTACTTTTCGGACGTAATTTGTCAGATTAAAATAATTTAAAAGAATGTAGAAATACATACAAGAGTCATTCAATAATTAAAGAGACAAATTGGAGTGGCGAAAAGACTGTTGATAGTACAAGTTTGATACATTTAGGATCTTAAGTTGACCTCACTGGGATGAGTTCTAATCAGCTGATTGATCAACATTGCTCTGTTTATAACCTTAAAATTAAGTTAAACGATGTCGGGTCTTCTTGAAAATTCCACGTTCTGTGATTCGTTTTTTGATTGCTGATGGTGAAAACCCAGCTAATGTATACACTAGAATGACCAAAGTGTATGGTGAAAGTTGTATGAACAGTTCAAAAATGGTCGAGAATCAGTATCTGACGAACAGCGTTCTGGCCGGCTTATTGAAGTTTCAACTTCCTCACTTGAAACTCGAATTGATGACATTATTTTTAACAGCCAATACTACTCAGATAAGCTTTTGAAGAAGGTGAAGCCAGCCATGAGAGAGAAATTTATGGGAAATTGGCTCCGACACCAAGACAAAGAGTTCTTTGCAGCCGGTATAAAAAAGCTAGTAACCCGTTGGGACAAGTGCATAAATGATGATGGGGATTATGTTGAAAAGTAGGAAAAGTCTTATTTTGTAGAAATAAACAGTTTTTTCTCCAGATCAGTTTGACTCTTTAATTATTTAATGACCCTCGTATAAAAACGGAATATTGTAAATAAAAAGTTTGTTGCTGTAATAATTTTAGAACTATTCAAAAGTAAATCACTTGCATATCACACAAATTGCAACTAATAATTGTTTTAAGGCAAAATATCACAAAACATTTATTTTTATCTGGTTTTGATAGTCCGAGAAAGCCCTAAAAATGCTTAACTGGAATTAACCTCTAATACTCTCTATAAGCAGATGTCCTCATTGCATTAACATTACAGAGTGATCCAAATTGGACTTCAGGATGTTTTCCTAAATAACACAAAATGTTGGGACAATCCTAATTTTATTGCTATCAGTGTAAAGACCAATCGATGCCACCCATCTGCAAGATGATACAAACAGGGCATTTGCTTTGAAGTAAAGTAAATCTTTTATGTGCTGTATGACATATGACTCCATCTTGTTGAAACCACATGTCACTCAAGTTCAAATCGTTCGCTTAATTAAAAGAAAGATTATTTAGCGTCTCCTGATAGCGTACACCATTGACAAGCTTCTTTCTTAGAAAAGGACGGGCTAACATTTCATCCAGCTTACAACGCACACCAAACAGTGAGTTTCTGTAAATGCATTGATTTTTCGTGAGTAGTACTTGAATTTTCATTACCCCAAATGCTACTGTTTTGACGATTCACAAAGCCATTTAAAGAAAAATAAACTTCGTCGTTCAATGCGAGTTTTTTTTTTGCTAAAATTAGCATCGATAGCCATGTTCTTTAAAACCCAATTCACAAATATGCGGCGTTTCTAGTGGTATTTGTTGGATTATGCAATGTGTTTAGATAGCAACTACATGGTTTGTCCAGAAATCATTAGAAATAGGTCAAAAAAAACAGAAATATTGTAGGTAATAGTTTATTTCTTTAAAACTCTTCAAGTTAGTTTCCTTCTGCATCTACACAGCGTTTTTAGTGACTTTGTCAAGCTTTCAAGGCTTTCTGAGATCCGGAAACTAAAATGCTGTTTAAGGCTTTGGTCACGGCGGTTTCAACCCTTTCCATTGACCCAAAACGGGTTTTTTCAGGCTGAATTTGAGTTTCGGAAACAAAAAAAGTCGAGCGGGGCCAAGTCCGGGCTGTACGGTGATTGGGGTAACGTTGCCACGTTGTGCTTAGTCAAAAAGTCTTCAGTCACAATTTTATGCACTACAGTTTTTGATAAATTCAACTCCTGTGTTATCAATCGAACACTTAAACGCCAATTAGAGTTCAAAAATTGTTTTATTTTTGCCAAATTTTTATCATTATGACTCGTTGACGGGTGTCTTTTGCTTTTTTCATCTTTCACAGCGCTTCTCTTCCCTTACGAAACATCTTGTCCTATCCAAAAATTTTCGTTTTTGACATGGCTTCCTTTCCGTGGATTTTTCTTATCAGGTTCAAAGTCTTGATGCCGGATTTTTTTTAGTTTGACACAAAACTTCATTGCATAACGTTGCTCTAACGTACGCTGCATGTCGAGTCCGTGACGCGTCACCAAAACACGGTTTGCGGTAAGCGCAATTCTCACTCTCTCGAGGCTCGGAGACAAGTGAGCCGGGTCGCAATCTTTACCTAAGACATCCCCCCCCCCACCGAAAACCACATCCCTCTAGCCCTTTTGCTTAGCTAAAAAAATTATTCCCAGACAAACGGCGCATATATTTAATGCAAACGTCCAACGTTCACAGAACGCGTGCACAATTTAAATACTAAAGTTCCATTTTTAAATCACTATATAGTTTAAAACTTTTTAAACTTTAAAACAATTAACTACTGTTAAAAATTATTTTTTTTATTATTTCTTAAGAGTCTTGCTTCGACCGCTTTAAAGTGGTAAATTTTATATATTGTAAAGTATTAGATATTTGTCACCTGAAAAATAATTTTTTAACATATTCAAATTCAAATTAAGACCAGAGGAAATGCATCAAGGTTGCTGTAGATATTCTATAATAACTGAGACACACTAACTTATAAAAAATTAACCAGCAAAATTAGTCCTTCCTTTTGCTACTAAAGGAGAAGGATATTGCACTTTGTGCTTTGGAAAATAACGAGCTACATAAAAAGAGCACGTGTTAGAGAGCGCACGTACGCTAGTGCCAGCTGCATGGGCACCAGCTGCGATGGACGGCTTTACAACTAGAATATTAAATCTCGCTCCGGGGTTGGAGTAGTGCTGAATATGCACGAGTCCGAATAGAACCCAAATATTTGGAAAATCTTGAATAAAATAAAATTGCTGACTAAGGGAGACAGGTTGGTACCAGGGTGGCTCAATAATTGCTACACAAGATATCACTACTACTGTACAGCCCCAAATGTTAAATTTTGCATCAATTGATTTAAATAAACGCGTAAGATTTCTTGCATTACATAACGGGTAAGAAAAATATGTATTTTAAAAACCAAAACGGACACATTAAAGCTATTAAAAGAGAATTAAGAAAATTAAAAAAAATTGTCTTTGTGTAGTCACCTATATGTAGCAAAAGAATAAAAATAATTACAGTTACACTTATCAAGGTTTATAATGTTTTTTTTTCAAAAGTAATATGTTTTATATATGACAATATTACGATTTACCGTACTGTAACACATTGTTCTACAAACTGATAAGAAATTCTTTTACAAAATCGAGTAGCCTACAATTTTCAGAACTTCACATAAATTTCTTAAAATTTTAAACATTACCTTTCCCCAAATTAGGAAAATAGTATACTTAAGCAATAACTTCAGACTATACGAGGGTAAGGTGAAAAGTTCTCGACCTGACACAGAGATGGTGTTGCAATCGGCAAACAATTATGTTTCCTGCTTGGGTGCATGTGTCATTAGTTCGTCTGACTAGTTTCAACTTGTTCGCTCAAGTAGTTTGTTTACACGAATTTTTTTAGTAAACATGTTCCATGTTTTTTGTTAAAATAGATAAACTTGAATATCATGCGGATATAAAATTCTTTGTTTTGGATGGATTAACCCAAGGAAATTCACCCGAAGTTAACAAAAGTTTACGGGAACTCTGCTCCTTCCATGTTAACTGTTAAAAAGTGGGCAGCTGAATTTAAACGTGGTCGTACAACCTCGAACATGACCCACGTGAATGACGGCCAAAAACCGCAACCACACCGGAAACCATCGAAAAAGTGCATGATATCGTGTTGGACGATAGGCTAATGAAGGTAAGTGAGATAGCTGAGGCTGTGGGGATATCGGAAGAAAGGATGAGAAACATCTTGCACGAAGAATTATGGATGCGAAAGCTCTGAGAAGATGGGTGTCGCATTTGCTGAATTATAATCAAAAGCAAATGCGCAAACGATTTTCGCAGCAATCTTTGGACCGATTTAACAGGAATCCGACCAATTTTGTGCGGCGATTTGTCACCATGGATGAGACACGGGTCCACCACCACACGTCAGAAATGAAACAGCAGTCCAAGCAGTGGGTGGAAGCCGGTGGTTCAGCGCCAAAGAATGCGAAGTCGATCACATCTGCTGGAAAGGTGGCCAGCGTGTTTCGGGATGCGAAAAGGATCCTGTTAATTGATTATCTTGCAGAAGGCAGAACAATTACAGGCGAATATTACTCCAAAAACCGCCAGAACAGGCCTGGCTTGAAGAAGAAAAAAATCATCTTTCACCAGGACAACGCACCTGCGTTGGCGATGGGAAAACTGCGGGATTTGGGGTATGATTTGCTCGGCCATCCCCCCTATTCTCCTGATTCGGTACTCTCAGACTTCCATCTGTTCCCAAACTTAAAAAAATTTGTTTCTGGAAAGCGCTTCGCTTCCAATGAAGAAGTTGATGAATATTTTCACAATCTGCCAGATTCTCACTTCCGAGAAGGAATACTGAAAGGCGCTGGATCAAGTGTCTTGAAGTCAAGGGAGATTATGTAGAAAAATAAAATCATTTTTTAACTGAAAGTCGCAGTCTTTCATTGTCAGGCCGAAAACTTTTCATCTTACCTCGTATTTTATAGTACTGAAGGATAAATAGTACAGTCATTATAGAACACGATACCATATATTCCACTTTGTTTTTTTGTAACACCCTGAAAGAAATTCGTTCTTTTCTGATAAATAATAAAATCATTGCTGCGGTCGTATACGGTTTGTCTGAAAAGTATTGGGAATAATTTTCTAGACAACCAGAAGTACTAGGGGGCGTGAGTTTTGGCAGTTGCCCCCGAGCTTTGAGAGAGTGAGGATCGCGGTTTCCGCAAACCGTGTTTTGGTTTTGCGCCACGGACTTGACATACAGCGTAAGTTTGAGCAACGTATGTGGTAAAGTTTTTTGCCAAACTTAAAATATTCGGCATCGAGAATTTGAACCTGATAAAGGAAGCCCACGGGGAGACCATCATGTTAAAAACGAGGATTTTGGAAGAGGTCCGTCAACGAACCGTAGTAATAAAGATTTGGTGAAAGTGAAACAATTTTGGACTCGAATTTGTGCTCGAACGCCTGCGAAAAAGGGTTGTTCGCGTTCAAAAAGAGATCGTCTAAACCCCACACCTTGACAACGCGCCCAGCCACACGTCACTACTTGTGAGGGAATTTTTGGCCAAGCACAACGCGGAAACGTTGCCTTAAACGCCCACAACCCAGACTTGGTCCCGCCCAATTTATTATGTTTCTAAAACTCAAATCCGGTCTGACAGGAATCTGTTTTGGGATGGTGGAAAGGGTCTAAACCGCCGTAACTAGGGCCATAAATAGCATTTTAATTTCCGAATTTCAGAAAGCTTTGAAAGCGTGGCAGGCACGCTGAAAATGCCTGTAGATGCAAGAAGAGGCTGTTTTGAAGAATTTTAAAGAAATAAACGATTAACTAAAATACCTTTGTTTTTATTGAATTATTCTCGATACTTTCCGGACAAACCACTGTATTACTTTGTTCAAAAGGTGACTTTAATTGAAACTTCTGCGAAAGTCGTAATTAAAAAAAAACTTTTTATATTGATAAAATCTTCAGTGATATTTTCTACTATTTTCAGTTTGTTATATCAAGTAGTTTATAAGTTATAGCAATTTATTTATATTATATTTATGTCTTTTTCTATTTTTCAAATGTTTAATATTGTTAAACAAACTAGCATTAATCAATTATTTGTTTGTCGAGCAATTTTTCTAGTTGGCAGGGTAATTACTTTCACTAAACGTAATATATTTTTAAATCATATTTTATATATTTGTAAGAATTGTTAAAATACATTTTAAAATGACCATATGGTTAACATCTCTTACACTATGTTGGTTTAGAAACTTTATTCATATTTTAATGAAGCAGAACCTGTATCGTGAAGACCTCTAAAAATATATATTCTTTCGGCGGTAAAGTACTAACTTCACCGCCGAAGAATGTTTTTCGACCTTCTCTGGTTTAGATCCATTGTGTTCCATACAAACATAGGCACCTCGAGAAGGATGTAGCTTTTCATCACGCACGATGTTCTTGGATAGGGAGAGGTTGTGGACCTTAAGGCAACTATATTTGCTTTACCTAGTACCGGTAGTAAATTGAATCAACAATATAAGACAATGATGGAATGAACACATCGATAGAATGGACGACATGCGTATAATAAAAGTACCGAGAGATAGCTTTGCAGTAGAAAGAAGATTAGGTCGACCCAAAAAGCGCTGCAGTGGTTAAAAAACAAACAGAATTATCTATAATGAAGAAGAATAAGAAGAACTGTAAATTTTATAAGTTTCTTTTGACGACTTTATGTGCAAGTGTGATCTTTAAGCTTTAAGCGTTGATTTTAATCGTTTCTTGCCAAAATTTTGTGGTAATATTATTCATTTTTTAAGTTTACTGAGTTTTTAATTATCCTGTATTGTTTATGACTCCATATATTATATTTTAAGTTGACTTACTGTTTCCTTTTTTGAATATCACCAAGATATTCCATTATAAGTGAAATTCTCTAAGCATCGAAGGATAGGAGACAAGTCAAAATACATTTAAGGTTATTACGGGAATTAAGACCATTTTTTGTTGATTGTCATTTAGTATTTGCTTAAGCTTAAGGCATGTTATTAGTTTTCCGACTACAATATTACCTACATGTAGTACTAAGCTTAGCTGAGTGTGTAGGAAGCACTAAGCTAACCTCAAAGCATTAGATTAATATGAAACTTAACCGTGGATGTAATCGCTTAAAGCTATTGCATCTCCTGACTAATCTAAATAGCTCGTGTGGCACAGATTTCACGATTCTATCATATAAATCACCTTTTAGGTCAGCTATAACTTATATCAGTCCAATTTCGAGCATTAAAAAAAAATTAATTATTAAAACGACAATTTTAAAATAAGCTCTGTACATGTCAACAAATGTTTTTTTTTATATGTTCAACAGAACAACAACGGTATTATTTGATAATTAGCCGTACAAACGTACACACTTGTTTTAAATAAAAATTACTACAAAATATGTACTATGCCTCATACGATATCGATCACATTGTCAACAACCAAATCATGTATAACACTTATACTACTGTGTACAAATATAACCCGGAATTTTTAATTTAAACTGCACGAGCATTTCGTTGGGCACAAACCTTTTTAGTTTTAAGTTGGTAGGACTGCTACTGACATCAAACAACCAAAATTAACTTTTTCGATTTTTACCTTGTCAGAAAATATTCAACAAAGAAGTGCGATTAAATTTTGTGTTTGAAATGATATTTCTGCTGCGGAAACGCTCAGAATGTTACAAAAAGCCTTCGGTGAACAGGCTATGTCTAAAACACAAGTATACGAATGGCATAAAATGTTCAAAGAGGGTCTGAAAGCGTTGAAGACGAACCACATCAAAGACGCCCAAGAACATCAACTGACGAACAGCACGTCGCGAAAATTATGGAATTGGTCCTCCAAAATCGTCAATTGACAACTAGAGAGCTTGCTGGCATCGTTGGCATTTCAAATGGATCAGTCGACACCATTTTGAAAGAAGTTTTGTGCCTCAAAATAGTCAAATCTCGTTTGGTTTCAAAAACCCTCAATTTATTCGTGACCATTTCGCTAAAAATTCCAACCATATCGTTCCGCAACCGCCGTATTCGCCTGATTTAGCTCCATGTGACTTCTGGCCATCCAGCAAAATGAAAAGACCGCTCCGGGGACACCGCTTTGACACGATAGAAGAGATTCAAGCCGAATCGAAGAAGGTGCTGAAGGCCATACCGAAACAGGACTTTTCAAAGTGTTTTGATGAGTGGAAAATTCGCTGGCATAAGTGCATTGCAGCTGAGGGGGATTACTTGAAGGCGATGAAATAGATTTTTAAGAATAAATAAGGATTTCAAAAATGATAACAAAATTCCGGGTTATATTTGTGCACAGTAGTAGGTGTGGATCTAGATATATCTGCCATGTGATCGTCTCTTTTTCTCTTTTAGTGTTTATTTTTATGGCGCATTTAAAGCTTTTTAATAGCAGTACCGTTCCACCTCCGGTGACCGATCGTAATGTAAATAAATAAATAATTTTACACATATATCGCCAAATTATAATTGTTCTCTACCACAAAGCTTACTGTAACTTAACTAACATAATTATTTAATGAAATTCTATAAACGTATACCAATAATTATGTCCCAGCCAAATAATCACACAATTTTATTTACCTTAGGCAAAAAGCTATTTTAGTTAGCGGTAATTACAGAAAGAACATCTTGTACCGGTAATCTAAAATTTCTAGGAAATAAAGTTAGCTTTCCTCAGCCTCAGGCAAACGAGTTAATAAGCCGAGATATTCACGGAATTACTTTCATCCTTCTCTTGTTTTTTATAATTGTATTTGTGCAGTACAAAATACGAATATTAAAACTCAAACATTAAGCCATATTATGCAACTGATGTAAGAAACACAATTACGTTTTCCGAACAAATAAAAGTGAGGACGATACACCCACTTTCAAATACTTCAGTTTCATCGTCTAAATATATACACGCGGATGATGAAGTTTAGTTAACGTTATCTTAATATTTAGAATTACAAATGTGCGTTCAACAAGCATCTTGAAGATCGCTATAAGGTGCATTCTATTTTCATATAAATCATAAGCATCAACTAATAATTAGAATATGTAAAATATGTGAACTTAAAATAGAAATTATTTATTTTCGAATAAGCAATACGCATATTGTTTACAACAGTAGTTTGCATATTTTTTTTATTATTTTAATGCGGTAATTTCTTGAATATTCTTTAAACTTCCTCATCTCCTTATTGTAATTGTACTAACTACTGAAACGTCAGCTAAGTAAATTCAAAAATGCTATTTAAATCTTAACTACAAATATTTAAAAATCTCACATATTTTAAGTAATTTGTATATGAACGTTGCATTCTATTAACTGTTTTTATTGGCGTAATTGTATGATGCTTTTTTACACCAAAATATTATTTTTAAATATATTTTTGCATTCGAAATACAATTTGCTTGATAAATAAGATTTTCTTCCAATCTTGGCTAAACTACGGGGTCGCAGAGGTAAATCCGGAATTTTGTGGTTGTATTTCGTGGTATTTCAAAAGACTGTATTATGCGCATGTTCAATCTTCTAGGTAACACAATAATAGAGCTGTACATAATCAACAACCTACAATTGTTGACAAAATTAGCCGAGAATACAAACTTAGAGCAGCTATACTCAAATCTTTTCGCACCGAAAAATCATCAATAAAAAGTATTGCTTAATTCAACTTAAAAAAAAACTAGTTTATGCCATAACCAAGAAGTACAATAAATTTGACCACCAGAAGCAGATTGGCAGAAGCATAACTGACCTTGAAAAAGAGGAACTCTCTAGGAGCCGCTGACTCTTGCGTGAGAAAAATAAGATAGATAGGAAGTTAAAGACTCAAGAGTTTGGTGAATGACATCAAGCGCGATAGCGCTGGTTTTCTGTGATTTTTTTCAGATCAAAAATGTTTTACCTACAACAGATGTGAATCGTCAAAATGACCGTTGGATCTACCAAGATGTCTCTGAATCCCCTACTGTTATGTAGGCAAATTTTCTCATATCTATGATGGTGCTGGGGCTTGTGCTCAGCGAAAAACTGTACCAACGTGCTGAAGACAGTTGTTAAGCCCTAGATAGAAGAGGTAGCCGCTAGATGGGAGTACGTGATCTAGCAAGACCTTGCTTTAACCTACAAACGTACAACAATTTGTATTATCTCTAGCCTGTGACATATAGTCATCCTCCAGCCTTCAATATGAATAATATTATACTTACACTAACAAACTGCATCTATCAAGATAATACATTTTTATGTTAACCGTTAACAACTTAATTTTTCTCAGAATCTGATTGAAATCTTCTTGACTATTACATGTAGGGCATAGTCAGGCCAAAGGATACTGAAAGACGGCATAACACCAAGGATAGCTTAAGGATCTTTATCGTGGAGGTAATGACACATATGGACATGGAGCAAGTTATCACTACTTGAGAAGATCGTAACCGTTGATGGGAGCTACATTATATAATATGATTCTTAACACTGTTTACATTAATTGTGGTAAATTTCGTGTAAATAAATTTAATTTTTCTTGCATTCTGTTATTTTTATTGTTTGTCAACGGAATTTGATAGGGAAGATACATATTCTAATGGCCAAATGTGGATTAATTTCTGCTTATTTATTACACACATTTTGGTTTCAACTTCTCTTTTTGCTTTTGTTTTATTTAAACAAGACATAGTCAGTATTGACAATTTTACTCAAAATAAACAGTAACATAAAACTAAAGAAACAAAAGAAATCGTTTTACAATAGCCAAATAACCAATAATAAATTTTGAAAAAACACTAAGGTACTCTGATAAACACCTCTAGAGGCGTGCAACAAGTTGTTGAATTTTCTTGTCATAGTTGCAGCTCTTAGTTATAATTGTGCCTTTAATCGGAGTAGACGCTTGCTAGTTGCATCAATATTGTGCCTGAGCGCTGATAATATTAAGTACGGCTAGTGCAAGTATGCGAAGGCTGAGAAGAACGAGAAATTGAAACTGGAAAATATAAAAATAAAAAAGGATAAAATGAAACTAAGAAAGAGTTACAAAATTTTGCAAAAAATATAGAGAAACTTAAAAAGTAAGCAAAAGAAAATAATGTAGTTATAACTGAAAAAAAATTGAAGCTTATAATAACCAATTTTTTGACAAAAAGTTAAATGTTGATACAGACATTAAAGCGGTGCATAACTGGCTGTAAAAATATGTTTGGTAGAATTGGACAGCCAAAAATATAAAGAAATAATTACGGCAAACAAATCAAAAAAAAATGTACGAGTTAGGTCAAATCAATCTAACAGAGAAGAAAATATAAATTCAAAGACGTACTAAAACAAGAGTTAAGAAGGAAATAGATAATGATAAAAATGTCGAAGTGGGTTTCAATAAATTAATAATTGTCGATAAAAGTCGAAAAATAACAATTATTGTGGGATGTGCACCTCTAAAATCTAAAAAACGAGATTAAAGTGAGTAAAGATGTATTCTCGGAAGAACTCCAGGAGGAAATAGATAATATACAAATTATGGTAATTGGAGCTTTTCATGAAAATGTTGGTAGAAGTAACGAAATGTGATATCCATTTGGAAAGTTTGAAGAAAACGACGTAAATAGTAAAATAAGTCATAGAATTTCGTGTAGATAATGTTATAATATTCATATCATACATCTATATACGAGCGTAATGAAAAGTAGGAATGAAAAATTGATTATAGATCTAGTATTTGTACAAAATGAGCAGTAAAGTGAAAGAAATTCATGACATACTAGTAAAACGAGGTCCGAAAATTGGTAGTGACAGTTGCATGGTTGAGATGAAAATTAAAATCAACTCAAATCTAATCAAATATACAATCCCAGAAAATCGTACATTTATTCAATTAAGTATAAAGGCTTACAAGCTACAAGATGTAAACATTAAAAATAGAATTAAAAAAATTAAAAGATGGGCTTAAAACGACAAATTGGGTAAGCATTGACGACCTTGAAGTGTGGAATTTGTTTAAAACAAACACCTGCAAAGTAGGTAAAGAAATGTGTGGCGTAAATTATCGTAGAAAGTAAAATAGGAAATAATATCTCAGTAATAAAACAGAATAAAGAAAAGGGACCAAAGAATTAGTACTGCAGGTAAAGAGCGATTTCTGGGAAGAATATGAAAACAAAATGCAGGAAAATAGAAGATGCAATACAAAACTATTGAATAGAACGTTAAAAAATCTAAAGAATAAAAGTAACGGTTTGAAATGGATAGAAGACGAGGAATATAAATTCTTAACTACAGACAAACACATTATGGGCAGATTGTTTTAGTTTTGTTTACAACATTGCGTTAAATATTGTGTAAGGTAAAATAGGTAAAAAACACATTAAATTCTTCCAATAATATTTGCACTATCACATTAAAATAGTACTCTAATGCTTTTCAGTTTATTACTAGATTTTTCTATTGTCCTACACTTACCAAACTTTAAAACTTCAATACCATTCAAACTCTCGCGTTTACGATAACTATTCGCTTTCACACACTTCCTGAAACATTGTATATATTTAGGGCGCGATTTTTCTTAGTTAGATGTTGAGACATCATGGTATTAATTTTAAATCGACGGTAATTGATTTTCGGAGAATGCAATTTAAAAAACAGGTGCAGCAAACGCAGTCTTAGCTATTCTGGTGAAGATAGCAGTTGCACAAATAATAAAAAAAAAACAATTTTTAAGCTATTTAGACGTACTACGTACATTTCTAAAGTAACTTAATCGTATACTTCACAAAAGTACCGCATTTTAAATTTTAATGTTTTAGTTTCAATTTTGCTTTACGGGATCCGATAATAAGATTCGTTTGATGTAATAACACTAATATTTTTAATCAAACTATAGATACAAGAACATAATCAAATTTTGACAAATATTTTTTGAAAGCGGAAATCTGTACTTGCGCGTCAATAAGAATACTTCTTAAATAGACTTAAATTTAGAGCCATTGGTTTCGCACAGAATGATAGAAAATTACCATCTTATATAGATAAATCAAAAAAGAAATCTTAAAATTGCACAAACTCTACCTAATGAAAATGGCCATTTTACTGTAAGATCCGCTGTAATGATGATTATTTGACTTTCACTGGGTGTTATTGAATATCGGACATTCCTATAGTAGACAAAAAATTATTTTCTTTCACATTGTGTGGCCTGAGGATCACATGCCAATTCCTAAAGTTAGATAATGTGTAAACAGAGGATCGTTTTGAGGAATTATGGCCACAGAAAAGACTTGTACAATATTAAGGTAAAAAGACACAAAAAATATAATAAAAAATAAAATTTGATACCTTAAATAAGAAGAAAAATAGTGCTAAAATGATGGTAAGTTCAAAAGGAATACCAAAGAAGAAAAATAAAAAAAGAAGGAATTTTAATAAAACTAAAACTAATGACAGATTCATCGAATAGCGAAAAAGACATTGATGAATATCTTTATTGTGGACATTTATATTCCATCTGTGAGCAGGGCTGAATTTTCTGTCAGCAATGCAAAAAGTGGGCCCGTCACTCGTATGCCGGATTAGACAATGAAGAGGATTTTATGAATTTATAGCTTATATTAATAACATTTTTTTCTACGCCCGAATAGGATAAATACAATTTAATTTTTATAACAAAATTTACTTGTACCTACGCAACACTTTATTTACTTTAAATTGTTCAACAAAAAACATAGTTTTCTTACTAATAAATTTTTTCTACTCGCCCTAATTTGATTAGTTTTGAACGTCATACTCCCTTACAGGAAAATCAGCTCGCAAAACGTCTTACACACTAATCTCCCTTTTACCACCAATTTCCAAACCAATGGAGAAAATAGTACAAAAATGATACCCGTTCTGTAAAAAAGGGAATAATTTTGCAACATGAATTTGGTTTTTGTGAGAGGCATTAAACTTTTGAACAGATTGGTAGAGTTGTTGATTCATTAAAAAATGTTTCAAAGCAAAAGAGTACGTTCGGGAGTTTTTTTTTATATAAAATCAAAGAGAATTTTCTGCACCAGTATTTTCACAACTAAAATTGAAGATAGTCGATCAGCAATCTATAACATCAAAGTGGGAATACTCCAGGAAAATGCTCTGAGGCCTGTGATATATCAGATTTATACATCAGACTTGCCAAAAAACATTTTGACAGACATCTTTGTCGATGACCTGGCCATTTTGTGCTCCCACACTGATCCAACGTAGGCTCCAAGCAACTTACAAAACTCTCAAGATGCTAGGAACATAGCGGATCAAAATTAACGAAAATAAATCAGTAGCAATAACTTTTAGTTTGAGATAAATCAATACTAATTCTGTGAGTTTAAATGCAAAAAATAAGATGTTAAATACCTTAAAATGTATATCTCCAAAAAGCTGATGTAGAAATAGTACATTACGATACGAGTGCGCAAGTATCGTATACTATTTTTCCTATTGAGTGCGCAAAGTTCGATACTGCTGTGCTGCGTGGGCGGAGGAAAGATGGGTTCGGGGCGAACAGAATGTTAGAGTATTAAGAGACAAAGAAGAGGAATTTGTAAGACACAAAAAATGAAAATAAAAATTTTAGGACCAACAGAAACCAAGGTAAAAGGGAATTACCATAAGGTAATAGGAGAAGAACATATATTAAAAAATAGTAAAGTCACACAACAGAAAGCCCAAGCAAGAATAGTATGTCTGATATTGAAGGAAAGTACAAAATAACTTACAAACTGATTATATATTTCTGAACAAATTTCAATAATAGAACTAGAAAGAAGCAAGACAGAAAAATAAATTTAATTATGTTATAGACCTAATAAAGATAAAAAGGTTGAAGAGAAAAATATGTTTTGGTTACACAAGACATTAGTAGAGTAAAGAAAAAATTCATTATAATTATATAGGAGACCTAAATGCCAGAACAGAGAACAAAAGAGAAAAATAGAAAGGAATTATAGGCAATTAAGGAGCAGATAGAATAAATACAAATGGGAAAAAGCTATTGCAATTTTGTAGCGACAAGTACTTGTGCCTTACAAATATATTCTTCAAATATAAAATGATACATAAGATAACTAAAGGGTGTAAGTAGGGAAGAAAAAACAATTGTTAACTGTGCTATAGCAACAAGTACACTATAAAAGAAAATAACAAAAACAAGACTAAAACGAGAAACCAAAATAAGTAGTGATAACTGTCTGTTGAACATAATGTTAAATGATAAAAAGAAAATGTAATGAAAGACTACAAAACTGCACATCGATTTACAAAGAAAATAAAAATATATAAACTGAGACAAGCTGAATCACAACAAAAATACAAAACCCAACTAGAACAAAATTTACGCGTGACGCAATTAGATCAGAATGAAAGGAAATTATAGAAGAACATTGGAAGCACTTTAAATATATAGTAATAAAAACAATTAAAATAATATGTGTAACTAGAAAACAAAGTAAAAGTGAAAGACAAACACCATGGTAAAACAAAAAAGTTATGAAAAAAATTAAGAAGAAAGACCCTATGAAAAGAAAGTGTAAGTAAGAAGACTCCAGAAAATGTGCAGTTGTGTAAAGAACAAAGGAATAAAGCTAAAGAGACAATAAAGGAAAGTTGGGAAAACTTTAGAGACCAATAGTAAAGAAATGTTAAGAAGTTTTATAAAACAATTAAAAATTTAAGGTACAGAAAAGAACTTGCACTTAAACCACTTAAAAAAAGCAAGACAGAAGACATATAGAAGTCGAGATAGAAATGTGTGTCTTTGCAGATGATCTGATCTTAGTTGTGGAAAACAATGGTCAATTAGAAGAAAACCTGGAAATATAAAACAATTAAAGGAAAAAAGATGGACCAAAACTTAATATAGAGAAAACCAAAACAATGGTAATTAAAACACAAGAAACATTACATATTTAGGTAGATGGTGGATAGATGAATGTAAAGATGAAATAAATAACAATATGAAATCGGGTGGAACATTGTTTTACTCGTTAAATGAAAGCTTTCCAAAACCATAAAGAATTTACTAAAAAAACAAAAACTACGGTGTATAAAACAAAAATATATGCACCAATTCTTGCGTATGGATATGAAAACAGAAGAGCCGGATACAAGCATGCAAAATGAAAATATTACTCAAAATTCTGGATGTTAGAAGAATAAACCAAATATGGAACATAGACACAAGAAAGCAACTACATACAATGGTACTCCTTGAAAACATAGAGGAATAAAAACTAAAGTTTGGACACATTAGCCGTATGAACAACAGACAGCAAGTTGAGATGGTGTGGCAAGCTAGGACAATGGACAGCAAAGAAAACTTCCAAGAAATTAGCTATTTTATTATTAATTGTAATTAATGCGGCATCAAATGGTTTAAAAACTGTTGAGAGGTGTTTTCAAAATTTGTGGTTTTTCTATTGTCAAATCGCGTCTAAGTGCCGTTACGTCTTAATAAGGGTATGTTGATTTGCGTCCTTTTAAATTTTTTTAATTTTTTTGTTTATCTTCATACAAAATAATTTCCTTTTTTTTAGATTTGTGATGTGTTCTTGGAATGTTGCATTTTTAACTTTTTAATTAGTCTGTTATGGGCACGCTTGTAATCAGGGTTACGCGATCTAATACATCCTCTTCTATCTTGTCTTTTTTCTCTAATTAGTTTTTCTTTGAAATAAGTTGTAGTTTCGTGGAACTTCGTGCCATTTCTTGTATTGTAATATTTCCGTTAAATATTTTACTGTGTCATTCAGGTCACATGATTCTTTTATACAAAGTCATAGATCAACATTATTTAGTAAAGTGAAGTTCTTTTCTGATCTATTGACTTAGCAGCTAATATAGATTTTGGTAGTTTATTTATTATTGGAAATCAAGAAAAACAACTACAATAAAAAGCTAATTAGTAAACTGGTATTCTATATTTGTTTTGGTTTGTACTGTAATAGTTAAAAATGAGAAAAATAAGAACGGTACGCTGTTGCGCCAGGATGACATGTACTATAAACCTTATAGTATATATTTGTGTTTGTTGATTCGGCTATTTCTGTTACTGTTTGAGCATCTGGTATATTATGGATGTTTGTAACTTATAGCTAGCAACATTTGGATATAAAATATGGCAATTTTGAAGTATCTCATAGTGACTTTAATTGGGTAGTGGTGCAGTTGGATTTTGGTGTGCTCTGTTTTTGGTATTTAATAGCTGTTGACACAACATTCGGGTCAAAATGTTCCGGGACTAACACACAGAGGGCATCACAAATATCGAATGCGCTTTTTGTTTTAGGTAGTAACAACCTTCAAAAGAAACGTGTCAAAATTTCATGACATTTCGTTCAGTAATTTTTGAGATATTGAAATTGAAGTGACGCTACTTCTCTGATTTTCTAAGCAATGATTCAGAGCGAATTTCTTGTGTTAATAAAACACCGTTATTTAATAGGAAAAAATACCGTTTAAGCTTAGCAATGACTTGAAAAGTGTTACCCAGAAAATTCTTCGTTAAAAACAACCATTTGCTGATAGTATTTTGATTTTAAAAGAGGTGACTACAGCAGAAAAATCCAAAAAATTATAAAAATTGTTATACACAATCGTAAAGTGAAGTTTCAGGAGATAGCTGACATCCTAAAGATATCAAAATTTGGGCATGAAAAAACTTTTTTCAAAGTGGGTGCCGCGTTTGCTCACTCTGGAGCAAAAGCAACAACGTGTTTATGAATCCGAGCGCTTTTTGGAGCTTTTTAAGTGCGATACAAGGAGTTTTTTGCGTCGGTATGTGATAATGGACAAAACGTGGATCCACCACTATACGCCAGAGTCGAAAAGAGCGTCTGCTGAGTGGAGAGCTGAGGGAGAAAGCCGTCCAAAGCGTCCGAAGACTTAATAGCCTGTGCAAGGTTATGGCGTCTGTTTTTTGGGATTCGCATGGAATATTGTTCATTGACTATCTGAAGAAGGGCCAAACGATCAACAACATTGCATTATTAAACCGATTGAGAGTAAACCACCTCACATGGCGAAGAAAAAAACGCTGTTTCACCAAGACAATGCACCAATTCACAAGTCGATGAAAACCATGGTGAAATTGAACAACTTACGATTCGAATTACTACCCTACTCACCATATTTTCCAGATATTGCGACTATTATCTGTTTGCAGATCTCAAAAAAAACCCAGGGAAAAAATTTGGCTCAAATGAAGAAGTGATTTCCGAAACTCAAGCCTATTTTGCGCTAAAAGATAAATCGTTTTATAAGAAAGGCACAGCAATGTTACAAAAGCGTTGGAATAATTGTATCGCTTTAGAAAGAGAGTATATAGATGAATAAAGTCGAATTTTGCAAAAAAAAAACGGTTTTATTGGTTAGTCCTGAAACTTTTTGACCCAAGTGTTATAATGCATTTTTTATAGTTTACAAGCTGGCTTTCTTCATAGAAAGAACACTTTGCTAGAGTTTCCCTAGTTTCCGTACATGCTGTCGATTTATGTGGCCCTTCACATTTTAGACAATTATATGGTATGGCTTAGTGCAGTACATCTTGAAGTATCCATCGTTCCACCACTTTATGCATTCCATAATGAAATTCTTCATTTTTAATAGGTTTAACAGTTATTTTAGTATCACATATGTATAGTTCAACCGATTTGTGGTTGTTTTTCCTTAATTCCGAGTCCACAAAAAGAAGCGATGACGGTTGTTTGGCTTACTCAATGTTTTATTTTTATAATATTACAAATTTCCGGACCAACAGATTAAAGTTCTTTTTTTATAATGTCGGACCTTAAATTTTGTATCAATTTTCTTTACGTGAACTATGAGTATTAATTTTAATTGTATCATTAGCTAAAACCCTGTTGTGATAGGTTTAATCTTTAGTAACCTTTGCGAGGTTATTTGTCATACCTTTAAAATTTGTAATGGCATATCATTATAATTACATCATTATATATATTTAAGACCACTGTATTCATATATACCTGTCGCAATCGAAGATCATTGACTTTAAACTTTTTAATTCGTATTTAAGGTTTCATATATCAAATATTCCTTTATAAGATCTGGAGAGTTTAAGAAATGCCGTAAGGTCTTAAGCTCGATGATAAACTCCAGCTACACCTCCCCGTGATAAAGGATGGGAACACCTAAGGATTGGTGGCAAACGTAGCTCTGGAGACCGAATGTGCGCCGGTATAAGCAAACAAACCTGACTCCCGGGTCAGGATGGGCACTCTATTGTCCAGAGGGTGAGAAATCGCCCTCGAAGGCGGAGGAATCGATAAGAAGATCAACGGCATTGGGATCAGGAAGGCAACGGAAAACCACCTGATTAGAGGCACAAAGTGCATTTCCAAGAAAAAATCAAGATGGCAAACAGTTGCAATAATACAACGAATACTAATCATGGTAATCGGAACCCAAGATTCGGCAGGAGAAGAAACACCAGCAAGGCTTCTCAGGTCGTCATCCAGCGAAACCCTTGCAAATCACAAGACCAACAAAGGCTAAAATTGTCAAAGAGTCCAATCAAAATTGGAACTTGGAATGTCCGTACGATGGCCCAACAAGGAAAAATTAATAACGCAGTAGCTGAAATCAAAAGACTTCAACTGGACATAATGGGGGTAAGCGAGATGAGATGGCCAAAGAATGGCCAATACTTAATAGACGAACACCACGTATACTATTCAGGAAACTAAAAAGGTCAATTTATAAATGGTGTCGGATTGATACTGTCAAGCAAACTTCAAAAATATGTTACTAACTTCATACCTGTATCAGAGAGACTAATACTTATCCAACTAAGTGGAAATCCCATAAACATAAATATAATACAGGTCTATGCCCCAACAGCCGAAGCGGAGGAAGACAAAATAGAAGAGTTCTACGAATCTCTTAAAAATACATTGAACCAACTAAAAAAGCAAGAACTAACTCTTATTATGGGAGATTTAAACGCTAAAATAGGCCAAGGTAGAAGCGGAGAGCATATCGGTGAATACGGACTGGGAGTACGAAATGAGCGGGGAGAGCGACTTAAAATGTTCGTAGAAGAAGAAGACTTTGTTATCCTTAATACATTATATAAGCTACCATCAAGAAGACTCTACACATGGACCGCCCCCACCAACCCCGACGAAGAGAAGAGAGTACGAAACCAAATCGACTATCTTCTAATAAACAAACGTTATCGCAATAGCTGTTTAGCCGCCAAAACATACCCTGGAGCGGACATTGCATCAGACCATTGCTTATTAGTAGGAAAATTCAGATTAAAACTAAAGAAATGCTTGAGAAAAATTGTAAAAAAGAAATGGGACCTTAGGAAAATAAGTGATAGCCTGCAAACGCGTGGGAATATGACACAAGAACTAGGTGTAGCATGTGAACAGAGTATAAACAAAACCAAACGGTAGAAGAAGCACTTCGAGACATGACAACATCCTTTGACAAAATCGGAGATAAGTATCTGACAGTACAAAACCGAAAGAAAAAAGTGGATGACTGACGAAATCCTACAATTAATGGATGAAAGAAGAAAAGCAAAAAATAACGACACCAGATACAAAGAAATCCAGAAATTAATAAAATACAAAATAAGGATGGCTAAAGAAACATGGCTAACAACACAATGCAAAGAAATTGAACAATTAGAACAAAAACAGGATGCATTTAACAAGTATAAAAAAGTAAAAGAAGCTGCAGGAATCTACAAAGTAAACAATACAACAAGGCTACTCAACAAGGACGGAAAAATAATTATAGAACCAGACGCAAAAATTTCTGCCTGGCAGAAATATGTTAAAGACCTTTTCGAAGACGTTGATAGATCAGATGAACCACAAGAATATCCAGAAGTAGAGCCCTTACCCATCACCACCGACGAAGTGGAAAAATGCATAAAACAGTTAAAAATCGGAAAGGCTCCAGGTCCTGATCATATACATACCGAATTTTTAAAAATGATGGACGAAGCGAGTGTAAAATGGCTAGCAAAAATTTTTAACATTATCTATACCACCGGAAAAATCCCTGAACCATGGTTAAGATCAACATTTGTGACAATCCCCAAAAAACCAAATGCTAAATATTGCGAAGAATACCGCACCATCAGCCTTATGAGTCACCTCCTAAAATTATTTCTAAAAATTATACACCGCAGAATTTTTACAACGTGTGAAGCACAAATAAGTAGAGAACAGTTCGGATTTCACAATGCCTTGGGAACTCGCGAAGCTATTTTTAGCCTACAAGTTCTATTTCAAAGAGCCAGAGATGTAAATCATGACATATATGCTTGCTTCATCGATTATCAAAAAGCCTTCGATAAAGTCCAACATAATAAACTAATAGACATACTTCAAGAAATAGGCCTTGATAATCGAGACATAAGAATAATAAGCAACCTTTATTGGAATCAAAAAGCAGCAGTGCAAACTGGCAATATGATATCAGAAGACATCAAGATAAAACGCGGTCTCAGGCAAGGATGCGTGCTTTCTCCTCTTCTGTTCAACGTGTATTCGGAACACATCTTTCAGCAAGCTCTGGGCAGCATAGATGATGGAATCAGAGTCAACGGAGAAATATTAAATAATTTTAGATATGCGGATGACACGATAGTGTTTACAAACGACATCACCAGTCTCCAACGAATTATGAACAGAATTACAGAAGGTAGCAAGCGGTTCGGACTGACCCTAAATACCAAAAAGACCAAATATATGATAATTACAAAAAATCACATTGTTGACACCGGATTAACGATTGACAACAACAGGATCGAACGTGTGCGAAAATATACTTACCTTGGGACAACAATCGATGAAAACTGGGACCACTCACTGTAAATAAAGTGTAGAATTGAAAAGGCCAGAGCAGCGTTCGTAAAAATGGCCAAACTATTCAAGTGCCATGAATTATCTTTACCCATTAAATTAAGACTACTGAGATGTTATGTCTGTATGGAACAGAGACGTGGACACTGACAGAGGCATCAAGACGAAAAATAGAGGCCTTCGAGATGTGGTTGTACCGCAGAATCCTCCGTATATCTTGGACAGAGCATGTAACCAACCACACCGTGCTGAGGAAAATGGGGAAACAAGAAACAGAACTCCTCACAACAATAAAAGTTCGTAAGCTGGAGCATCTAGGGCACATCATGCGCAACAATCAGAGATATGGGCTCCTACAATTGGTCCTCCAGGGTAAGATCGAAGGAAAAAGAAGCATCGGCAGAAGACGCATATCGTGGCTGAAAAACCTGCAAGTATGGTTCAATACAACAACAACTGGACTGTTTCGTGCCGCTGTTGATAAAGTCCATATTGCCATCATGGTTTCCAACATCCGAAACGGATCGGAACTTTAAGAAGAAGAATATCAAATATTATGCAATGCATACGGGATTTTTCCTAGTATAAATAATAATGGTAAGGCTCTAACGCTCTAATTTAGTGACTGAATAGGCCACCTGTCAGGCATCGTAGAACTTCGGGAAATAAACCCGGGTTTGTCCGCACCGCACCTCACCCCTCAACTACGGGACCACTCTGACATGTCATATATAAATATCGGGGGCAATTTTAGATCCCTTGCTGCAGTGTTACATTTTTTTGTTTGCATATTTTCATTGCCGTCATTGTCGCTATCTTCAACCATTTTATACCTGTTGTGAGAGCTAGGTTGTAACTAACTTTGAGTCACTATTCAATTTTTTGTTGATCGGACGATCCGTATTCCTTCCTTGACTATTTGCCATTCATGTTTGGTTTCTTATATATTATCGTAATTATTAAGATATAAAATTATCTGATTGGAGCAATACCATAGGTAAAGCACTTTGGATTTATAATTCGAGCGTGTGTGGTAGATTAATTGTCGATTAGCTAACTTTATTTTGTTAAAAGGTAAACAAGATTTGTCTTGATTTTGAAAAAATTTGGAGGTAGTTGCAGTAGTTAAATTAGTTACTTATCTGTTAGGAATTGACTGCTACAGTGGATGTTGGCTTTGTAAGATTCATCCTGGGATGTTACTTCTCTAGTTCATAGGTTAAACATTCGACCCGATCGCAGTTCGCTCGCGGCATATAGCAATAACTAATTTAAATACAGATTAAAAAATATTTAAACAATCCATACCGTCTCACATTTATAGCACTTGATAAAATGTATTCTTAAACTTTCGCTGGGAGTAGCGATATAAACACGTCTTCACTCTTTGAAAGATAAATGGCCAATTCTGGTAGTAAATATTAATTAATCTTTTAGTCCACGTATGTAGGTAACCATAATGTGTATACACATTTGGGTAATATTTTTCTAATTACAGCTTACTTCACCCACTTGTTGAATCTTTGAAACAATGAAACTATCAGTTGTCTTTACTTCTTATTGTTTATTACAATTTTCTTAGTTTTTAAATTTCTTTCTTTCTCTCTCTTGATGTTCAAAATGCAGTTGAAACACCATTGCTTTTACCTCTTCAATTTGTTCACACAGAGACAAGTAACTACTCATGTTTGAGTATACCTAAGAAATACTCCTATACTCTCATAAATACTGTTAAAAAATTAAATCTACCTTTGCTTTACACAGCATCAAAATATCTATGACATTCACGTACAATTGGAATTGGCAGATCTTAAAGTTGTAAGTTACATTGTATTTCTTGTCAAGTTTGATTATTTACCAATGGAGCGGGGTGGCAAAGAAAACCGTATTACTGTAATAGCATTACATAAGTGTGGAATTAAGAAAAGTTTAATCTTTAAAACTTTGTATCCTCTCGGCATTAGCTGTATGTTTATGCATCGGGCTATAATTTTTTTTGTAATTAGACTAAAGGTATCGAGAATTATCTAAGATCTAGAAGACTACGTTCACTTCGGACTGTTCAAATAATCGAAGCCGTAAATGTCCGAATTAAACAAAATCCCCTTAGTAAGCAGAAGGTTATACCTCGGGAATTGCAAATTTCTAAAATTTCGATGTCTCGTATTATTATGCAAGACTTAGGACTAGCTGTTTACAAAAAACATACGGAATATTTGCTGGCAGATTTTTAAAAGAAAGGTAGGAGAGAAAAAACGAAAATGTTGTTGCGCAGAATGGCCACAGAAAATTTTGTTTACGGATGAAAAATTTTTTACCGTGAAGAGATCTTTCAACAAACAAAATGACTTGGTTGACGTTACTTATTGAGTCACTGGTAAAGCATGGTATGTGATGAGCCAGTTATTGATGTACAAAGACATAAATATGTAACGTGTTATTGGAGTTTACAACGCTATTCTCTTGCGTCTCAAAGGAACTAAACGAGTGCACCAATTTATGATGCAACATATTTGCATTTGCAATGATCTAGGGCACTTCAAATATCTCCTCTACCTGTCAAAAATAAATTTTATAGTGCTGTACAATAATAATCCAGTATTATGAACGTGGGGTACAATTTTGTTTATTTTTCTTCTTATCAAAAACTTTCCTCCTGTAAGTTGTCCTGTGGATAATATTCATCCTGTATATAGAAAAAGACAATTTAAGGGTTTATATCAAACTCTAGGAACAAAGTTCATAGCAAGAGGAGACTACAATAACAAAAACACCTTTTGGGCTTCTAGATTAACAACTACCAGAGGTAGAGAACTAGCACATTTGATTCAAAACCAAAATTACTCCTTTTTATCGACCGGCACTCCAATCTAGTGGCCCTCCGACCCCAGTAAAATGCCTAATCTCCTAAACTGTTTCGTAACCGCGGAAATTTCGTCTTTATACTTAAATATTATACCCAACTTTGATCTATCCTCAGACAATTCTCCAATAATTGCAACAATTAATACATCAGTGGTGTATGGAAATATTGCCCCCATAATACACAACAAGTACACCAACTGGAAAAAATATCGAGAAAAAGTGTTAAGCTAAATATTGGTCTCAAAACCCCCCAAAAGTAGATGCATCATTAATAAGGCTTATCGACATACTCAAACAAACAGCTCACCAAACCACACCACAAATAGAAGTTCAAAAAGAAA
Organism: Sinelater perroti; assembly: GCA_036346155.1. NCBI lineage: Eukaryota > Metazoa > Arthropoda > Insecta > Coleoptera > Elateridae > Sinelater > Sinelater perroti. The sequence goes on from JARFIY010000143.1 coordinate 27,464,783, forward strand.
TCATTAAGATACCATTAGAAATTAGAAAACTTATTGCGGCAAAAAGACGGACCTGAGCACGCTAGCATAGTACTCAATCTTCTATAGATAAAACTGCATTAAATCGCATAAGTAACCACCTAAAAACTAAAATCAGAAATTTCCGAGAAAGCTATTTTAATTATTGTGTCGTCAAGTTGAATAGATATAACAACTCCTATTTGAAAGCCAATCAAATTTAGAACCAAACCCCAATCCCGCTCTTCCTATTGTAGAATGAGCTAAAAGTCTTTTTGTAGAGTATCTTGTTAAGGTCTTCACATCCAACGACCAAGAAGAGAACGCGAAGAGATATACACGCAAATTTCAAATATTCCCCATAATGTACCACCAATCAAAATTTTTACACCAAAAGAAGTTTACAAAGAATTTAACCGCTTGAACAACAAGAAAGCTCCAGGTGTAGATGGCGTTACAGCAAAAACGTTATATGAAGTACCTAGAAAAGAAATACTGGCACTCATGTGCATTTACAATGCAATTCTACGACTACTGTCCTAAACAGATGAAAACTGCTGAAATTATAGTGATTCCAAAGCCATGAAAAGATCCGACAATAGTCTCATCATACCGTCCTATAAGTCTCTTGCCTATTATATCAAAGATACTTGAAAGGCTTTTATTTTTTAAAATTTACTCAGACATACATGCCGAAGATTGGGTTCCTCACAATCAGTTTAGATTTAGATCACTCCACTCAACAACGCAGCAAGCTCACTGCATATCTCAAGTAATACATCAGGTATTTGAACAAAAAGAATAAAAAATATATATAAAATCAAGGTGTCTCTTCTATCCAAGTACTTCAGCTTGCTAAAATTATACCTCAGTGATAGAGAATATAGAACCAAAGTAAATGAAGAGGTGTTTCAAAACTACCCAATAAAATTAGGGGCCCTACAAGGAAGCGTGTTAGGCCCGATCATGTATGTACTTTATACTGTCTACATCCCTACTAGCAGAGATATTATCACTAGAACCTTTGCGGACGATACTGTTATTCTTGCCACACACAAAAATCACCTAGATCAGTCTAGAACTGTCTCCACCAGTAGAAGATTAAAACCAACAAAAAAAAATCTCAGCAAGTCATCTTTACATTGAGACATGAGCAATGTCCACCTATATACATAAACAACATAGAAGTACCAAAAGCTTTCTGTGCGAATTATCTAGGATTCCTTTTGAATTCTAGACTTACTTGGAGAAGTCATTTAATTAAGAAGAGAAAGCAAATAAACCTCAAAACCAAAGAATTACATTGGCTTGTGGGCAAATCCTCCAAATTGTCCCTGAAAAATAAACTTCTTGTGTATAGGACTATCATGGAGATATGGGATTGAACTGTGGGGCTGTACTAGCAATTTCAGTGTAAATATAGTTTAACAATATCAATCCAAAATACTTCGAATGTTGGTCAATGCACCTTGGTACGTGACGAACCAAACGGTATATGAAGGTCTGTGAGCATATGTCAAGGACATTGTCCTAACTAGCAGTATAAAGCACCACAACAAAATCGCAAATCACACGAATCCGCTAATTCAACCTTTACTTGAAATACCTATGGAAGAAGATTAAAGCCAGCAGGTGACTAAAAATCCCCTTACTGAAGTGGGGTCTGAAAACGCCATTTTTAGAGTACTTTAGCTCGCAAAACAACACATTAGCCTACAGAAGTTATTGCTAATAAAGGGAAAAATCCTATATATACCTTATCATCATAAATTGCAAATAATTGATTTTGAAGATACCTTTTTATATCGTAATAATCTGAATTTTTCATAATAAATAAAAGTACCAACCTTCTTATAACATTAAATAAAAGGGAACTGTCAAAGCTAAATGAAATTTTGCAACTAGTGCATCAAAATATATCAAAGTCTAAATAACAATAAGCTGCAAAATTTTAATTTTTTAGATAAATTACTATTTAATAATCGAGTAACTAAATAATTAAAATAATAACATTTCTACTACCTCCTGATAACGTCAATATAATTGTGCATTTAAAAACATTACATTTCTGCTAAATGAAAGTTTACACGATATTTTTATTCTGCAAAACAGTATTTCTTGTCCTTTTCAAATACGTGCAACAATCGCAAAGAAACTTTATTCAAATAGTCTGCAGTTGTTTACTTTTGCGCTGTTTACTTGACCCAGTTCTACCGACAGGTGAGTAAGTTTTTAAATGAAGCTGAAGTATATAATGGGTAATACATTAGACAGCTAATAACTCGAACGCTTGATAAAGCTCATTGACCCGTCTGTTTTCGGTAAAGTGTATTTGCAACACCATATAAAAAGGGTAATGAACTCTCACGGAAATCAAAACAAACAGGTTGTTACTAAAAGAAAATGCAGAAGTAATTGTTATTATCATAAAGTTTAACGCATGTATGTATTTTCATCACATTTAATAAAATATATACATTCTAAAAAAGTTTCTTTTGAAATACCATACTTTATCTGTAAATAATACTGTAAATTGTTTGTCGCAAAGAATTTTAACATTTTAAACTATGTATTAAAAAAACGACAAATTTATTTTTGAGTTATTTTAGTGTTAGCAAAATTGTATTGTATTGTATTGTACGTAGCGTATTCGAAAAGTAAGTTTCGCTTGGCTATTAAAAATAGGGACGGTATATCTTCCCACAATTTATTTATTCAATGAAAGAATAGACCTTAAACTATTTTTATAGATAACTTCCACCAACATTCAGACATTTATAGTAGCGTGGGGACAGGTTCGCTACACCTTCTGAATAAAATGACGCAGCCGGTAAAGACAGCCGATGCTGTACAATTCATGAAGTTTTTTGTTAACCAGCTGCACCAAATATTTAGTTACCACAGATGGTCGCCCACTCCGTTTTTCGATATACACATTTTCTCGCCTTTCATTAAACTGTCTAATCAATGCATTTTCACCATATTCTTCACTAATTTGTCGATGAGCATCTACCAATTTCACATTTCTTGTGTTCAATAAACGGATAACAGAGAGTACTTGCACTCGACTCGAACATTTTAACTTTATAACATACATCGTGAACAACTGCTCTTAATGAAATGACACCTATAAACAGCTAGTATATAAAACAGCTCAGCGAACAGGTGCGATTAGACAACCATTGCGCTCTACCGGCTTTCTATAGAAACCGAACTTACTTTCCGAACATGCCTTGTATTATTGGGGCTTAGATTTAATTTTAAAGGATTTTTTTGTTTATTTAAATGTTTACTTCAATAAATATATAGAAAGCGCAAGTTATTCAAAATACCGTCTATGGCTAGCTACAACTTTTTCCCATTTTTCTGGCAATAGGTAAATTCGCCGACGAAAGAATTTCTCGTCTTTTGATAATCTATGAACCGACCTACTTTTTGATATCTTTAAAAGAATTGAAACGCTGCTCAGACAGGCCTTGCTTCATTGATCGAAATGAATAAATGATAATCAGAAGAGACAATGTCTGCTAAATACGACGGGTGATGTAAAATATCCCATCGAAGTGTTTCCAAATAGTTTTTGACTTCTTTTGCAAAATGTGGTTGAACGTTGGCGTGCAAAAAATTACTTTATCATGTCTTTCGACGTATTTTGATCGTTTTCATTTTAACGGTCGGTTAAATTTGTTCAGATGTTGTGGGTAGTTTTGTTTTTGTAATCATAAAACACTACGCCTTTCAGATCCCACCAAATACAGACCACTACCTTCGAAACAGATATTTTGCTTTGGTATCGATGTTGAGGTCGACAGGAATGCTTGACCGAGCGTACATGTGACTTTCCTGCGCTTAGGGTTCTCGTAATGGGTCCATTTTTTATTACCAGTCACCCCTTTCTTTTGTGCCTCTGAAGCAGCTGTTTGTAGGTGGAGAAACGTCTTTCGGTTTTATTTTATGTGGCATCCAATTCTCTTCAAACGTTCATCAACGGTCAACAAATTAACATTCAAGAAAGCTGCCAATTCTTTAAACGTTGGACGTGGATCTTCATCGGGTAATGCCTCCAATTCTGCATCTTCAACTTTTTCGGCTAGCCTGGCGTTGTCTTCCGTGCCGAAACCACCACTTTTAAAGCGTCGAAACCAATATTGTCAAGTTGAAATCGATGTAGCATTTTGACTATAAATTTCGTACATCAAACCAAAAGTTGTATCTGCCAATTTTTTCAAATGAAAATAAAAAAGCATCGCTTCCCGAAAATTGCGTTTCGCTAACACACGTTACGTCTGCAAAATACCACAAAATTTTATACCACGTATTCTGGTAGCATTTTTAAAGGTATCCTCTTTGCTTATCTATTAACTGCACAAAGCCCTACAATTGCGTCATATACGAAACACTACATGACAATATAACCTGCAGAAAACTAAGAGCAGTTCAGCCATATGCACCCTATGTAACGACGATTATCCCTCCAATTATAAAACATGTACCCACACAGTTTTTAAGGGAGTTTGTAATACTTTATTAGTAAGCAACCACATATGTCTATACGAACACGGATTCTCAGCTGACGTGCATGTCGTTGCGTCAAAACTAATTGTAAAAGTACCCCTGATTCAAAGTAACGCTGCCTTAATACCTCGGTATGCCGTTAAAACTATTCTCAAGCCCAGTTGGTTCGTCGGCTACGTGCAGACAATTGAAGGAGGAGGGCAAAGACTTACATGATTCTATCCGACCCAAACGAGAAGCTTGTAGCTGCAACCAACCAATGCGTCTCCCAAATGCCTGCTCTTTCTAGCAACCGTTAGAAATGCTTACAATTTTATATATTTGTTTGTTATTTTTACTTTACTTCAGAACTACAAAAAGTCATTGTTAATTTTTTATTTGATAGTCTTGGTTCAATGCTCCAAATATGTCATTTTATGTCCTGTGCTTTGTAAATTTCATTTTATAGTTTCTATGTCAGTTGACATATTAAAGGCTTTTAAAACCATGCGGAAAGTTTTATCTTTTTTAGAGTTGTATATGTGATGATGTGTTACGCTCATTTAATTTGTTTATAATACGTATTTTAAAAGCTAAAAGTATTCTTGCTACTTGGTTATTTAGTGCATTTAAGGCTTACTTTCCTTTCAAAAAGCTGTCCAGTAGTGTTGGAGATTGGATATTTTTAACTTCTGTTACAAAAATTGCAGCTTGTTTTCATTTGGGAATTTTTAATTGCTTTATATCTTGATTGGCTTCTATTTTCCATCTGGCGTTTGATCTACCTCTTTTCTTTCTTCCGCCTATTGTACTTGTCATTAACAATGTGGCACCTTTGCTTTTGGTATTGCCTGTATATGCCCCAACCATCGCAGTCGTTAAGCTCTTATGACACTTATTTGTATAAATTCTTCAGTTTCTGGTTTTTCTTCTCATTCTTTCACTTTCTACCCCTTTCCTCCAAGTATATTTTTCAGCACTTCCTTTTCCCACACTTGCATATATTACCACTGGTCGAATTATCGTCTTGTAAGCGTTACTTTTGCCTTCCTGGAAATAATTTTATTCCTCAGTATTTTATGGAATGCAACTATACATAGATTACCTGTCATTATTTGCACCTGTATTTTTTCACTGATATTTGGTTTTATTAAGAAGTAAATTCCTAGATATGTAAATTTTTCTACTTCTTTGAATTTATTTATTTATTCTTTCCTCTCTCTGTTCTTACTTTTAAGTATTTTTTCTTTTTGGAATTCTCGGTTTGACCATTTCATATACTTAGTTTTCCTTTTGCTGATGTACAGCCCCATCTTTCTTGTTTTCTCTTCTCGCCTCTTTACTACTTCCTTTGGTTCTTGTTCACTTCTTGTTAAGATGGCGAGAGTATTTGCAAAGGTTAAACAATGATGTTTTCTTTTATATATGAGCCTTGATCTGTTGATTTTTGTATTTCGTATGTGTTTTTCTAGTATAAGACTGAACAACATTGATTATAGTGGATCTTTTGTCTTACTTCCTTTTTAAATAGAAATTCCTAGGATGTGTTGTTATTTATTCTCACCTTATTATTTGCCCCTGCAACATTATCATTATCATGTTTGTTAACTTTTAGCTCACCCCTAGCCTTTTTTTCTTTTCACATTATACGCTAGTTTGAAGTCAATGTAGTGGATCATTGTTAGTTTCTCGTACTCGTTTCGATTATATCTCCCTCAACGTGAAAATTTGATCCACAATACTTTGCTTAATCGTTTTTGCATTTTTTAGTTACATATTTAAAAAGTTCTGCTGTTATTATGTTACTTCCTGGACTCTTAATCTTTATTTTCAATTATTTTTTCTGTTTGAAGTTCCTACTTTCGTTTGATACTGTTCTATATTAATTCTGTCTTTTTCTTTAATTTCTCTTTGTTTGTTTTCTTTATTTAGTAACTATTAAAATACGTTTCCATCTATTTAAAATTTCTTCTTATTCAATATTCTTTCTGTTTTTATTTTTATAAAAAAAAATAGTTTAGATTGATATTCATTTCTTTCGCCTCTTACTACTTTATACAAATTATTGCCTGCCGTGCTTTTTTCAATTTTACATTACATTCTCTCTTTGTTAGATCATTATCTTCTTACACGTGTCTGCCTTTCAGTTTTTACTCTTCATTATATCGATCTTCTCTTCCCACAAATCAGTTATTATCTTTATTTTATGCTTTAACTTCTTTTTCACTTTCTGCGCTTTTTTACTTTAATGTTTACTCCTAACTCCTTTTTCGTAAATTGCTTTACATTTTATTTTGTTTCCTTTGTATATTTAGCCCTTCTACTGCTATTTTATTTCGCTTCTTATGACATTGTTAAGCTTTAATTATATCTTCCAGTTCATGTATTAGCTTTTAAATATTTTACTTTTCTCCTTTCCATTTTTCTTCTTTTCGTTTTATTTATTTTTAGTTTTTTATACTCTCTCCGATTTTTACGAAATTCTTCAGTGCTTTATAATTTTTTCGGGTTTCTTCTTTGTTTTTACGGAACTGCTCCTTTAATTATTGTGTTGTTTCTGAATGCTCAATATTATTTTGGTTTACATTTTTTCCATTAGTTATGTTAGTTCTGTCAGATTTTCCTCTTTCTTCTTTTCAACTTTACCTTTTGTCGATTTTCTTGTGGTTCTACTTTTTTTAAATGGATTGTTTATATATTCTTCTACAAAGCTTTGATCCCCCTTTTTCCGTTTTGCTAAATTTTCATTTGCTATGAAGCTACCAGACTTTTGACGTCCACTCATTTAGTTTTTCTAATCTTTTTTGGTTTACTGATATTCTTAAAATTTGGCAACATTGATTTTACCGAAGGCTCTTTTTTATTACATTTATGGTTTTACCACAATTGTATTCTCTCTTTCAGTTCTTGTCTCTTACACTGTCTTTTTGTTATTTTCAATAAACTTTTCTTTACGAAAACCTCTTCTTAACAACACTGTGTGATAGAGCCGTACGTGACGGTTATCTTGTTGATACATCACTCTTTACTACAAAAATACAAGCGTCAAATAGAACCAATTTATAAACTACAATTATATTTGGGTTTTTTACCAGGTAACTTTTAAAACATTTTAGACGAAATGCAGCTGGAAATACATTAATGTCCACATGCATTACGATTAAAATGCTCACTACATAACATTAACGGTAATTGTCAATTACTTTTGTCTAACCTTATAAAGTTATTTAATGTAAGATTATTCGATTTAACATATATTTGAAAGTGCACTTGATTGTTAAATATATTAAACATATTTTGAGTTTTATTTAAGTTGTTCATATTTAGTACACTAAATTCTATATTACTTTAAACATTTTTAGTGAAATAAAATATAAATTTAACCTAATTTTTAAAAGTAATGCTAAATAATAAAAAAAAATCCGTAAAGTGCATGATAGTAAATCATCCTGGAAATGAAATTACAGAGAAAGTATTGAAAAGTTCTGTACACAATTAATGTGTTTATTAAACAACAAAGCAATTAAATTAAATATTAACCTAGAATCCTGTAAAACCAAGTAAAATGTGTGAACATAGCACTACGTTTCTTAGATTAGATTAAACAATGAATGTGTCGTCATTTGAAGGTTTTTATTTATTTAGCATGGCCTGTCTGGAGGAATTTTTAATTTTTCTTTTCATATAAATATTTGACATTTTACTAAACAAAATACTAAAGAGCAGACCAATTTTGTTTTGGATTCTAACCTATGCTTTTTATGGGGATGCAAAAATACGCTCACGCATGACAAAAAATTAGCAAAAGCAAAAATTTTATAGTAAAGCAGATAAGCGTTCTAAAATCGAAAATAAAAACTACTAAAAAAGTAAGATTGCCCAATTTTAATATTTAAAAATACTTATTTTGCTGACCGCATATTTTCTGAAGAAATAGCTTAACAGAGTTCTTATAGAAATTCAAGAAAAACATCATTAGTGATAGTTTATGCTGAGATCACTTTTAAAGGCCCAATAAAAATAACTTTAAAAACGCCTAAACCAAGTACGTAAATTAAAACTTAAAATTATAAAATATTTAGTTTACCCCAAAAATATTAAACCGATATTAATAATACAATGTGTTTATGAAGCAGCAATACAACTTCTTAGCTGATGAAAGTAGAGTATAACGTGTATAGGTAATTGAGGGCAACATCGTCGTTCAGATTGGTTAGGAGTCAAATTCCGGCAAGTTAGCACATGTGTGATGGCGAGCAAGTGGTGCCGGAATAAGCATAACTCAACAACAATTTTTGATGGCAAGATATCCTCTTATCCTGAGGATAAAAAACCGTCTCCGAAAGTGAAGGGACAAACTAATAGTCAATGTGAAAAACAAAAAAAAACTACTACACTATTGTTAATAATGATTTAAGAAAATCGTTATGGTAATAAACAACAGAAGATACTAAAAATCCTCGGAAAACGTTTAAATTGACCACATGGAAATTAGAATCTTGATAAATATAGGAAACTAATAAATTGAATTTATGAAGTGTAGATGATTGCCGTGTATGCTACCTTAGAGATTATATAAATAATATATGGTGTAGTATATATATGGTGTTGTAATGACCAGACAGTTAATAAAATGTGTTACCAATCTAGAAACAAAAAATGAATATACTAACAATAATAATAACAAGACTAAAATGAATATAGTGTACTGAAATGACATTAAAAATAAAATTGTGGGAACAACAAAACTGAAATTTCTCAAGAGAGAGATCTTAAGAAAAACATAATAGATAACAAAGAAACATAAAAACAAAGATATTTATAGATATCAAAAATTAAACAGACTAATAAATAAAATAGTTAAGAATAAATGGTTACAAACTTTAAAAGGGAAATCCCATACAAAAATTAACAGTACACTAGACCATTCAAAGGAAGTAAGATGCCATATACAAATTGCAAGATCGGGGTTTATTAAAATAGGTAGTCTTATGTAATTTAAAATTATCAAAACAAACCAGATTGCGATTACTAAAAAGTTACATCTAATCTTTATTATTATAGGCTTATGGGATATGAACATTAAAAAACTGATATAAAAGTATTACAAAGTTTTGAAATTTGGTAATACAGAATAATACATATAAAAGTTGAGCTAAATATAAAAAATGTGAAACGAAGACCTACTCAATAAATTAGAAATCCAAGCACAACCAATAAACATAATGAAAACAAGAAAAACATCATACTGTGGACATCTAATGAAACATGAAGAATACGAACATTTGCAAATCATATTACAAGACAAGAGAAGATGAATATAAAAAAAAATTCTTCCTGAGAACAAAAGAAAGAGAACAGACAAAACTGACCATAATTCAAGGTAGAGAAATAATTTGCCACAATAAACACCAAACTCGATAGATAGGTATTTGCAGTAAGTTGTGCTGAATATTACGGTTGAAAATCAGAAAATTCTGCTGGTTGGTGCCCAGGTACTGTCACTTTTCTTTTTAATTATATTTGTTGCTACGGTTGTTTAATTTTGCAAATAGCCTTTTGTGGTTTCAGTTGGCCGTAACTATCTAAAGATATTTTCTGTAGTTTTTGCAGTAGATTTTTAAATATTGTTGCAAGTTTATTGCATATTCGTTTATTAGTTGCCATATTATTTTAACTTTTTTATGCTCCAATAATTTTCTTTTATATTTAGGAGATATTTATCTGCAATAGTGTATTATTTCTATTTGGTGTTTCTTTCAGCGTCATTGTTTAAATTTATTATGAATCATTATGTTTTATTAAATTAAATAACTGATATTGCTAATTTTCCCGTATAATGTAATCTTATTACATCTATGTTAGTTTGTCTAATAAGTTTTATTGGCTTCCTAAATATTATTATTGTCCCTTTATGAAATTACGGTCCAAGCCGTTGAGGCGCGGACTGCGGTGCGGACGGACGGACTCGAGTTTCATTCTTGGAGGTCTCTGATGCCTGGTGGATGGATGGCCTACTCAATCACTAAAAATAATTGAGTACCTGCGTTCATTCGAACAAGGGGCAATAATGGCGGTCGTCTAAGGCACGGTGCTTGCCACATCACCCTGCACCCGAGACCCGACGACCGGGCTGAGAAGGCGAACATATGAGAATTTTAACCTCTTAGATCGCAGGCCGTGCTTCCACACGGGAGTTAGATCCGTGGAAAAAACGAATTCTGTTACTATAACGAATTATAATAAGTACACAGATTGTATTCACGCATTATTATAAAGCTTTTATGAATAAAATAAATTTATGGGATTAAAATCACATTTTTTTGAATATTTAAATTTTTTGTTTATATTCTATCCTGCAAATAAACATAGTTATTTATAAAGGGTGTCCCAAAAGAAATGCCAAATTTAATTTTAGAAAAAACATTTTACTTTTTTATTGACTGACATTATTTTAAAGTATAAACATTGCTATTAAGTGTAGAAAAGGATATTTGACAATGTCCTCAACGGCTTATTTGAAAATTTCAAATTATTTCGATTTAAATTCGGGAATAGTTTCATTTTTGTAGCATAAATTTTGAACTTCGCGAATCTCCAGAGAAAATAACTGCGCAGTAAAGTTGCAAAATATTGATAGCCACTTCGCTGTTTTGAAAAATAATTAAATTTTTGATTCATTAATTAGGTTGTTTAACGCATCGTACAACAGGTAGCACGCTCCGATGAAACCACAAGGCATCTAAATCCAAGTCCTACAAAAAACGCCACAAAAATAATTTTATGATAACGATCACCATCGATGGTCACTGCGTTTGCGGTTTCATTTTCAAAAAATAATAGTTTAATTACTTCATTAGCACTAAATCTACACCACATTATTACTCTATGACTAGAAATAAATCAGTCTTGGGTATTTTCTGGTTCTGGTTCTGGCAATTGACAGGAAAGGTTGTAGAGCAAAATAGCTCTTAGTTTAAATATAAATAAGCAAAAATTTAGTGAAGTTAAGTTTAAATAGTAATTACAGAAGTTAAAGTATACGAATAGTGTAAATTTAAATAACAGATAAAGGTAAGATTAGCGAGCAGAAACTTAAAATAGATCTCAAAAGAAATAAAGATCGATAAGAGGCGACAGCTGACAGACTGAGCGCATGAACGAAACGGCTGCGCGTTATTTAAAATAACGCAGGGCCATTTTCAAATTTTACAGAAACTTAGGAAGTAACAAACTTACTTAAAATATAAGGGAAAAAGAGGATGACGACTTCCGAGGAGTGGATCCGGGTCTGTTCTTGATCAGTTTAGTAAAAATGAAAAATAAAGACAAAAACACCTAAAGTATGATGTAACTCCTACAAGAAATAAATGGAAAATTAGACAAAATGGAAAATAGTAACCAGAGACTTGAAAAAAAATAGATAATCTTCAGACAGAATTAAATAACGCAAGAATAGAAAATGAACTACTGAAGAAAGAAACTATTAAAACATCAATGCAAGAAGAGAGATTAGAGAAACTAGAAAGAGAAATAAGAAAGAAAAAAATAATAATACACGGAGTAAACGAAGTAAATGAAGGAAGAGAACGAGAACTAGAACTAAAAGAAAGAGTGAGAATTATAATGAGAGATAAATATGGAATAAAATATAACAGAAATCAGAATATTTGGAAATAAACAACAAGGAAATATAATCAGTATTGATAGGATTAAGAGGCCCGAACAAAAATATTGAGCTACTAAAAGCTACAAAAAAATTAAAAGAAACAGGAATATACATGGAGGAGAATTTCACAAAACATATATAGAAACAGCAAAGAGATCTAGTAAAATACATGAAACAGTACAGAGAAAAGGAAGATCACGTAATACTACGATACAATAAATTGATAATAAATGGAGAAACAATGTCCTTAGAAAAACTAAGCGAAAATGGATGTGACAACGAAACTAATAGAAGCCATCAGAAGTATTTACAAAGTAGTTATAGGAAAAATTCAAATAGCTGGACTAACATCAGGGGAATTCAAAATGGAGAGCGACATAAAATAAGGCGATAGCCTAAGCCAATTACTTTTTATAATAATAATGGATAAAATAGTAAGTAAAAAATCTAAAGGAAGAAACAAGAGCATTGGGCACAATAATAGGATATAGAAATCTGAACCCAGTTAAGATAAAAAGTTTAATGTACGCAGATGACATAGTCATAATGGCAGATACGGATAATAAATTACAAAAGTTAGTCGACATATGGGTGGAGGAAATAGAGAAAATGAAAATGGAGGTGAACATTAAGAAAAGTAAAACAGTGATAGTGAATTAAAACCAAGAGAGGAGGCAAAATAGAGAAGTAAAGTGCAAAGAGAATAATATGAAAAGAGTCTCAACATTTGACTATTTGCGACCAACAATAACAGAGGATGGCAGAATTGAAGCAAAACTGAGGAACAGAATGAGCAGAGGGAATAGGATCTACCATGCATTACGTAGTACAATATTGGGGAAAAAGGAAGTAGACAAAAAGGTAAAATTAATGGTACATAAAATTGGAGGATACAAACTAAACATGGAAGTATAATAACGCCCATAGAAATGAAACACTTAAGAATAATAGCGAATAAAACAAAGTTTGATAAAGTACGAAATGATGAAATAAAAGAAACTTTACAACAGGAATCAATAGTGAAGTAAATCAAAAAGGGACAGTTAACATGGTACGGCCATATACAACCAATGAAACTAGAAATAATATGCAGAAAATTGTTAGAAACAAGAAGTGTGAAGAAAAGAAGAAAGAGAAGACCTGTGAAGAAATGGATAAGTCAAATCATCGATATGGGAAAGGCAAGAGGAAAAATAGAAAACGAAATGAAAAATTTAGCAAGAGGCAGAAAAGAATGGAAGAAATGGATTAAGGAGGACTGGGACGTATAAGCCCAACGCTGAAAGGCGTAAGGATAAAAGCGAAGGAAAAGAAGAAGAAGAAGAGTATTTTTGTGCCTCAAATTCAATTATTTTCTTTATTGACATATCCACTAATTGTAAGGTGCAAATGCGCTTCATCATCAAAAATGATTTTCTTAGCAAAATGGCCGTCAACTTCTTGATTCTTCAGCACCCAATCGATAAATACTGAAATGGTCGTTTGACTTGGATTCCTGAGTTAACTGAACAAATGCAGATCGTTTGTTAAAATCCGCTGCATGGTGCTTTTTGAAACGTTAAATTGCGGTAACCGACAGTGCACTGAGGTTTCTGAACACTCCATCACACTATCATTTGCAGCAGCAATATTTTCAGCTGAACGCCCGGTACGAGGTCGGGCTGCTATTTTGTTGTCTGCAACTGAACCTGTTTGGTTAAATGTTTGAATTATTCTTCTTATAGTTGTTTTTTATGTATTTCTCCTTTCGAAGAAAATACCACCATAATTTGCAAACAGTCTCGGAGAACCATTAGACATGTTTGAATTGAATATTAAAAAATCGTCACTCGCTCTTACGTCGGGTAGAGCTCTATATTGACTAACCAAAATGTGTTTACAAAATATTGCTAAGCAGAAGGTTTGAGGAAACATTTTGGAGGGGGGGGGGAGACACCCAATACATTGATTCGTGTTTGTCGATGTTCTCACTTTGTTTTAATCATTTATATCTTGTATTTTATTTTGATGTAAGTGTTGAGATTTGAAGTAATGTTCGACTTGTTGCAAGCACGTTAGTATTATTTTAGGAATGACTGTTGTACACTATTTCTTTTTATAAATATACATGTTGTAATAAAAGGAAACTTTTTTTGCATTTTATTCTACAAAAGCGTTAGAAATTGGTTCAGCTGCTACATGCTACCCGTATTTGAACACACAAATCAATTTAAAGTAAGTATAAGAATGTATTTACAGTTTATGCTATTTAATTTGAAATATTAAATATGCAAAATAGCAATAAAAACAGATAATTACACAGCATTTTATGTTTTATTGTCTGTAACTTACTTTTTTTGATAAACAGATTTAACTAAAACTTCTTAATAATATTTTTGATGCAGAGTGTTACGTCGTAACTTTATATAATATTCTCTAGTTAAGTTCTCTAAGTTAGTTACTAACTACATACAATTATAATTAACATATACTTCATATCAAAGTAATTATATTACGAAAGTTGGTACGACCTTCATCATAGGGTGGGCAATTTCCAAAATAGATTAGACAATTGTTTACTACCTGCTTAGCATATTCTATTTCATTTTGTTAAATTTTGGGATGTTTTTTAATTCAATATATATATATATATATATATATATATATATATATATATATATATATATATATATAGTAATGATAAGGCCCTACACCCCGCGTGGGAGCATGGCCTGCGAACTGAGAGGTTAAGGCTCTCATACGTTCGCTCTCTCTCTGCCCAGTCGTCGCGCACCATCTCTGATGCGGGGCAATGTGGCAAGCACCGCACCTTAGACGACCGCCATTATTACCCCTTGTTCGAATGAACGCAGGTACTCAATTATTTTTAGTGACTGAGTAGACCACTCACCAGGCATCAGAGAGCACCGGGAATTGAACCACGGAACCACGCTGTCTCTCTCTCTCTCTCTCTCTCTCTCTTTATATATATATATATATATATATATATATATATATATATATATTTATATATTTCAATTCCCGGTGCTATCTGATGCCTGGCGGGTGGCCTACTCAGTCACTAAAAATAATTGAGTACCTGCGTTCACTCAAACAAAGGGTAATAATGGCGGTCGTCTTAGGCGCGGTGCTTGCTACACCGCCCCGCACCAGAGATGGTGCGCAACGACCGGGCAGAGAGAGAGAGCGAACGTATGAGAGCCTTAACCTCTCAGTTCGCAGGCCGTGCTCCCACGCGGGGCGTAGAGCCTTACCATTATTATATTATTATTATATTTATATATACATATATATATATATATATATCGAATTAAAAAAAGACAAAATTATTTGAGAACACAATCTTAAGTATTTTTCTCAGCTTTCCGATGGTACCATTGTTTTGAGCGAATTTTTACTTTATAACCTCTAAAAATCTAAAAATTTGAAAAACGTTATATCTTTTTATCTTCAATTTTTTGAATATTTTAGAACATCTAGCTCATAAGATCAACCATTTTCACACACACACACACACACATATATATATATATATTTACGGAGAAATTGATATTTTTCCTTGTTAAATGAGGAAACTTTTTGCTCCAACTACTCTTTAGACTTGTTTAATTGTTATTAGAAGCGATTTTTATGCACATATATTTTTTTAATTCAAATATATATATATATATATATATATATATATATATATATATATTTGAATTAAAAATAATAACAATTAAACAAGTCTAAAGAGTAGTTGGAGCAAAAAGTTTCCTCATTTAACAAGGAAAAATATCAATTTCTCCGTAAATTCATGGAAACGATATTTATGACTTTATTGTCATCACCACAACGGACTGTTTCTGTTCCTGCAAAAGTTTTCAAAAATGCGATTTTTACGACCTCAAGTTCTAGCAACCGTTCTGTAAACTTTTCCCTCTCATTCCTTCCCTTTACTTGATAAGTACCTTCGACGTGGCACTCGATGACACAAACTAACTAGTTGATGTAGCAGTTTGGTCTCGTCACGGGCCAGTTTATTGTCAGCGACGGCGGATGAACTGAGTTCATCTGTGTACTTCAGCGCCAATGCGGCTGTGGCGGCTTTCATTGTCAGCCGCATTCACACACATTCAAAACAACAATCGAGGGAAAAACAAAAAACCAATCAAATAATCGATATTTTGAAGAATGTGGCAGCCGATGTGGCGCGTACAAGAAAGGCCTTCCCTGTTCAGACATGTAAATTCACTCTTCGAAAATGAGGCAAAACTTTCTAGACCCAAAAGGGATCAAACCAGAATCAAAATATTATCAGTTCTACACTTTACCATTACACCACACGCCTCACTGACGGGTGGAGTTGAGTGGAGAATTAAAAGTGTGGAATGAGAGAAAGGAGGTTTTGTGAGTTGCAGAGGGAGGTCAGTAATGTTCGCCTTTTTGAAAACTTTTGCACTCACTGGGTATGAAATCCTACTCTATAATAGTTTCCTATCAAAGTTTAACCATCGATTCGCTTGATTTTAAACACAAAAATATATAGATTCTTCTTAATGGTTAAAAGATCATATAACCATTCTAAATCAAATTATTTTATATTTAAATAGTTGCAGCGTCAGATTTTGTATAATTCACAACCAACATATTTAGATAATGTATTTTTATATATTTTTTCATTTGAATTTTTAAATTTTTGCTATAAGAGGCGATCAAAAGGTTTTCGTTTCGAGCCCGTACAGTCCAGAATCAGTATGCCAATCAGACATATTTGCCGTGAGCATTGGGGCAATCATCCCATCAACGTACCAGCTTAAAGATACCCGTTTGGTAAAACACCGTGTCCTGCTGCGTGAAGAAGTTGACCCTTCAAGATCTTTTTTAAGGGTCCGAAGGCGTGATAATTGCATAGAGATAATTCAGGACTGTAAGGCGGGTGCTCGAGTGTCTCCCACTTGAGTTGATGTACCTGCTGCTTTATGACATTTGCTGTATGAAGACGTGCAGCAGCATCTCTTGTCGCTGTTTTTTCTGACGCTTCGTTTTAATTGCACATCGTAATTTCTCCAGCGTTTTGCAGCACCGTACTCCAGTGATAGAGACACCAGGATCCTTGTGATCAAAGAACAGGGTTAGCATCATCTTTCCAGTAGATGGCTGACTCTTGAACTTCTTGGAACGAGGGGACTATGGATGACACAACTTTCGTCACCTGCGATGCGCTCAAGGAACATGTTGCATTCAACATTGAAACGCACCAGGTGCTTTAGGCAAACAGCCATCCGGTTTACTTTTTGTTCGGCGTTCAACGCCCGGGGTATCTACTGGCTGTAAGATAGCCTAACTCCTGCCGGATAATTTGTTGCACGCTACCAAAAATGATGTCGAGATCATTTGCTAGCGCACGAATGGTTATACGACGTTTCGTTCTAATTGCATCATCAACCGCCCGCTTCTTGTTGTCCGTAGTGGATGAGGTTAGCCAGATCGACCGGCGTCTTACATCGAATCGTGACCAGCACGGATATTTGAGCACGGTGGTTTTCAACAGACGTGCTGCCCCATACACATTCTTTATTCTCCGATGTCGTTCGGCAGCCAAAAAAAGAATATCAGCACGTTGGTCCTGTTTGGACGCATTTTTTAATAACGTCGCCATAGTTTACGTTTCCGCATTTAACAAACGCACGTCGGAAAGACACGAATGCCCGCATCGGAGTCGTGCTACTTTGCATATACGCTGCAGCAACGCCCTGAAACGGAAACTTTTTGATCGCGCCTTATATTATAAACTTAGAAAGCTAAAGTAATTTTGTCAGTAGTTCTAAAGCCTACAGTATGAGAAAACTATTTGTTTACATTGCATCTAACTACTGAGCCTAAACTGACATCAGTATTTGCACAGCTTTGGGCTCTCCCTAAAAGCAAATTGTAAGACAAAGAGACGATTTTCAAACATAATTGTACTTAGAAATTCACATTTATTAAATAAATAATACAGAAATAAATATATTATTTAAGATTTTGTATTGTCCTTAAATATGATTCTATTAAAAAAATAATTTATTATACAATGCAATATATAAATTTTATAAAACAGTGTAAGTGCAGTGTATCGAAATTGAACTAAAAGTCTACCGTATTTTGAACTTTTGTCACAAGATCCATGTTGCAGTTAATAATAAAAAGAAGCTATCAATTTCTTTGTAAGCGATCTATTCTTATATAAAGTAAACGATAATCATTACAACCATCAACTTTCATAGTTTCCACCACTCAGTTCTGGTGTGTTAAGAAGACTTTATTCTGAGCATAACAATTTAATTCAGCATAAGTATCTTTAACGCGACTATTTTGCAAGTGCTGCATCAACTGAATAGCATTTAAAAATCCCAAATGGGAACGTTTATACAAGGTGGTTCAAAAATGACCGAGACTTATATTTTACAAAAAACACAAATCGCTAAATACTTACTTGTCACACATGTCAGTCTTCGGCTTAATATCCTTCGGAGTTCACATATTTTTTAAATCCTGATGCCCTTTTAAAAAAAACTTTTAGTTTTTTTTTATTTTAATCCAATGTTCTTTTTCTGGATGACAGCGTTATTGTCTGATTTCCTTCAAAGCAGCTAGAAATGACTTTAGGCCAAATCGGGACCGAAACCGAAATCGGGGCGAATGTGGCAGAAGGTTCGATTTTAATTTCCGGGTAGTTTTTATTATTATTTTGGCCCTACGGAGGGTGCATTGTTTTGAAAGAAGGCTATTCGCTTTCCACCTATCTTTCGCTTGAATCGGGGCTTTTCCTTCACGTGTGTTACTAGGAGGTCTGAATAATAAGCTGCATTGACTGTTTTTGCATTTGTCAGAAAGTCTACATTAATAACTCTCTGACAATTCCAGAATCGCAATTCCTATCAAACGGCTTCTCCGCGCTTTCTTGGGTTTAGGAGTACTGATATGCTGCTAGTCGTGTGATGACTGTTGGGACTTTGGAATAAAGTAATGCACCCACGTTTCATCGGTGGTCATTATAGACTTCAGAAATGCATCACTTTTGTTTTCCAACCTGCTGTAGGAGACGACTGGCAGCTTGTATGTGCACCACTTTGTTCACGTTCGTCAAAGTGTGTGGTACCCATCGTGCATTCTCCTTGCGATAGTGCAAGTGTGTTTTTACAATGTATTCTATACTATCAACACTGATGCATCAAGTTCATTCATAATGCTGCGCCTAGTCTCACGAATAAGTGCGTCTGCACGATCAATGTTCGGCTCGGTGACGGATGTTCGTAACCGACGATCCAATGCGGTCTATGTCCTCTCTGAAGCACTTACACCACTCAAACACACTGATCCGTGAGAGACACTCTTCTCCCTATTGTTTTTGAAGTCTATGGTAAATTTCAGTAGACGGGACGTTTTTTCCAACGAGATATTTTATTACAATGTGTTGTTTTACTCTCCTCGATAGCTTTTGTTTGCTTATTACCCTAACAACTCGCAAACAGGACCGAACAGGTTTTAACCCGAGTAGGAGGAAGAGTGGGGTTATAGATCTGGTCAAGGTCTATATATATATGTTTACAAAATTAATGTTACAGAACAGACTACAAACATCAAAAACGCAAACGAAATGGACATTAGCCCAAAAGGAGAAAGTTGGTACCGTTCAAGATAAAGTAAAATAAATTGATGGTAGGTTCAGTGCCCCAAACAGGATCATTTCTAATGGCGTGAAAGCTGGAAAGTACAGGTGATATGGTCTTACACCAATTTTACGAAAATTAAAATCTAGCCCCCCAACATTTGGCGGTAAAATTTTTTAAACAAATTATCAAAAACATTTTGAGGTGACTGTCAAAGCAAATAGATGACCGGAGACTAAAAAGGCAACTGTGTTAACTGTTGCCCCGCGTGGCGACGTCTTGAAATATGTTACGGTCATGCTCATTTGGAGGAAGCACACAGCTTCAGAATTGAGGGCACAAATCTGGCGAAACTCTTCAAGAACTGGAAACAGAGCTAGTCCGTCTTGTTCCCACTTCATACCCAATAGCCCCAGATACTTTCTTAGAAGTATTAGCTGTGCGAATATTTATTAACGGCATTAACGGTGAGGAGACCCAACAAGCAATGATGTTGGCTAGACGCGTTCACCCCCGCACTGGAATTTGAAGCTGTTAAATAAGCCTCAAAGAATAATAAGTGATAATACACACTCTTTAAAAAAAAAGTACCGGAAATTATTAAATAAAACACACTATTTTAGTTTAATCATTAATATTTATTTTGGCGCTTTCATTTGATACAACACATATACGCGTTTTTCCCAGTCTTCGAAACATTTTTTATAAGCGCTTTTCGGTATACCCTCAGCTCCTTACACGAATGTTGTTTTATGGATTCGATCGACTCAAAACGGGTAGCACGGATTGCCGGTTGACTTGTTTGCAGGTCAAACTCATAGACCCATGTCTCAGCACTAGTTATGGTACGTTCCATAAATGTGGAATCAGAATTGACGCAATCCTGCATGTCTAAAAAGACCTGTTTACGAAACTGTTTTTGTAGGAAACTCGGTTCTTTTGGAATGAGCCGACCGGCGACGCGTCTCATGTCTAAATTATCCTCTAAAATTGAACGAATCTCTTTTAAGCTGGAATAGAGATTATCGAGCACGATTTTCTTCACTTTTTCGTTGTTTTCATCGTTTGAAGAGGTCGAAGGTCGTTCGGGAGGAGGATTGTCTTCGACGATCTCTCGGCCCTTTTGGAACGATTTGTACCACTCGTAGGCCCATGTTTTGATAAAATTAATTCACCATAAGCCTTTTCTAACATTTTTATCAAGTCATCACACGAAATTTAAGGCAAACTCCTTGTTTAATATTTTTGTTTATTGTAAAAATCTAAACTACTGAGGTGTACTGATTTAATCAGCTGTTGCAAACAAACTGGTTGATATATTGTGCTTATTTTATGCATAGTAATTAAGGATGGTGCTACCAATTTACGCAAAAAAAGCTTTTCTTTCATCATTAGCGGGGGCTTTTTAAATTACAAATTTCCGGTACTTTTTTGAACGACTGTACAATTAGCGACAGATACCAATGAACTGAATAAAGCAACTGTGGAGTAGAAAAGGTTTCTAATCAATTGGGTAAAAGATCGAAGCGATTACACTGTTAGAATTGCGATGAGATAGGCCATATCAGAAGACGGCGTAAGAAGCCACTAAGGGCTTTTAGAAATCCTCGACAGGAAAACTAAAACGGATTGATGGAAAGAAGCGACTATCAATCGATAACGGTAAAGCATAAGCCCCGAAAATAGAGATTACGACTCTCAAGAATAATTCCAACAGTGTTTATATGGATGGCCGAAAAATGGAAAATTGCATGCTTTTCTATTGTATACAGGGGCGACGAAAACGATTTTGAGGCGTAATGTTATCGAGATATCCGGAAGTTTTTAGCTAACCAACTGGACACTTCGGACGGCAACTAGCCAAGACACCAAAAGGATAATTTCGGACATGGAAAAGAATGAACTTTCGACAAGTCCATAGACTTTGTCCGTGGTACTACTCAAAAAGAAGAACGGATCCACCAGATTTTTCATTGACTACCGTCGGCTCAACGATGTCACAAATAATACTACACCAGTTCTGAATAAGCTGAAGATAGCAAATGACGTAAAAATCGGATATGGCAAAAAAAGATTACTTTGCAAGGCAGGTGTTATCATTACAAATATATGAATCTACCATACCACCTTAATTTAAGTTTCTTAGATTCAACTATTTTGAGAAACAATAGTTATCTTCTCTAGAGAATTTAAAAGTTAAAATATTTTGAACTACGTAGAATAAGTTGTAAATACATATAAAAAATTTATTATTGTAATATTTTAAAACACTGAATTATAATTGTTTAGTAGTTTGGTAAGTAATAGTAACACTACTGTCACATACTGAATTTTAGTCAGACGGACGTGTATTTTTTAAGCTACCAAGGAATAGTGCAATCGATCTAATATGTTTTAAAAATTGGCAAAATGTTTCTAGATAATAGTTAAAGGTACACAAAACTGTCGGTTACGTAACTGTTTTTAAAGAATGCGAAAAGTATGTGGCGATACAGCGTTACTCGTTCACACAATTTTACGATGGTTAAAGTCGGGGAATGATGTTCAGAACAGGAGGTCTCGTTCAGAATCACCCCAAGTAGACAACGACACAAATTTGAATATTAAATTGCCTATTAGCTGCTCATGTGTAGGCATAAACGACAAAATTGCGTTTTGCATTCTGCAAAACTACAGTGCATAGGGTGCTTTCTTGTGCTTGCTTCAAGAGTAGGTGACCTAGGAACACTATCACGCTTAATTACAACATAAAGAATTACAGTGCAGTGCTACAGAGAATATTTGTCATTGGCGATGGGGAATACTGCAACATGCTCTATATCCACCTAATTTTGCAGCATACAGATACCGCGTCAAAAGAACGCTTTATCTTTTGGTACTATCCACAAATCGACCCAATTATGGTATCTTTATATAATGTGAAGTGCTGCTCAGACAGATCATGTGCCATCGATCGAAACAAGTGATAATCGGAAGGAGCAATGTCTGGTGAATACGGTGGGTGGGATAGGGCTTCCCAAATGATTGTTTCCAAGTAGGTTTTGACCGGTGCCGCAACATGTGGACGAGCATTATCATGCAGGAGAATAAGTTTGTCGTGTCTGGAGTAGTAGTGGGCACCTTTTTCCTTGAGTGCTCGGCTCAATTTCATCAATTGTGTTCGGTAGAGAGCCCTAGTAAAGGTTTCGTTTGGTTTGAGTAACTCATAATACACGATACCAAGCTGATTCCACCAAATACACAACATGAGTTTTTTCCATGAATATTTGGCTTGGCTGTCGATATTGAAGCATGGCCACGTGGTTCCTATGATTTTATTTTTTTGAGTTATTGTAGTAAATTTATTTTTCATTGCCATTCATTACCATCCGATGGAAAAACCCCTTTTATTTATGCTTTCAATGGCATTCAATGTTTCTCGGCTTCAATTTATATGAAACCCTATTTTCTTGCTTTTGAATCATTCCCAACGATTTTAAACGATGTTAAATTGCTTGTTGCTAATGTTAAGTGCAAGTTCTTCTTGCGTTTAGTAGAAATCTTCCTCCAATAATGCTTCCAATTCCGTGTCTTCGTACACTTTCGGCCTTCCGCTACGTTCTATGTCTTGACGTCAAATTCACCGTTCATAAACATATGAAACCACTCACGACAACTTTTCTCACTTAAAGCAGCCTCACCACATGCTTCTACAAGCAATCGATGCGGCTCAGCAGCAGATTTTTTTAGGTTAAAAAAGTAAATTAAAAGTGCAAATGACGCTTATTTGGCTCAAAACTCCACATTTTCGTACGAAAAAAATTATGTGATGCTGATACAAAATCGCTAATATTTTAAGGTCATGGTGTTGCCAGATGTTACGACAATTTCAGCCATAACTTACTGGTGGGGCCATCTTTTGTCAAACGGCGGAGACTTATTTGTACTCCCTTTACTATGAACGAAATGTTGCAACACAAGAAACGCGATTGTCCGTATTTTAGGATACTGTAAGACATCAACAGAACTGGAGGCTTTTTACAAGTATGGTAAAAGGAGGTAGATATAGAAGAGCATGAAAACATGCAATTGTCTTTTCAAGTTTTAAAAATATTAGCCCTTTATTCTGTCTAATTATGTTATTTAAATTTATTAGGGAAATGAGATAATTTACAAGGACGCACATCTATCGTTGCAACTAATAAAAAATAAAACCTCTTTCGATCAAATTAAACACCATTCAATTGCACCATAATTGTGCAGCTGTACTTCTGGCAAATAGTGATTATTCAAACACAGTGATCGGAATATAAACACTTTTATGTGAATATTAGAAATGTTTTATATTTAACCTTTTATAATATTAACCCCGCTGATTTTGAAACTTAAACTTACATATTTATGTTCATCCAAGGAAGCCTTCTACAGAATCGGTTAATATTTACTGCAGATGACTTTTGATCTTTACATTTCTCTCTGAGTCTAAATGTCACAATATATTATTTCATTTTATACTACCGCCCGGTGCAATTTCCAAACAGGAAGCTTCAAGCTAAAAGAGTTTACCAGTCAGGTAAAGTAAATTAAATATATTCTAACATTTAAACCCCAATGTCAAGAAAGTGACGAAGGTTAAAAGTCATTTGTATTATATATTAATCGATTTCACAGGAAGTTTCCATGAACTAAACATGTGTATGTGCCATAGTAATTTTTAAACCCCAAACCAATTAAGGTGGAAGTTATAGAATTAAAAATCATACACTTTTATAGTATTTAAAAAAAAAATTAATTATACAAAAATTTATTTTTAATATTATCAAATTGGCTACGTTTCCGTTAGCGTCTGAGATTTTTAAATTTGATTTATAATATCAAAACGAATTGAATAGGATAGGACTTCAAAGTAACGGATAGTTTAAGAGGAAGTACAAGTATATTTTACATAACTTGTTATGCTTTAGTTGCACGTAGATGTGTAAGCCATTTCCTTTTTTTTTTTTGTTGTTGTATTTAACAGTTTTGGGCCTTAAAGATACATTACAAATTATTTCTATAATTAATTTATTTTTAAAACTACAAATACTTTAGTAATTATATTAAAGTATTTATATAAATCTGTATTGTATTAACAATAGGCTGGTATTTGATCTAATTAAAAGTTTCTTATAAAATTAAATAATTTTTAGAACTTATTAGTGTATTGCAGCAAGAAGCGTGCGTCATTGTAATTTCTCCTGTGCCACAAATAAATGTAAATACCAGAATTAGGAAGATAAGAATGCTAATACTTTTATAGCTTTAAAATATTTATAATTAGAAGCAAAATCTTTTTACCACACTTGTCAGAAGTATTATATACCATTAGTATGTCTATTAATATTTTGCAGTACCGTAAAAAATGAAGAACCTCGTTTTGTGTTATAACGTTTTTCTCATAGTAGTTCTTTTACTTTGTATAAGAAATTATAACAACAAACTCATCTGATAAATAATAAGAAAATTTTAGTATATTTTATCATTAGCGGAACCAAAGACTCATTAT
The DNA here is from genome assembly GCA_036346155.1 of Sinelater perroti. NCBI lineage: Eukaryota > Metazoa > Arthropoda > Insecta > Coleoptera > Elateridae > Sinelater > Sinelater perroti. The sequence goes on from JARFIY010000143.1 coordinate 27,490,101, forward strand.
AGTGGTAGCAGTACGATTCCTCGCATTGTGATCAAGAATGATAAATAGAGCTCCTTGTTTATAAGTCTCGCCGTATGCTCTCAAGATAAGTTCAAGAAACACTCAATGCGCGGTAGTTGCAGATATCCAAAAATACTGTATAGTATATGGAGCACGGATTTTTGTTTGCGCCTACAGCTACAGTCAGCTCATGCGTATCTTATTGGCATCTGATATTCAGCGGAGAAGAAAAAATCCGTTGTCTGCATTGCGTTGTTCTAAATGGGGCCTGCCTTAAACGCCACCATTGCTTTTACCCATCGCGAAACTGTATGAACAAGTAACATTGCATCACCATATACTTCTAGCAGTCCTTGAAAACAATTTCGTAACCGACAGTCTTGTATAACTTAAATTTTTATTTAAAAACGTTATTCCAATTTTATAAACATGTTCAAGGCGCCACAAAATACAACTGAATTACATGTAAGCATCTTACAGTCAATTATTAGCTTTAGTAAACCTATGACCATCTAGCTCAAGTTCATTATGTACTAGTAGTGTTTGCTATTGCATATAGAACACTTGTACATCTTATAACTGTATTATTTACTAAACGTATGAGAGAATGTTGTTAGCTAACGCATATAGTTTATAGTTTGAGTTATTGATGCTGGAATTATCAAAGAACTAACCAATACTAGTTCGTTAAGATATTGTAATACTAAATTTATTTTATGTATTTACATCTTAACGTACACATTTCAAAATATTTTACCTTTGGCATTCTTTCGAAGAACTACCTATTGTTGTGTTTCGCAAAATAGTTGAGTCTGTAATATCTAAATTAAGATGATATAGTAAATTTACATATTTAGAATAATTATTTACATATAAATGCGTAAACACACGCGTGCTTGTAAAGCAATGTAGGGTGTCCCAGAATTACACGGTTCTAGTAGAGGAATGTGTTCTCCAGCACGAAATAAACAAAAAAGTTCATATAAAAATGTTCTAAATTAATTTATTACCAAGTGAAAGATAAACATCTAAAAACCTTAAAGTTAATCAAATAGCTGTGGTTAACAATTATATATTGTTTCTTTTTTGACAGCTGATTAAACATCCGTTATTAAATGTGTTGATTAGTATTACACTGTTCGTGCAAGTAAGTAATAATACCTTGAAAACTTTTTCATCACAAGTTTGTTCACTTTTGCGGAACAAACAGACATATATTTAATATATGAAGAGATACATAATGATGGTGCTGCTGCTGTTCGAAGACATCATAAAACATTTTCCACTAGAAGCGTACCGAATCGTAAAATGTTTGAAGCTATTGCAAGGAAACTGGCACGCTAAAATTCCAACAACTAAACACTAGTCAACAAAAATTTCGACGAACTGCTAACGTCGATGAAGGCATACTCCACGTTGTTCAGTTATTTCCTGGTACTAGCACCAGGCGTACATTGCACGAGTAATAATTGTATCCATTCTACGCGTGTGCAAAATTTGTTACCAGAAAATTATAACAAGCGCAGATATTTCTGCCAGTAGTTAATTCGACAATGTACATAAGATCCTAACTTCCTGAACTGCTGAACCGATGTATCTTGCTTTGCCAGAACTAGGATTACTAATTTTTGAAACACGAGCGAAAAAACCCTTATACGACTTCTACTACGCGTTACTATTATACCTTTTTATTAAATGTCTGGGGTGATCTTCTTAATGACAATCTTTTTAGGAATATTTTACTTGTATTTTTTACAAAATAATATGCATGAGCTTCTAGAAAACATTCCTATTGCCAATAGGCAGAGGTTTATGCATGATGGTGCCACTGCCCACTTTTTCATATTTTCATTGATTATTTAAATACGACATATGCTAATCGATGGATTGGTCGAAACGGACTTGATCATAGAGCACCACGATCTCCTGATCTAACGCTGTTAGATTATTTTGTGCTAGTCTGGATAAAGTTTATGGTTCATTCTACATCTAATGGTACGCAAAAAGAGCTAAAGAACCGCATCGTAAAAGCTGCTGCAACTATTAAGGGCCGCAAACAATAAAACGGAGAGCACTTTGAACAGTTACTATGAATGTTCTATTGTTAAATAAATATCTTTCACTTTTAATACCTCTGTAAGAAATTAATTTGAAACATATTTTTGTATAAACTTTTTTATTTATTTCGTGTTGAAGAAAACATCCCTAAAATAATGCCTTGCAATTCCAAAACACCCTGTTTGTTTTGTTACCTTTAGCACATTTAAAACCAACTTCTGCTATGGGGTACCAACAAAACTGATGCTTGTAAATATTCAGTCGATAAATTTGCCTTGTTTAAAACCAATTTACAGTACGGATCAATTGTTTCGATGGTATATTTAAATTTGGTAGTAAATGGTTATAAATTATGTAGTAAGTCAGCTGCATTTTTGTTAAATAATTTCAAGTCATTAAGCTTTACGGCTCAAACGCAGCACCCTACTGAAGAAGGTAATTCGTTGTACAATTTCCAAATATTATAATATTAATTCTTTTTGGCGTGACGGTATCAATTATTTGAGTTTTAACACCCTAAATAAGTAATATGAAACAATCAAAAGTACGTTCCAACGTCACAATTTACTCCGAAGTTATCTTTCTGCTAAACGAAAAAATGCATATGATTATAACAAAATGATATTTTTGTACCATTTATGCCACTTAAATTAGGAGCATTAATAATAATCAAATAATTGATTTTGTTATAAGTTTTTACGTTAATTATTAAATTTATTATGTTTTTATGAAGTTACACTTAAAACTAATTTAAATATATAATTATTTGATAAAATAATTTTTTATCTGTCTAAACAAAAATGGGCATATAAAAGTGGTTTTTAAGAATCAAGAAAAATTACACACTTACACAGAAAAAATTCGACACTGTATGTTTTTGGGGTCGTTGAATTCGAATCCGAGGTCGGTTTAACCTCAGCACTTCAGGGTTTGGCCATAACCTCAAACAACTCTTCAAAATCCACTAAACCCGTTAAACCCGATAATCCCAAACGATTTTAGACTTAAAACCCGGTAACCCATCGACTCTAAACTAAATTCATAACCCTATAACCTTATGACCCCATAACCTTATAACCCCGTAATCAAAATACTGAAACAGTATCGCACAATCTCTCACCGCCAAACTATTCGTGGCGTAGATTACACAAAATTAAAACAGAATATCCTCATAATTCCCAAGGTGTTCAACTCTGTAGTACCCTGTATAACATTTGTAGAACCGTCAGCATTAGTATTACCCAATATACACGACAGGAAGGTTGCGTGAACGAATTTTGTATATCGTATAGCCCTTATAAGGGCTGTTTTGAGATGTGTGAATACATAAATGAAAACATAAATAAAAATAAATAAATAAATGAATAAATATATAAATAAATATATTTATAAATCAATAAACGATTAAATATTATAAAAACAAAGCTTTAGCCAGTCTCTTTTTTTGAGCTGTATCGCGTTCTCTTGCCTTCAAATGACCTGTGCAACGAAGTGCGCTTTCGTTTCCGACTTTCCTTGGATTCTCTCTTTAGCGTGCAACAAAAATCAGTCATTATGTTAACGTCCCATTGTCCCTGATACCGAGTTTCCATAACCTTGATATCTTGGTAGAATCGTTGTCCCTCTTCCTCAAGTTCTCAGGAAATTTATCGAGGTGAAAATCAAGAAAATGAGTTTGAAGTTAATGTTACATTTAAACTTCTGAAAGTCAGAAATTATATTTAAAAAACAATAAATATAGTCTGTATATTAACAAAGTTACAGTCATAAAGTATAATATGTTACCATGACATATGTGATTTAGTTATACAAAGTCCGTTGCAAAAGAGCAGCAAGAGTGGACTACTTGTATTATTGTATTTACGCTTGACATTGCCAGTAGAAAAGAATTTGCCACAACATTCAGGGATCTATCCGATATGCAACACAGAACATAACGCAAAATCGCTTTCCTGTCCGACTACGCTAAAAATCGGAAATCATTTAATGAATAGAATATGAATACCAATCATATTCGAAGAAACATGACGAGGATTGTTAAAATTAAAATAGCCCAGTTAAATTTAGGAAAAGACTACGAGCAATTTTGCGGCAACTCTACTTTCTAAGGAATTTGACAAAGGTCTAATACAAGAGCCCAAAACCAAAGAAAACACTATTGCAGGGTTTCTTAATGGCATATCAATCATTAACAAGCAAATAGAAAGACCTAAAAGCGGAATTGTAATTAGCAATGTTGAATACCAAAGGTTACTACTAGATTACTGACGAGTTAATCGCCGTTGCTGAAGTTACAAAGACCGGAAAAAATTTATATGTCGCTTCCATTTACATTTCGCCGGATAGCTGCCTAAATAATTACAATAATAAAGACATATTTAAAAGACTAGCGTTTTCCGTCAACTTCAAACGACACGACGTGACATATCGAAGACGCACGGGGAGCTAAATCACTGGGGCTGTTGGAATGTTGCGATACAACATTCGTTAACTAGGACAGCAAAACAACGTTTGAAGGACATCTCGGGACGAGCTTCGTCGATATAACAAGCGCAAGCACAGAAACGCTAGCCAAGGTCGAGCAATGGCGCGTGAAACAAGAAATAACGATCTCTGATCACAAGATGTTAATCTTTAAGGTTAGATTGACGAGAGACGCTAAGATAATCGAGGACACGCAACAAACATTGGAGCAAGTTTGACAACACATTTTCGGTACTCTGAAGAATTGAATTAGATGGCAACCTAACTTAACAATGTAGAGGCGACGAATGAGACATAAGGAAACAAAAGTATCACGAATCAGTCCGAAATTACAAGAAACTACTAAAATACACAAGAACTTACAAATGGTCAGATTTTTGCACGCACAACACGAAAAATGACGGCATATCAAGTTATTCGCAAAAAAAACGTAAGAACATTACAAATTCTTGCGTAAAAAATGGCGACGGTTCCAATACGCAAGGGGCACGTAACATCGCAAAAGATATCCTAAAAGTATATTTTTCCGACTACAGCAATAGCGCAACACAGAAAGACTTAAGGACAGAAATGGCTGAATATCGCGGCAGGGAAGAACCCGGTAGACCAATTGTAATAAGGGATAATAATAGAGCGCTCAGTTGAATTAACGCAGATAAAGCACCTGAACACGATGGCATCACGGCAGACGCGGCGCCAAGGGCTTTCAATAAAGGCCCCTATCTATTTGTAGGACTTTTCAATGCATGCCTAAAATTAGGACAATTTTCACGATACTGGAAAGTTCAATCGGTAAACTTTATGCCCAAACCGTGGGAAAACTACCCTACCAACCCGAGCAGCTTTCATCCAATTAGCTTAGTTCCGTTTAACCTTAGACCGATCACAATACTGATAGAACACGTTGTTAAAGAAAGCGGTAACTTTCGTAGTAATCAATTCGTATTTCGATCAGGAAAATCGATGCGATCAAACTTGTCGAATCATATCTGAGCGGGTCATGCGGAATTGCCCGCGCAACCTGCTGCGATTAGTTAAAAGCTATTTTCTCGATAGGGTAGCGCAAGTAAATACGCCAGTCTGCCCAATCAATCGACAAATGTCTAAAGGACGCTCTCAGGGATTATTCTCGTGCCCCACATTCTGGAAAGTTCTATATGAAAGCATATTTAGTGTAAGAATCGGAAGGGTGCAAAGTAGTCGGATTTCTGTATAATGCGGTTCTCATAATGCACGTCGCGCAATTTAAACATTACAATCCCACGGAAACAAGGCGTACGAAGTACGCTAAAATTGAGCCAACACCGAATAATTGTTTTAATGCGGACAACACAGAGGGGCTGTTTTTTGAGAGAAAAACAAGACAAGAACAAACAACTGTTAGGAACTCAGCGGTTTTTGCAGTTAGAGAGAAAATGGCTTATCCCACGGTGGCTACAAAAATAGTCCTTGTTATAAGCTTATTACCGCCCGTAGATTTTGTTTTGCATGGGATTGCGGACATCAGGCTTCTGAAACAACTGGGAGAACCAGGCCTACGCGAGGAGCTACAAATTGGCCTCACGCCTATCAAGAAGAAAGCGTCGATGAAAGACACAAGATACCCAGCAGACAGAGATGGGATTGATTACGAAAACATCACCGCAGCAGAAAAAGGTAACCGATTATACTCCATCCAGTGCTGTACAGACGGATATATAAGTGGAAAAACGGCAAAGCGGTGGTTGTTGTCTACTAGGAAAAGCTCGAACTGCACACCGAGAAGATCAAGCTTGCCAATTGGAGCTGAAGGTTTATTAACAATAGACAGGAAATAATTGCTAAATGTGTCTTAATTACGGACATTCGGTTAACACTCGAAGAACTAAAGTCAATGAACATACCGACAAAACTACAAATAGAGTCTGGCAACTGACGAAGGGACATCAGCAGTCATATACATCAAATTCCATTGGACCAAGGCTTAACAGAAACAATGAACAATGAGCTAAAAAGGCAGCAGCTGAAGAAGACGCACCAGTGCAGTTCGAAAAAATACCCAGAAACTTGGTTAAAGTAAAGATTCGAATAAAATCGAGTATTTCTACCAAAAATGGATGCAACACGAAAGAACGTTATATTTGAATAAGTACACTGCACAGATCATCTTAGGACAAAGCAACTTTTGAGAATATCTGAGCCGGTTCGGAAAGCTACAGCGGGGGGAGGATATCTGCGAATGCGGCGAAGAAGATAACGCGATACACGTATTGCTGAACTGCCCACCCGACCAAGCAGCTTGGAACCGAGCTTAATCAAAGAAGGGCTTCGATGGCCACGGATACCGGAAAAAATTACGAAATAGCTGGTGCTGCAGATCTTCGCATCTCGGACTGAAAAGTTAGGGGGTGTTGGGGAAGATCCGATCGCCAGCGCGGGAAAGGGATAGTGAACCCAAGCATGCCAAGGCTAACAACTGAGGTTAACAAGTATAACAGCTGAGATTTACAATTGCCGTTAGTGTGCACAATAACCTAGACTCGCTCGAGACTGTGTAAGAGACAAAGAACTGGGGACAGGGATTGCACTCGAAAAAAAGATTTAAAAGAAATATATCGAGAATGGTAAAAAAATGTAAAGTTAAATTATGGAAAATGCCGATGTAGTGCCGTAAAGCGGAGCATTGGCCGATGTATTTAATATGTTAATAAATAGAAAAATCAAAATAGAAACCAACTTAAAGTAATAGGAAGACAATTACTACTTATCGGTAGACATACTATTTTTAATTTTTTGATTTTACTGAAAGATTTTGCTGTAAATCATATCGGCTACAAGTTTTCATTAGAAAAACTAAACAGAAAAATAAATCGTGGAAAATATGCACCACGATTTTTGAGACAGCATTTTTATGCAAAATACAGTAATATGCGGAATAAGTCGATTAACTTTATCAATTGCTAAAAAAATGTTCGTAGTGAATGGGAGGAGGTGGTTCTGAATAAATAATTAAATGGGCAGTCTAGAATTTATACATTTTTTTTTAATAATCATTTCGACAACGCGACACTTGTAATAAATATAAAAAATAATAAGTATTAGCCTTCAAAGCTCTAAAATATAGGAAAAAATATGTTAAATAGTTTATATAAAAATCTTTGTTGCATCAGACTGTATCATGACCTTTAAGATATTTGTTCATTAGACAGACTTCAAAAATATGATGCACTGTAAAATATTATTTTAAATATATATAAAATATATAAAAAGGGAAAAATATTTACATTTTGTAAAAGCTGGGTGTTACAATGTATAAGTGGCTTTCCTACAATTGCCCCCTTTGTTGTAAAATTTAAAAATAAAGATAGTGATGCAGTCAAAAATTTTTATCAGGGAGAGTATGAAATGCAACATGTCTCAAAGAACACAAATTTAAAACAAATCTTGTTAAATGCAATTTTAACAATTTTTGCGATATACAGACACAGACTCATATTCCTTTTTGAAAAAAATGTAATTGTCGGACTTCTCAGTAAATAAGCTGCGGCTGCAACGCGTTTTTGTTCTTATCGCCAATGAATAATTTTTTTTTTGCTCTTGTTTTAGGTTTAGATTGTAAAAAAGCTTTTAATCTTACGTGGTGACCAACTAGATTTAGAAATTTTATAAAATTTAATTGTCTTCAAGGATTACCTAACAAAAATGCATTTAAAAGTCTGAACATCTAGACTAATAGTAAGTTCCATAAAAATAGGCAAGAAAATAAATGAAAGATCTAACCAGGATTTTATAACATGCAGCATAATTCTCTTCCTAACTTAAATTATAGCAAGAACAATAAAATTATATCATTTTCCCCATAGCCTTACAATAATAACATATAGAAAAAATACTTTATACACTGCAAATTATACCAACAGTGACATAAAAAAGTAGAACATTTAGTTAACAAAAATTATGTTGTTAACAAAAAAATATAAACTTTTATTTGAACGGACACAATTTAGACAATTAAAGAATTGAAGTATTTGGGTATTTATTTTAACAAAAAATATATTTGAATAACTATATTAATTATATTAATGAAAAAGCAACGGAACTTATACATACATTATCACAATCAACAAAAATAAATTGGGGTCTCAAAAACGAATCGCTAAAAACAGCCAGCAGCTATCCTATGATTAGTTACGGTATTTTCGTTTGGATTAAATATATAGTAAATAAAAATAATCAAAACAAATTTAAATCGTAAAGCATGTAAAACATTATGATATGAAGTTTCATACATTTTAGAAATATATTATAATCCACTAGTTTTGAGATTAGAATTTAAAATACAATGAATCAAAATATAAACTGAATACAAAGTGTTCAAATAATCAAGCTAAACCATTAGCAGTATTAAAAGTTTTGCAACAATTAAATAATAAAAAAAACAATAAAAGTTGTAGTATATAAAGTACAAATGGAAAAAAGAGAAAACCTGGCAAAATAGAAAACAAGAGACCAAATTAATAAATGAATTTTATTCAACAATATATTCAAGAATGAAACTTGACTTTGAAATAAATCCAAATTCCACTATAATTTTAATAAAACACAGAAAACTACGAAGCTATCTTTATCGATTTAGATTATTAGACAGCGCTCGATGTCCTTGTAATTATGGTAAACAAACAGTGAATCATACGTGTAATATACGACTGATCAATAAAAAAATACAAACAAAAATTTACAGACAAATATAACAATTCAAGATGATAACTACACTTAGGAAAAACTTGTAACTACTGCCATAAAGTGCGATCTACTGTAACTATTTCTAAAAAAAAAAACAAACTTGCTATTAAAGTATAAGCTATTAGATATTAAATTTTTAATAATTATAACAATTATTATTTAGCTTTAGTTGTTATATAATTTTAGTTTAGTTTAGTTCAGTAAAAAAATTATTAATGCTAATTTAATAAATATATGCGGCATTTTGAGAACCGCCACGACGCGCCCCGGAAATTGCGTTCGGCAAACATTTACAAAAACGACACGTGCTGCTGTCCGCAGAGCCGTATTCACGTAGAGTTGTAAATGTCTAACGAATTTGAGATGCCTCGATGATGTATCGCCAATAAGTCATTCAGCTTTGCACATCGGCTCGTTATCGCACGCCGTATAGCCGTCAATAAGCAGAAGCGGCGTGATCGCTGCTTATTTTTGTTCGATGAACAACCGAGCTCACATATCTAGCGCTGTTTGTTTTTTAGAATAAGAAATTAAAAATACCACGTCTTAAAATTTTCCACTTGCTCGCCCAAAGCAAACAGGTCCTTGCTGCTGTGTAATTTAATTGCCACTTATGTGGCTTAGGTTATTATATTTGATTCAATAACGTAGTTAAGTGATTTTATTCATCAAAAATTTATGTGGATCGCATCTATCTTTTAACTACCTAGTAAGGAAGTTCCGTTTCTGCTGTAGTGAGAGCGCGCAATTAAGAGGCCGAAAGGCCAAATGATAAAGTGTACATACTGCGGCCTAATGGTCAAGTCTACAAAGGTTAATCAATAATTATAATATCACAGGTATTTTGGAAACTCAGTAATACAAAATGAGTTTTCTTTACAGCTCAAATTTGACATTCAGTAATCAATATAACGGTCGATTACAGCAAGCATCTGAAACCGCAGGTTACAATTACAGAAATGATAATCATCGATGATAACAAATCTTCAGAAAACAGGCACGACTGGCAGAGAGATAATAATAATAACAAAAAAAAAGTACAAAAAACGTATGCGGCTGAAACATTCCAAGTAACAACGCTAAACAAATTCGAACATTAAACAAAGTGAGCAAACTAAAAAAAAATTCCAAACCACTTTGTGTTTTCGTTTGTGGGGTGTTAGACATTAAAAAATAATAAAAAGTTTTTTACAAGTAACAGAAGAAAAGCATATCATTGTAAAACCTTACTAAATAACACAATAAAAATAAATGCAATCTCAGCCGCAACGTACAGAAAACTCATAACATCTAAACAATGAAAAGATTTACCATACCTATCAGATGAAGAAAGTAAGATCGTATAGGGTAGTCGCAAAAAGTTAACAAGAATTTAAAAAAGGTTACATTGTCCGTAACCTTATGAACATTCGGCACAAAGCTACCAAAGAGCCATTAATGCTTTTTTAGTTGACCTCGAACACAATAAACAACAAAGAAATATAAAATTTGCAATTCCTGATTATCATAAGATTAAACGTTGAATCTCCTAACAAAAAAAGACATAATCCAGTGCACCAAATGTAATCTGTACGACCACACCAAATCATATTGCACGAGACTCTACAAGTGTGTTAAGTACGGAGGAAACCACAATTCAACTCAACCCCAAAAACCTAAGATACACCTGTCATATATATCTTATGCAAAAACGCACACAAAAACAAATCAAAACATACTCAAAGTAACAGTAAAGTAAATATTTCGTATGAAATTAGAAACAACCTGTTGTACACAGGTGCTGTGAGAACGCCCACTATGGAAAATCAGCAAGAAAATCTAGGAGCACAATTAAATGCTTTTCAATAAATTTAAAATTATGTTTTAGTAACTTGGCAACTAAAACAGCATGATAGTAAACATGTTGTTTACGGTGATAAATAAAATAACACAACAATGGATTTTTCATCACTCCGTATTTCTTTGTGGAACGTAAATGGTCTAATAAATCATAAAACTGAATAGATCAATTTTCTGCAAAGCAAAAAAATTGATATTTTACCAATTTTACGGAGACTATAATGAAAGCACATAGATTAAGGAGCAGTAGCCACTCATAAAGACAGAAACATCACCAATGACAAATGTTCCCACCATTCCACTGATGAACTGACATACTGGCCAAGTGACCCCAATCGAATTCCTGATTCAATCGACTTCCTTGTAAGTAAAGGCACAGTTTCGAACTATTTTACTTCATTCCTCCTCCATCTCCTCCTCCTCACCAGTCTTAATTTCCAGTAGGAAATGTAGTGACCACTCCGGCATCTCGAATTACTTCTCCCCATTTTGCTCGGTCTTGTGCTTCGATTGTGAGTGTATACATAGATTTTCCGGTTAGCTTTGTGATTTCATCCATCCATCTGGTAGGTAATCGAGCTCTGGATCTTTTTCCTTCTACCTTCTTTTGTACTACTAATTTTTCCATGTTGGCAGGTTCTTTCCTCAGAATATGTTCAAAGTAACTTAGTGTCTTGAGTTGTATTTCGCTCTTCTCTTAATGTTAAGCTCTTGGAGTATTGATATATTTATTCGATGTTCTTGTCCATGAGATGTTCAGCATTCTTCGCCAACAGAACATTTTTAAGGCATCCATTTTCTTCCTCTCTTTCTGTCTAATAGTTCAGGATTTGCTGTCGTATGTTAGTATAGAGAAGATTAAACATTGTATCAATCTGCATTTTATTTTCTTCGATATGTTGTTGTCTTTCCATATTCTTGTTAATTTTTTCATATCCGTTCTAGTCATAGATCATATCATCGGCGTATCTTAAGTTGTTTACTTTTTATCCATTAATTGAGAAACCACCTTCAAAGTTTTATGTGGTTCTTGTCATTATAAATTTTCCATATATGTTAAAGAGCTGGCGATAAGATGCAGTCTTGCCTCACCCCACATTGTGGATGGAATACGTCAGATAGCATCTCGTTCACTTTGATTCTGCCTGTGCTATTTTTATATAAGCTGTTTATGAGAGATTTATATGTTGAGGTACTCCCATTTCGTTTAATACTTTCCATAGTTTGTGCCATTTAACTTTATCGAATGCCTTACGATAGTCAATTAAGCAGATTTATAGGGGGATGTTCAATTTCCTGGATTTTTCTATTAGTTGTCTGAGTTTCATTATATAATGTCTAGTGCTTTTCCTGCCATTAAATCTGCTTGTTCCGCTGGTATTTGGGAATTTAGATAGGTTTTGAGTATTTTTTTAATTATGTGAAGGAGGATCTTGTAGGTATGTGGTATTAATGCGATTGTTCGATAGTTTTTGCATTTAGTGATGCTACCTTTTTTGTGGATCGTTATCAACATAGCTTCAGTCCATTCCTTAGGCCATTGTTGAGTGTGCCACATCTTGTTGCATGTGTATAGCTTTCAATTCCTATTTGGTCCACTGCTTTGATTATCTCAGCTATTATTGCATTTAGGCCAGGGGCTTTTCTTGGTCTCAGTTTGTTTATAGTAAATGCTATTTCCTTCTTGGTATATCGTTTTTTCATTCTAGTTGTACATTTGTGTATGATTTTTTGTTGGCTTAGATATCCAGAATATAATTGTTCGCAGTATTGTTTCCATAATTCTGTTATATCGTATATGTCCGTTTTTGTTTGCCCGTTTTAATCTTGATCGCCAGGTTTTAAGTTTGAAATCGCGCTATAAAAATTTTATTTTTCGACAAAGGTCTGCAGGTTGATTGCATGGTTTTCGATTTCTTTACATATCCCAGAGTAGTAGTTGTTTTTGTCTTGTTTGCATGCTCTTTTTACTTCACAGTTTAGTCTCTGCAAGTTGTTCTTGTCTGTGTAGTCCGGTTTTTGCTGTTTCTTTACGTTCTTCTATTATTTTAAGCGTGTTGTGGATATCCAGTGTTTTCGTATGGGTTGCGCTTTGGTCATGCTTGTATTAGCTGCTTCAAACAGCCTGTTCTTAATATCGTGCCATATTTTTTCGGTGCATGAGTTGGTATTACATTTTAGCTCACTCTGTTTTAATTTGTTGAGAAATTGATCTTTGTTCTCTATCCTTAAAACTTTCTTAAGTTGCTGTTTAGTAGCATTTCTAATCGTATTGTTGCTACTAGCATTTGGTGGTCTGAGCCGCATATTGCACTCGGATATATTTTTGCATTGATGGAGAACCTCCTTGGAGTTTTTGTTAAGAGATAGTCAATCTCCTGGACTTTTCCATGTGTATAATCTGCTGATGTGATGATTAAATTCAGTGTTCATAATAGTATAGCCATTTTCCGTTGCAAATTATATTAAGTTCTCCTCTGTCATTTCTCTGTCTGATACCGAATTTACTTACTATATGTCTAATGTGATGGTCTTGTTTTGTTTCTCTTACCTTGGAGTTAAAATCGCCGCATATTATGGCGAGGTCTTTGCTAGGAATGCTTTGGATGGTTGCTTCGAGTTTTTCATAAAATTATGTTTATGTTTTGTGGTGTGGTATTTAGTTTTATCCGGATGATTCGGTTGTTTATTGCTTGGAAGTTTATTATAGTCTTTTGTAATTTTGTGGAGACTATTATGGTTACTCCAGCATTGTTGTTTGGTGCATCTCCACCTGAAAAGTATATGTAGTTGTTGTTGCTCGTTTCAAAATATCCACTTCTTGTCCAATATCTCTGCGAGGTCTGCTGTTTCAATTTTGTATTTCGATATTCCTCTTTCTATGATGGCTAGTTTTCCGGTGTGAGTTATTAAGCCTTATAATGTTACAAGTGCTACGCGTATTTTTTTTCTGAGTTGTATAGTTTAAGGTATAATAGTTCCAGTAGCATAGTTTGCACGCATTGCCTAGTTCCTTATATTTCTGTGGCCGACAGTATATTTCTCGCTGTTTAACCTAGACTTCCTTATTTATCCAAAAATCTAGATGACAGAGAAATCGAAACCCCATTGACAAAAACGAATATAACAGGTTAGCAAAAAACCTAAAAGTACGTTTTCAAGAAATACGAAATGTTATGTTTGAAACTTATATTACCAACTTTACAAGAAAGATTACTCTATATAGTAGGCAATTAAAAAGTGCAAAAGACTAACAACCCACATGCCTCCAACTAGAAAGCAAGACGGCACTTGGTGAAGAGCAGACCAGAAAAAGCATCAATCTTCGCAGAACATCTGTTGGTAAAATCAGTCCACGTCATCAATCTATCAACAATGACGATAACAATATAAAAAATTTCCCGAATACCCGATATCTTACGACATTTCCATGCCGAAATTAAAAAGAAATTACAAAATGCAAAAAATAAAAGCATCTGGATTTCATCTAATAACAGGCAGAATATTCGAGCAACTTCAAAGAAACGCATTAGTTTTACTAAGTACTATAAATAGCAATATACTTAGGTTAACCCATGACCAGCAATTTAAAAATTTGCTCAAGTGATTATGATTTACACACCTGGAAAAGCAATAAATGGTTGCATCTTTATGTCGTCCAATAAGTCTACTGCCCATCATGAGAAGAATATTTAAAATATTGCCGTGGAAAGGAATAATGGAGAAAGTTAACTTGAATGAGAAAATACTGTTTAATAAGCTCTAGGATGGTAAATAAAATAATCAATAGTCCAGTTGTGTCCTTTTTTTCTTTTAGGTCACTGCTTCCCACCATCTCTTCCTCGGTCTCCCCCTTTTTCTCCGTCCTGGGATACACCATCTTAACCCCTTTACTATTCTGCCATCAGGCAGTCTTTCCATATGACCTAACCATTGGAGTCTTCTGGCTTTAATTACCTGTATTATAATTGGATCATTATATAATTCATATAGTTCTGCATTTGTTCTTCTCTCCCATACTCCGTCTACCTTCTTCCCTCCATATATCCTTCTTAGCATTCTTCTTTCCCATACTTCCAAACTGTTTTGTGTTGTTTTTTTTGTCATAGTCCATGTCTCACTGGTATACAGTACTGTCGGCCTCAATATGGTCTTATAGATCCGAATTTTGGCATTTCTGGAGATATCCTTTGATCTTATTATGCTATTCATACTCCCCGCGCATCTACTCTTTTTAGCTATTCTTAACTCTATTTCTCTTTCTTCTTTACATTGACTGATTATTAATGCTCCCGAATACATATACTCCTCCACTTCTTCGAATTCTAGTACTTGTTCTTCTCCCATTTGTAGTCTCAGTTTGTTTTGTTCATTTGTTGCATGTTTATTTTTTAATTCCATATATTTCGTCTTACTTTTGTTTATTCTTAGGCCTATTTGTTTTGCAGCTTGCAGCAGTTTTCCAGCCATTTCTGTTAGCTCCTTTCTGCTCCTTGATATTAAAAGTATGTCATCTGCGTAAGCGAGACACTGATGATTCTTATTCATAATCGTTCCTCTCCTATTTATTCTACTTCTCCTTATTGTCGTTTCCAGTGCCGCGTTAAATAATAGAGTAGATAGCGGGTCCCCTTGTCTTACTCCCCTTTTAACTTCAAAACTTTCTGTTATTTCCCCATTTACTTTCACCATGCATTTAGTATCTTTTAACGTCAGCTTTATCAGTCTTATTAATTTTTCTGGTATTCCTAGTGTTCTTATTGCTTCATACAATTTATCTCTAATTATGGAGTCGTAGGCGGCCTTGAAATCAATAAAAAGCATATGCATAGGGATATTATATTCGTACGCGTATTTGTTTAACTGTAGATATTTGATCATTAGTAGCGAAATCCCGCTTGGTATTCTCCCATAGCTGCTTCCAAATACCCTTCTAATCTTTGTTTAATCACTATAGCCAACACCTTGTACGTTATATCTGAAATTGCGATTCCCCTATAGTTGCCGTATACATATTTATCTCCTCCCTTAAGAACCGGTACTATCACCACTTTCTCCCACTGTTGTGGCATATTTTCTGTATCGCATATGATCTTTATTCATACACTTTATCACATATAATTTCACCTGCATATTTTAGGTTTTCCTCTCCCTTCGTATGTGTTTGATACAGAATTGTTTTCTCTTGGATCCAGTTCTAATGGTTTTAACATCTTTGTAAAAATTTCTTATTTCCTTATTCTTGTACTTTTCCTCAATGTCCCTTATTTCCTCCTTCTTATATTTATGCTTTTTTGCTTTACACATCAGCTTTATTTTTATTTTTTGTTCTTTATACAGATTTTTGTCTTGATCATTTTGTGTTTGTAAAAACTTTAACTACATCTTCGTTTTCTTGTTTATCTCTTCTTTGCGTGCTTCATCCATTCAGTGATTCTTATTAATCTTCCTATTTAGTGGTATATTCTTCCTCATGGCATTTACAATTGATTCCTCCAGTTTTTTCCATTTTTGATCTACCTCACCACTTTGTTCATTGTCGTTCTTATATTCTTCCTCTATACTATTAATATACTTCCGTGCTACTTCAGTATCCTGTAGCGCCTTAAGATCATACGTTATTTTTCTTTTGTGTTTTCCCCTCTTTCTTATTGTTTTACTTAATTTTATTTCCGCTGTTACGAGAAAGTGGTCTGAGTTTGCATCAGCTCCTCTATACATCCTAACGTTTTTAATTTTTTGAGCCACTTCTTCTTCTCCCAGTACGTGATCAATTTGTTTTGTTCCCTTTCGTCCTGGAATTTTCCATGTTCCTTTGTGTATATCCTTTCGTTTAAAGTGCTTGCTCATTATTTTCATATTCTGTTCTATGGCAAATGTTATCAGCCTTAGCCCATTTTCATTACTCTCTTCGTATTTACTTTCGCCACCTGTAATCTCTCTCTACATCACTTCTCTGCCTACTTTTGCGTTCATATCACCAATTACTAATTTAAGATCTTTCTTTGGGATTTTCTGGACCATCTCTTCTAAAGATTCGTAGAATTCGTTTTTTATTTCATCGTCCTTATCTTCAGTTGGTGCGTGTGCGTTAATTATTGTCATCATATTGTATTTAGTCTTTATTCTTATATAGCACAACCTTTCTTGGGCTCCAAAATCTTTAACATCCTCCTCTATATTTTCTTTTATCAGAAAGCCTACACCAAATCGCCTATTTTCGTTTCCACTTGTAAACAGTGTATAGTTATTAACTCTTTGTATGTTGTTCCCCGCTAAATGTGTTTCTTGTATACCTGCAATCTCTATGTTGTATTTCTGTAGCTCATTCACCAACATTAATACTGCACCCTCTTCGTATTACCCTGTACATCCATGTACCTATTCTCACGTTTTGCTCATTACTTTGCTGCTGCTGTTCTGTACCTTGTTGCCCTTTTTTATTTGTCTTTCTTTGATTCTTATATCCTATGCCTTGGTAATCCTTTAATTCATGTCCATATCCTTTGCCAGTGTCGTTATCAAAAATAGCCAACCTATCTGTATCTATTAGTTTTTTCTTGAGGTACGTGCCATTTTCCTTAGCTGCTCCTCTAAACTGTTCCCCTCCGGAGATCTTTCCGTTACTGTCCTTTTCAATGCAATACTTTGTACACTGTTTTCCTTTACCACCTCCCCTAACGTCTCCACCCCTTCTTTTATATTTTCTACCGTATACGCTTGACCATTGACTATTAGCTTATTAAATCTTATATTTGCCCTGTTTCCCTTTCTGCGCTCCTCTTTAAGAATAGGTATTAATACTTTTCTTTCTTCCTGTATTGCTTTGCTAAAATCTTCATCTATCCAGATGTCCGTTCCCCTAAGTTTTTTTGCATTTTGTAGTATTAATATTTTCACATTTTCTCTACTTAATTTGACAAAAATTGGCTTTTTCCTTCCTTCTTCGTACTTCCCTAATCTTCTTATTTGTTCTATTTCCGTGCTCCTATCAATGTTTACACCAATTTTATGCAGTACTGTTAATATTTTTTCGTTCTCATTTTTCCTCTCCTCATCTACCACTCTCTTTATTATTATATTTTTACTCCTCACCTCTCTTTCAAGGCTATCTATTTTCATCTCCTGCTCCCCTATCACGGATTTTAATTTTTTATTTTCCTACTTCACCTGTTTCATTTCAAGTACTACCTTATCTAACTTAGTATTCATTTCCTTTATGTTTTCCTCTATTATTTGAAACATTTTCTCAATTCTATAGATCTCATTCATCCTTAGATTTATTTAATTTTGTTTGCCTTAATTTAAACAGTATTTTGCAATACGGTTTGCCTATATGAACGTCTCACACAGCGTAAAGTGTTATCAGCCCAAGTCGACCTTTCGGAAGCGCTAACCTTATCTTTGACGTTAAAATTTATAATATTATGTATTTATTTGCCCCTTTACTATTTCTAGTTTATTACTTAATCTGTCCTTCTGATTACTACTCTATAATTAAATTTAAATCTCTGTCTAATCTACTTCTTATTGATTATCACTAACGTGAAAATTTTAACTCGTAAAGACTCGCTATTTGAGTTTATTTATGGAGCGCGATTTGCACGTATCAAGTTCCAAATATAAGCATACTTAGTTGGTTTATTATACAAACTAAAATTCACTCTGCCTTTTAAAATCATATTTAAATGACATATATTTTCAAGACAAATTTAACACCGGGATGTCTAAGTACTATCCAATTAAATCAGGTGCCCCGCAAACTAATGTGTTAAGCAATTTTTTATATTTCCTGTTTGCCACCGATATCCCGACTATAAACAATACAACGTTTGCCACCTTGCAGACAATACTACTATAATTGCCACATGCGAAAACCTTCAAAAGGCCTCCGAGAATCTTAAATGTCACCTTAATATCTTTCAAGACTGATTTGATACCTAAGAAATAGAAGTAATCGAAAAAAAATAATTCAAATCACTTTTGCAATACGAATATTAAACTGTCCTCAAGTTTTAACATCTGTTAAGAATGGAGTAATATATTTGGGAATAACCCTAGATAAAAAAAATGACATATAAACCTCACATAATAGCCAAAAATTTAAATTAACCTCAAGTTAAAGCAAATAAACTGACTAATTGGACGCATATCCAAATTAACCACAACTTAAACAGCAAATTGCTGTTGTACAAATATATAATAAAACCAATTTGGACATATGGCACCTAACTTTGGGATATTACCAAGCTATTGAATATAAAAATGTTTCAAAGATCAATTCTAAAGTACTAAGAATAATACACGACGCTCCGTGATACGCCAGTATTAAAACTCTCCACTAAGATTAGAATTATCTACATCGTCTTTCAGAACACCCTAATCCTACATCATCTTGTAATATAATAATTAATTTTCGGAGTATTGTCAATGTACAGCTCTCCACTTATGTTATAAATTATAAACCAATTTGCTTGCTGTTCTATAATGTAAATACTCATTAGTTAATTTAAAAAACTTACCTAAACTAAAATCTAAAATGACGTATTACAATCATTCTGTATAACCATTGATCAAAATTCTCTTCTGGCATAATTTGTTGTAGGTCATCATTAGAGAGTGGGTTTTATGCAAAATGCATAATTTTGCATATTTGCATATTTTATGCTACGAATATTTTGTTATTTCCTGCATAATTTAACGTATTTTTTGTTTCAACAGTTTTATTTCGGAATTTCCTAAACTAAATAGTTTTTTGCAGTTTTCTAAGAAGGCGGACAAAAGAAGGATTAAAATTCCTACTAATTATCTAAGGTTGTGATTATGTACATTGATTTTAGCAAAAATATTTGTGAAACGTATTATAATATACCTATGAATTTTGAAACTAAATAGATTCATTATGATTTTTCAAGAACTTGAGCACGTTAAATAGAAGGATTTAAAACCCCTTGATTATTTAAGGTGCATTTTTTCAGCAAGCATATTTATGATGGTATTATTAAACGGAAAATTGTTTGTTACGATACGTTTGCTTATGAAGAAAACGTGAAAATATTAAATTTTAAAGATGCCAAAAGTAAAAATAACTTAACGTCCACTTGGATAAAAAAATTCCCAAATTTTCCATGTTTGGCGATTAAGGCAATGAAGTGTTTTGTAAAGTCTGCAGAAAAATGGTAAGTCGAATGTTTGATTATTTAGTTTTGCCCCAAAAAATATATGTGTAAAAAATTTTTAGTCATCGTAATCGTTAAATTCTGCAAGCCTTGTTAAACAAATTTGCGACTCGTTAAAAAACACGAATTTTTTACAACTTATGTAAATAACCATTATAATATGTATTTGAAATTATAGATATGTGAAAGTCTCAGATCACGCAACACATTGATACGGCTGGTCATAAAGAAGACATGGTTAGAATGGAAAAACTAAACAATCTCAAATGCTTTTGCGAGAATCTTTAGCTGCCAAATCATCCATCCGGAACGAACGAGAAGAATTTAATTTAGAATTATGTAGTGCTCTCATTAAGTCCAGTATTTCCCTTAAAAAAACTTCAAAACAACAGTTTCAAATCATTTCTAAAAAAAATTGGTAACAAAAAAGTGCCGGACGGAAGTATACTGAGGATATGTCAACTAACTGTATCTTGAAACCATTAAAAATATAAAAAAATTGTAAAAAAACAGTACATATATTTTATAGTAGACGAAACCACAGATACTCGCGGAAGATATGTTGCTGACCTTCTAATCGGTTGTTTGAAAGAAGACGTATCTATTAAGTCTTATTTAGTTCTTGCTAAAACCAATTATTTGACAATAGTTAAATTTATTAATGAATCTTTAATGCAATTTTTCCTTTCCGATGTTGCACCCACTGTGCAACTGGACAACAACTAAAGGTTTTATACAAAAATATAATTTATATTACATGGCTAGCTCATGGTTTAAATAGGGTAGCTGAGGCAAATTCGAAATGAATTTTGCTTAGTAAATTCACTAATAAATACATAAAAAGTATTTATAAAGGCCCCATTGAAGGTGCACTTATATAGAAAAAAGTTACCCGACGTTCCGTCGCCTCTTGAGACTATAATCATGCGGAGGGGTACTTGGCTTAACGCAATTCTTTTTTATGCCGAGCATTTTGAGAAGAGAAAGACTCTAATTTTCAAATTTGCAGATAGTTCTAGTATTTTTATTGAAAAATCTTAACTATTTTAAGAAAATTAGAATCAGCATTTATTAAAGCTCATTATTTATTTGTAAATAAATGAATTGTAGCACTAGAAGAAAAAGAAATGCCATTAAAGGAATCAATCCATTTAATACACAATTTCAAAAAATTAATAACTGCCATTCCAGGAAATATTGCCAATTTTTTTTTTAATTTAATGATATTTTAGAAAAAAAGCGTAATTTATCAATTGCTAGCGAAAGTAAATTGACAACACCGTAGATGTTAATATTGATATAGAAATACCTATTATGTGTGCTTTAAAAAAAACATCTGTAGATGTAGAAAGAAGTTTTTCTGCGTACAAACATATTATCTGACAAGCGTCAAAATTTCTTACCAGAAAATATTGAGAAACACCTAATTACATATTGTTTTGCTCGTAGATGTAAATAATTTTAATAATATATATTTAAGTTTGGTTTTAATGTTTTATAAACTATTGTGTAATTTGTTTAATAAAACTATTTTTATATTTTATACAATTCTATTTTTGAAACGAAAATTACCTGGTTATAAACAGTCTCAATTTTTTTGATTTAATAATAATAATAAACATTTTTTATTAATGCATATTCTTGCATATTTTTATTACATTTTAGTGCATATTTATGCACATATTTTGTCATTTTTCAGTTCATAAAATCCGCTCTCTAGTCATCATATAATGTTGAGCTGTTAAAAGTTTGAGTAGACCTTAGTAGATCCTTTAACGCGTAATCAACAGAACTATAAATAAATTCTATTTACGTGATAGACACTGCCCTGTTTAGTTCAGAAGATACTTCCCATTTAACCCTTTCTGGGTTACTAATTAAACAAACTAACTAAATTTACAGACCAGTACAAAGCTAATTAGAATAGTACTCTACTGCTGGGAAACTAAAACAAAATCGATTCACATTCAGAATTATTCAGGAGCATAGAAAGCCTAAATACGATTGTTTTAAGTTGGTATTTGTATATCTGGAAAGTCGCAATTTAAATAATTAAATTTGCAAACGTGACGTAAGAAATAAGTCAAGGCGCTGGCGCAGACTTATTAAGGTAAGCTAAAGAAATTTTTTTCGTAATGTAAAATTGAAAGAGATATGAAGCAAACAATAGAACATTTTTATGCTATAAGAATTTTCCAAAAATACTAACATTTAGCCCCGTCTATGGGATTGAAGAATTCAGCAACTAGAAGCATCAACAATTTTCTAATGCACACGTTTATTGTTAAAGCTTTTAAACTTCTAATATTGAGAACTTAAACTATTTTAGTTGTCGCTTTAGTTTTGTTTCATTTTTGCAAATAACTTTGATTTTACGAGTTATTCTGAGATGACACTCATGTGTTCACTTCCTTTTTTTAATTTTAAGGTTTAAGGCAATTTGAATTTTGAGTTTTTAAGTTAAAGCGGACATCTCGGTGTGCACTGCTTATTTTTATATAGAGTGTTGGCATGTACACTTCTTAGTTTTGATGTATAATTAGACACCGCGGAAGTATAATATATAAATAGTGGTTTACAAGAATTTTATATAAGTAAACCTTTTTTGGTAGTTAAAATACATTTTAACATTTAGCATAAATTACCTTAGGAATGTTTGAAAAATATAATAACCTAGTAATTTTTTTAATGACATTACTAAAACATCAGTAACAAATTGTAGTAATTTGTACTAAAATAATTAAATAAAACATTTTTTTAATTATATTGTTCAACATTGCACACGTAATATAATACCGTCATAATATGCAACAAAGCTTAGAAGGTAAAGCACAATTAAATAAAAAATACTACATAATTACGTATATGCATCCATAGAAAGTTGTTAGCAATTATAAGAATAAATAAGTTTGTTAGAGTTTTGACGTCGAAATAGAAGATTTGTGCAGCGTATAAAAAACTTTATGTTAATTGTAATAACCTAATTGTTACTTTAAAGGTACATATTCATCTTTGCTTCTTTACTTTTATGCAGCATTCTTAGTTAAAAATGTGCAGCCGTAGCTTTTTATTGGTTTTTTACGATATACCATACTAACTGTTTATTACATTCTTTTAATCAGGTTTTCTAACATATTCAAGTATATATAGCTCAATTAAATCAGAGCAACGTTATGCTGTTTGAAAATTAAGCAATAAATGAAATAATCAATACTCTGACGAATAGCATTTATCGAAACTGGGGTATGTAAACAATTCAATGAAGTTTAATATTGCTTGAGGTAAATATTTCGGCCAAAGCCAATTTTAAAATTTTAATATCAAAGAGATAAGTTATATTAATAGTATAGCAATCTTTGCGTCAAGATTTAATAAACCCATATAAAAGCAATATCCCTCTGAGTTTCAGGCATCTTAAATGCTTCCTGCTTTAGCATATATCACATATCACGATATTATTTTTTTTTGTTTCCCCATGTTCCGTTTTAGTTTATTGTCTAACATGTGCCCCGGTAATATTTAGCCGAAATATGAGCTCGCTATGAGATGTTTATTACTTTTTTACGTAAATATCAACGAGCAGCCCCAAGAATTCGCCTACCTGCGTATGCGACTGCTGCAATTCGGTACCCTCCTGCTGCCCGCTGCACAGGCACTCGTCCAGCGATCCGTTCTGGAACCTCCTGCGGAAGAGCAGCAGGTTGCGGGCGATCATGGAGTTCATGGTGACGATCAGGATTACGGGCCCGATCAGCGTGACTACCGTGTCGATGAAGTTGATTATGTTCATGAAGTCGTGGTAGTCGGGGATCATCTCGCACTCCGGGTCCCCGTGGTAGTCGATAATTCCCGCGATCCAGAAGATGTAGGACTGCGAGGCCAGCGCGACCACGGCCAGCACGGACACGATGATCTTTGCTCTGGAGACGGTGCAGATGTGCGGCCGTTGAAGCGGATACTGGACGGCGATGAACCTCTCCACCGTAAAAGCAACGATTAGCCAGACGCTCAGCGTGCTGCACACCGAGCTTATGTACACAAAAACCTGGCACCAGCCTTGCCTGTTGTAAATTTCCACTATTCCTTTAAAACTGAAATGAACCACTAAGAGAACACTGAGGAATCCAAAGTCGGCTATTGCTAAAGCAGCTAAATAGTAGCTGGAGCTACGCATTCGCAAGTGCGTTGTTAAAAACACTATGCACGACAATAAGTTACCTATCAGTCCGACCGTAATAATAAATGGAATGTAGTAAATATGAAAGTAGTTGAGATAAACATTAAAGGAAGCGCACATTTCAACCTCCTGTTCATTATTTTCCATATTCGTGAAACTGAATGTTGCGTTCCGCTTTACCAATAAAGAAACATTGTCATGTACGACTTCACTTAACAGAAGTTTTCTGATCGTGCCCATGTTAACTCAGTTTATTTAAACTCTAAGTAGCGGTTTCATTCACTAAACAAACTTGTTAAATATGTATGCTCATTAAATTACATGTACATATGTATCACTTGTCCAACGTTTCGTCCTCGCGCGCATCCAAGCGCAAGCAACCGGCGAAGCGCTACCGGCAGGCGTCGCGACGCGCACTGGAGCTAGTGGAAGCTTTCGCGTTATTTTAAGCGTGTCCTAGACGCACGCCTGCGTTATCGCACCTTTGTTTATGGCTCTGAACTGCTTTCCTGTTTCAGTGCTACGAAGTGCTGAAAGACGCGATGACTGCCCTGAAGGGCAAGCCCGCGCCCAGCGGCTACCCTTTCCAGCCCGTCCACACCTATGTCCTCAATCCAAAGTCCATCACCATGGGACAACTGTACGGGGAATTCGATTTGCAGACACACGAATGGTTCGTTGAAAACAGCATTTTGTTTTTTACGGTCTATTTTATTGTTTTTCCGCCACTTTTCCTCTTTAGTTTCGGCAGCTTTAATACGCTTCCTACATAAAAACAAATGGCCCGAAAAATACAAGATAGAATGCGGTTAAACAGATAACGTTATTTTTTTCTACTTTTCGTTTTTCATAATTACGGTAAAATTGCTACAATTCCATATATCAATTTAAATTAATAACAGTTCCGATATAGCACACAGAATAATGTAATTGAAAATGTTGGCGCTAATTCTTATTTGCTGTTCAAGAAACCCTAAACTAAACAAATTTAAGACGCATTTTTTTAGCTTTAATTGTATAAAATAATTGCATTTTTGATTATTCTGATATTTTAACCATTTTATATACTTAATTCTAATTTGAAGGTTTTATTTATTGGAAAGCTTTAGCTATGCAGATTTTATTTAAATTAGTGTACAAAATTTCGCATTTTAGTACTACACTCAATATTACACTTCTTAAGACTTTTTATTTTTCAATTACTATAAGAAAAAATAAATATAGAAATATAATCATTATTTTTAATATTCTAACAATGTTGCACCAAAACGATAAAGTTTTAGTTGCAAAACCAATAACACCCGGTGCATTTTACTTAAAGAAACAGAAATTGTCACCAAAACATAAGTTTCTTCAGGCCGCATGTAGCTACACAAATATAATATTTCTCCCAGATAGGATTTTTGCATTTTTGTCATCATATTACATTGGAGTTGCCAGGCTCTACTGGTAGACGTATGTTTTACACTCATGATTTGGTTTTTAAATGTTTATCTTAAAACTTGCTGCTTTAGTAACACCACCCGGTGCCTTTAACTGAAGGAGACATAATTTGCAACGAAAATATAATTTTTTTATTGTATTGTACTGCCCTTTCCCTTAACATAATACTCTAATACTATTAGAAAACAAATCTTTAAAACCTCTGACAAACAGCAGTTTAAATTGTGATAACTTAATCTGGAGAAGAACTTATGCCTATAGCTGTTGTAAAGGTATGTCAGTGTTGAGTATCTTTGGTGGTATGTCTCATGTTAGGATACTATATGCATAATATTTATAAATGCAAATTATAAACATATTATTTGATTTTTGGCCCAGCTTTTGCCAGAAATATTCAAATAATAGGATAAGGAAAGTTGTGTGATGTTCACACCAGATTTTTTATAATTAAAGCTAGATATGCAATATAATATGCAATACACGGCTAAGTTATTATAGTACAATAAAAATAGACATGGCAAGTACATTACAAGTGAGGATTAAGTGACGGATAAATCACACCTCTATCGTAAAGTTTCAACGTTGAACAGTTATGTCTTTAAATTAAGTCTTGAGGTAATTGGAGTTTATGAATGTTTTTTTCACCGAGATTTAATTTGGTAGCACTAGAACAGAGCACTAGCTTTTGGAAGAACTTCGCTGTAGTTTTTTTGATAAACTCAGTTATTAGTGGAACACTTAGCTCACTATGCACTTGGGTGTTGCGGACGAACCACGGGCAGTTGATTGCAATTCGAAGCACTTTGTTCTGCATTGTTTGGAGTTTTTCATTGAGGTTTTTGAAGCATTGGAGATGCGTAGGTAAGAATTAGTCTGAGAATTCCTTTATAGATGAGAACTATGCACTCAGATCTAAATTTTATTTATGAGCGGATATAAAGTACCCAGTTTGTTGTGACATTCAGAGAGTTTTTTATTGATATGATGTCCTCAATTCAGCTTTGCATTTAAGTGAACCCCTAAGTATTTGACAGCTTCGTCCTTTGGGTTCCAGTCGATTAAGTTATTATTTATTTTTATTTTTGTAAGGAAGGCGTATCGTTTGAGGGCAAACATTTTCGCTTGGCATTTTATGGTTTATTTTAATTTTCCATTTTAGGAACCATTTACAAGTCAAATTTATAGAATTATGGAGAAGTTCAATTGCTGTTTCGGCACTAGATCTCTGTGTTATTATTTCCGTGTCATCAGCATACAGGACTAGTGTTGAGTTGATATCTGTGGGTACATCATGGACAAACAAATTAAACAAAGTGGGTCCTAAAATACTACCCTGTGGAACTCTCGCCATTATAGGTTTGTAGTGGAGAATGTTGAATTAATTATGACTCTAAAAGTCCTGTTGATGGGAAAAGAATAAATGATTTTGATTAAATAGCATGTTTAAATGATTAAATAGAATGTTTAATAGTATCATTTTATGAAGTAACCCGTCATGCCAGACTGTGTCAAATGGTCTTTCCAGATCCATCAATACAATCGCAGTGTATTCTTTTTTCTCAAACCCTCTTTCAATTGTTTCGCTTATTCGAAGCAGTTGGTGAGAGGCTGAATGAGTTCAAAAAATGCCACAAAATGAAAGAGATACTTATGTATCAAATCAGTGAGAAGGAGAAGCTCAGGAAAACATGGCAGTTAACAAGAAGTCCACAAGATAAGAATAAATTTAATAACGCTGCACAGAAGCTGAAGAGATTGTTAGACAAATTTAAAAAAACTAATTAGTTCAGGCTTACCTACAAAATGTATCGGCTATATAAGAGAGTGGTTATTCGCTCTGGAAGGCCACAAAACGGATAAAGCTACCTCAAACCAAAATAGTTCCAATTCGTAGAAACAATCACAGTTAGGCAAGAAGTGATTCCAAAAGAGCGGAAACTTTTACAGAACACCTATCCATAGTCTTTACTACCCAATACAAAAAAAAACCTAAGCTACGACCTTATACGAGCTATCTTTAACGCAATCTTGAGAACAATGCAACAATGTAAGTTGCCTCAGATAATACTGATTCTCAAACCGGATAAACCACTTTGCGAAGTAGAGTCATTTAGGCCTGTCAGTCTTCTAACAATAATATCTAAGGTGTTCGAGAAGCTTCTACTAAAAATACTGCGATCCGTACTAACGAAAAATAACCGAATACCTCAACAGTTTGACTTCCAACAGAACAACAGCAGATTCACAGAGTTACAGTTAGCATCAAATAGGACTTACAATCACAGAAATGTTGCTCTACAGAATATACCGACGTATCGCAGGCTTTTGATAAGGTATGGAATAATGGCCTAAATTATAAAATTAAATCCACTTTACTTTATCCTTCTACATTTTCTTTAATCATATTTGACAGATCGCTTATTTCAAGTAAGACTACCCCACAGAAAATTAATCCTGAATAAAATTAAAGCAGGAGCCTTTCAGGGAAGTGTTTTAGGGCTGGTACTGTATATTCTCTATACTTCAGATAAGCCAACTCGCGCTGAAGCTCTCATAGCAACCTTCTCAGAGGGCACGGCTATTTTAGCTTTACTTTATAACCCTCTCCATGCCAGACAACTGTTACAAGAACATCTGAATGAGGTCCAAGTCTGGCTAGAAAAGTGGAGAATTCAAGCCAATGAAAACAAGTAAACCCGCACAACCTTTACCAACCGAACACAAACAAGCCCACAAGTTACATTGAATAAAAAGCCACTGCCACAAGCGGAGTCAGTAAGATAGATACCTTAGTATGCACTTAGAGGGGTTAGAAGGGGTTTAAAAATTCCTGTTAAGGAAGTAACCAGCTACCTCAGAGCTAAGTACCCCAAGAACTTCAAAGCCAACCAAACTCTTTAACCATCAATCTACTGGAGAACAGCATAGATATCAACATAGATAGGTTGCGAAGTAGTCGCCAACCCGTAGATCCCAAGCTCCTAATAGCTCTCAAAGGCAATTCTGGTAGCTCACAACATATTTTAAATTTTAAAAATAAAAAAGAGGTAAAAATCATAGAAGCTTCTTCAAGTTCTCATAATAAATACAAGCAGCGGCAACACTGCGGTAAGCAATCTGGCACCAACGTCACCATGCTAGACTCGGCTAGAACCGACTAGCCCTCAATATACGAGAACGATCTCGGTTGCTTTAAACGGGGTAAATACGCATTGCCCAACGACGCATAATCAACGTCCAGTAGCTGGGTTAGTAGAGAAATAGAGAACAATAAAAAATATTATGGCAAGTAATAGTTTCCATTTGGAATGGGAAGAACAATACTTCTTTACAATAGTTAAAGGTAAAAATGTATGTTTGCTATGTAATAGTTCTGTCTCCGTTGCTAAAAAAGAAAATATTGAGAGCCATCATAAGAGTGTGATTTTGAAAAATCATTTCCATTACATTCTGCCACCAAAAAGGAAAAATTGAAATAATTAAAAAACTATTTAATTGGACAACAGTCAATATTTTTAAAAACAAACAAAAAAACAGTCGACAAAAATAAGGCTGCAACTGAGGCATCGCACCGTGTGTCCCAGATAATTGCACAAAAAAATCTTATGAAGACGGGGAAATGATAAAACAGGCGTTTTTAGAAGCTGCAGATTCGTTATTTGCCAAATTTAGAAATAAAGACGAGTTACTTTCAGCTATAAAATCTGTGTAACTTTTTGCTAATATAGTGGTGAGACGAGTAGAATTAATGAGCAATGCCATTTTTTTTATAGTTAAAACTGACGTATATAACTGTATTTATTTTCCACTGCAACTGGATGAATCAACAGATGTGGTTGACACCCCTCAAATGGCCGTGTTTGTCAGGATAGTTTAGTTTTACGATAAAAGAACTTTTGAAGATTATTTCATTGAAATAACATAATGGGCAGGAGTTGCTTTCTCATTTCAAAAATATTATTTCTTCTCAGAAAATTTCAATATCGAAAATGGTTTGACAACCGATGGGGCTCCAGCTATAGTGGGTTGTGATAAGGGTCTGGTGGTGTTATGTCGTAAAGATAACATTTTTCTGCAATTTCTCTGTTACCACTGCATTATCCATCAGCAAGCATTATGTGGAAATTTTATAAAACTAAACAATGTTATAAAATTGATAGTAAAAATTGTGAACAAGAGGTCAAGCGATACAAAGAATATTATTCAAAACCTTGATGAAATTGGCTGTCAATACGGAGAGCTACTTCACACTGAAGTCATATATGGTTAAGGAGAAGACGAGTGCTAAAACATTTCAATGATATCCTATCTGCCATAGTTCAATTTTTCAAACGCCGCGATGAACCGATTCCGGAACGGGAAAATTCAATCTGGATTAGAGATTTTGGTTCTCTTGTGGACATTACAGAAACATTAAATGGACTTAATTTACAGCTTCAGGAGAGAGACAAAAAACTGGTGGAAATGATTTCTGATATAAAAGCATTTATCAAAAAGCTTCAGTTTTGGGAACAAAACCTAATCAACCGCGATTCCAAGCATTTTCCCATTCTTTCAGAAAAGATATCTCAAAATCCATTGGAACCCTGTGACAGTAAATATCATGTAGAAATAATTTTTAACTTGAAGAACAACTTCGAAAATCGTTTTAAGGATTTCAACGAAATGACTTTAGTGGCGCAATTTGTTGTTTCACCTTTCATGGAAATTGATATCCAACAGTTTGAAATTTGTGTTATGTAGAACTTCGGCGAAGACAACGCTACAACAGAAATGGAAGTGATTGCGTTTCAAAATGATTTAGTCTTAAAATCGTTAGTTGAAAGAACAAAATGTATCTGGCCTATAGTAAGTAAATAAAAATATTCAGTTCCATGTCGTGTTGCCTTGAAAGTAAAAGTTTTATTTAGTTCAACCTACTTATGTGAATCTGTTTTCTCTAATATAAAGTTTATTAAGAACAAATACTGCAATCCATCAACATTTGGATAGTTGTAGTCGAATGGCCGTATCAAGCTATACTGCAAACATTAAAAGACTTATCGATGAGTCTGAGTGTCAGCTTTATCATTGATCATGCATTTTTGATTTGCACTTTAAAATAGTGCATTACTTTTTTGTTATTTTTATTCACCTTTATTAACATGCCATTGTGACTGAATAAATTCTGTTCTTCAAACACCTACGATTGATAGGTATGGATGTAGTTATGTAGTATGTATTAATAATATCAGTTATTCTGTTATTAGTTTATTATTAGTATGTATTAGTTAATTAGTAAAATAAATACAACTGTGCATCATTTCATTTGGGTTGTCTTAAGTCGCTTACGACTAGGTTTATTTATTTTCTTTTATTTCAATTCCAAAATTATCAAAGTAGCTCAACACATTGAAAATGTTGACAACCACTGCTTTAGGCTTACCCTACAGGTTCGTTAATCAGCCCTAAAGCTGCTACAGTGCTAGTGCTGTGCATTGCGAGTGGATGTATTTCGAGTATCAAATAAAATACTTTATGTTTAATTAACTTATTACATAAGTTTATATGGTGCAATGGCAAGGTCAGAGGCCAACACAAGTTAAATATTCTGCTACACTATTTACTCAATGTTCTAATAAAAACATATTGTGATGTTATTTATAAATTAACAAATTGAAGTAATAAATATGCATTTTATATACGTATGTTCTAAATGAAATGTAAAAAAAAATTATGATCCTAATGAATTGAAAGTTTGTTTTTTTATTATTTTGCTTATATTTGAGATTTGGAACTAATCTTCACTTTTTCTATAAAGTTACTAGTTACTTTTATGCAAATTCTACTTATGCATAATTTTTAGGTGTATTGCAATTTCGTTTTACCTTATTTTTCTACTTAATGTCAAAAGTAGTCATACTTGTAATTCATAAAATGGTATAACGGCGCAATGTCTACTATAAAATATGTCTAGTAAGAGAAATAGGTGTAATCATTGTTAACGTAAGTCATAAAATACCTCTGTTACGTCTCAGAATGAAATTGTGCACGTTTTTATGCCCCAGAAGTACTTTAACAATTTATACAATTTAAGTTTAATAGCAGTTACGATATACAGATGCACACCAAATATATATACACTTCACTAATGTATCACATAGCATTTACGATTATTACGAGTATTATACACCAAGTATCAATAAAACTACCTAACTTTAATGTTAGCTTTTTCTTCTTTCTTTATCATTTTGCTATATTTAATTTTTTTAAAATTTATTTACCATTTTAGCAAACATACTACTATACATGATTTAAGTAAAGAAAAAACAAAATTTTATATTACTGAATGTGCACATAACTAATTAGGTCAATAGCAGACCTTTACTACTAGCTTTAAAATAATTAATTGTGATTAATAATAGATAGACTAAAAGGAACGCTAATTGCCTAAAATGTGTGGTCGATTTGTTGTCAAATGATGAGTAATATAGGTTTTTGGAAGTTTCCGTATCAATCTGGTATAAATTTTTTGGCCTATGTTGTAGTGCACTGCTACAGAACATTGATATAAGTGAGTATAAGTTCCTCGTTAGCTTTTTAAGAAAATCCGTTATTTGCTCAATGCCTAGTTCTTCAGGTATCTAATTATTTCTGACGACCCTTGGGCAATTTAATATAATTTTTAAAACTTTGTTTTAAAACACTTGAATTTTATTAAGTTGAATTTTTGGCGCGTTGTTCCAAATTGGACAACAGTAGGTAAGTAGAGTCAAAGAATGGATTTATAGATCAGAACATTCTATCTTTAATAGAGTTTTTTAGAATTGGCCACAACATAGCTAACGAAAATTGACTTGACTAAATTTTTCATTAATTTAGTGTCTAAGTATAATCCTGAATCTTACTGCTGAATCTTTCAAGTTCCAGTGAATATCAGCTTGATTTATTTGCATTAGTGGTGGATTACTGGTTCTGCGAAAAATAAATGTTTTACATTCGCACTTAGACGAATTTATTTTAATATATCATTTATTAAACCATTGACACAACCCATTTACTACTTTCTGCAAGTTGGATATCACTATTTCTAGATTTTTATGTTGCGAAGCGATAGCTGTATCATCACCAAACATTGTTATCCTACCTAAGTTCTGTAGTATCATGTACATAAATGTTGAATAGTGTAGGGCCTAGGATACTTCCTGATGGGACTCCTGTATTAATATTTTTTACATCGGAGAACGTTGAGTTAATCTTACTGAGAACGATCAATTGTGAAGAAAGACTATTCTAAATAGATATGTTATGATATTAATCTGAAGAAGTTTATATAAAACTTCTTTTCTCTAGACCTTATCCAAGGCCTGCTGAAGATCTAAAAAAGCGACTACTGTTTACTATTTGGAATTATATCTCTTCTCTATAGCTTGTGCTAAGCGTGATAGTTGATGTCCTGCACTGTTTTTCTTTAAATCTAAATTGAGATGTGGGTATAATATTATTCTGGCTGTGTAAGCGTTTGTTAACAAATTATTTAAATAATTGAAATAACGTTGATAGTAAGCTTGTGGGACGCTAACTTTCTGGATTTGTTTTGGCTCTTCTTGATTTTGGAATGACAGTACGTGTGCGTGCTTCTATTTTGCTAGAAAATGTCCTATCCCTAAACAGGCATCATTGCAAGGTAAGCTAACGCTTTACCTGATAAGTTTTGTAGTATAATATTTGGAAACAAATTAGGACCTGGGGATTTTTGTATTTATAGTTTATTTATTTCGATTTTTACTTCTTTAGACGATATCGGGTTTATAAAGTTAAGTTTAGTGGCATACGATTTGTTACAAAATTTTCAATTTCTTATGAATTGTTGGTCACCGCTTTGTGCAGGATTTAGGTTTTCTTCGATCTATTTAACTAGAACGTTAGATTTTTCTTGAACCGTTATATATATTAGGTTTTTGTTTTATAATTCGTCAAGTTGCTTACCATAAGCTGTTATCTCTTAATCCCAGATGTTCGATATATTCCTGATATATATTTATTCGGTGGTTGTCCAGTTGCCGCTTTACTTGCTGATTTAGGTCATTTAGTAGAACTTTTAATTTTAATCTCCTGTGTTTTATCAAAAACAAAAATAATGTCAAACAGCAACGAGAAAATACTTATTGGAATAGAAGGAAACAACCTAGAGAGGGTCGATGAATATATATATATATATATATATATATATATATATATATATATATATATATATATATATATATATATATATATATCTTGGACAGGTAATAAAAATAAATAAAGAAAACCAGACGGAAGAAATAAATAGGAGGGTTAGATTAGGATGGGCTGCCTT
Organism: Sinelater perroti; assembly: GCA_036346155.1. Classification (NCBI taxonomy): domain Eukaryota; kingdom Metazoa; phylum Arthropoda; class Insecta; order Coleoptera; family Elateridae; genus Sinelater; species Sinelater perroti. The sequence continues at coordinate 27,524,341 of JARFIY010000143.1, forward strand.
TGAAAAAACATCACATGTACTGAAGAACCAAAAAATACCGATTAAATTACGAAGTCAAGTATTTAACCAATGTATTCTCCCGGTAATGACATACGGCGCCCAGACCTGGACATTAACAAAGTCAAATATGGACAAAATGATAAAAGCACAGGGAGCAATGGAACTCCAGATGCTGAATATAAAACTGACAGACAGGAGAAAGATACAATGGATTAGACAAAAAACTAAAGTAATAGAAGTAGCAGCACACATAGCCTCACTTAAATGGAGATTTTGCGGTCACACTGTGAGACGGAACGATGAAAGATGGAACAAAAAAATACAGCTGTGGAGGCCATGGGAAGCAAGAAGAAGCAGAGGACGACCACAACTTAGATGGGTAGATGACATTAAGAGATCAGCTGGACTAGGATGGAGAGGAAGCACACAGAACCCAGAAAATTGGCAACGAATGGGGGAGGCCTTCGTCCGACAATGGACGAATGAGGGCTAGAAAGAAGAAGAAGAAAGTGTTTTGCTATACTCGACGAATGCGGTTTTTATATTTTATTAAATTTGATATTGCTATTGGTGGATGTATGTATGAATTGTCAGGTTTGAGGTTTGGTTTTGGATCGATGTAGCTTCATAGACACAATACTTTAAATTGTTGGTATAATCTTCGATCGCAATATCAATATCTTCAGAATTATTCATTCTTGTTTGTTTTTTGTCCAAGTTACTCTCAAAAATTTCCAGTAAATGAGTCTATAAGTTTTGGAATAGGATGGTTATATTGAGGCATATGCGAAAACGACATTAATACCGGTAAGTGGTCAGAGTACATTTCTGTTAAAACCTGTTGGTATATCGGTTTAGTGAAATTCTTCTGCAGAATTATATCCAATATTTCAGGTTGCCAGGAAAGTACATGTATTCGTTTGGAATTGATATTTGTAATGCATGCATTTTAGAATAGGTATTTGCCCTTACGCCATTTAAGTTAGTTACTCGACAACCCCATAGGGTATTTTTACTATGTAAATCTTCAAGGAGTAGAGTACGATTATTAATGACGAATACGCTAATAAGATCTTGTTGAGCTAACCTATGTATTGGTTGTTTATAGGCGATTATTATTTTTAATTGTGTGTTGTCGTTTAACTGTATAGCAACTGCAGTAGCTTCTATACTCGTTAGAAGTGTGCCCAAGTTTTTGTTTGACTATGATGGCAACACCTCCAAAGGTTATTGCTGCTGCTTTATCTTTTCTATACATTCGATAGACTGATAATTTCAATGTTTTTATAATTAGCGGGATGTTCGCTCCCACAATCAACGCATTGTGGTTTTTCGTTTTGTTTCTTAGAACATTCGGTATACATATGATTCTTTGTGCATTTGGTACAGCGCGGTTCCAATTGGCAGTATTTTTTCGTATACTTGTATCGTTGGCATCGTTGACACTGGGAAACGTCTCTAGATTTTTTTCTCAGTTCTGCTATTGCACAGTATCCTAACCTAGTGGGGTTAAAAATTTCTGTTGTGTTATCAGTTTTAGTTAGCTCCACTGCACAGACAGGAATCGGGCATTTCTCTTTGTTGTACAGTCTTGCAACTTTAATTATAGAGTGTCTTAATTTAATAAGTTCTTTTATAATGTCATCGTCTGATATACATAAATTGACAAGTTTTGTACAATAACCGAGAGTCGTTTGGAGCTATCGGTCGGATATCTATGTATGTGTGGTATATTTTATACCGTTATCAGAGTACTACATTAATTGTCATTGTTGGTAAGATTAATTCGTGGTGTTTTACCTTTACAGACTGTAGTAAATTCGCTGAAAATGTTAGAGCGCAAGTCTTTTATTACTTCTTGATAATTTGTTACTTCATGTACAAAAATGGGTGGTATTTTCACGTGTTTATTGGTTTTTATTTGTTTAATTTGAACTGTTATTTGATTCTGTATTATCAAAGATTACATGATCTGGCTGATTGTATGGGTTAGTTTTGATAAAAGATTGAGAATTGAATAAATACTTTTTATTATTAACCGTAACAGGAGGTGAAAGGTTACTGCTGTTACTTTTAGTGCTTATAACATTTGTTTCAAATTAATATGAGCCCTCCAAGAGACTCAGTTTAAAATGTCGTTTAAAAGTCTTTTATTATAGCTACTAAGTTTATGAAAATGTTTTAAATATACTCATGCTCGAAGATAACGAGTTATCTTTTACGAACACTGCACTCGAACAAACATCTGCTCGCCGTCGAGGTCGATCTTAAACACACATTTAAATTAAAATAACATATCTGAATTATTTCCCTTAAAATATAAGATACCCATTTTTTTATATACTTGTTATATTGAATAAATTTACTTCAGAAAGAGCTCTTGTTTAAGGTATTGGATAACACGCTGTTCTTATACTTCTATTTCTAATAAGGAACTAATAAAGAACTATTTCTCTGTTACCTTTAACTTGTGATGTAGAAACACAACCTTACTTCTTTCACTAAAATCTTGCCTGCTATGTTAATGACCTTCAAAATATCAGTAAAATAAATACTCGTTCTAATGAAAAATACATTGTGTGTTCCGAAGGTGTAGAACCGTATAATACAAAGAATGACAAATACAATAACAAAAAATCTATATATTTAATAAAAACGGCATACGATACAAAAAGAATTATATCTGTTTCTTTCAAAGTAAGCACTTTGAGATCGTATATAATGCTCCTAACATCGTGTGCATTGTTCAAAAGATTCTGCAAAATTTGTTGTTGAAATTCCCAATAACTATCTCATTCTCTCTTTCCATTCTCTCTTATCCAGTTTCACGGATAATATCTGTCCTTCCGGTCTCAAAAGATTCCTCCATTGTGCTCAGTTCTGCCATTCTCCTTCTTGTATATTTCTTCTCGCCATTGCCGTTCGTATCCCTTTATTCCAGCCCTTTCTCGGCTTTCCCTTTCTTCTTTCCGAGGTATCTATTCCATAGCCATTTCTGGAATTTGTCCCTCTACAATTCTTTAAACATGTTCATACCAAATGAAATGCCTCTTTATGTTTCTTCTACTATGTCGTTGTTGATTTCCATAATTTTCCTTATTTTTTCGTTTCTCACTCTGCTCATTCTTTATATTTCTGCTGCCCTTTTCAGGAAATTCTTGTCAATTTACTTTTGTTTTGTTCTGTCATTTGCCAAACCTCCGCTCCATATACTGGTACGCTTTTTACCATTGTATTTTATATTTGTATTTTTGATTTTCTTGATAGATCCTTATCCCCTGTTTATTGCTCCAATTTATTTTTTACTCTTTTTAATTCTTTCATTTATTTTGTTTTCGTTCCAACTTTCTTCTATCGTCGTTTCTAAGTATGCGAATTCTTTACATTTTTTTATTATTTCTCCTACGTCCAATTGTAACACTCCTAACTGTACATCTAACAGTAAATGTTTTGGTTTTTTTTTGTATTCCTTCTTTAGTTTCCTAGTCATATACTCTGCAATAACTACTCCGCAAATAACTACTTGGTCGTCCGCGAATTGTAATATAGTTTCTCTACTGGTATACCCATTCCACTACATTTTTTCTTTTTTACTCTCGTAATGCTTTGTCCACATACACTTTGAATTAAGTTGGTGATAGCCGGCATCTCTGTTTAGTACTGTTCCTATCTTGACTATGGCTATCTGTCCTTCGTACAAGTTTTTCGCAGCACTAACTAGCGTATCATCTAGGGTTTTTTTTCTAACGTCTCCCCCATTTTCTGTAATGATACGGTATCATACACTTTTGCCAGGTAATCATTACTAGCTGCAATTTTTTTGTGGCTTGTTTCTTTTGTATTATTTGTGACAATGTAAATAGATTGCCTAGACACGATCTATCCGGCCTGAACCCATCCTGTTCTTCTGATTTCCTATCTTTATATTGTTCTTCGACTAGGTTTCTTATTATTCTGCTGTATAATTTACTAAAACTGTTTAGGACTGCAATTTCTCTATAGTTGTTACATGTGTCTCTTTTCCTCTTTTGTTTATGAGGCATATACATGCTATATTCTAGTCTAACAGAAGTTCGTCTCCATTTTGCATCGATCAATCTCTTCAGTAGTTTAAACATCTTTTCCGTTTTACATTTTATCAGTTTGTTTAGGATTTTTCCGGGCTCTGGTGCCTTATTGTTTCTTAATGTCTTTACTGTTTTTTCTATTAAGCTTTGAGTTATTTAGATTATATTTCTTTTCATCTTGGTTTTCATTCTTTTCCTGGTTTGATGTATTGTTTATGTGTGGAAACACTTCACCAACTAATGATTCGTTCCACACGTTGATTCTCTGTAATTTTCGAATCCTGTCGAGCGATGATGTAATCGATAATTGATTGTCTTTTCTTGCTTCTTTCCGCCATGTGTATTTGTGTATGTTTTTGTGTTTTTAGTATCTATTTAATATTTTTAGTTGGTGTACTTCGCACATGCTTATGATTGTGTTTTCGTCATCATTTCTTTCCTCTTCAACATATGGTCCTGTCACTTTAATGTTCTTTTTTTCTACTCTTTTTTCTTTCAATGTTCGCTTAATAGGTTATTCATTTTGTCATAAAAGGCGTATTTTCCTGTTGTTGCTTCGTCATCATTGGGTGCGTATATGCCCAGGATTTTCATTATTTGCTTTTGTATTTTATATTGACTCTTAGCGTCCTTTTGTCAATTCGTTCCTAGCTTTTTATTTGTTTTAGATATATTTTAATTATTATGGACACTTGCCATTTTTCTCACTTCTCTTTTTCAAGTCTATTTTATATGTGTATATATGATCCCATATAATCCATGATTTTTCCTTTCTTTTTAGTCTCCGTGAGCATTATAATGTTTATATTTTCATTTATGACTTCTTGCATCTTTCTACTGATTCCTTTAACATTCCAGGTACCAACGATTAATGTTCGTCTACTTTGGTGTATTTTCTTTCGCTTTTTTCTCTTCTTCTCTTCTGGAGTTTTATAAACTGGTATTCTATGGGGCTTTTTCTTTACAAAATGTGGATTACAGGAGATTTAATTCATATTTCTTGATTTTAATTCTGCTAGTTTCTCTCTTCTCCCTCCCTTTTTTACATGTATTAGGGTTCTAAGTCCTAACGCCAAAACTCTCTTTTGGAGGACCTTCTTTTCCAGCCGTCGTAAAGACGGTGTGTATGTTTTGCCTCATTAGTATGCGGCTTATTTTATCGATGATGTTTCTGATATAAGGTAGGAATGCTTTTGTTAGTCAGGATGGTTTTGGGATTAGAAGTTAGTGTTTTTATTTATGTTTTTGATTATATTAGTTAAGGATTTGTTGAAATACTCATTTTGCAGTAGGTGGTAGCAATAGTTTTAATTTCTGTTTGGCGGTTTCTGTATCGGAAAGTCTGGTGGATCTGGTGATGAAGGATTTTGCAAGTGAATGAATGTGGGCAGAGTGATGATGGGATTTGGCATTAAGATAGCTGTTAGTGCGGGTGGGTTTTCTATAGACCGTGTAATAAAAGTTATCATTAGAAGGATTTCTTGTCATGAGAGTATATAGGAAGGAAAGGGAATTAATATGTTTGGTTTCCATGGTAAATTTAGTATAGGTATGGATTTGGTTTAGGCGGGAAAGGAATTCTGGAAAGGTATCATGTCCATGAGACCAGATAACAAAAGTGTCATCGACATAACGTATCCGGCAAATAGGTTTAAGTAAAAGGTGGTGAGAGTTTTTGTTTTAAAATTGATTATAAAAGGGTTAGCGATGACAGGTGAAAGTGAAAGTAAGTATTGGATAGGCAATGATTTATTAGGGAGGGGATATTGTTATTTATATTATAGGTTGACTTTAATAACTTTAGGATATTAGGAATTGTAATATTTGTAAACAAAGGAATGAAAGCAAAGTTGACCATGATATCACCTTTGCGTATAGGGAAGGTTGTTAGTATTACTAGTAAATGATGCCTGCTCTGTAAGAGGTTGGAGAGTTTTGGTAAGATATTTAGCTAAGATGTGGGTGGGAGAAGCAAACGCACTAAATGTGGGGCATAAAGGAATATTATCTTTATGAATTTTTGGGAGCCCATACAATTTGGGAATTCTGAAAGATTTTTCTAGGAGTATGAGGAGCTTCTTGGTATCGGATGATAGGTTGGAGTTAGTAATAAGTGTTTTGGTTTTCTTTTCGAGGTAGGTGATAGGATTATTGGGTACATAGCGGTAATCAGAGGATTTAAGTAAATTGTGCATTTTACCGATGTAGTCTGCTGTATTTAGAATAATTGTATCATTGCCTTTATCTGTCTGTAAAATTGTAATTACTATTTTGTTTTAGAGGTTTTAATGCGCTTAATTCGGAGGCTTTGATATTTGGTTTTGGTAGTTTGGCTGTACGTAACACTTTAGCTACATCTTGCCTAGTTTCATTTGCTACATTTTTAAGAAGGGTGGAAATGGAGGATTCTATTTGGAATATAATGTGTTTAGTGGGAATGCGATTTGGCGTTACAGCAAAATTAAAACCTTTTCTAGAGCCTAAACAGCAGTATACATTTTAAGTCGCATACAGGGTAGTCAGAAAGGTTATGTACCGTTGTCCTATTATCTGGGATACTTTCTCTAGGATCATACATGACAAAGCGTCGTGCCTATCCGAAAAGAAAACCAACACCCAGAAACGCAAATTTTCCATCCCTGACCAATACAACGGTACATAATCTTTCTGACTATACTCATAAAACATGCATATTAGAAGTAAAAATTTTTCCTTTTTAAACTAACACTTAAAATGTTTGTATTTAATCAACTACGAACAACGACTTAATGTCAGAATAATTTATAACCATGATGGCTATATATAAAGCTCTCTATAAGTATGCAAACTAAGTTATTTATCAAACCACCCACGCATATTTAATTTTAAATAACGTCAAATACAAATTTCTATGCCAAAACTCATTAAGCTAGTGCAAGTATCTTATTGTGTCAATGCTTTCAACTATATCTTGTAAAGGGCAGAGCAAAATGTCAATTTTAATTTATATTTGATTAATATTAATATTTTTCCAAAGGGATGTTTATTAGTAAATTTATTCCGCAGCAACAAATGCCAATAATTAATCCAAATTTTACAATACAGCATAAATTAATGAACATGCAAATCAAAATCACACTAACCAAGTTGCAGTACGTTTTTAGGGGCGTACTATAATGAAAATGCAAATAATTTATTGCAAGCTTTGCAATTGGTTGTTAGTATACAATTTACATAAAAATTGAGTATCTTTTGTCGAAGATGTGGGACGCATGTCATTTACCTAAGTACTCTTTCGTGACAGTATTTTTATAAAAATATTTAAAAGAGAAGACAAAGCAAATTGTTATTGTAGCAGCAATAAATATTAAAAATTAGAGTAAAATTGAACAAATATTAAGGGGAGGTTTACTTGAGATTTGATCAAAAAATCTATTTTCTTTGCAGAAATTGTTAGTAAATTATATGAAGAATATGTTCCCAAAGTGATTTTGCAGAAAGTAGTTTTAAAAAAAAGTTATTGCACACTAACCGAATCTAGTCGCAAGGTACTTTATTTCGTCATAATATTAAAAAAATCGTTAACTAAAACTTTAAACGCGTTTTTCTCGAAACCACATTTTTCAAATTGGCGACCACGATTACAAAAAAACTACTCGATGTATCTTTTTTTTTATTTTAAAGATAATTAAATTCTTCGGCACCTATACCTAAGTCCGATGCATTTTTGCGATTTTTTTTATTGTACTATAAAGAGCGAAAAAAGGGGCAAAAATCGTTACAAAAAGTTCAAACGCCCGCCATTTTTTTCATTTTCGGCATTTTATTGATATTGTAGGTATAGGTTCCAATACTATTCATATATTTTATGAATCTTTTTTGTTTTTTGATTTCAGTGTATTAAAACAATTTTCTATAATTTTCCTAAAAAATTTTTTTTGTATACTTCTATACTTAATAAATGTGTGTACAAATTTTGAAATTGATATTCACTTCCGTCTTTGAAAAAAACCTCCCCTTAAATGTGTATTTCGTGATTCTATAGTTATATACCGGCTATACATACCTCTATTTTTGTCGATTTTAGAATTTATTGTTACTACATAAAATATTTTATGTAAATTTCTGTTATCATACCTTATAAACAAAAGTCAATTTATTCATGTGGTTTATTATCAAATTAATATAAAAGAACTAAGCAATAATAATTGCTTTACTTTTTATTTAAATGTACTGCATTAGGTTTTTCTTATCTTAATAGCAAAATAAATTAGCTTTACAATATTTTAACTACTTTATAAAATAAGTTAATAAAAAAGTTAAAAGCTCGATTCGTTTACATTTATCAGAAAAGTTTCAGGACTGGGCTTTGTTCAATTTACGAACTAATAGTCCTAAATTTTGTCAAAGTAGTTCATTAGCTATTTATACAAAGATACTACCATTTCTGAGGGCCATTTAAGCAAGAAGAGAAAGCTTCATTTAGGATGTTTTTCAGCACATACGTCACAGCTTGTATTGTTGCATTGTATTTATAAAGCTTCCCCTGAAGAAATAAAATATTATATGGGGACAGGTCAACTGAATATGGGCAGGGATATAACGTTTTGCCAGATATTCCTGTACTGATACAGCAGTGTGAGACCTTGCATTGTTGTGAAATAGGAACCTACAAATTAAGACGGCGTCGCCGAATTACTTGATATAAAGTTTCAGCGCGTTAAAGTCAAATTTTTGATTTATCAATTGTCCTTCAGGTGTATCAAACTTACAGCAACAAAAATTGCGATCGATATTGTGTTTGTTCTTAAATGTCGCGGCTTCAATTTTTTAGGGGCATGATCTCGCCATTTGTACTTTGGCCTTTCGTTTGAGGGTGATACTAATAGCGCAACCTTTCATCTCCGGCAATAATGTTCAACATAAATGTAAGATCAATTGTGGCTTCTTCCATTGATTCAACAGCAGTTGTTAGTCTATTTTATTTATGTTCTTCTGTCACAGCGACAGGATCTATTTTTGCAAAATTTTAAAGACACATTCCTATTTAATTTCAGCTATTCTAATATTTGCATAGCGACACAACGGTCTTCTTGTAATGATTCTAACAAATTTTACATTTGCAGCATTACATAATAGTGATGGGTGGCCAACTTTGAGATCGTCTTGCATTAAATCTCTACCCTTTCAAAACCGTTCGTGCCGCCCGAAGACACGGCTTTTCGATAATGCCTAAAAACTATATATTTTTCTGTATCATATTCTGTTTCACTAGGGGTTTATTTACCTTAACGCAATATTCTGATCAGAATCTGCATTTACCACATCACACGTGTAACTTCTAACTAAATGAGTCAACAAACCACACGGTGGGTTGATAAGCACGATTTATTTTTCGTTACAGTTATTTTTTTATTTTTTATTTATTTATTACTGTTAGAGAATTTGCATAGAAACACCTTCAAAGCTTCAAAGCTCGTATATTTAATTAGAAAACGTATTATGTGATTAAATGTAACAGGTAAAAAATTTAAAAAATCAGTCCTAGAATTTTTTTGTCAAAAAATATATAACATTAATCTTTTCTTAACTGTTAAAGTTGTTACATTATATATACACACATTTATATATATAAAACCTATTAAGAACATTCTATTAAGAACATTATCAATATATTCTATAAAGTAGTTGAAATACTGTAAAACTAATTTATTTTGCTCTTAAAATAAAAAAAAACCTAATGTAGTAGATTTGAACAAACCTAAAGGAACCAGTATTGCTTGGTTTTTTATATTAATTTGTTAATAAATGACATTAATAAGTGGGCTATTTTTATGTCTGATAAAAGTTTACACAAAATATTTTATAAATGTAACAATAATTTTTAAAATCAGCAAAAGATATAGGTATGCGCACACGATGTATAACTACAAAAACATTTTTTATACACATTTAATATTTGTTCAAGTTTTACTCAAATTTTAATATTTATTGCTGCTACAATAGCAATTTGCTTCATCTTATTTTTCAATATTTTTATAAAAATACTGGCATAAAAGAGTACCTAGATAAGTGAGATGCGTCCCACATTTTAGATAAAAGATACTCAATTATTATGTAAATTATATACTAACAACCAATTACAAAGCTTCCAATAAGTTATTTGCATTTTTATTGTAGTACGCCTCTAACAAGCTTATTGCGACTTGAATTTGATTTACATGTTCATTAATTTATGGTATATTGCAAAATTTGCATTGATTATTGGCATTTGTTGCTGCGAAATAAATTTGCTGGTAAACATCTCTTTGGAGAAAAAATAGTATTAACCAAATATAAATTTCAATAGTCGTGTCCTTCAGTCTTTTGCAAAGGATGGTTTAAAGCATTTTTAAAATAAATTACTTCCCACTAACTTAATAAATTTTAGGTGAATTTAAGGTTATTTTATACTTTAACGTATATAGAATAACTTTACAAAATATTACAATTACCCTTTAATGAATTATTACAAGAACATAAAGTTAAAATGTATTCGACATTTTATCTAATTTTTTTGTTAATTTATTATGAAAGTACGAAATTATCTTAGTAGATCTAAATATTGTCTTACAGTTGAGGCCGAGCTCGTAGCCCTTTGTCAAATTTTTGTAAGCTGAAGTCAGGTACATTAACTTGTAAAAGATACTCTGTAATGAATAACTCAGTTTGCATGCATCTAGAGAGAATCATATATTATTTTCCTTATAGATGAATATTCTATGGTTAAAATTATTTTGAAAAATAATTTGTTGTTTACACAAAAGCATTTTGAATGTCATAATCTTCAATTGGTATGTATGTATCAAAGCCACTTAAAATTTTCGCATCTGGCAATATTTTGCAACTGGGAATGAGATCATTCTTGCTGTCTTAACTAGAAGCATTAATTTGGCTCCAGCCCAAAATTTTTAGCTGTTGAAAGTGCTCATTATCCTCATGTCATCTTAGCTGCAAAATGAATCAGTGTCACCCTATTTTATCATTTCCAATAGTTACATAACTTTTACGTTCTACTGTCGCATTTAAATCTCTCTTCTCTCTATTTCTTCTCTCTCTCTCTCTCTTCTCCCTTCCTCTCTGTCTCTCTTTCTCTTTTTCTTTTACTGCTTTATGTATAAATATGCATTGGCAATTGTCATATTTCTATATCTTTTCGAATCCGAATAACACGCAGTTTATTATCAAACTTAATTAATAAATTTTGTAGGATCTCACTAATAAAAGCTCTACTAAGCTTTTTATTTCTCGCTATATTTTTAAACAAAACGTAATATTATGTTTCTGTTTAGTATTGTATATTACTGTCATATGTATATTATATTTTTGAAAAATTTCCACTATTCATATTTATATGTATAATAATAATAATAATAATATGTTCGCTTCCTTTTCCGGTCGTTGCGTACCATCTCTGATACGGGGCGATGTGGCAAGCGTCACCATTATTACCTCTTGTTCGAGTGAACGCAGGTACTCAATTATTTATAGTGACTGAGTAGGCCACCCGCCAAGTACCAGAAAGCACCGGCAATTGAACCTGGGTCCGTCAGCGTCGCAGCCCGCCCTCAATTTATTGCAGTGTGCAAATATATTGGTGGAATTTTAAGTTTATTAATACGAGTGCTTTATTACCCGCTCTCAAACGAAAATTTTCTATCGCTTGCGATTCCGGAAATGTAATACCTCGGCCGCGCCTGCCGCCATGCCAGAATTTGTAATTCGAAGGCGTTCGGGTCGGCACGGAAAGGCACGAACAATTGTGTGACAGCAGCAGCAGCACTCATAATTTTTTTATATATATAATTAGTAACAAGTTCGGTTGTTCGTTTATTTGCTTCTTTAGTGTTAGTGTCGCTGTCATTTTGTAGAGGAAGTAATATTTATTTTGCGTAATTAGTTCTTCGGTGGTCGACATATATCAGAGAACTCCGGAAATGAAACCCGGGTCCGTCCGCATCGCAATTCGCCTCTCAACCTATGGACCGCTCTGGCGGTCAATTATATGTCGGTCATTCATATGTATACTTATTCTTTATTTCTTCTTCTTTCTTTACACTTTTATTGTTTAATTTTTTGAACGATGATTGACCATTATTTAAGATTTTTCTTTTTTTCTCATTTCATTTGTAACTTACATCCATTTTAATTTTTCTTGTTTTCTTATCCCTGTTTGCTTCTTTTCTCATGACCGCTAGTATTCTTTTCTGTTCTTGGGTCAAGTCACATTCTATATATACTTCCTAATTTCCTAATCTTTCTTGCTTTTTGATATCTCAACTTTGTTTGCAATTACATTACCATTATTATATATTATATTCCTTCTCGTACAAAATTCTATATCTTTTGTTAGATATATTTTTTACTCATTTTCTTCTACCATTATGTTATATTTCTTTTTTTTTCTACTAATTCTCTAGCTTTTTCTTCATTATCTTAACTTCACGAATTCGTTCGGATTTTTGTAACTCCCTTTCTACCCTCTTTTTATTATTTCTTTAAATATTCCTATGTAATTTCCATATATTTAGTAGTTTGTCTATACATTCTTTCTCTTACTTGTGGTTATAGCATCTACCTTTATTTTTTAATTTATTTGGGTAGTCTGAGTATGAATTTATCTAGATTGTCCATGAGAGATTTACTCCCTTTTTTCTCCTAGATCAATTTCAAAAACAAAATAGAAACTTCAAAGTATATAGACTAACTTTACAAAATATCACTTACTACAAGAATATAAAAGTTAAAATGTGTTCGACGTATTTTTTTTTGTTAATTAATCTGTTATGAAAATACGAAATTATCTTGTCTTATAGTTGAGTCCGAGCCGTAGCCTAAGTCAGGCCACAGGCCGGTATATTAAACTTGTAAAAAATATTTTGTAACCATTATTTCTGAAAATATATGTGGCACCTGGCTAGATTAGTAGCTTCGATGATTCAGAGTTGTCAAAATTGTTCTGAAATATTGGAAGATACCTGGATTTCTGAAGCCGGGTTTTACAATGCTTTATTTTTTATGTTTTCAGGAAAATATTGCCCTACGCCTGTTAGCAACAAAAATTTTAGTTCAAATAATAATGTGGCAATCAGACTAGAAGGTCAAAATGAAGCAATTACGTATTTTTCCATGATGGTTTTATTATGCAATTGTGAGTAATTATAATTACAAATGATTTGTTTAAAATGGCCACATTTAACTAATTGTCTGGAGGTACGCACTACATCTATGAGCAAATTATTAATTACAGCTGTTATAGCTTGTTTCAAACAATCAGTACTGGAATGTCTTCATAAATTAATCATGCCCTCTAAACTGACTAATTTGTAATTTAAAAAATTAGATTTGGGTTAGCAAAACGCCAATCGTTTACCTTTAAAAATGAGGTACATCGTTGTTCGGCCAAGCCTGAATTAACATTGCCTTGTAGACTGGTGCATGGTCTATGGATTAGAAGTTTTATCGTACCTAAAATATTCTGTTGACACACAGCAGCTGATATTTTAGCCCTTATTTTACAAAAATTATTGTCAATTACTGCATTATAACACATTCCCCAACAAACTATATTAGTCCTTGATAGTAGTAACTCCGAACGTTGCAACTAATCATAATGATTTATACAGTAAAGTTCTTCATTTGTAAATAGAATTTTTTTGTAGCCATTATACACACGTTTAGTCAACAATCCTTTTAATTCGTCTTTCCCGTCTTTTTTACGTTGTCTGTTAGCAAGTAACTTGTAGGTCTTTAGTAATCAGGTATACCTATATATGGTGATAATGCAAGATACAAACATTTTTAAAAATCACATCTGCCACAACGTAATCTTTTACTTATGTATGCAGATATTTTTTAATTTGAGCACTTACGTTTCACTGCTTGAATAATTTGAATCCAACGTGGCCTTTCAGATCTTTTTGTTGATTTTTTAATTTTATTAAACAATGTTATAGTCTTATACACAAATATACAGCCGAGGGGTTTTAAAATCTGCAATATGCACATTTTTGTATTTACCATTTGTATAACGCTACCACAGCAATGTGGTTTCCACTGTATTGTCAATAACAAAAATATGTTGTGAAAAACAAAATGTAACCTTTAACCTTTACAAGTAATAATTGCAAGTATAAATTAAACTCTTATATACCTCATTGCTGTGCAAAACAAGAGTATATTTAATTTTGTAACAGTATTTATAGGGGATTGGATATTTTATTTATGTATTTTGACATAGACGTGAAGCACTTATACTTTAATGTATTTTTTCTAAGGTGAACTATACTAGTTTTTAGTGTAATGTTTATAGGAAAAGCTTTTGCGCGGGAGCTTAACATTAATTCGGTGATCATTAATTTTAACCAACGAAAAGACAAAAATAATGACGTAAAATGTGTTAACAGTAACAAAAATCATTCGTATAATTATAAAAACTGTTTTGCATACAATAAAAAGACTGGCTATACTGTGTACGAATCTTCAACACTACTTTTCAACTCTTTCACACGATACTTATAATAAACTTTGCTATAAACTTGATACAAGTTTGAATTTGTTACAAGTGCTACGCGATTCTTAAGGTCAACTGAAATAAGGTTCTGTTTGTAAGTTACTTTTCAAGAATAGATCAACAAAGTTTCAGAGTGCTAGCAAATTTTTTATAAAGCTTGACAAATCTACTTCTGAAAATATATAAAAGACTTCTAGAGGATATATAACTAGGACATAAAAGTTCTGATAGCGTAAGGCCTTTATAAAAGGTCAAAAACAAGTAGAAAACGTACTTGTTGAAGGAAGATCTTTAACCTCAAAAGAACTAAGAATTGGTGTGATATTAAACGGTCGATTGTCGTTGAGTTAAATTGTAATCGGTTCACCGTCTATCAGATTTTAATGTATGTGCCAGGATTGTTTTAAAGTTGAGCAAAAGGCCAATGGAGAGGTTTGTGTCTTGATCTTTTATACCATATTGAGAGAGAGTTATTAGTTAAGTAATCACAGGCGATAGGTCATGTATATTTAAATAAAACTCCAAAACAAAACACCAAATAGGGAGAGCAGCATACTGTACAAAATTGAAAATGGGCAATTCGAAAATTTAAATTGATGCTAATTTTTTTATTATTGGAAAGTCAGATATTTTCATCAAACTTTCAATCAAACTTGTTTCTCGGAAAGATCCAATTTGCAATTGTAACTCAAAATATAACCTAACTAAGTCTCACACTTGCATAGGTTGTAAGAAGTATTCTTCCAACAATACTTCAACCTTGAACAATTTTATTACTGCTACTATCCAAACTACTTACAAAAATTTTCTTAGGCAAAATTATGTGTACAATTGCAAATAACAGTTTAATATCTGATTATTGTTTTGAGTTTTGCAAGTAATATAGAACACTTGAATAATTTATAATGTCGTTGAGAAGATTATAAAATCTTCTGCGCCAAAAAAGCTCAACAGTGTTCTTATATATAATTTAAACTTTTGATAAAGTTTGTCAGCAAGTTGCACATTACAAAATAGAAAACAAAATCCTCCAAATCGCTACAAACTCAAAGAATATAGCCTGCTGACAAACATCTCTTAATAAAATTTGGAGAATATCAGACAACTGCATTTCCTATCAACAACAACGTTTCTTACGCACATCGTATTTGTAGCAGATCGTTCTTCAATCAAAAATACAATTAGTGCAACATTTGCTAACCACACAACGGATTTAATTTTTTGATCACAAACCACATTGTAAAATTTTTAATTCTACGCTAATTCACAAGAATAATTTAAGATATGTTGCATTAGAAGCACTTCAAATAATTTTTGCAATATTTATATTATAATTATAATAGATATTTGACCATCTGTCACAATAAACCGCCAACAACGCCCACAATACTAGTATCGGATATTTTAGAGTCAACCTTATAAGATGAATTAATTGAAAAAGAAAACATATGGTTCAAACATAAAAAAGTAAAAGAAATCTATTACAAAATAAACTCATCTTAGCTGCTTTTATATAATTAATTATTATATGTTACAACAGAAAGTAAACAATACAATTTGGTGTGCCGAGGCTCTTGATTTACACGAACAGGTCCGTGCGTTTAAACAAAGACAGCCTATACATTTGAGCGGGAAGTAAACAAAGACGACTGACATTAATTTGGCGTGGTGGTGCTCTAGCTTCTGATGTACACGAGGAGGTCCGTGCGTTCGTGCACGCACGTAGGGGCTTCATTTAATCTCTCGTTTTCCACTTCGTTTCATATATTCTTTCCAATTCTTCTTTCTTCCATTCTGAATTTCTTAAAAAAACTATTCATATTACCAGTATGCTTTTTATATGTTTGTACTTCATTATTTATATTTCTTATTTCCATTATTATTTTCTAGTTATTTACCTTTATGCCGCTTACGACATTTCAGAATTTCCCATTTTCTTGGCATATCTGCTCAAGTTCTCTACCGAAGTTTTTCAATTTTTTTCTTGCTTTTCTTACCATTTCTTTTGCTACATTTTTCTTGCTTATGTATTTTTGCCTGTCTACTTATTTTGTCTCTTTATATCTTTTCCATGCCATTTTTTATCATTTTTTTCACTTTTTCGTTCCACCACACTGTTTTCTTTCTGTTTTTCATGTTTTTTTGGATTTTTATTGGGTGGTCTGATGTTCCCCGGGAGAAGGTGTTGGCAGAATTTTCAACTCGTCTGTAATCATGTTACCTGTTTTATAACCGAGACAAACATAAGTTTTTCGACTTATGCAAATACTCGAAGCCAAAGTAAATTTAATGTATAAAAATAAAAAGATGAGATTCTGAAACGTTGATTTTTCAAATAAATTGAAATTGTGTATTTATCACCGTCTATATATTTTTTATAACTCAAACCATATCTGTACTAACCGAGAATTAAAAAGGAGAGGGGCAAGCTTAACAATCTTGTAAAAAAATTAGAGTTCAGCTGACACGTCTGATAGCATCTTGTAAGGGCTCCTATTCAAGATTATGAGAAAATAAGCAACGCTTGTGACAATGGAAAATAAGGTCGAATTTCAACGGCAAAATAAGTGGAAGATTTATCAACACACAAGGAGTTGTAGTGGAAAAAAATGTCTAGAAGAAAGCAACTTACAATCAAAATTTTTGGACCTCCAGATTAATCTTTGAAGAGTTCAGCCTGCAACTAATTATCTGCATAGTAAATTTAATCAACAAACAAGAATTGGTTTCGGAACACGTATAAAAGTAGCATACGACGAGTTAAGCTAAAAAACGTTTAATGAATGTGCAGGTATATATAATAAATAAAATTAGATAATTGAAAATAAATATAATAGCATTAACAGAAACTAAAAATATATGTTGGAGAAACAGAAATAAATAAGTCATTTTCTGAAGTACTAAAAAGAATTTTTTTTGTTAAACTTTATTAGCAATCAAGAAATACATTTGATGTTATGTACAATGTTATTTATATTGTACAAGAGAATGGCATGAAGAGGTTCATCATCCAGCGACTTCGCCTCGGATTCATAGAAGGTCCTGTGGCCAAAATCTTCCTAATCGTCTGTTTCCTATGGGTTGTAGAAGATGTAGTTGGGATGAGTTTCAAGCTTCCCGTGGTGTGAGGTGGCTCGTTGTTGGATAACTCTGTTTATGTATGGAATATTGAGGTCTGTGTGTAATGTGTGGTTAGTGACATACCAGGGTGCATCTTCTATGGTACGAAAAATTTTGGACTGGATTCGTTGGATTATAACTGTGTTGGACTTGCTCGCGCATCCCCAGAGTTCGATTCCATAAGTCCATATGGGTTTTATGAAGGTTTTATATATAAGTAATTTATTGTCAGTTGATAGGTGTGAATTACGACCTATTAGCCAATTAAGGTCCTTCATTTTCAATGTAATTTGTTTCCTTTTCTTTGTTATGTGTTGTTTTCAGTTTAATTTCGAGTCCAGATGGAGCCCCAAGTATTCCACTACTTCCTGTTATGGTATGTTGACGTGATTAAGGTTCACGTTTGGACAATTCCCTTTCCAGAGCGTAAAGGTTATGTGTGCCGATTTTGATGCATTGACTTTTATTTTCCATTTTAACAGCCAATCCTCTGTGAGGTTCAAGTGCTGCTGAAGTTTTGATGCAGCAGTTATTGAATCATTCTCAGTTGCCAATATTGCAGTATCGTCTGCAAAATAGAGAAGGGGGCCGAGGATACTGCCTTGAGTACTCCTGATTCTACATAATATCGGTCGGAGGTTTCCCCATTTATTTTAGTTTCAAAGTCTCATTGCTGTAAATACGATTTAAATATGGAAAAGTACTGAATTGGATGGGTGTTTTTAATTTTGTAGAGTAGACCTGGATGCCAAACCTTATCGAAGGCTTGACTTACGTCTAGGAAAGCGGCTGTGCAGTATTGTTTGTTTTCCATGGCTTGATTGATTTTGTGCACTAACCGATGACATTGTTGTACTGTGGAGTGGGCATGTCTCTAAACCCGAATTGGTGGTCTGGAATCCAGTCATCTGGATTTAAGTCTTGTTTGATTCTCTTAAGTATAAGCTTTTCGAGGAGCTTTGATAGAATTGGCAATAGGCTAATAGGACGGCATGATGTAACGTCCATCGGATTTTTTCCGGGTTTTGGTATCATTATTATCTGGGCAGTTTTCAAATATGTGGGCCAGTAGTCTAGTCTTAATATAGAGTTGAATATATACATTAGTTTAACTAGTCCTTTCCGTGGAAGTTCTTTAATCATCTTGGCTGTGATTAAGTCAATACCTGGTGCCTTTTTTCGTTTAGTTTTAGAATTTCGTTCTTAATTTCTTTTGGAGTAAAGAGTCTCAGGTGTTCATGTGTAGGAATAGGTAAGGCTAGTTCTTGCTCTACCTATGGAACTTGATCGTTGTTGTGAGGAGTACCTTTGATAAGTGCTTCGCAAATAAGGCAGCACGGTCCCGGTGGAGTGGAATTTTCATGTATAGGTGGTATAGTTAGTTTGGGTTTACTCCTATTTTTAACAGGTTTCCAGATCGAATTGTCGTGCCTGGACAGATTTGACACAAATTTTTCGAAAGAATTATTTCTCATTTTCTGAAGCTTCGTTTTCAATTTGCTTCTTATCTGATTGTATTTTCTCCGGCTATCCGGCGTGTGATTTCGTTGCCAGGTAAATCTAGCTCTGCGTTTCTCTGCTACTAGTTTTTTAATTTCGCATGGCATATTATTTACTATTCGGTGGGGTTCATTTCGTGGAGTAGAAAGTTTGGCAGCGTCCTGAAGTACGTGGATGAAATTCTCCGTCTCATTATCAATATCTTTTGGTGTTTGTAGTCGTCCAGTTAGGCTTATGTGGTCGTGTATTATTTGACTATACATATCCCAGTTTGTTTTGGAATTGTGAAGTCTGGGGGTTGTTTTTCTGGTTATCACCGATGTGATTATAGTTACTATTATAGGACTGTGGTCTGAGGTGAGATCGTAGCATTGGTTACAAAAAAGTCTAGCAGATCTGGTGTTTTGCTTGGGCCAGACGGCCAGTAAGCTGGTGTCCCAGTTGATAAAAATGAATAGTTTTCTTTCTGAATGACCTTAGCTAATTAGCAACCTTTAGTAGTCGTAAACCTTGAACCCCATAGAGTGTTTTTACAATTGTAGTCGCCACCAGCCATAAATTTTGGCCCAAGTGTTTTGAAGAATGTTTCGAAATGTTAAATAAACTGCAGTAATCGTTATTTCGTATGGAAGGGTTCGTATTTTTATAGATGTTGCTTGTATGTGATTTTCTTGGAAGTTCATAGTGGTCTATATTTTCTTTCACGAGTATTGCAGAACCCCCATGGGCAGTACCATCTGGATAGTTTGTGTGATATAGTTTGTATTTGGGAATGTTGAAATAGCTTCTAGTAGTGAAGTACGTTTCGCTGATTAGGAAGATGTCGATTAAATTATGTTCCAAAAATAGTTTTGTTTCCAATTTGTGGCTTGGAAAGCCGTTGGCATTCCAATGGTCAATCCCAAGAAACTTAACCATTTTTTTTATTTATTTCATTTTATTTATAGCTGATTGAATTTCGACGTTAGTTTTGTGTTGTGAGTGTGGTGTAGGTTGTAAATTTTGAGTATATGCTCTCGTGGCAATTAGTGGAATAGATGATCCATGAACGTTGTTTCTATTATTTCCTCTTATTAATCTATGATAGTGCTCGCAGCCTTTATAATTGGCTGGGTGATCCCCGCCTCATAACGCACATTTTGCCGGAGTGGCCTTGGTTTTCATGCATGTTGTGGTATTGTGGGTTCCGCCGCATTTGACGCAGGCAAAAGGTTTGTTACAATATGTTTTGGAGTGTCCATATTGTTGGCACCTTGTACATTGAATTATATTGCTTTTGTTTGTTCGCGGGTGTTGTATTTCTATAATTTTGTTTGAAAGTCCTTTTATTTTATAGACTTCTTTATTGTTTGCTGCTAGTTCCAAGTCCACGAAGAATAGATTAAGTGGCTCCTTGGTCGTTCTGTGCCGTGCATTTATTATATTTCGAACTTCGTGGCCCAACTCAGGTAGTTCTCTTTTTATGTTTTCTATATCAGTTGAGTGATGGAGATATTTTATTACAACTCTATACGCTCGTTCCCCTTCCAGTTGGTACGTATGGTGGTATATGTTGTTTTCTTTAAAGTTTATAGCGAGTTTCCTATATGTTTCTGGTGTTCCACTGCTGATTTTCACAACATTGTTAGCTAAACTATCTCCTGAATTCACTGTATCATTTTGTTGTAGTCTTGTACTCCGTGTATAAAGATTGGTGGAGGTTTTGGTAAATTTGTAGTAGCAGTGGTTTCCGTATTAGACGTGTCTGTTGCATTAATTAGTACTTGATAACGATTATTGGTTTCGGTTATATACGTATTATTAAGTTTTTTCGTGACCTTTTTCCTTTTATAACCACGTATGAGTTTCCAGTCATTCTTGTTGGTTGTTAGGATTCCTTCTTCGTCTTTGCTTGTGGATGACATTATTTACAGTTGCTGATTTGGTTTTGCAGTATTTGTATAATTAAATTGCATTTGTGATTGGGCTGGCGGGAGAGAGTAATTTGTAGGTATTTGTTGGAATGATGATGTTTGAGATATTAGATTAGGTGCGATGGGAACGTTTGTTGTTGGTTGCCATTGCATATTGGTTTGTTGATAATATTGAGGACTATTCATGGCGTTAATATTTCCTAAACCTGTTTATAATTGATTGAATAAAGTATACTATCAAACTAATTTTAAGTTTGTTGACCGCGATTGTGATTTTTATTTGCGGGTCCGTGATAACACTTGATATAGCACTGGCAGAGCCGTTCTCGGTACGTGTTGACGCTACGAAACTCAAACGAGCAATTCTAAAAATTAAACGCGTACTATATAAGCTATAACGATAAGTACTGTTACCCATAAAAGCACTACAGGTGCCCTCGCTGGGTGAAGGCCCTGGTTGCTGGCCGGAAGATGACGCAGCTTGCGCCATTGGCTCCGTGAACCTGATCGCCGCCGCTGGCTCTGCTGGTTCCGTTGAAGCCCTGATCACCGCCGCAGAGTTCCCCCTCCGTGCGGGTGCACTCCTGGAAACACTTAAAGAAGTGTTCGCTTGGCCCTGTGACCCTGCGGTTATCGCTGTTTTGCAACGATAGCAGAGCGTACACCTAGTGTCCGCACCGCTTCACTGCTCGCACATTTGAACGGAAGGTAAACAAAAACGGCTGATATAAAATTTGGCGTGGCGCGCTCTGAGAGCTTAATTTAAATGAGAAGGCTGTGCGTTCATGCATGCACTTAGGAGCCGCTCTTGCTTTTTGCCATATGACCTGGCGGCCGCGGCTGTCATCGGGCCGCTGCATTTCTGTATGCAAAGACCGCGTCTGCGATGGCAATTTGATTTGTTTCCGCCAAGCAAAGGTTTGATTGTAAGCGCCCATTCATAATGGACATAAACATAACCCGCCCATAAGAAATACGTATAATGCACGTAAGCCTTATGTAAACATTTGAAAGTTGCGCATGCCCAAACACAGTAGCGGCAGCAATTTTCTTCTAAGCATTTTGTATAATTATGTTGTCTTTGTACCTGCTATCCCTTTTATGGTGCAGGAACAGATGCATATTTACTAACTTAATTATTTATTAACTTAATTATGCAATTTTATAATCAAAACAAACATTCTGTTATTGCGGCCAATATTAATCTAGGGAAGAATTAAAAATTACTGCAAATGAACGTAAAACGTAAAAATTGCGAGGGTGCATTATGAACGAGCTCATAAGCTTTGCATTGATTCAACTTTACGTATTACGTATTTCTTATGAACGGCTTATACTTATGTTTATTATAAATGGGCGCTAAGTTAAATTGTTCTACGTTTCTGCTCCAAAGAAAATACCGATCCAGTCAAAAATTTATGTTCTTTCCTTGCAAATGAAAAATTGTCAACATAGGAAAGCCAAAATATCTTTCCGCGTGTAACTCCTAGTAGAATAAACTATGGAGAACAGCTAGGAGTTCTATCATCGATATATTAGTGTTTTTAAGCTAAAAATCTGAGACTCATGAGTATCTATGCTAGCCCCACAATTAATAAGCAAGTATAGATATTACAACCGGCTTACTTACCCACTTCATTCAATTATCGAGTGCTTACTAAAAAGCGATTAAGATAAGACTATCTTCTAAAGACTTAAGTCGTAAGAGTTTAAAGTTGTGCGTAATTATTTTAAATTAAATTTATAATAAACTAATTTGTTGTAATATAAGAACGTTATTTTGCATCAAACTGAGTATGTACGTTATCATAATATTTACTTAATGTTAACAGTTGATTGCAAATAGTAATTTAAATAAAGTAAATCGCATAATATTGCGAACGTCGACATTTAAAACCTGAGCTACGGCATACAAAAATGTATAAAGCTTCGTAATAAAACGCCCACATAACACGTACTTGCAAATATAGTCCTTTTAGGAGTACAAAAGCGTGCTTATTAAATGTCTAAAAAAAATGCAAACGCTGTTCTGCTAAAAAACTATTTTGGAGTATTTTAATATCGTTTAATTTCGGTAACAAAATATTGCAGCATATCCCAATAAATAGTACTATTATTATTAGTATTGTTATTATTATTATCCTCTCATTTTATTGACAATTAGTCTGGTAAATCTAAATCTCATCCCGAGACTTTTCGGAAAATATATGCGTTTTCTGCACCTCAGAAGCTTATAAGTAACTTTTGAGCAAAGTTTTTACTGTGACCTTTTTCACTCCATTTAACGCTCCTACTATTAGTGGCATCTCTTTTGTTTTACAGTTCTACATTCAACTAATCTCAATTTCCAGGTATTTTTAGTCACTAATTTTCTTTTTTGTCGCTGATGTTCACATTTTCTGACTCATGTTCATAGTATTTATCTGGAACTTGTATTCCTAGATTTTTGCACATACTCTAGTGTACATAATTAACTACGTTATTATGTTTGTGAGTATATTCAGACTCTACAAGTGTAATACAGCCTGTAACAGTATGATTAATATGATTTTCTCTTTTATTGCAAAGTTTATTATCTATTCATTGTTTAAAGATATTCTTTTACTGGTATTTGTTGTTAAGTACCTGGTTCTGTACTGCTGTAATCAAGCTTTGTGTTTCTCTTTTATAATCAATTATATATTATATTAGTGCAAGGCTGACAATCTTGGACTAATTCTGGACTAATACAGGCACCCTGTAGTTTTTCGAGACTTACAGGATAGATGATGATATATTATATTAACAAATAGTTTTTACAATTCCCTAAAGAACTGTCCATGCATGAGTTTTCTCTTCTGTAGTTCTATTCTACCTTTGCAGATGTTTGTTTTCAGCTAATACTTGTTTTGAAAATCTCTAATATGATAATTCTTTTACTTTTAAACTCCTATCTTACACCACAAGGACAAAAGCATTTTAACTGCCCGACCTGTACAGTGAAATTATGAAGGCAAAGATTCAGTCTACACACCATCTAAAAGTTGTTTAATATCGACCTTTTTTAACGATAAATTTGATAATAGTCCGCTACTCGATTTTCAGTAGTATGCAAAATGATGCAACACTGTCAACTCAAGTGACTGTTGCTATGCAACTAAAGCAAATTGGCTGTTAAAATGTGTAAGAACAGTTAACCAAAATGTTGTTATCTGACACTACCGTTATTTTTTTTTCTATTATTACTACCACATAGTCAGGGCAGAAATGTTTGGCGCTCGTAGCTCTATTTTTATACCATTAATACAATTGAGGCTACAAACAAAAAATAATACACGAGAGATGATTCAGAGGATATTGTAAAACGTACTAAAGATTAAATTTTAACAATACATTCGAATAAGCAATAGAAGGGTGTTTTAAGAATAAGTATTTAAAAAAAAATTCAAAATATATAGTTTTAGTAAGCGATTTTCATCAATTTTTAAGTATCTAGTTCTTTTTATTATTAAAATATTAAGTTTGTATGACACCATTTTTTATAAATTCAGCATCATAGCTTTTGATATTTGTTCATCAGAATTCTATACCTCTATGAGAGCTGCAGTAAGTTCAGCCAGTGAAGATCGACGATTTTGCCAGGAGCGTAATCTGCGTTCAACTTATTTCCAGATGTGTTCGATAGAACTGAGATTAAACAGCTATCTTTGTTGGTACAGGAAAGACTCTTCTACGAACTGTTTTCAGAAAGTTGGGAGCACAAAGTTGTCAAGAATACCAAGATACATCTCAGCGAGCATTCTTTCTCCTACAAAAACTTAGTAATCAAATCCAAGTTATAAAAAAAAATATTTGGGAAGTAATACGAAATAGAATACTTATAAAACATTATTATTGTCTCATAGCAACGATTTTGCATTTTAGCAAATTACGTTTACACCATGAGTAGTGAGGGAAAACGCTATATTTTTAAATATTCTAATATGCTTTTATCCCATGTCTGTGCTTGATATATGATTACATATTTTCGATCAAATTGACTTCAAGAGATTATAATAGCCAATATTCATATTACATACATCCTTTTATTTTCAAGCAGTGCGTATGAAACGGTTACCTTCTTATAACAACTACACTTTGTTATCGGCTCCTTATTATTCTTGAGCAAACTTTAGCAAAGGTTTTCATATGTTTTAACCATCTCTTCCTTTGCATTTAACGTATCTACAAAAAGGTGTAAAGTTTTAAATCCCCATTGAGTAAATCAACCCCAAGTATGCAGTTTAATTAAGCACTGGAATAGCTTCTTCACACTTGCAGACCAGATTTTCTTTGAAGAAGACCAAAAACAACGCTTTAGAAGCAACTATATTGCTCTAGCCGCTTTCTAAATTTTTCTCTGTCTACTAGCGTCATTTCTCTAGGTGTTTTTGTATCTTGTCAAGATTGTTCGGTTGTCCTATTTTAATACTGTTTTTAACAAGTGTTAGGCGAAATTAACTAAGTGTTATGTTTAGATTGTTTTAAATAATCGTGCTATTGTATGATCATTCTTTGTAATGAGTTGCTTGTCTATTTACTCCATTGAGCATTTTATTTATATTATTTCCCTACACTGCCTGATTCACTTGGCATAAAATCAGTAATTTTGTACAGATAACACGCTGTTGTTACAATATTCATTTGCGGACCTTTAGAGTGGTGACACAGAAACTCCGCTTCATTTTTTCTGTAAAAACAACATTTGTTTCATTTGGGACAGAGTAATTTGCAA
This sequence comes from Sinelater perroti, assembly GCA_036346155.1. Lineage (NCBI taxonomy): Eukaryota > Metazoa > Arthropoda > Insecta > Coleoptera > Elateridae > Sinelater > Sinelater perroti. The sequence goes on from JARFIY010000143.1 coordinate 27,550,225, forward strand.
ATTGTATTTAAGTACATTTCAAGGAATTTATTTGCTTACAGCACATGTCTGTACCACATCATTCGTCTGAAATATCTATCAGACACACGTGTGAGACTGAAGTATTAGAAAAAAACAAAAACCGATATGCTATTACATTTATAAAACTCTAGCGTACGAATTAAATGTTTTTTCATGAAAAGTGCCATCAAAATCGCACCAACAACATACAGATTGTCCATTTTAATTAATAGGTAATAATACCTGAGGATACTAATAATGCCCTTCATCATTTAAAAGCTCGCAAACACTTTATTCTCGCAAATGGATTTATCGACAGATAGCTTATCTGAAAAGGTTTAGCGATAAACAAGTTTTATTTGTGCTAAACGTTGTAGGTGGTAAACACTTGTGCTGAAGATTTTAACCTAATTTATTAAGCTTCTCTCGTTTTTTCAATTGGACAATATGTTGTTAAGATATGCTATATAAGTCAATTTGATGATTTATTTCAGCACTTATCGCGCCGACAGGTTAAAGAATTGAAATCTTGGCAGTAATTGTGTTTCGTGATAATGTAGACAGTCTATAACGACGCTTTAACATTGTCATCTGCATGGACACAAATTACACAAATTTAGTTCACATTTGTTTCTTTAATAATTTATGAAGCTTGACCCTCAAACATATTTGTATATGTCTGTTATATCAGACATATTACCTTATAGAAATGATATAACATATTAAACTGTAATTGTTAGAATATGATATAACATTTTCAACGGAATAAAAATATAACACTACTTTCAAATAATATCATAAAATACATTTTTTGTATTTAACGATATTTAAATTAAAACTCGTTCAGATAATAATTTACTTAGAGGTACGCCTTCCTAGTAAAACAATATAGAAGGTATTATAAATAATTAGCTCCTTTATATTAATAAATAAAAGCTTAATCTAAAACACAAATTTGATAGTCATACATAACAGGGTTATTTTTATTTTAACATTTAACTTATTTCATAATGTACAAAACAATGGGTGAAATTGAATATCTTCTCCAGATGGTGTTTGTAAATTTTATTATACGTTATAAAGGAAGAAATATTTTTGGGCCCGAGTGCACGCACACAAGCTATAAATAGAATCGAAAATAAACAACATGTTATACATAAACGGAAAGCGAAATTTATTGCCTTTATTATTTGCCTACAATAATACTGAATAAACTTCTGCTCTCTGAAACTCCTCAGCATAATTTAAATTGCTAGAAACTGATGTCTTATATTTTTATTACCAATCGAGATTTGCTACAGTTAAATCCAGTTGATAAATCAATATGAAGAAGCAACAGCCCCATATACGTTAGTAATTTTTGTGCCCGTTGCTAAATTAAACAGTATATTTTAAGTTTTTTTGACATTCAAAAAAAGTTTAGCGAAAATTGCGTTGTTAGAAGCATAACAATGTGAGCATGCTTTATTAGTGCAAAAAAAGTTTTGATATAATTGAATACAAACTACAGTTAAAATATAATGTTTGACATACAATTATTTTCTACAATAATATGCAAATACATCCACAATATTTCTCATAAAGGTTGTAACTATAGATTATAAACAAACCGGAATTAATATACAAAGTTATTTTTCTATATAATCTCTTAATATAAAAATAAATTTTTTCTAACGCATAAATAATTTTTTTTTTGTTCTCAATTGTGAAATAGGGATAATTGTAGCACCAGCCAATCTCGCCGGCTATATTTTCGAATTTGTGGTGTTCTCTAAGCAGTGGGGCAGCTTATTTTAAGTTAAGGAGCAATTTCAGTAACTGTTAATCGACGATCATCCTTGAAAAGGCTGCGACCAATGAAAATATTTTCCGCAGCACGCGAATTTTTGAAAACTTTTATTTTCGATAACTTGTCTTCCTAAAATTTACACTTGATAATCCATTAAGCAATCAATGAGGCTTATCTTGTTCTGACATTATGATACTGACTAAGGAAACGTGAATGCAAGGTACCTTACGGAAAAAACCTTTTCAGACATTCCTATACCTACAACGTTTGAAAATTATAAAATTACGCCCTTCTCCGTTTACCTCGTGATATATAAAAAGTAAATTTGAGTTTATAATTCATGATTTCTGACACAGAATTAGATTATATGAAAAATGCAACATATAAAATTAACTATACAGCAAATAAAAAATTAAAAATGAAATAAGTAATTCCACGGAAAACATTGGTAAAATGTGTTATACCCTGTAACACAAATATTGCTTAACATTTATCTTCACAAAGATATTTACAAAAACATATTTTACATTAATATAGGGCACATTTATGTATTTATCTTTTGCAGTTCTTTAATCTTATTATTTAGCCAGTTACCCTAACGTTGTGTGTAATAAGCCACAAATTATTTATCAATTTTATTTTATGTTTATTTTTCCATACCACTCAATTTCTTTGAGCTTCCATTTTTAATTTTTTTTTTTATTTTGTAGGTATCCTACTTTTGCACTAATTATTGTTGTTTTCGTTTAGTTATTTTTATATTGTCCGTTGTTATATAGACAAAATAACCACCTATCTAGTTAATGTTGTTCAACTTAAAACTATCACTATCTGAATGTAAGAGTAGAATATTTGTACAGTAAGTATATGGCCGTTTCTTAAGAATACATAAATTAAAAATTTAATACATTAGGCAATAAATCATAAAATTAAATAATGTTTGCAGCATTAAAAAATTTATCATAAATGTTAGTGAAGCAACAAATATACAAATATAAGTATAATTAAATACTACAATTACGTCATGCTAAATTGATGAATAGTTGGGACACAGGATTTTCTTTAAAACTAATTTATTTAAAAATATCCATGTATGTGTTAACTATTACATTTTTTAAATTATACAAATGTATTTAACTTTATTAATTTACGCAACAATTTAATAAAATTGTCGCAATAAATTAAATCACTTTAAATTTATTCGTACTGACTTTGTTTATTTTTACTTTATTTTTCAACTTTGTTGTTCAAATTCTTTTCTTCTATGATTTTTAGCAACAGTGTTGTTTCTTGTATGGTCTCTACTTATGACTCTTGGCACTCATCTTAGACATTTCATTTCCATACTTTAAGAATTTTGCTTTTTAATTTCTTTATTAGCAACCAGGTTTCGCTGTCGAATGTTCTTATAGGTACAATAGAACTCTGTACATACTCATTCTTTGTTTACAGAAACTCCTCTCTTTTCTAGAAAACTACTACTGAGACTGTGATACGCCTTAGATCTACCCTATATTCCTCCATTCATTTCTATTTCAGGAGTCCCCTTATAGTCAAAATGTGCTCCCAAGCATTTAAAGGTATCAAGTTGTTCCATTACCCTTCCATTTAGTTTGATGTTAATTTTTGTACTTGATTCCTACTAACCAATATTTTTGCTTTCTTCCTATTCTTTGATTCCTTATGGTCCGATTTTATATTTCATACGTGTAAGTTTTTTATTATTTATTTTATAATACTATCACACTCAGCGGATTCTCCTTCTTTGAACTTCTTTAAGGCTTATTTGACTCTTTCCATTTGTTATTGAATTTCTTCTGTATTCTAATTTATTTTTTTTTGTACGCATCATTTACCTGTTCAGCAGATTTTTAAAATATTTTATTAATCTTTCAAATATATATTCTTCCGTTTTTAGTAATACTTTATGTTCATCTTTAATATGCTTAAGTATTTTATTTATATTTCCAGATTTTTGATTTTTAATTTTTTAAAGAACAATTTTTAATTTCCACGAATATCCGTTTATATTTTTCTGTAAAATTATTATTAGGATTTTAATTTTGCTTTTAATACTACGTCTTTGACTCTTTTCCTGTGTCTTTTGTAGACTTAGTATGCCTCATTATTATTTTTGCATAGGTATATTTTTCATTTTTTTAATGTAACTTTTTTATTAACATTTTTGTTTTATTAAACTGTTAGCTTTTTATTTCTATTTCTTTTGCTGCAATGATTATATTTCTGAAGATTTACTCTGATTCCTGTACATTTCTAAGTTATTTCCTGTTTTGTCTAGTATTTCTTTGACCTTCTCGCTATACATATATATATATAAAACATATAAACTATAAAATTTTATTATTTCTTTGCTAATGTTTTTTGTAACTTTGCTTTATTTTTATTATTATCCGCTTTTCAGCAACTACTGTCATTTTCGCTTTCAAAAGCTAGTGATCATTATTTATTTCCAACTGTGTCTCTTGTATATTAACACATGATTTATTATAAATTTTTTAGCTTTACTTAAAATCTCTTTGGTGTTTTTATATGCGTCTTTGTGTTGAAAAAATCAGTTTATCACTAATAAGTTATTTTATATGCAAAAACCAGTATTTCTGCATCTATTGTTATTTTTTTGTTATCTATCCCTAATTTATTACACTACTACTCTATTACATCACTAGTTTTATTATTTTTTATGTCTGTCCTGTCATTTAAATATTCTAATACCATAATTCTTCTTTTGCAACTTTCCACTATTTCTGATGCTTCTTTTCAAAACTTGTCTTTAGTTTTCGTTTTATCATTGTCATTTGAATCATAAAATTACCAGATGTAACTCACTATTTTCTCCCATTTGTATTTCAATTTTTATTATCTAATCTGTCTAATAGCTATAAGCGCGATGCGGAGCTCCCCAGTCTCTGGTTTCCCGGCCGCGGCCATGTAAAAAGCATTGGTTACCAGAGTAACGCGGTCGGGGCCACGCGGAAATACATAAACGATCGTCGTATCTTTAAAGCACACTACAATTTTAAAAACTTAAATTATCTATAACCTACTGTTTTAGTTTTTCTGTCCTTTTTTTGCAAATAAGCATTCTTTAGTGTGGAACGGATACAAACAGCTGAGCACCACAGAAATTACATGAGAAAACGAAGTGAGCAGACTGCGGATGAAAGAGCAGCAATAAATGAAGCGAAGCGACGTATATGTGCCAGAAGAACTCCGGAGGAAGTATAAAACCAAGCAAGACGACAACGACGTTCTCAAAGAACAGCGAAGAAATAGCTGCAGATAACGAAGCAAGGCGACAGCGAAGTTTACGAAGAACCCCGGAATAAATAGCACCAAGAAACCAAGCAAGACGCCTGCGACGTTCTCAAAGAACATGGGAAGAAATAGCTGCAGAATAGTAACGATTGCTACAGAAAGTTACATTTTCTATAGCAGCCAAGCATAGATGGTTGGATTTTCTCTAGTTCTTTTATATAAACATTCCTATTCCTATAAACACTTCGTTATATTTTTATGTATTACACATTCTTTTGCTCTTTTCTCATTGGTATCTTGTGCAAGATCAGCCAACTTTTGAAATGCCCTATTTTAATCTAAAGAATATAAACTTTTTTTTCATAAAAAGTACAACACTATATTCGCTTTATAACATCATTTAAATTTATATAAATTTTTCTTTTGGGGAACTAAAAAGGTGTCTTTAGTTATTGAAAATCTAGTCAAAATAATAATTTTAATTTAAATACATTAACAAAAGTAATAGTTTAATAAAATAAGATATAATTCTACAAAATCGAAAACTACTTGCTTTTATAAAATAGGAAATCTAGCTAAACATCTGACGCGATTGTATCTTCTTTTGGGGTCCGGACTCGACGTATTCATAGATAAATTATTTAGAGGCTGCTACCAACTTTCATTTTACTAATGGATTACATATAGAAGAGCATTGACAGTTATAAAGTAGTTGCCTTGCTTAATGTTTTTCTTTAGATTACCATGTTTTCCTTTTTGTAATTAGTCCGAGTGTTATTTTTAATCTTTCAATTTTTTACTTTCATTATTCTTGTTTACTATTACTACAACATAGTTAGCATAGTAGTTAAAACTACAATATTGCTAGGAAATACAACTGCTATTTCCTCTAATAACACATAACTCAATAAGTTCATAGGATGACTAACAAACCAACAACTGTTAGGCACAATCTGTCTTTATTCATTAAAATGGTATCCTTCAAGAGTAATACATTTATTCCAACGCTCCTCTAACATTTCGATGCATTTTTTGTAGAACGATTTATCTTTGGTCTCAAGATAGGCTTCAGTTCGGCAATTACTTTTTCATTGAAGACAAATCTCTTTCCTTGGATCATTCTTTTCAGGTATGCAAATAGGCAAACAGACACCAATATTGATGGTTCTTCCTTTCTCAAGGTAATCCATAAATAAAATATCGTGCACATGCCAAAATACGGAGGCCAAAACCTTACTAGCTGATATTTGCGTTTTTTGTGGCTTTGGGCGGCTTTCGCCCTTTGCTGTCCACTCAGTTGACTGTCCGATTTAACTCTGGAGTGTAGTGATGGATCCATATTTCATCCATTGTCACAAACCGCATAAAAATTCTTTTTATTGCGCTGAAACAGCTTCAAATAGCGCTCTGAATCGTCGACGCGTGGTTGTTGTTGATCGACTGTGAGCAAACGCGCTACCCACTTCATACAGAGCTTTCTCATGGACACCTGTTTATGAAAAATGTTGAATACACTTTTGATATCTTTAAGGTGTCAGCTATCTCACGCAACTTCAATTTACGATTGGCCAAAATTATTTTGTGGACTTTTTTTGTCTTTTGGAACAACTGCCAAATTTGGGCGGCCAGAGTGTTTAGCATTATCGGTGTTTGTACGTTCGCGTTTAGATTTTAAATGCAGCAAACCACTTCTCTACCATTTGCCTCGATAGAGCAGGGTCCAAATAACACTTGTTAAGCCATTGTTTTACTTTAACGGTATTTTTTCCTATTAAAAAGCAATGCTTTATCAACACACGAAATTCAGATTTTTTTATTGTTTGGAAAATTACAAATGTAGCATCACGAAAACCATTGTAACTTGTGAATTAAACTTCAGATTGTCATGAAATTTTGACACGTATCATTTTAAGATTATTACTTCTTTTCAATGCAAGTTTTATGGTAGTGGGCAGAAGTTTTGTATTATCCCGTTTAAAAAGTTAAATGAGTAATAATAATATACAAAAATAGGTGACTCTTTTTTATTTAAAAACTTAATGAGCAAATAACCGAAAACGAATTAATGCCTTAAAGTTTAAAACATGGTGCAAAAGCTTCTATCGTCTTTATTTACCCATACCTTAGGAATCCAATCAGCGCGAGAGCTTTATAAAAGCTTTATATTTAAACGTTCTCCGCAAAGTGCAATACAGCTGCAACCTTCCGCGTTACATTGTCCTCTATAAAAATATATATTATTAGATGCCTTTTTATGCAATTTTTTGGAACAAACTTCTTCATTTCAAACCTGGAATTTTATTAAAAGGTCCCTTAAATTTCTCCGTTATGTAGGCTGAATAATCTGCAATTTCGAGTTTTACTTAAGGTCTGTTAAATTTTGTTTAAAAATTCATAGTGATTTACTTTCTGCCTTCGTTTTTTGGTCATATCCGAATACAATAAAATAAATCAGTATGTTAGGGCTACCTGCTATTTTTAGCTTAAGATATTAAAACGTATTTTTATTTCATAAATATCTTATTTTAACTTCTCAAAATATTAATATCTTTAGTTAATAAAATAAAAAAATAAAACAAATTTTCCATTTTTTTAAAGATATGTAATTAACCTTGATTTCAAGTTATAGAACAACTACTTTGGTCGAAGTAAAACACATTCCTAGTAAGTTATTTTTAAAATACTTTAACATTTTTACTCTCAACAGCCAAAAATAACACGCCTTGTTAACTATTAACTACTTATTTACTTTAGTGAGAGAAAATTGAATTATTTAATAACAGTTATATACACAGTGATTTACTAAGATAAAATCATACTCTATAAGTCTATTTATCTATAACATAATTTCTGTCACACTAGAATAATTCACTTCGTTTCCGGTAACTTGACACCCCCGGGCTGCTTCTCAGCGTGCTATTGATACCTCAAGGACCTAATCTAAAGCCTTTTCGTAGCACCAGAGCCTTCTGGAGTATTTTGCTTCTTTCTAGTCCTCAAACGTGTACAAACACTGCTGAAATCTTATGGCAGCTGTTTGCACAACGAAATAGTTACGTTCGCCGTTCGACAGTGACAGCACCACAATAAAACCGGCGACCCAGATATCTATCAGCCGTGAACTCTGCAAAATATCTTTATAGTGACGCTCGGAAATTCGTTACAATGCAAAAATAAACAAAAATAAGTAGGTGCTAAGTCGTGGCTATATTATGACTTGCCAATGTTTTTCTTGCTTAAATAAAATATTGGGCAGTACTATCCACGCAAGCATTACCTTGGTGCAAAATAACTTTCTCTCATCCATTTTTACAAATGTTTTTGAAGAATCTCCGGTAAGCAAACCTTAGTACACCAAGTTAGTTAACTGTACAACGATCGTTAAGTTATCCCAACAAAACGTTTTAGTGGCTTAATATACAATTACTGCTTGTAACACTCATTATTAAACTTTCATTTAAATATGGAAAAATTAGTGTTTCTTCAGGTGGTTTTGTTGAAAAATTTAATGTATAATTATGCATTATTGCATGATGATGCTCTTGATATACTACAGACTGTGTTCACTAATAAATAAGAAAGTTACGGCCAGATTATTAAAAGCCTCGACATTTGTTACGGCCATGCTCATCTGAAGACAGCTTCAGAATCTAGCACAGAAATCGGACAAAATTTTCGAAGAATTTGATGCAGGCATAGCTCATCTTGTTCATATTTCATATCCAACAGCACTAGATGACTTTTTGGAGGTATTAGTTATGCGAATATTTATTGACGCAAATAAAGATCAAGAGACCCAACAAGAGAGGAGGGTTGGCTATATTAAAAACGTTAATTGATGTGCTCACGCACGTACTAGAATTTAAAGCTGCCAAATAGACGTCCAGGCGACAGATAAGGCATCCGTAGAGGACTTAGCAGAAAAGGTTGCTAGGCTATTGAGAGAAAGATCCAGAAGGTGGAATTGCAGTGAGATAAGCCACAAAGGGCGTCTGGGCCCCTCAACAAACGAAAATGATTACGAAACCAATGTTATCTAGACATCAAACGTTTTCTGCTAATCAACTGGAAACTTCGGACGGAAACTGGGGCTTTGGCAAAGGTCTATAAAGGGATAGAAGCCCAAATAACCATCGGTAGCGCTACATTCAAATACCATATGCTACTACCTAACATTTAAAATGACATAATTCCCAAAATGGACATTTTAAAAACTTATAGGTGTAAAATAGACTTGGGATATGGGATAATAAAGATAAAAAGAGAAGAAGTTGTCTTCTATGATTGAGTGAGAGTAGCACGATCTTCCCAGAACGCAGTAAACTGGTGGTAGATGTTGTTTTGGATTGCAATCTTCCAGCAGAAGAATCATCCTTATCGAATAAAATAATGATGAGAAGAAGACTGTAACAGAGATACTGATTCGAAAGAATGGTTCAAACTGATACCGTTCCGCGTGATGAATTTTAATAAGTATCCTTGGATGTTGAAGCAAGGCACAATCCTCGGTGATCGTATTTCGCTCTGTTTGAAGGTTCATTAAGTCGATAGCATCTAGCCAAGATCAGGCAGCGTATCAGAAGAATTGAAGTGATTGCTACATCCTGCAATGATTTGAGCCTTAATAGGGTACACTCCGATTTAAATTTATAAATGTAAACTTATTTTTGTATTAAATATATTTAATACTTAACGAAACTATTAAACACCTGCTGGTTTTCTAAATGATAATATGACAGGGTTCTTAAAATTCTTTTATTTCGATAGTGTAGTACATTGTATTGGTACTAAAAGAGGAATTGCAAGTATTTGATTGAGATTACGGACAACAATCTGATTTGAATTACAAAAAAAAGATAATAAGACCACTCATTCAATTCTTAGATAGTCATCAAGATCATTTCTCTATCGGACCTTTAGCAAACTTCAACTTTTTTAAGTAGGTGATACACTACGTTATATGCAGTATATACTGTGATTGAATAATTAATTAATTAATAGAGGATTCTTAAAATCAAACAGCACTTTGATCATACAAAGTGTAGTATAAGATTTACAATAGAATTAGGGATAACAAAACTGCTAGATTGGACAATTCTAAATCATTGAATTTACAAGATACAATCTAATTTAAATTGTGCCCAAATAACCATCAAAAACGCTACCTTCAAACATCGTGTTCTGGTAGCTGACATTGAAAATAACGTAATCCTGGCAATGGACATTTTACAAACTTATCGCTGTAAAGCAGACTTGGAGCATGGAGTACTGAAGATAAAAAGAAAAAAAGTTGTTCTACATGATTGGGAATAAATCGTGGTACAAGTAAAAGTAGCCCAGGACATCCTCCCAGAACGCACTAAACTGGTTGTAAAAGAGTTATCCTTATCGAACCAAATAATAATGAGAAGAAGATCGAAAATGGAATACTGGTTGGGAAGACCGGTTAAAACTGACAGTGTAGTACCGGTCTGCGTAATTAATGTTTATGTGCACTCCTAAACGTTGAAGGAAAGTACAATTCTCGGTCGTTGTATTTTGACCTTTTCCGTGGTTTGTCAAGTTGATAGCATTCAGCCAAGATTAAGCAAGGTACCTAAAGAATTGAGAGCAGTGATTGTCACATCCTACAGTGGTTTGAGTCCTAACCAACAGACAAAAGTTAGAGATCTATTGCACCGGAATCAAGACGTGTTCCAATACAACAAGGGTTTAAAAGGCAGGACAAATATTGTGCCCCACAAAATAGACACCGGCGATGCTACTCCCATACGACAAAGCAATAGACGATTTCTACTAGCCAAAATTTTGACACGTATCATTTTAAGATTATTACTTCTTTTCAATGCAAGTTTTATGGTAGTGGGCAGAAGTTTTGTATTATCCCGTTTAAAAAGTTAAATGAGTAATAATAATATACAAAAATAGGTGACTCTTTTTTTATTTAAAAACCTAATGAGCAAATAACCGAAAACGAATTAATGCCTTAAAGTTTAAAACATGGTGCAAAAGCTTCTATCGTCTTTATTTACCCATACCTTAGGAATCCAATCAGCGCGAGAGTTTTATAAAAGCTTTATATTTAAACGTTCTCCGCAAAGTGCAATACAGCTGCAACCTTCCGCGTTACATTGTCCTCTATAAAAATATATATTATTAGATGCCTTTTTATGCAATTTTTTGGAACAAACTTCTTCATTTCAAACCTGGAATTTTATTAAAAGGTCCCTTAAATTTCTCCGTTATGTAGGCTGAATAATCTGCGATTTCGAGTTTTACTTAAGGTCTGTTAAATTTTGTTTAAAAATTCATACTGATTTACTTTCTGCCTTCGTTTTTTGGTCATATCCGAATACAATAAAATAAATCAGTATGTTAGGGCTACCTGCTATTTTTAGCTTAAGATATTAAAACGTATTTTTATTTCATAAATATCTTATTTTAACTTCTCAAAATATTAATATCTTTAGTTAATAAAATAAAAAAATAAAACAAATTTTCCATTTTTTTAAAGATATGTAATTAACCTTGATTTCAAGTTATAGAACAACTACTTTGGTCGAAGTAAAACACATTCCTAGTAAGTTATTTTTAAAATACTTTAACATTTTTACTCTCAACAGCCAAAAATAACACGCTTTGTTAACTATTAACTACTTATTTACTTTAGTGAGAGAAAATTGAATTGTTTAATAACAGTTATATACACAGTGATTTACTAAGATAAAATCACACTCTATAACTCTATTTATCTATAACATAATTTCTGTCACACTAGAATAATTCACTTCGTTTCCGGTAACTTGACACCCCCGGGCTGCTTCGCAGCGTGTTATTGATACCTGAAGGACCTATTTTAAAGCCTTTTTGTAGCACCAGAGCCTTCTGGAGTATTTTGGTTCTTTCTAGGCCTCAAACGTGTACCAACACTGCTGAAATCTTATGGCAGCTGTTTGCACATCGAAATAGTTACGTTCGCCGTTCGACAGTGACAGCACCACAATAAAACCGGCGACCCAGATACCTATCAGCCGTGAACTCTGCAAAATATCTTTATAGTGACGCTCGGAAATTCGTTACAATACAAAAATAAACAAAAATAAGTAGGTGCTAAGTCCTGGCTATATTATGACTTGTCAATGTTTTTCTTGCTTAAATAAAATATTGGGCAGTACTATCCACGCAAGCATTACCTTGGTGCAAAATAACTTTCTCTCATCCATTTTTTACAAATGTTTTTGAAGAAGCAAACCTTAGTACACCAAGTTAGTTAACTGTACAACGATCGTTAAGTTATCCCAACAAAACGTTTTAGTGGCTTAATATACAATTACTGCTTGTAACACTCATTATTAAACTTTCATTTAAATATGGAAGAATTAGTGTTTCTTCAGGTGGTTTTGTTGAAAAATGTAATGTATAATTATGCATATTATTTTTGAAAAGCACTTTTTGTTAAAATAAATTCTATATTTTTAAACGCAAATATCCAATGAAATAACGTTTAATATTTAATATTTTTAGTACCACTTTCAGCGGACAAAGCATGTTTTGCTCCGATTTTCACTTTTGATCTATAAGTTTTAAAGTACCTCATTATACAATGCTTTGTTATGTTTGCTTTAATAAATATAATATCTACATAATTACGTATCTTCTCAATTTTAGTAATTTAATTTAGTTAGATCTAAACCAGGGTTTTTGTTCCATTTAAAAGTAAACTTGTCCCAAAGCTACAGATTAAGTAGGATTCTCCCAGATTTAGCACAACACGGTAATGTGGTGTACTACAGTTTACTTTTGTCTTTTACAAAATTCTCATTGGTTGTATACATTTTCGTTATGCTTTAAAGTAAAATTTCAGACAAAATACAAATTTCTCTTTATCTACATAAAATGTAATTTTACAAAAATTAAGGATATTTTTAGAAACTTCTTTGAGATTAAATCAATAAAAAGAAGATTAAACAAGAAACGGATTTTTATCACAAGGGAGCTATTAGTACAGTTTCTGATTTTAACAATATTTTTTATGAAAGTTTTATATGTCATCGTACTCGACACTTTACGTTAGTATTAGTAGTAATTTTTATCAAAACTAAATTTGTGCATACTTCTAGAAATTCGCGATTTGACTGTTGAATTTTAAAAAATAAAACATAATGGTAACAATCACGTAACAAAAGCAAGTAAATACAACCATCTAAAAAAAGGAGCAGGAGAATATTAAGAACATATTTGATACAGCTGATGATGATGACATAAATTCCAATTATATCTTGAAGGAATCAAACTAGAACATTTTAGGATTGTAAATTTATTCCAAATTGGAGCTCTAGATAAATATATTTATTGTTATTATAGATCACCAGCCCAATAGAGTCGGCATTACTTTGTAGTGGCATTTAAACACAAGTCTTGTTGGACGAATTATCAAAAACAGTTTGAACCGGTTACTAGAGCGAATAATAGTCGGAAATGGAAAAGACGATTGCTTTAATTGTTGCTCTGCATGATGATGCTCTTGATATACTACAGACTATGTCCACTAATGAATAAGAAAGTTACAGCCAGATTATTAAACGCCTTGTTACGGCCATGCTCATCTGGAGACAGTTTCAGAATCGAGCACAACAATCGGGCGAAACTTTCGAAGAATTTAAGGCAGGCATAGCCCATCTTGTTCGTATTTTATACCCAACAACACAAGATAACTTTTTGAAGGTATTAGCTATGCGAATATTTATTGACGCAATTAACGATTAAGAGACCCAACAAGAGAGGAGGTTGGCTACACCAAAAACGTTGACTACGCACGCACTAGAATATGAAGCAGATAAGAGAACTTGCGCCAGATAACGACTAACTGAATAAGGCATTTGTAGAGGACTTAGCAGAAAAGGTTGCTGGGCTATTGAGGAAAAGATCCAGAAAGACACACTAGTGGAATTCCAGTGAGATAAGCCACAAAGGGCTTCTAGGCCCCTCAGCAGACGAAAACGATTGCGAAACCAATGTTATCGAGACATCCAGACGTTTTCTGTCAACCAACTAGAAACTTAGGACGGCTACTAGGACTTTGGCAAAGGTCTATGGAGAGATAGAAGTCCAAATAACCATCGGAAATACTACCCTTAAACATCGTATACTACTACCTAACATTAAAAATGGCATATTCTCAAAATAGACGTTTTAAAAACTTATGGGTGCAAAATGGACTTGAGACATGGGGTACTAAAAATAAAAGGAGAAGACATTGTCTTCCATAATCGAGTGAAAGTAGCTTAGGACACCGTCTTCCCAAAACACAGTGAACTGGTGGTGGATGCAGTTTTTGTATCTCTAATTGTTTCCCATATTTGAAAACAAAGTAATTTTCAAGTGCTATTTTGACCATGGTCAAATATGGATAGGGGTCTTGTCCATTAGACACCTTTATTTTATTTTTGATTAAACTATCAAATGATGATGATTCGATTAAAAAAAATTTTAAGTTGCCGGAAATTTACTTGTAAAAGTGTGCAACGTACATATTAAATAATAGGGTTTTTAATCTTTTAACTCTTTATTTTAATATTTTTATTGTTATAAAAAATATGTGGGTACGAAAAATTCACAGACATTATTTTCTAAATATTGGAATTTGACAGGCGCCACGGTGTTTCTTAGTAATTAAATATCGCATAGAAGCAAATAACGAATAGTGCCGACTACCCGAGATTTTTTAAGGAACGGCGTTGATTAGAAACATAAAAACTAAATGCTAATTTCAACATTTTGTGAAACATTTGTTAAATATTACAAACTCATAATAAAAAGTTTTTTTTTTCAATTTTTGTGAACAAAAACTAGCGAATATTCAAATAATTTACTTGTACCAATCAGTTATATAAATTCTTCTAAAATCTTTATTTTGTATATAATTAAATAATTATACATAGAAATATTTCTGATTGTCTTTGATTTGCAGTGAACAGCAACCTTCGTACTATAAGAATATGTGTGCCCTACGTTCTCGATCCCAAGTAGGTACAGATTTGCACCTGATATTGATAGTGATTATTTTTGCATATTGCATATTTGATTGGTATAAAATTGGGCTTATTATATTTATATTAAACCTAAATAAAATAAATACTTACGTATATAGACAGTAAAATATGGCACAATTAAATTCTTCAATAATTGTTTTATAGATACGCATGCAAATCTGGTACATATGGCCGATTGATAGTGTATTTTAAAATCTTTCATTTAAACGTCAAAATTTACTCATATATTGTAAATAATGCAACAAACAGCAAGAAATCCTCAAATCTTTTCTAAATGGGTGTGCTTCTTGATGAAATATACAAGATTATTAGGGGGAACGAAAAGGACCAAAAACACTATTCAAGCTGTTTTGTTTCTTTAAGTTTGAACTAAAAAACTGGAAAATCCAGTAAATACAAAAAAAAATAAAAACTGCGCATTCACCAAGCGATATGTTACTTGAGATCCTAATCTACAAATATAAATCCTGATTCCCGTTTCAAGAAAGGCTTTTGGTTGACGGCGTAACCACTTTCGAACAGTCTGGATGACGGCATCATTGTCCGCAAACCGTATGCCTTGCAAGTTTAATTTAAGCTTTCCGAACAAGTAGAAATTACTTGTGTCCAAATCGGGACTGTACGGCGAATATAGCAGAAGGTTCCTTTTTATATTCTGGAGGGTTTTCATTATTGTTTTGGTACCTATCTTCTACTTGAATCGGATCTTTTCCTTCACGTCTGTTGCCAGGAAGTCGGAGTAATAAGCTGCATTGATTGTTCCGACATACGTCAAAAAGTCTACATGTATAACCCCTGACAGTTTCAGAAGAACGTTGCCATCACTTTTACTCCCAAACGGTCTCATCCCCCTCTTGCGTTTGGGAGAACTGGCGTGATAACTGCTAAAATTAGGGAAGGAAGTAGTGCACCCATGTTTCATGGTGGTTACTATAGACATATAATAAAAATGCATTCACTTCGTCTTCAAATTGCTGTAGAAGACGACTGGTCATGTATGGCACCTATGGTGTATTCACCTTGTGTCTTCGACACTACCAACACTGATGGACAGTATTGCTCCAAGTTTCTTGATTGCCTGCACGATCAATGTTTGGTTCAACGACGGATGTTTGTAGCCGACGATCATGAAGTTCATTCTCCACGCGCTCTCTGCCCTCTCTGAAGTGCTTACACCATTCAAACAGACGGGTCCGTGAACGACACCCTTTATCATACTGTTGTTTGAGTCTGTGGTGAATTTCAGTAGACATGACGTTTTTTCCAATGAGGTATTTGATCACAATGCTTTGTTCTACGCTCATCACCTTAGCAATTCCCAAACTGGACTGAACAGTTTCTAATCCGAGCAGGAAGGAGGGTGGATGTTGTGGTTCCACTCTGTCAAGGTCGCCCATCTGCTGCGCAGTGCGGCTTGTTTACACAAATCAGCCCGGTCATATTTAATCACACCTTGTATATCAAATAAGTTAAAAGTTCAATTCAACATGTATTTTAAATATCCATCTTAAGAACACTACCACCTTTTAAAAATCAACGAATAATATTTCGTTTTAATGCACTAGTACTTTATCGCCACTTTTGCAATCGGTAGAATACTTCAGAACAACAAAACATAAAACCAAAAATAAAAAAGAAAATAAATTGAGGAAACAGCTGTTAAACGACTGAGGCGCCTCGGAAGATATCCTACCTGGTAAACCATATATTTGAGACAGAAAATTTAAAAACCTGTATTCTTAAAAAATAAAAGTTAGAATTGCAAATCTTATTATATATATTTCATAACCAATTTATATAAATTTCAGAACCAATGGCTCAAAACAACTTTTTTGTGTCCTGTAGCTATATTTCGTCCAGAAATGTGAAAAACTGGGTAGGTCAAATTTCCGCCGATTTCCACAAGAAACTTATTTTTACTTTCCTTATCTTATAATAAGGAAAGTAAAAATAAGTTTCTTGCGGTCATACTCACCGCTTGTGCTATTCAATATATATTATGTATTACATACTAAGTTATCAATGTCTTGTATAACAGTGTAAATTGTTGAACAGGCAAATTCCTAATTAAAAAAAACTTTTTGCGGATGCTTTTTAGGTATTTTTAAACAAATACTTTTTCAAAAACGAAATAAAATCAAAGAAATATACTTCACAAACTGTCCAAAGTCACTTGAGCTATTAAATATGTTTTAACAAACACAGTAGGTATAAAAGCTATTATATAGTTTCTCTATTTTTATAAGTTGGAAAGTTGAGCTCCCTAATTGCTTTTAAATACATTTTCAAATATGTATTTGTCGAAAAGTAATCCGGGATTACCTTAATAATAGAACAAACTGTAATGAACCTTCTTAGAAGCTGTTATAAAGGTATTTTAATTACCCCTTCTAAGTATTTACTAAAAATGAAACTGATATTGAAGATTGAAGATCTTTTCGAAAATCAGTCAGGTTTGTCTATTCAGCAAGTAGCTCAACAATCGGGGATTAACTATGGGAACATCTAAGTTATCATGACAAAGATTTAAGTCCATCAGGCACTGAAGCGGCTCGATATCGAGAGAGAATTCTAATTTGGCCAATTGATGATTGAAAAAATGGAAGACGGTTCAATTGATGTTTCGAAAGTTTGATTTAGTAATGAGGCTCATTTTTATGTACTTACAAGGTTTTGTTAACAACCAAAACATGTGCCACTGGGGTACCGAAAATCGTCATCTTGCAATTGTAAAGCCTCTCCATTCAGCAAACGTGACCACCTGGTATACACTTTTAGGGGAAAAATTCTAGGAGCATATTCTTTGACGGCAATTAGAACTCTTAAAATTGCCGCCAAATGCTCGAAATACATGTCACAGAGCTAGACTTCGAAAATTTTGCTGATGATGAAATTAATTAGCCGCCATACTTCCCTGGCATAAATTCATGTAACTTTTTTCTATGGGAATACCTGAAAGATGGGGTCTACGAAGGGTCCCCAAGGACACTCGAAGATCTTAAAATAGTCATTAAAAATAAAGAGACACCCTTCAACCAGTAAATGAGGCTTTTAAAAGAAGGCTGCGCCTTGTTGCTGCAAAAAAGGTTTTTTAATTTTAAAAATCGGTCAGCTACATGAGAAGTTATAAGCAAATGTTTTCGGACACGCATTATTAATTACCCTATAAACATACCCAAATTTTTTTCTCGTGTTTTGTATATTGAGTTAAGTGTAAAAGTGCAAAAGTTTTATTTATTATTTCGATTTGATGTTAACAAACTTTAATTAAACAGTTTTAATTTCTGCGCAGCTTGTATATTGTTATACAAAATAATAATAATTCTTGACAGCATTAATTTGCATATACAAACTTATAGTTGAAATAGACGGTAATTAATACAAGTGCAATATAATAAAAGTTGCATATTTCATACAGTTCAATAAACATTCTTAGTGTGAGTACTTAGATAGATAGATAAATTCTTTATTTGTATCACTGCAACACGATAGAGGTACATTTTACAGAAAAAGTACATGCATATATAATTACTATCACACACATGTCGTGCGTGATTAAGGGAACAAAACAGCTGAACAAAATACAGAAGACAATAATACAGACACAGATTAGGAGTAAAGACAAAACTAAGTAAAATGTGCCTAAGGGTGCTGCAGCGTTGCAAATGGGCCATAGCTCAGAGTATAGCATTACTCCAAGTATGGAGCAAAACTCTGATATTCTGCTATAACCCAGGGGCTTACGCGAGCAAAAGTGTGGAATAGAATGGTATGTGTATGTATGAGAATGTGTGCGAGTGTAATTAATATAATATAATGTAATAATATGATAATATAATTTCAGTACAATTTTATTAAGAAGACGTTAAATAATAACAAAACGTAAACGTACAAAGTTTGATTAAATTCGATTTGTCCAACTTTAATAATTACTAGAATTCAAAGTCGCTAAATTATCTACGTTTATTACTATTGTAATATATATATATAAATTAAATTAAAGCATATAATTAAATTATAATAAATGATGAGAAAATGATTGACTTTAATTAACATTTTATAACAAATGAAATAAGGTTTATATCACAGTTAATAAATTAAGATATGAAAGTCGCTGGTGCTATAGAACTAACAGGTACTCCACTTTTTTGTTGCTCAAGGAAAAATGCTTTAAACTTGCTTCTGAAAGTAAAGCTGGAATTAAGGAACCTAAGGGGTGGAGGGATGTTGTTCCAGCAGCGCGTAGCTTGGTAGCGAAAGCTGCCCTTAAATGCAACTGTTTTATGAGGATGCACTGATAAAAGAAATCGTGAGAGTCTTGTTACGTATCGGTTATGGAATGGAGAAAAACTAAACTTTGCGTATAAGTATTCCGGTTTCTTAAATTTCATCATGTCAAACACCAAACCCGCAGATGTTGGTGTCTTCGGTACGCCATATTTTTTTTTAACAATTGGTATTTATTTGCAATCTGCTACATGAGCAATAAGCAAATCATATTACTATAATGGAAATACATAGCAGTGTAAATTACATGGGAGGTAACGCCCTTTGACATTCCTCAAATGAAATTACTTTCAACAATTAACAACTAATAATAAGTAAGTAGTAGGGATATTATATCTGTCTAAAAACGATTAGGAAGATCTGAAACGTTTGAGTCTGTGCACTTGTTCACTTTCATCAATTAGTTCTGTCACTAGTGGGTTAGGATGAGATTCTAGTCGCAAGAGGTATTTTTCACTAAACTTGGTAATTTCTTCTTTCACTGACTTCATTTTTAGGTCTTTCCGTATTTCCGTGTTGGGTATGTAGTAGGGGGCGTTAGTGATGGTGCGTAAGGTCTTCGACTGAAAGCGTTCCAGAATTTCGATATTGGAATGTGAGGCGGTACCCCACAACTGGATACCGTAGCTCCAAATTGGTTTCAGTATACTTTTGTAGATTAATAATTTATTACTCAGAGGAAGTTTGGAGTTGCGACCTAAGAGCCAGTAGTAACTCTTGAGTTTAAGATTCAGGTGTTTTCTCTTAGTCCATATATGAGTTTTCCAGGTCAGGCCT
The DNA here is from genome assembly GCA_036346155.1 of Sinelater perroti. Classification (NCBI taxonomy): domain Eukaryota; kingdom Metazoa; phylum Arthropoda; class Insecta; order Coleoptera; family Elateridae; genus Sinelater; species Sinelater perroti. The sequence goes on from JARFIY010000143.1 coordinate 27,570,406, forward strand.
TTGTCTAAATGCATCCCAAGATATTTCACACTGTCGGTACGGGGTAGAACTCGGCCGTCTATTATCACATCAGGGACGATTCCTCTACGTTTAGTGAACGTGATTTGTAGTGACTTTTGAGAGTTGATTTTGAATCGCCATTTTTGGAATCAGTCGGTTACTGCGTCTAAGTTTTGCTGTAGATTACTAGCGGCTGTAATAGGGTCGGTGTGAGAGAGAAGCGCTGTATCATCAGCGTAGGTTGCGATCAAATTGTTAGCATTCGTAGGGAGGTCTGCAGTGTATAGAACGTATAAGACCGGACCTAGGACACTACCTTGCGGAACGCCTGATGTGATGGGAACGACATATTTAACGTGGAAGCATTATTCAGATATGGTGTTATGTGAATGCGAGGAGGTATTTTGTAGCAAAAACCACAACATGCGTTTTGCACTCGTTGAATAAGACGTTGCGTTTTAGCATATAGGCGAGGGCCACATACAAGGTCACCATAATTAACCACGGATAACACTAATGACTCACATAAAGTGGTCTGCACCTCTTCAGTGAGCAGATTTCGAATGTTGTATAAAATTTTTAGGCGGTAGAAACAATTCCGAACCAACTGTAGTATGTGAGTTTCAAAACCCAATTCACTGTCAAAAACAGTGCCAAGGTTCTTAGCTTCATCCACTCCATCGATGTTGTGACCCGAAATTGTGATAACAGGATTTGTATCCAAAACACGTGTGATTAATTTTTTTGATCCAAGAACCATGTATTTCGATTTCAAGGGATTCAACACTAAAGCATTGTTTAATAACCAACGTGAAATACGTTCTAAATCGGCGTTGATTTTTATCACAGCGCCGCTGACCTCATCACGAGGCACAAAAATGTAAATTTGCACGTCGTCAACATAAAAATGATTATTGTAGTTCAGAATTTTCTTTGAGAGATCCACAGCATATATGACAAAAAGTAAGGGACCCAGAAGGCTTTTCTGCGACACGCCACGGTTGGTAGTTTCATAGTCTGACATAAAAACAGAATCATCTTCTTTCTCTAGTTTTACTGATTGCTCTCGATCTCTCAGATAGCTGTCAAACCAAGCAATACTTTGTCGACTTAAACCATAGTAAGAGAGCTTTGAAAGAAGAAGTGAGGTATTTAGACGATCAAAAGCACGTGAGAAATCGGGTAGCGCTAGTATTGTAGGTTTACCAGAATCCTGTTCTGTCAAAATATCTGCAACATCCAGGAGTGCAGTAACAGTGCCTCTGCCCTTACGGAATTCGGACTGATTATTAGGTAAAATGCCTCGATCCTCCACATATTTACTCAGTTAGATATAAACTACTTTTTCAAGTACTTTGCTTAGAAAAGGCAGAATACTTATTGGCATCGACTCTTTAAAATCTGTGGGATTATTTACTTTGGGTAAAGGTGTCACTGCTGTAGCTTTCCACAGCGTGGACACAATGCCCGTACATATTGACTTATTTATTATGGCAGTTATAATTGCATGAGTACGAGGCAGAGTTAGAAGTATCATATCTCGAGTAATATCATCCACACTACAAGCGTAATAGCTAGCTAACAAGCATTTAGAAATTTCAGTTTCGCCAACAGATTTTATAATGAATTCCGCATCCAGTATACGATGATGTTCAAAAAACGATAATTGAGATATAGGCACTGTAGTTGGACCCGATACATCAAGAAAATGTTTATTAATGCTATTGGTGTCATTAAACTGTGCTGGCAGTGAATCCTTCTTTTTGTCGTTGGGTAAGATTTTTTCTTTCAGGTTTTTCCAAAACACCTTCGTATCATCATGTTTTGTATTAATGAAATAGTTATAGTATGCACGTTTCTCATAATATATACTATTACGCGCCAGTTTCTTAAAGTCTTTATAATATTTCTTATGACTATCTAAATTAGTACGCCGATACCTATCCAATGCAGAATCTATCATAAATTTAATGTTGTCAGTAATCCAGGGCAGGGGAGGATTGCTCTTTGTCTTAAAAGTTTTTGTAGGTGCATGTCTATCAAAAAGGGACAAAATCAACTTGTTGAATGCGCCGGCCATAGAGTCAACGGTGGAAAGACTAAGTATTGATTCCCAATTTAATTTGTTTAAATCGTCTGTAAATTTACTAAGGTTTATATCCCTAATGTTTCTATGAGTGATCCATCTCCTAAGTGGTTTGTCTTTCTTTTTATTTAGTGTGACGTTCACCATAGCACGGCCGAGTGAACCCGTTATATTGATGACAGATATGTCTCGAACACGGGCGTTGGTACAAATGACATCGATAAGAGAATCGGCTTATTTACTACTTGCTCAAGGCTAGTATATTGCAAAAGTTGATTTAATTTAGTGCACTTAATATTATGCGAGTACAAGAGATTGATATTAAAATCACTTCGCATATAATTATATACAACACAACATTAACTTTAAAAAGCGGCACTTTACTACAAAATATATTACCAAAAACCGAATTTTTCAATTTGTCACTTAGACTTTAAATATGGACGTAGAAAAGGTGATTACAAACCACCAGATTTTCATTCTTTTTGCTAGGTGTAAATTGAAACAGATATCTACATAAATTCAGTTTTTCATTCTACCAGTCTACAATCATGAGTTCTTAATTGCACTTTGCAAGTAAGATTACGTTAAATTTTTACAGGAATCGATAAAGATGTTCACTTGCTATGCAGGTAAATCAACTTTTTGCGATTTTTTACCGATTGAATCGATAGCATCGTTTAAGCACTGGGTCTCGTTGTCTCTCACGTACCAGATTTGACAAAAAGTTAATTTCGACCTTAATAAAATGGAAATAAAGGGTCGATTTATCGGAACTCCCTGTATTGTTGATTATTTTTTCTGGGCGTAATTCCAGATCAATTAATATTACTACTTAGTTGCCGCGCAATTAATAGAAAATTATTTCTAGGACGGACGGCATTTTGCCCTCGTTAGTGCGAATCGGAGTCAGTGCCACTGACAAGGATAAGCGCTGGTACGTCTTCGATGGACCGGTGGATGCCGTCTGGATAGAGAACATGAACACAGTCTTGGACGATAACAAGAAGCTGTGCCTTAGCAGCGGGGAGATCATCAAGCTCAGGGACACGCAGACGATGATGTTTGAAGTGGCTGATTTGGCTGTTGCTTCGCCAGCCACCGTTTCCAGGTGCGGCATGGTGTACCTAGAACCGGGCGTCTTGGGATTGCAACCGTTTTTGAACTGCTGGATTAAGAGATTGCCGCAGGTAACATCTTTAATTTATTTACATGTTTAATTATTATACCAAATTATATTATAATAATATTATAATTTAATTTAAATTATTATTTTTGACAACCAAAAGATAGTAGGCGGCACCTTAAGAATCAGAAAGCAAATAGTAGTACCTCTTAGCATTTGTATTTTTTTTTTTAATAAATTAATGCCTATTTACAATCTGCTCTTTTAAAGTAATAAGCAAATTGGTTTACAGTTTATGATGTGAGCAGATTGATGTTCAGTGACAACATTTCGAAAATAAATTACTAATTACAAATATATATGAGAGTAGCATATGCTAAGTATGAATGTAATATTAATGTAAATATAAATAAAAATATTTTTTACCCTTTCAGTTCACTAGGCCAAAGTCTTTTCAATTTTCTTTGTATTGCGGAGTATTTAAGCAGTTTACTAAATCATTAGGTTCTCCTGAGTGGAGATGTAGGTAGCTAGTCGGTAAATTTCTTCATCTATGATGTAGGGTATATTCGAATCTTCGTGGAGAGTTTTATTACTGATGTACCAAGGGACGTTGTGTATTATTATTAGCATTTTTGGCTAGATCCTCTGGATTATTTATATATTTGATGGCTTCGCACGACCTCAAAGTTGGATACCATATGTACAAATATAAAGAGGAACGTCCTTCCATTGTCGTCGGACAATGAGTTTAATTTTTAAGTAAAATAACGAATTTTAATAATAAAGCATTACATATTAAATTTTTATAAGTGAAAGATATTTTTTGTTACAACTAAGTAATAGAAAAACAACATTCTTGTTACATATTGCTTTATTTTTAGAATATAAAAAGTTTTAATATTTATTAAGATATAAGGCAGTATGGAAAAAAATAAATCTAAAATAAAATTTGATTTATTTATAAAATAATAGTTAGTTACAATATAAAATAATTAGCTTTGTTTTGCTAAATTACAAATATGGGAATATTTTATTTTCGTTTTCATTTATTCACTTTTTGGATACCTGTGCTTTTGACTGATGCATTTTGGGCTTGAGCCGTATGTCACACTAGATCGTCTTTATGCACATAACGGAGTTTTTGGTGTGGCGGCCTTTTCGCCCTTAAACCGCTTATATCGCGGCGGCATGCTGGCGGCTGTGATGTCTGCACGTTTTGCCATCGCACACAAAACGGCATATGGGCTTTTGCTCGGCCGACAAGTCTGCATACGCCGTCGGCGGTACCTTTTGATTTGAAAGGTGCTGGCGAATGCAAATTGCCCGCAAAGACCTACCGCCAAGCCAGGCGCGAAGCCCGGCAACATTCGCAATCCGCAACGCGGCCAATTTGGTCGTGTTTTAACACTGCACATTCACGCATCGCAGCTCGGCCAACTTGGTCGTGTCTCAACCCGCAAGAACATTCGTTACCCGCAGAAATCCGATCCGCAACGCAGAGGCGGCCACCTGGGAATCGCCGACGAAGCCGAAGCCGAAGCCGATTCAGGTGAGCGATTTGGCAATATTCGTTGGTGGATATCGGTAGCCGCCCCCATCCGCTTACGCGACGGCCGTTTAAGGGACGATTTGGGCCTTCTCGGTTGCCGTTCCAAACGGGCCGTACTACGTTTTCACACCGCATCCACGAGAGCGGCTATTTACACGCCTGCCTCTCCAGTTTTATTACTTATTACTAAGAGCAGTTGTTTAAGCCCATGCTCGACTTTGTTTTGCACTGGCAAAAATAAAAGAAGATTTTAAATTATTGCCGATTTGGAAGGGTTCTACTGTAGATTCACATCTTACGTCGTTTATATTTGTGATAAGAGTATCTGTTTAGGTGGTTTAATCTTGAGTAGGAAGATGTGTGATATTACAAAAGACTATTGGTAACCATCAAAAATGTAAAAAAGAACTAATTAACTTTACCTAATTCTGCCAAGTCGGTTGCTCAAATTTTTTAGCATCAATGTTTCTTTACATTTGTCGAGAGATTCAGAGCTTATGTACAAAAACGTCATTAGTTATAAAGTTTGAAAAGTACGCTAGAAATTAGATGGAAATTAGTCGTATACCAAAAATGTTATAATAGGTCTAGTGAAAAGAAATCCATTATTTTTCCAATAGATGGCTTTAATAAATTGTATCTGGCGCTCTAAAAGTCCGATCGGTTTACACTAAATGGCGTAGAAGAAAGCTGACATTTCATACAAAAAACTTATTTGACAGTTCTGTGAATGGTTGACTCAGTTTTGTTTGAGATCACGTCAAAGATGGACACCAGCAAAGAGATAAAGAGATAAAGGTGAAACGCAAGCCGGGTGGCTGAAAATGTGAATGGTGCTTATAATTCTGATACAGTAACAGCCAATCAAGCGCAGTTTTTGTTTCGTCGATTTCGTTCCGGTAATTTCGATGTCAAAGATGCACCACGCTCTGGAAGGCCAATTGTCGAAAATGTGAATAAAGTCACGGAAATGGCCGAATCCAACCGTCATGTAAGCACTGTTTCTATTGCCCAGGAGCTACACATTACACAAAAACAGTTTTGAACTTTTTGGAAAAGGCTGGATACAAAAAGAAGCTGAATGTATGGGTGTCACACGAGTTAACGTAGAAAAACCTCACAGACCGAATCTCCATCTGTGAATCGCTGCTGAATCGCAACAAAGTCGACCCATTTCTAAAGCGGATGGTGACTGGCGATGAAAAGTGGATCACTTACCACAACGCCAAGCGAAAACAGTCATGGTCGAAGCGCGGTGAGTCCGCGCAAACGGTGGCCAAGCCAGGATTAACGGCCAAGAAGGTTTTGCCGTGCGTTTGGTGAGATTGGCAAGGAAGCATATACTATGAGCTACTTTCCTAAGGCCAAACTCTTAATTTGAACCTGTACTGTAAACAATTGGACTGTCTGAAGAAAGCAATCGCCCAGAAACGTCTAATTTTGCCCACTAGGACAGGAATTGTGTTTCATCAAGACAACACCAGGCCACACACATCGATAGCGATTCTCCAGAAGCTACGGAAGCTTGGTTGAAAGGTTTTTATGCATCCACCTTACAGTCCGGACCTGGCACCAAGTGATTACCATCTATTCCTGTCCATAGCGAACTATTTTACTGGTGAAAAATTCGCCTAAAGAGAGGCTTCTGAAAATCGACTGTCCCAGTTTTTTTGCCAATAGGGACAAGGGCTTCTATGAGAGAAAATTATAGATTATATTTTATATTATCCAGTAGCAACAGTTGTCCTTCTAGATTACTTCTTCTTCTTCTTCTCCTTCTATATAGGCAATTTTTATGTCTTCTCTACGTAATGTTGTCACTCCATCTTTTGCGCGGTCGGCCAACAGTTGTCCTTCTAGATGGTGACTTCTGTCTTCTTCTTCACTATTCTATCGTCTGCCATTCTACTTATGTCATTGTTCCTATCGTAATGTTGTTCAGTGTCCATTCATTTATGCGCGGTCAACGCTTGCTTCTTCCTAGTTTCGGTGATTTATTCGATCTCTTAGCGTGTTTCACTGTTCTATCTTCTGCCATATCCTACTTATCGTGATTGTTTCCAATAGTCGCTGCGTTTTCCTTGTGTCCGTGTCTCGTTTCATTGTATCTCATTGGTCTTATAGTTGCTTTGTATCTTCGAGACTTTGTTTCTATATTAATCGTGTTTATTTCATATTGTATTATTGAGACATCCTGCGATTTTATTAGCGTTGTATTTGATCTGTTAACCTCTTCTTCAATCTCCATAGCTAGTTATTGTTGATACCCAGGTAATTTAGTTCGCATGACGTTTCTATGCTTGCATCCGGTCTCGATTTCAATTTGCATGCGTAATGTCTTTAATTATATTGTTATAGTTGCTTTGCTGATATGATCGTTAAGATCTTTGTTGTCTATATTGAATTTGTGATATTGTTTGCAGATTGTCTGCGTTTTGGGCTATTAATACTGCGTCGTCGGCGTAACATAATATCTTGATTTCCTTGTTCCCATTCTATATCCTCTTTCTTCGTTTACTTTCTTAATAATCTCATCCATTATTAGATTGAATAATAAGGGCTTAACGAATCTCCTGTCTTATTCCATTGCCCATGTTTATTGGTTCCGTAAGTTGTCCATTTATTCTTGCTTTCGTTTTGTTGTCTTTATATATGTTCTCAATTGTTTTGATGATGTCTATGTGTATTCCTCTATTATATAACAGATGGATTACGTCACCTAGTTTGACTCTATCAAAAGCTTTCTTCAGGTCGATCATACATAAAAAGGCTGGTCTATTGTATTCAATTGATTTTCATTTATCTGCCTTATCACGAATATTGCATTCTGCTTCCACTACGGAATCTTCGTTCATCGTTCAGAGTTGTCGTTTGGTTTATTTGTTGGCATATAATTCTTGTTGTTAATTTTAATGTGGTGTTCAACAGGTTGATCCCTCTGTAGTTCTCCGGTTCTTTCTTATCCCCTTTCTTGAACAGCAGTATCAATATGCTTGTCCTCCATTCTTCCGGTATTTGGTTGTGTTTTATTATTTTATTAATTAGAGTTGTCAGCTGTTTCGTCATTACTGTTCCGCAGTGCTTTAACACTTCGTTCGCTATTCCATCTTCTCCCACAGCTTTCCTATTTTTCAGCTTCCTTAGTGTTTCTTCTACTTCCTCCGTGCTTATCGTAAATTGTTCGTTTGCTCTAATTTCTGGTTCTCTTTGTGTTGGTTGTTCATCTTCGTATAATTTTTTTAAGTAATCAATCCATGTATTCTTTTCTATATGTTTTGCATCTATTAATTCCTTCACCTCTGTTCGCTGTCCTCTTATAAAACGCCACATTTCTTTTTGCAAGCCGTAAAAGTCGTGTTCCATTTCCTTTGAGAAACGTTCCCAGTGTTCGTTTTTAGTTTTTCTTACTAGTGTGTGTGTTTCATTTCTTATTTTTTTATGATTATCGTATGCTTGCTGCGTTTTGTTAGACGTGTGTTCCAGGTATGCTTTTTTATCTTTACATTTTCTTTAACTTCCTCACAGAACCAGGGTGTTTTTGCGTTTGCAAGTTTTTGTTTTGTTTATGTTTACTTTTCTTTCTCCTAGGGATTCTTTAGCTGTGTTTAAAATGTTTGTTTTATTTTCATCCAACTGTCTTCTATTCCATCACTTTCTAATATTTGGTTCTTTTCGCTTTTTTGTGTTAATCTTTGTTGGTATAAGTATTTTGTTGAATCATTTTGTAGGCTTTCGATTCTTATCTTTATGACGTATTCTGCTTCTTCTTTTTTGTTATGTATATATGTTTTCATTCTGATTTTACTCATTATTAACTTATGGTCGCTTCCTATTTCTGCCGATGTTAATGCCCTTACGTCTAGAATTTGTGAAGGGTGTAGTTCCCTATTTGTCAAAATATAGTCAATCGTAGATCTATGTCCTCTAGTGTTCTCAAAGGTGTACTTGTATTGCTCTTTGTGATGGCAGAATGTGTTGTTTATACGTATTTCGTTTGTGCTACAAAAATCCGTTAACAAGTCTCCGTTATCGTTTCTGACGTCCTCGTTGAATCTTTGCTTTATCCCCGGAATGATGTCATTTCCAACCCGTGCATTAAAGTCACCTAAGATAATCATGTATTCGTTTATAGGAATCTCGTTTATTGTATCCTGGAGGTTTTCGTAGAAAGTTTCTCTGGTGTTAGCATCCCTATTATTCTCGGGGGCATATATTCCTACTACATTTAGGTGCTTGCTTCCTATATTTATTCTTACGCAGACAATTCTCTCTGATTTGTATTTGCATTCTACTATTTGGTTGGTAAGTTTTCTATGTATTAATAAAGCGACTCCTTCTTTGGCTCTTACTTCTTTTGGTACACCACTATAAATCAGTACGTAGTTGTCTAATAGTGTTTGACCTTTACCTTTCTTCCTTGTTTCCTGTACCGCGCATATATCTATTTTCCTGTCCCATAGTTCTTTAGTTATTTCCTGTTCTCTTTTATTTAGAGATTTGATGTTCCATGTACTTATCCTAAGTATGTTTTTTGTTTTCCATGGTTTCGTAGGTCCTGTTTCTTGCATTCGTTGTCATCGTTGAATCCGTCCTGTTCCGAGGCATAATCTTGTTTCTGTGAGCATATGTTTGTGTTCCATCTGCAAGTAGGTTGCTGGCCTGGTTTACAGATGGCCCTCCTCCTTTATCCGGGCTTGGGACCGGCAACAGCACCTCTAAGCTACTCAATCCACCCAGGGGTGCTGCAGGCGGAGTTTTCTTTTTTAGATTACTGTTTATTGAAATTGCAGCGCCATTAAAAATTGTGTTGCATTAAAACTTTTATATTAAATTAGACATATTATATTTAGAAAGCGATTAAATGTTGAGAACTATACGTCTACGTGTAACTGAGATTTAGTTATATTGTTTCCAAGGTATGAAGGGTTGTAGTAATATTACACGTAAAATAGCCGTAAAAGTGTTTTTAGCCATTTCAGTTAGGTACAGTGTAAGAATCGCCTGCAGAAAGCACATTATCAACAAGTTAGCAAATTTGAAGGGAGTATATTGTTGGCCCTCATAAACCAAAGAATTAGTCGCCATGGAAATACTGTGCGCTGATATGAAACTAGTGGGCGAAATAGATATTCATTTGCAAAAACTTAAATCTGAAGTAGTACACAGTACAACCAATTAGGAGGATTAGCATCTTCAGAGGCTTGCAATTACAGACCGTAGCGCGATTTTAAGTGCCCTAGCGCAACAATGGTGGATTATTGCATTGGTATCGATTATCTAGCTCCTCTGTTCGATGTCGGTTACTCGCAACGAAATTAACAGCACGACGTTGTTTCTTGCATCAACCGCTGACTCTTCTATATCGGTAACGATGTTTGCAATGGGTCGAATATTAATGCGCCATAGACGCGAAGAAAGAAAACAAAAAGATTACATTCGCACAAGGCATACAACGCTAATTATCGGTATTACGTTATGGAAAGCTATAAATTATGACAGCAGGTTATCTCTAATTGGAGTTAGACACAACATTACTAGTCGGACCTACAAGTCCATTAAGACGCGATTAGTTCATTGTTTGACTAAATGCTAAGAAGAATGAAGACAGTTATAAGAGATCAAGATGAAGCCATATATTATTGCAAAAATATAAATATTTATAAATATACATATGTTTTATAAATTTAGCCATTTATTTTAGATTATTAAAGAAATGCAAAGTTTCACTTCTTTCTTTGTACTGCAATTTTAATAAACTTTAGTCTGCTATCACCATTTTTAAAATAAAGGTAATCAACGACCCTCTTTGCCTTTACTTACTAAATTGTGCATTTAACGGAATACTCTATAACTGGTGTTTACCCATTGTTCTTAGATTATTACTCCCTCCAAGTTATTTTCTTTTATAAATGTTTGAAAATATACTACAAAATGTAATCTATCTAATGTTATGGTTGCAATAAGCCCAAATATGTTACAATGATATGCAGGATAATTTTAATTAAGGAGATTATTTTGCTGTCATTGTTCTTTATACATTGAATATGGTAAGCACAACAAATTACAGATTGTTGAAAATAAACAGTATTACTACGTACAGCTATTTGTGAGGGTGTGTTCCTGTCTGAAATGCTTACATAATACTTTTTAAATTGCCCGACTCTATCATAAAACTTGCAGGCGAGTAATCATACAATCTGAAAAAATAAGTATCCCAAAAAATTTAAATTTTTATAGTTTATCCTGATAACCCTTGAACGAATATGTCATTTTTCCAATAATACATTAATTATTAACAAAGACTAAATGGATCTTAGGAATGATCAAAAATATGATTTTTATGGCAACACGTAACATAAAAATTAGCAAATAAAAATTAAAATTAGCTGACCTTAATGTATCAAGTAAAACTTTTGAAATATTGGCCAAATAATAATTATATACACTTGTATTTAAATATCAATTTTAGTTATGAGAAATGAAGAACTAGAACTACTACATATCTCAGTTGAAAAATGCAATTTATTTCAAAAATTTTTGTTCTTATCCGATTAGAAACATTACTTACCTTCATATAATTTTGTACTTTTATTTTTCGATGCTTTTTATTTTTGTTAAAATATTTTCTACATCTGTACCTCTTCCCTTATTTCTTTCTTTTTATCTTTATTTAGATTTAGAATTTTATAAAACAGTGACAATCAAATTATTTTTGTGGCGATTTTTTATAGTTTAAGTTGATTAGTTTATATATAATAAACTTTAATGTTATATATTTTACATCAAATAATTATTCTACTGTATTAGATAAATTAACTGCTATTGTAACCTGTACAGCATATTTATCGATTAGTTGTATAACAATATTTATACATCAATTGTGTTCATTGACTTTTATGAACCATGTCGTATTTTTGTCTATATTTCTTTTGAGTTATGTTTTCTCTTTTAGTTATTTTTAGATTTACTTTTTAAACCAAGTATTATGCGCTTATTGCTTTTCTTTAACTCCCCCTTCTATCTCTTTAATCTTTTTGTGTCGTACATTTAATCCGTATATATTTTATTAGGTGTAAATATTTTTTCCTAATCACCTAGATTTTATGGCTTATTTCAATTTTTTTAATAAAAACTAATCATAAGTAAATTGTTGTCCACTGCATTTGCTTGAGATATATACTATAACAAAAAATAACTCGAGTATTACCAAACGAAAACTTATATCAAAGACTTTCTTCAAGAAACCAGTGTATCTATGAAGGATTCGGTTAGCCCTTTACTTATCTGAACTGTTTATCTCACTAATGCAGTTAAGCAAGATCACTTTGAAGAATATCTCAGGTCCCAAACATACTGTTTGTGAATCTAGACTTATAACCTGCAAAGAGGAGAATTACTTAAAATTCTAGAACAAAATAACCTGAAACTTTTATGTACAGGAGAGCTTATTTATTGGCCATCTGATTGCAATAAACTGCCTGATTTGTTCAATTATTGCATAATAAAAGGCATTTCTCTAACTTCATTGTAGACAAATCATGCTTTGATTCAGGTCACTTTCCACTCTTAATTATACGAATCACTAAATTTGAAATTAAATAGAAATAACCATATTTAAACAACAGACATACAAACTAACAAACTCAAAGATGTTGAAGCAATATAATGAATTACTGACTTACAGCAAAGACAACTTCTTGGTTGCTTAAGCAAAATATTCAGAAAAAATAAAGAATTTATAGGAAATCGCAAAAGATCTAAAATACCAGAAAGTAATAAATTACTAAGTACAGGTAGCTACTCAAGAAATCAAATAACTCCTTACAGATAAAAACAAGCACACAGGAGCAGGTAGCTTGTTTTTTGGACGATAACAAGAAAATTAACAGATCAAGAAAACCCTTTACCTATTAAGGACTTCACAAATGACCTGATGCTTTGGCGCAACTGGGCACGAGTGCTACTCCTCTGTCCAAGAACCGGCGCAGACAAGCCGAGTCTCGCTTAACTCATGAGTGTATGCCGACGCGTACAATTAAGTTAGTTATACGCACATGTTAGTAGCCACAATAAGTCTTTGAGACTGGAAAGTCAGTCGATAGGTGCGTCCAAATAAAAAAAAAAAACTCTGCAAGAAATTTGAGCAAGAAGTAATATAAAAAGTATACAATATTGCAGAACACGTAATAGAAGTTATTCAACCACTTTTTTGAACCTGAAGGTGAATATTATATTATTCAAATATTAAAAACCCCTATCAACCAGAAATTTCTATCCAGATTATTAAAGTTTTTGTTGTTGTAGTAGTAAATAGCACTCCAAATTTTAAGAAAGCACCTAGGTCTAATTTAATTACTAATAAAGTTCTTAAAATTGGTTACTGTCGAAATTAAATATTTTACCCGACTGTTCAATGTAATTCTTCACTTAGAATACTTCCCAGCTTAGTGGAAAGTGTCACATTTTAAAACTAGGACGTTACCAATAAAGTTATATCTTATCACCAAGTCTTTTACTCATCGTTTCCAAAAACTTTTTCAACAAGCTCCTATTCAATAGAGTACTTTTAATTATTGAGAGTAACAAGTTAATACTTGATTACTTCAAAGAGATGCATTTCACAATACAGTAAATAAGCAGTGCTGTTCATCGGCACTATATTATGTCACACAGGCGTTTATTAACTAGTAGCTATTGTATATCGTTAAACTTCTGGTGAGTACATCGTAGAGACCTCAGACTAGTGTCATTCGACTCAGATTGAAGATTAGAATCCGAAAAACTAAGTGTCATCCTCGGGCGCTCAAAGGTTAAAAATTATAACGTTTTCACCAGTGATTCTGACAAGAAAACTTTTGAAGTGTAAATGTTTTGTCTAACATTGTAGATGTCATTTTAATATTTAGCTACCAACCGTATATAATTATGCATTAAAAAAATATTAGTTACCAACCACACAAAAAATTATAGACTGAAAAGTCGCCAAGTAAAAATTTAATTTATTATAATTTTCTCTCTTTAGTTTCGAAACAACTTATTACATATATTTACAAAAGTTAAATTCGTATTACCGGTGAAGGCAAGATGCATTTAAAAAACGTTAATTGCTTCCGCGCGGACTTCGGCAGGCGGCCGGCCGCCGCGGCAGGGCCCGCAGCGCCCCAGGCCAGGCGGAAATTGACTCACGAATACTGACGGAATGAATAATCGTAGGAACATGATTTTTGGCACACGAGTGCTTTATTACCCGCTCTCAAACGAAAATTTTCTATCGCTTGCGGTTCCGGAAATATAATACTCGGCCGCGCCTGCCGCCGGGCCGGAATTTGTCCTTCGGAGGCGCTCGGATCGGCACGGAACAGCACGAACGATTTTTGCTATATATTTGTGATGTCAACATAACGTCAACGCATATTTCATCAATGTGTCAGAGCGAGACGAAATTAGGTGACGCGCAAACAAAATTATCGCGGGCACCGTGGCAATTTCTCTTCCGTCCGCTAGGACGGCGGTTTTGGCAGGAAGGCCGAAATTAACTCGCGAATACTAACCGAAGGAATAATCGTGGAATTGTGATTTACAATATACATATGCTTTAAGACCGGCTTTCAATTTTAGAGCATGCAAAAAATTTGTATCACTTCCGGTTCCGGAAATGCCAAATATGGGTCCCCCGTACAACCTGCATGAAAAGGTCTTATACAGAAAAATGCCCAATTTTAGGCTCCACAACTTGGCAAAGGAACCGTCTTTGTATCTCTTGCCGTTTCGGAGATATAAGCGAAAAAGTGATTCCAAATTTGGGGCTGTTTTTGGACAGGAAGGGGAGAATAAGGACACGGGTTATTAAGCGTTTTTTGAAGCCACTTTATAGTTCTACAACTTGGTCCTTACGGCAAGTCGATACCTGCAAAAAAAGGTTTTTCTTTCAACCCCCATAAAGCCCTTAAACGTTCGTCAAGGTTTTTTAAATTTTGCAGACATAAACTTCACAAAAGGGTCTATAGATCCACGAAGACTCCCAGAGGTATCCTCATCTGTAAGCGGCTCACCAAAGGAAACAATTTCAGGGTGTTTTTGAAACGCATTTTTGGTGCACCCGGTATCATTGTGCGCTTGCACCAATAATGTCGTCTTAGTAGAATCGAATCTAACTAAAGAATTTCGAAAACCGCGTCCCGCTATCTCTTGCGGAAAAATTTTTTTAAAATAATAAATTAATTTAAGAAAATAATTCAAACATCAGTTTGAAGCTAATATAATTCATGTTTACATATACATGCCACATAATTTATTAATCAAATATTCATGTGACTAAGGATTATATTATAAATTCTTTATCAATAAAATATACATTTTTTAGCTTTTGTAACTGCAATTTCAACTAGTATATAATGTTATATATTGTGACCATAAGACATTCCACAGTAGTTTCCTTGATTTTGTTAAAATCTTTGTGTGCAAATTATTTATGAACGTAGAGTCATTACGATTGGAGAATGATCCGAAGACAAGTCAAGACATTGTTTAGTATTTAGATCATTTTGTGTAGCTTGTGAACTATATCCAACTCATGATTGGTAATAAAGGTTTATAGTTCTTGAATGTGCTTTGACAAGCAATTACGTTCCATTCTGTAATATTGAGTATTTGTCTTATTATTTTAGTTGAGTGACGATGATTGTGAGGAAGTTAAACATTGTTTTGATGTTTATCATAATATTTTTTAACTTCCCGATGTTTGATATTTGCGGTGTATCTCCTTGGGGGGAAGGGGGTTGCTGCCCGTTTGATACAATTGTGTGTCTTCTTTCGTTGTTGATTAGCAGTTGTGCTTGGGTAAAACTTGGTTATGGTGTGGGTGCTTTCGGATGTGCTGGTGGAAGTTTTCTCCTCTTTAACTCGACACCTTTTATAGTTTGAAGAAATGTGAACCGCTACATAAAACACACTTAGATTGAGTTTCTTTTGTTTTAATGCACGTTTTTGTTGGGCGTTTTTGTTGGCTTGATGCGTAAAGATCCTCTTTGTGTGCCGATACCTTGAAAAATTGCGGATTGTTGGATTTCCTGTTTTAGTGCGGTGGCGAAAGATAAAATTTTTTATTTGTTTCATAGTGGCAACTGGAACAGAAAAAAAAGAAATTTCACCAGTTTTCGCGAGTTAAAGGTAGAAAAAACGAAGTTGAGAGCGTTCACACCTTAGTTATCAATGTGTTACAACTTGCATCGCAATTATTCGTGTATTTCCTAAGACTTGCCAAATGCTATCAAACAGATTTTCTCCATAATACACAGAGTGTTTGAAATGGTGGCAGATAGATATGTAAGACTGATATTGTATACTTTATCTAATAAAGCACGTCTCATAAATTAGTATGTGTAAATTCAAATACAGGGTGCACCAA
The DNA here is from genome assembly GCA_036346155.1 of Sinelater perroti. Lineage (NCBI taxonomy): Eukaryota > Metazoa > Arthropoda > Insecta > Coleoptera > Elateridae > Sinelater > Sinelater perroti. The sequence goes on from JARFIY010000143.1 coordinate 27,586,577, forward strand.
TAAATTAAATCTTTTTCTTTATAAAATCGTTTATGTCTTTCTAGTGGCTACAAACGTAGTCTTGAGACATTTATTTGATAGTACTTACTCAATTAAATCAATAATCTGACTATGATACACACAAGGTGTTTAACAATACCATCAAGTTTCAAATCACGCTAAATAAAAAGATGTGGCCTTCACCACGATACAGCGTATAACGCTTATAACACGCATAATACGTTAGTTTGTTAAAATACGTGTCAGTTATTATATATAGAACAATACTTTATAAAAATATGAGTTTGTCATCCTACTGTCGCGTATAATAAAAAAAATGAAAAGGAGATCTAATAAATTAAAAAAGTATTTTGTTTAACTTATCGCCTATGCGGACGGCGTGCGTAATATAATAATTAAAATATAAAAGCATTAGGAAACTTTTTACACTAGGCACGACATGCCAAATTCAGACTGCAATGGAACCTTAGGGTAATTTATACCTAATCTACAAAAAATAAACATACTTAAATAAAACTTTAAAAAATTATTGAAAATACAAGAAAATATTAATGTCGGGATTAGCTGATTTCCACACAACCCTGGAGGTACAGCTATTTTGTGCGTTTTTTTTAAGTGCTATCCCCAGGAGGCCTAATGCACTTTGGAAAGGAAATAAGACCAATCGATCGGTTCTTTATAGCCACTAGGCAACCGTTTCAACACTGCTTATACCTAACCCCTTGAGAACACCGACCTCCTTTGTAGAGAGGGATTACAAATGTTCAGGGCTGGTACACTCCCACCTAAGTGGTACCTGTCGTGAGGCAACGGTCGATCGACCAATCAAAGTCTAAATTGGGGTGGATTACAGGAATCGGAGTACAGGTAGTAGGGTGTTATCAAGCAGTTACAATGTGTATGATTTGAATCTAACTCTGTGTTTAAAACTCTTAATTACGGAGAATAGATTTACAAGACCGATCTAATGCCTGTGAGATTATTTCTACCCTGTTTATTTTAATAATGACCGAATATAAAATTTCTTTGTAGACAGAAATTATAAACGTTTAGGACTGATACACTCCTAAGCGAGGAATGTAAAAATACTTTTCAAATCCAAAAAGCATTTCGATAATGCTAGTATTATTATATATGAATTATTCGTGTATTAACATTAGGTTGTAGATCGGCCAGATTGGGCCGATTAAAATTTGAAGCTGGGAAACCTAAAAAATTATAAAAAAACATAACGCGACCGAATAGTTGGTTTTTTAATAATAAGGGACAATTTCTCGACTACATATATATAATCCTTAGCTAGGCTCGACTCATTTTCACCGATACAGATTCAGAAGGGGGAATATGAAACAGCTTTTGGAATCCAAAAAAAGTTTTGTTAATACAGTGCACTCTGTGCGTTGTAGATAGAAAATCGGCCAGTTTGGGCCGACTGATCCGAATGAAGATGGAAGCTACTTATTACATAGAAAAAGATAATGGGACTGAATATTTCTGCACTGCTTATACTAACCCTTAACTAACTTTAACCTTCTTTGCAGGGAGAAATTAATAACGTTTAAGAACTAATTTGCTTCCACGCCAGTGGTACCTATTGTGGAGAGACGGTTTACCAATTCATAGAGATCCAGATGCGAGGAAATATTCGAATTTAAAAAGTGTTTTGCAAATGCAATGAATTATTGGCATAGTAGAATTGGGTTGTATATATTAGATAGACCAGATTAAGGAGATTTATTGGAATAGCCACGTAGAAAAAGATAACTGGACCAATCAGCCGGTTCTTTAACGTCCACTAGGAGACCGTACTACTGCACTGCTTATACCTAACCCTTAGCGAACACCGACCTCTTTTGTAGGGAGGGATTACGAACGTTCAGGGTTGATACACTCCCACCTAAGTGGTACCGGTCGTGCAGAGACGGTCGCCCGACTGACAGAGGTCCAGATGGGGGGTTTAGATAACGCAGTGATTTATCTGTGTAGAACTGGATTGTAGATAATCGATTGGGCAGTTCGGGCCGATTAGTTTGAATTTGGAGTTAGGATATTCCCATTACACAGAAAATGATAACGGAACCGATTTGTTGGTTCTTTTACAGTCATTGGAAAAACACTTCTGCACCTAATCTTTAACCAACGTTGATCTTTCTTTGCAGAAAGAAATTAATAATGTTTAAGAATCGATTCGCTTCCACGCGAGTGGTACCTGTCATGGAGGAATAGGTCGACCAACTCAGACGTCCAGATGGAGGATGCGAGAAAATATTCAAAATTATTTGGGTAGTAGAATTGAGTTATACATTTTAGACTGGCCAGTTCAGGCAGATTAATTCGAATTTGGAGCTGAACGCTCCTAGCCACGTAGAAAAAGATAACAGGACCAATCAGCCGGTTCTTTAACGTCCACTAGGAGACCGTACTACTGCACTGCTTATACCTAACCCTTAGCGAACGCCGACCTCTTTTGTAGAGAGGGATTACGAACGTTCAGGGTTGATACACTCCCACCTAAGTGGTACCGGTCGTGCAGAGACGGTCGCCCGACTGACAGAGGTCCAGATGGGGATGTCAAGAAAACTTGCAAAATTCAATAAGCGTTTAGATAACGCAGTGATTTATCTGTGTAGAACTGGATTGTAGATAATCGATTGGGCAGTTCGGGCCGATTAGTTTGAATTTGGAGTTAGGATATTCCCATTACACAGAAAATGATAACGGAACCGATTTGTTGGTTCTTTTACGGTCATTGGAAAAACATTTCCGCAGTGATTAACCTAACCTTTAACTAACTTGACCTCCTTTGCAGGAGGGTTTAGGGTTGATAAATACCCATAAGAGTGAAGAGACGGTCGACCAATTAATAGAGGTCCAGATGAAAATATAAAACTATTTTGGAATCCAAAAGCGTTTCATTGATGCAGTAAATTGTCACGTAATGAAAATAATTTGCAGATAATAGATAGTTTATTTTGGACCGACTAATTCGAATATGGAGCTGAAAGCTACTTCTTACATAAAAAAGATAATGGAACCGATTGATGGACTCTTTTACAGATACTATGGGGGGCCCATTTCTGCTTTGCTTATACCTAATCCTCAGCATTGATTTATTTTGTAGAAAGGGCTTGCAAACGTTTGCACGCAAAAAATTCGATAATACAATGAATTGTAAATCAGTAAAATTCGGTTGCAAATAACGAAACAAGTAGTCGAGCTATTGGGATATGGATTATAACCGCCTCACTGTAAATGCTACATTATAAGCTAAATTACTATTCTAATTAAAACATCATAAAGACTGTTTCTTCTTTAACTATCCACATTTTTGATGTCATATTTGATACCTGCAATTGTAAGTAACCCATGCGTACCACCAATTATGTGTAGCGCTACACAAATGCATATCTTTATTGAAAATCATTCCCAACAACCGACCATTTGAATATCCACGTTGATGAAATTTTTAAAAACTATTCTTTTTGAAAGTGTGGGAATAATTTGCGAGCGACATGTTCAGCCTTATTCCTTTATCATGCATCCCATTATTAGTAGAAAATAAAAACGACTTACCAATTGTTCAGTTGAGGGCTCTGCATTCACCTAATCCACAGCAAACGTTAAATTTTCTATTAGGTCGGGGAAGGGGTGTTTACGCACCATTTCCAAGACCGGGGCGCCTGAACTCACTCGGTCCGCTGGTGGTGAGAATATTTCTTCCAAGCTGGGAACGGCATACAAGGAACGTCTCGGGCGAAACACCAAAACCGTTGTTCAAAAATTTTAATGGAAAATCGCGTCCGCTCGCGCGCGCTGCTATTAACAACTGACCGAATATCTGCTATGCAGCTAACTTGAAGTAAAAAGTTTGCTTTTTTGCAAACCGAACGAAGGATGCCATGACATAAGAACTACACCGTTGTTATCGAGTAGGTAATGATTGAATAACAGTTTTGTTTTTGATAACATTATGTACGGTATTGATATAAGTAGATTGAACTTAATGCAAACATAAGCGTTTAATTACACTTTAGCTCTATATGCTATTTACAAAATATTAATAATTAATAAAGGCTTCCGGTCGTCTACAGGAGTAGTCATGCCAAAATATTTTCTAGTAATTTTCTAATCTATTTTTTGCGCACCGTTTATTTTCTGCTCGTTAATCAATAGGTCTTGATCAAAATAAATTGATTGAAAATAAGTCTAACTATATATTTGCAGTTCGATTTTATTATAAAATTTCTTAATTTATTTTATAAGCATCCTGTATATGACCAATTTGCAATAGCTTGTTAAAAGTTGTACTTGAAGAGTCCATTTCTGCTGCTTTGAGAATTCGGGTTTTCTAGACAAACAAAGAAAAAATGGGTGAAAGTAATGTAGTTTGTAGAAGACCATTAGAATGTAATAGGTTATTTCATTCAAAGGTGGAACTGTTTAAAATTTATTTATTTCAATAGTATAATAGAATAAGTATTAGATTTTCGTCCAACTAAATATAGTTAGCCCCTTTACTTTTTAGTAACATATGGATACCTTTTAAATAACCAGTTTGGAAATGTTGAATTTTCAATTTGATTTTGTCAATAAGCTGATTCCTATTCGGAAATCGAATGCCTATTAGTCTAGCTTTTAGTGAACCAAAACGGTCGAAACTACTCCGATGTAAATCCGGTGAATAACCAGGATGATTCCATGTGTCGAAACTACTTTCTTTCCACCACGGCAACTTGGCCTATGTACACACAACATCCATAGTTGTTCTGCAAGTTTTAGCAGTGGCAGTTTGTCCTTGGTCACACAAATGCCAGAAAACGGTTCAATTGTAACCCATTTCCATTATAAGTATCAATAACTTGTTTACTACTATTCCAGATGATTCTTCGTCACTAGCCAGCCGAGTATAATTTTGACCAAAGTGTCATCAATAGCCAAAGTTTTTTGTAGTAATCCCGGATGACACTTTAATCGGATCAAATTATTGCCACCCACGTCCCATCTGTTCTGCTTTTGGATTTCCATTAATAAGTGGGACACAAACTTTCCCTGCGTGACATTTAAGCAATTTAGGACCTGTTCCAGAGCTTACGCAAAGTTTCTATCAAACAGTTGGCAATTTCTCATTGTGAGTTCTTGCACGGGTGTGGTTGCATTCCTGGAAGGCTCAAGTCGGCCGCTCGACCGTGATCCCGGGGCGTAATAAAAACTGTGATCACAGATGTCTACGCTCTTACAGGCAGCATTCGGAAATGTATTATAATAATAAACCTACAGCCTTTGAACAAAATGATCCATGTAGATTACATAATCAGCGAGATCATTACCAACAGCTTGTAACTTTTTTACAGGTTACATCAACTTCTCTCTCTAAATTATCACATTATCATTATATTCTACTTACTTTATATATTATTATTACGCTTTCTTTACACCACGGACCTTTCGACTAAGCAAAATGAAATAACTGAAACCTTTGATAGCGACACTGTACTCTTAGCTTTCGACGCTTATGCTGACAATGCCTAGCAGAAATTACAAACTAATCTAAGTACGGTTGATAAATTACTTTAAAAAATGGAAAACTAAAATGAAAGACAGCAAGTCGGTCCATATAACTTTAACCGCACGTAAAAATAACCTGCTCTTTAGCCCATCTTAACCACAAGTAATTTCTCTTATAAAAAATTTTATTGGATTAAATCTGAATAGTTGATTCACATAACGTAAGAATTGTTCCATTAAACGGAACACCCAAAACTGGCTACCTCTAAAATGTGCTGGGTTCTCCACCATAAGTCTAAACTATCCGTCGAAAATTAACTTCTAGCATACAAATCCAAAATCAAACCAGTTTCAACATGTCTTTCAATTATGAGGCTATCGTTCAAAGACATTCGCAAAAAGAAAATTACTCCGATATATCTTGAATACAGTGTTTGTCTTAATGAATATCTCAATAACTTGACAATAAACCTCATAAATCAACCAATTCACGATAGAAATGACAAAAAATACTAAATTTTGATATTATGTCAGGTGAGCTTTCGCCTAAGGAGAAATGCGAGTGTCATGATTACAGTTTTGTCAGACAGCAAGGTTAAAGCTATTTATTGTAGAGAATAATGGATATAAAAGTGAAGTAGCATAATATAAGAAAACAAGCAATAAAAAAATGCGAATGGAAAAAATAAAAATGAACAATAAGGTTTTGAAAAAGTGAACAGATGTATGCTATCGAAATTTGTCAAAAGCCTGGGATATTTCAATAAACGCTGTAAAAAATAAATAAAAATTAAAAAAATTCTTGCGTGTTTTATTGAATTCCACTACTCGATAGATCAGTTCAGTTGTTGCATATTTCTTTTGATAACCAAGCAGGTGTTGGATGTCAGATCATTTTTGCTTAATACAGCCCGTGTTAGAAAAGTCTTCTCAAAAATCTTTGAAATAATATGAATGAAAATTATGGTTCTGTGTTAGGTATATATACCTAGCATTTATGGATATGGAGAAGGCATTTGACCAAGTGCCGAGAGCTAAAATATGGGAGTACTTAAGAGAGAAAAACATAATTGAGAAATTAATTCGAATCACGATATGTATGTACAAAGAGACAAGAAATAAGATAATAAGCAAAAACGCAAAGTCGGAAACACAAATGAAGGAGCTAGACAAAGGGGATGTCTCAGCCCACTACTTTTTATTATCTTCACGGATCATTTAATATGAATTGTGAAGACAACAACAAAACCCTTAACTGTGGGATACAGAAAGATGAAGAAGGTTGTTATATCCGAATGTGCATTTGCAGATGATGTAGTGTTAATAGCGGGAAATGAGAAGGACCTTAAGGAAAATTTGCAGGTGTGGAGCGAAGTATTAAGCCAAAACGGAATGAAGACGAATAAGTCAAAAACTAAAATAATAGTAGTAACAAATAAAAAAAAAGTAAAGATCCAAGTAGATGAAGAAAAGATAGAACAAGTTAACAACTTCCAATACCTGGGACTAACTATAGAAGAAACAGGAGAACAAAGTATAGAGGTGAATAGAAGCATAGAGTCAGCCAACAAAGTGTATCATGCACTGAGTAAAGGCCTTATCAATAAAAAAGAAATATCAAGAGAAACGAAGATGGAGGTACAAGGCAGTATTCATGCCAATTCTTACCTTCGGATGCTAGCTTACCAAGATAGAAGTAAGATAAGGGCAGTTGAAACGAAATATCTGAGAAGAGTAAAAGGTATAACCAACTGAATGAAGTAACTAGAAAAGAACTAAAGATTAAACCCGTAGAAGACTTTATTAAAAAAAGACATCTGGGATGGTGGAGACCCCTACAAAGAATGGAGGAAAAAGCGCAGACACAGATGATCTGGGAATCCAAAGCAATAGGTACAAGAAAGAGAGGAAAACCAAAACAAACTTGGAATGATGCAATTGAAAAAGTACTGAAGAAGACGGGAAAATCGTGGACAGAGGCCAAAAGGTTAGCAGCAGATAGAAACAAGTGGAAAAAATTTATATCGAACTGAAGGAGTTATTGTGTTTATGTGACAGCAATGGTTCGTGAAATATAAGACTGTGAAATGCTATTGTGAAAATTTAAGTGTAACTTTACACCCTTATAGGTAGATAGGTTTTTTTATTTTATTTATACCCTTGGCCGTGGGATACAGAAAGATGGAGAAGGTTATATATATATATATATATATATATATATATATATATATATATATATATATATAAAATGTTGGTTGTTGTCGCAATTATTATGCCATTGTTTTTTGTTTTGACATAAATCCTCTTCGATGCCTCTTCTAATCATGACTGTTTATTTGTTTTCCAAGTTCGTATCATATTGCTCATGTGACTTTACCAGTATAATTGTTTTCTTTCAATAGCGTCTTTCTATGTAATTTTTTAACAAACATCTACACAATCTTTACCAGAGAAGCTATTTTGTACAACACATATTCGTTATTGCACACTCTTGTTCACTATCCAAATTTCTGAACTGTATGTTGCGGTACTTTTAACTAGTGTTTAAAATTAGTATTTTCTTGTTTCTTTTCTTCTACCTACTTTTTGTAATATATCTACTTTACCCTTTCCGTTTTCTTCCCTTTTCTTTCCTTCTATGTTCAGATCTTATCCTGTTCCGCCAACTGTGTTGATATCTAGACTTCAGAATCAAAATTCTTTCATTAGTTTTATAATTATATATGTCAATTCTTCAACGTTTTCAGCCAATATAAACTGGTTGTGAACAAATAACAAAGTAGTAATATGAATCTATGCCTATGACAAGGCTTTTTTTAGATCCACAGTACTACAAGGTGGTTCAAATATAATCTGGACTGATTTGTGTGTAAAGAAGCCGCATTGCGCAGCAGCTACGCGACTTTGAGAGAGTGGAACTACAGCCTCCATCCTCCCTTCTAATTGGGTTAGAACCTGTTCAGTTTTGCTTGGGAGTTGCTAGAGCGATAAGCAAACAGAAGGTACTGCGTAGCGTGGAACAACGCTGAAATTCATCACAAACTCCAATAACAGTATGAGGAAGAGTGTCTCTTACCGACCCGTGTGTTTAAGTGGTGTAAGTGCTATAGAAAGGGCAGAGAGCACCTAAAGAATAAACCGCATGATCGTCGGCCGCGAACATCCGTTACCAAGTCAAACATTGATCGTGCAGACGCGCTTATTTGTGAGAATAGGCGCGGCACTATCACGAAACTTGAAGCAATGCTATCTATCAATGTTGGATACCACGCACTTTGAAGGATGTGAACAAAATGGTGCGCATGTGAGCTGTTAGTCGTCTTCTACAGCAGTTTTAAGACGAAGGTGATCCATTTTTGAAGTCTGTAGTAAGCACAGATAAAACGTAGGTGTACTACTTCATTCCCCAGTCCCAGCACTCATCACGCGAGTGTCGGCATACCAGTTTTCTGAAACAGAAAAGAGCGCGGACGAACCGTTCGGCGGGAAAAGTGATAGCAACGTTTTTCTGGGACTGGCAGGGACCTCCTGACAACAGACGACCAAAACAACAATAAAAACTCTCTGTAAATTTAAATGGAACTTTCTGCCACACCTGTCGCACAGTCCTGATTTGGTCGTAAGTGATTTCTACCTGTTCGTAAAACTCAAATCAGTCTTACAAAGCGATTTTCGGACAATGACACCGTCATATATACTGTTTGGAAGTGAATACGCCGCCAACCAAAAGCCTTTTTTGAAAGGAGCATCAGGATGCTTCCAGAACGTTTGCAAAAATTATGTTACGACTCCGGAGGGGAGTACGTTGCATACTGATATGTGCAAGTGTTTGACAATTTGACTTTTTTTCTAAAAAAATGGTCTCGGTCATATTTGAACCATTTTGTATATCTAGTTGACTTTCATATCCTATAGATTATTTCATTAGTTGTTTTGTACAAAACAAGTTGTAAACACATGATCTTACTTGTTTGGAAACGACTCTTTGCTTCCCATTCCTCTAATTCATTTTCAATTCCATCGCATAAAATTCTGCTATACAGTTTATTTTGAAAGCTATAACACTAAGTTTTCTAAAATTTGCGTACTTGTTCTTATATAAAGATCTAATCTACCCATACTTCCATTTATATGGTATGTCCTCTCCATTTAGACATTTATTAATATTGAATTTTCTAATACTATATTTCAGAAGAAAACTTTAGGACCAACCCAGATATACTTCCCGGACCAGGAGCTTTATTATTTTATACTTGATAATGTTTTCTTATTTTTTCAGTGGTAAAAGGTTTACATTCTATCTAAAAGGTTGTGGTTCATTATTTATTTTTCTAAATTTCTCTCTAGTTTTTGTTAATAATTTATCATAATGATCTTATGTTCCTTGTCAATTGGATCTATTGTCGTTCTTCCATTTCTATCGATTTTTCAAGCTGATCTAGACTTGGAACTTCCTAGCAGGCTATTTATTTCTTTTCAAAGTATTTATTTTTTAATTTTACTCTTTTCTTCTTTACTAAATATCAGTATTTTTTATACATTCTTTTATCCTCTGAATCTTTCGTAGTTAGCTATTATGGTTTATGTTTGTGTTAAGTCTACTAGTTTGTTATTCCAACATTTTCTTACTATAGGTATTTTCTCCTAAAAATTCTTTCGCTACTTTATGTAAATACTTTTTCAACGCTTCATACATTTCTTGTAGTGATCCCGATGGTTTATTTTAATTTTTTCAGCTAATTAAAGTTTATGAAAGAAAATTGTGGAGTCATCATATAAACTGATTAGGTTGTACTTAGAAGATCTAAAGTCTGCATTTGTATCTTTCCCTTTGTTCTGTTTTTGTTTTGTGTTTTTATATTTTATGAACACTACACTTTTAAATAAGTGTTAATTTTATCCACAAAATTTTGCTTTTTTCCTGCTACCCTTAGTCGAAATATCCAGTTTCAAGGCTCTGAAAACTCGCCCTTACCTCCTTGTCCATTTTGGATCAGGATATGCTGGTAGTGCTGGTGGTCAATTGGAATTTCGTGGCATTTCATTGAAATGTGCTTATCAACATCACACACTGCACCACGACCTTACCAGCCCATTTCTTCTCCCCCTCCTTTCTCAACCGAGCTTGGAACTGGTTACAGTAGAATTAAAAATTGTTATATTTCTTTATTTTCCAGTGAGTACGGAGTGAATGCATTAAAAATATGTTTGGGAAACATTTCTACTTTTTCTTTGTCATATTGAGCCTATGTATGTTATGTTTTACGTATAGGAGTTATTCTTACTTGAGGCTGCTTAATTATTTTAGTTGTCTTCCAGACTTAGTAATCACTATCTTTGGTTGTTGTTGTTTTGCAGATGGTTTTGTATAAATTCGCTTTTTAAATTGTGTAGCAGTTTCATTAGTTTATTTGTTGCATTATTGAACTTGTTCCTGCTATGAAATTCGGGATATTTGCATGTGCACAGGTGTTGGTGCTAGATTAGGTAGTCATTTTTGTGACATGGCTTTCTGCAGTTTATGTATTTCTGTTTAGATGTTCAACCACAAGGTCCCCTGTTGAGTAATATGTTGATATTTAAATAATATTTGAGTGGTGAGAGTTTCGGTGAGTTGTTCCCTAAATTGTATCCAGCCCGTGTGTTACTTGTAGAAAAAAGAAGATTTTTTACTTCCAATATTATGGTGCTTATCGTAAAGATTGTTTAAGTATGATCTCAAGGTAAGTCGGGATATGGTTCGGTCTTGCTGTAAGCTTGTGCTAGTTTCTTACATACTATACAAGTATTGAGTTTTGTTTCTGTCTGTTTGCCAATAGGTGGGTAACCATTGGTAATCTGACCTAAATTGTTGTCTAGTTTGGATTTGAGAAGCGTCTCTTCTTTTGGAGGTGTTAGTGTGTTAAAAGACGTTATAAATTGCTCACTTGATATTTTGTGGCTTGGCTGGCAGTATAGCGTAGTCTTTTATAACAATACTTGTGGCTTAAATATGTTTATCTTATTATTTGTCCGACTTATAATATTGTATTGCATTTTCTATTATGGCAGCTAATCCTCCATGTGCTGTTTCGTCAGGATAAGAAGTTTCGTAGACTTTACCGTCTGATATATTAATAGAACTTTTACTGGTAAAATGAAGGGCTATTTTTAGCTTTTGTGCATTTAGAAACTACTTATTTTCATTTTATATAACTAATTTATGTAGTTTGACAATTACTAAAGTTTTTTAATGATAGCAGTAAGTTAGTTCCACATAGTACGGAAGTTTTTTGTAAGTTTTGTCTGAATTTCTGCTTTGTTTTATAAGAAGTTGTATCAGACATTTGAGAGATTGTAATTGATAGTTTAATGACTTTTGCAATGTGCCATTGGTCTAGCTTGGTTAATTATCTTCTGAGACTATCTACGATTACAAAATGCCAAGTGAGATTTTTGGAGTCTGATGTAAAATGGGTTGTTGCATTTGATTTGAGATTGTATGAGTTGTACCCGAAGTTTATCTCTCTGCCAGAGGAGGATATCTGGCTTTATACGCTTTTTTGTACTTTGAGTAATTTTTATAATTTTCTGTATGTTCTCTATTACATATAATGCATGTGGGTTTTGTATTTTTACTTTTAATATGTGTGGAAGTTAGGTGACCTTAGCCTCATTTTACACATCGGAAGGATCTACGGCAATATACTTTGCTGTGACCTAGATTCTGACAGAGAGCACATTGGACTTCTTTTTCTTTTTGTGCAAAAGTTCAAATATTACTTTACAATTCAGTAAGGAATGGATCTCGTAAATTTCTTTGTTTGGATTTGGATCTAAATATGTGTAGAACATTGAAGTGATTTCTTCGTTGTTCTGTTTTTTGTATTGTATATGTTTCTGACCTTGTAACTTACTTTCTATGTTTACTTTAAAGTCACTTTTTCAATACCACAAAGCATATTTTTTTATACTATCCTGAACCTTATATTCTTTTTAATTTGTTGGTGTTAAAACAGATTTTAATATTTATAAGCATCTTAAAATGTTTCTGAATGCTTCCATAGTTTTAGCTGAGACTTTTAAATTATTTTTGCCTACTATATTACAAATTAGTTATTTGTTGTTGCCTTTTTTATCATATCTGTCATTGGTTTGATAACTTTGAACACTTGCAATAGTCACTAGTGGTGGTTTATGCTTTACAGTTTCGCCTTAGTCGGAGTCGATTTATTGAAATCCTTTTTCTTCAAATTTCTTGAAATTACTCTAAGTATATAGTGTATATGTTGATAATAATTTGTAACAGATTACGAGCAACTATATGGAAACATCTTGTTAGAATTATCACATTCTTGTATTAAAATTATTATTTGCGCGAGCTTCTATACAGAAGCGCATAGGACAAATTCTGTATGTTGAATTCGATTTGATACGTACTAAAATATAAAATTGGAGCAGGTAAACGCGCCTGACCTTAAACAAGGCCAATAACGCAGACACGGGCTGTCTAAAAAATACATCCGTTTTGCTTTGATGCATGAAGGTCAGCGTACACACCCATTTGCCTTTATTGTTACAAAGCGATTAAAAATAGTAAATCCAAGTAGCTTTATCTTAAACCTCAACTATGTTTTTTTTTAATTAGACTATAAATTCAACTATCTCATAATATACACGGCTTCTCGTTTAAAATAACGAAGTAGGTGTCAACTTGTAGTTGAACCAGAACTATGTCTCTATTTTACACGGTGTATTAAGAAGATAAAAGATTTTTATTTAGATTTTTGACATATTTCTCAAAATCACCGCAATATAAAGAGAATACTTTTTTTATTTGATTAAAATTTGAATTACTTACAGCGATTGTACCGCATATGTACATATATTATTAATGTAAAATAGCACTAATTAGTTTTTATTAGATGAAATCGAAAGTAGATAAAACATTTTTAACATAAATTATAATAACGTTCCTAATTACTTACAATGTATTTAATTAAAGATTTGTTTGTTGTTTAATGAAGTAAATGAATATTAAAGTGTTTTACTTTCATTATTTAAAATTTTTTTTAATTCTGCGCTTCTTAAAAGAAGTTGTTTGGCCTATGTGTTACTAAAATGTAGTGACTGCTGATTACTACAATTCCATTTATACAATTGCAACTAAAAAGAATTTATTAAGAGAACGCTGATTTAGAAATTAGTTAACTATAATTTATTTTTTCTGAATTATGATTAGCTAAAGTAATCATCGCATTTTCAGCTTGCAGTGCAGTATGCGGACAGCTTTTTGGAGCTGTTTGATCTCTACCTTTACTCCTGCTCTGGAACTTCTGCGAAGCCGCCTGAAGGAAATACTCACTTCGGTGGACTCGGCCTTAGTGATGTCCTTTTTGTACCTGCTAGACTACAGATTATCCCCACTGGCCGGACGGGATAACAAGCCACCCCCTGCAGCACCATTTCTAAAACTAATTCGTAAGTCTGCTAAACTATATATTTTCTTCAACTGCCTTGCCTAATTGTCTGTTTGTGATTATTAAACTTGTACAAAATGAACCAAGTAATACTATACCATAAGAAAATTTATTAAAATTCTACAGACTACATTTAAGTCACAAATTAAAACGCGCATCTGCCTATCCAGTATTTTTAGCACAGAGAAACCAAAAGTAAATGTGCCGCTATTCTATTAATATCAAAGGTAAACTCAAATTGTTTATCACCACGTTACGATGGAAACTTCCAAGCGGAAGTAATGTACATAAAAATTAAGAAGTCTTTGTGATAATTTATTTTAATTAATACATTTTGATTTACTTATGCCGCTACTACTGGTAAATTAAAAAAAGCTAAAATAAATCATTTTAACTGCGTTCACCTAGTATAAACTAGAATGAGTATATATTGTTCTAATTAAGTAATCAAAAGTTTTGTGGTTATAATTACTGCTGAATATTTTTAGATGATAAAAATGTGATCTATAACCGACCGACTCCGCCGAAACCCGCTTTGATACCCCCTATGGTGTTGTCTGCTTGTTTTTCCAATTGGTACTTTTATAGGGTGGCCATTATTTTGTATATTGTGTCCAGCATGTGCTATTCCCCTGTAATTAGCGCAATTTGTCTTTCTCATGAATGGGTATCAACACAGCATCTTTCATTTCTTGTGGCATTTTCTCCATTTGTCAAGTTTTTCTGATTGTTATGTTGTACACTCTCCATATTTAATAAATTCTATATGCTATTTTTGTATTACTTTCATAATTTGTTTTTCTGTTGGTATTTCAATTATGTACATTGCTTATAAAAGGTTTTTTTATAGTACCTTTTATTACCCTTCCTTAGACTTTTAGTAATTTAATGTTTGTATAAAATATTTTTCATTTTTGCATCACTCATTGGCTCTTCCTTAGCTTTGTTTCTTTATCTTTAATGTAGATATCTCTATTATAATCTTTTTCTTTGTTGTTTTTACTTCTTCTTCAATTTTTTTTTCTAGTTGTTGCCTTTGTCTCCACTGACAGACTTTTTCCTTTCGGGTTTTTCACATTTTTATTCTGCTTAGTTTTTTTTGTTATTCGTTTTCGTACTTATCAAACCATTCATTCTATTTTTTATTTTTGTTTGCTACTGTCTTATTCGCCAATACTATTATTGCATCCTTTAATTACTTCCACATTTTTTTCCTCTTTTTTTGTGAGTGTTAAATATTATAATTCTGAACAGCGAACAAAATACACCTATCTTCGACCCAACAAAAATGGAAATTACTATTTAATACATAAATCGGACTCATATCTTCATGATTATCTCGTTCTTTTCCGTCGTTGATCGGGAGGAAGCAAAGAAGGAAATCAAAGAAAAAAGAAAGGAGAAAAAACGGCCTTGAGCTAACAGGTGTTTTCCCAGTTAATCACAAACGCAGATCACTGCCTTTTATCCCATCCAGGCAGAGTGCAGCAAAGGCCAAGAAGATTTCTATTGACGTTTATGAATCCGCACATTTCCAAATTTATGTCAGCATTTGAGATCTCGGCGTTTTTTATGGCCGTCGCTGTAAAACATTCACTTTTTTGTTTTGTTCCTTGTAAGGTTAGTACAACTATTATATACCTCCTCCTCGCTTTCGTTACTAAAGCTTACTCTCCTTAAGCTTACTCTGGTTCTTTTATTTTATTGCTCCAGCTCAGTTACTGCAATACTTTCTCCCTATCCGTATTTTATCTGCTACGCATTTTTATTTTTGCTTTAACTACAATTTCTTTTCTAAGAACTGCTCTGTCGTTAAACATTTTGTTTGCTGAAATAAAATCCTTTTATTATTATATTGTTTCTCCCTTTTAAGCTCTCCTTAGCGTCAAATGTGTTATTCTTTATTTAAGCTTTTTATGTTCCCCTCTTAGTGTTCATATTCTTTTCATTCGCTCTTTCTAATCTTGTCTTATTATTTTAATTTGTTAGCCATCTTGCTTATCATTAACGTCAATTATTCTATTACTTTTTTAATCTGTATTTTCTTTGACATGAGTTTGACTTTTGATTACTATTCTTGTGATTTATCTGAATTTTGAGAACATTTCCGGAGAGCCTGGTTATTTTTTATCTCTACTCTTAAGTCTTATTGTTAGCATTTGCCCTTATTCATATGTGATCCTAACTCTAAAATCTTTAAACTTCTCGTCTCGCATGTCTTTACACACACAGTGACAACGCCGCTTTTCTGCTTGATGCAAAGCCACTGTTTCTATTTTCTAACCGTACCCGTTTAATTTTGGTTAGCTCAGGGTTCTTATATATATTCTTTTTCTCTATTGTTGTGCCTTAAAATATCCTACAGTCACGTTTTGTCAAAAATTTCCTAAATTAAGCTTCGAAAAAAGTCACTTATGTTAGGGCAAATTTAAACCACGTATTACTCGTTAACAATTGGATAACATGACAGTGGTAAGTTATAGAATTTTTAAAACATTTTTTAACTTATTGGTTTCAGAGTACTTCAAACAGTTTATTATTTATTTGCTATTAATTTAAATATTTACCTAGGGATGTATGTAATTTTTTAAATATAAATGGCAAAAAGTAATATTTTATAAATCCAAAATAATTTAAAAGAAAGTTAGGTTACTCCATGCGTGTAGAAAATTAAAGTAAAATGTATTAATAATATAAAACTAGAACTTGGCACATGACGCACTCGACGCTGAGCTGGGAATTCACCAATTGTGTCTAAAAATGCTGGCGTTATTATGAAAGTTAGTTCTCCAAAAGAGCTATAAAAAATCTATATTATCTTTTATAGTACTTATTTGCTACGCAAAACTTAAATAAAAATATTATTACGATCTTTTAAATTTTGTCGATCTTGATGTTTTAAATTCACTCGTATATTTTTATAATTTTACCATAAACTTCTAATCTGTCTATAAATTCTTCTATAACTTTTATACTCTTTTTTACAGATCTTAAAAGACGCAAACAATATTTGGCAGCTATAAATGCACGCGCACGAGCAACCATGTCGCTCTCTTATCGACAATCACCAATCAATTGATTTATTTTTCTGGCACATATTCTTTAGACATTAAACATATTTACAGAAAAAACATATAAGAAAAGCTTATCAAAGAAATAAAAATTGCATTTATTGTTACCCGCGCAAATTTTGTCATTTTCAATTGTGAAATAGGGTTGTTAAAATTAACAGTATTGTTTTTCCTCAAATTATTCAATAAATATATATCTTTAGTAACTACACTTCATATAAGTTAAAAATAGAATTAATTTGAAATTATTAAGTATCGAACGAAAGAACTGAACTAATACAGACAACTTCTGTCTTATACATAAATTTCTTATAGAAATTGAAATTGGCTCTCAGAGGGCGCAAATTATTCAAAAACTTAAATAAATATGACAATATTTAAAATACAAAATGAACTACAGAGTTACAATGAAACTGCTAAATATTGAAATTTTTGAAAAATCGCGTTTTTCAAGCTCTACCTATTGTTGACCGGAATTTATTGAGAAACCTAAAAAATGTAGGTAATCAGGGACTAAATCTTAAGATTGTGATATGTGTGATCAATCCCAGGTTTTTTTATTTAAGGTTTATTTACTACATGCTACATTAATGTCGAAAATTAAGTAAATAGCATAATAGCAAATGCAAAAGTGCTTTTTAACGATAGCACTCTTTCCTAGGATAACTTAGACAGGTTGATTAAATATATTAATATGACTACTTGAGTAAGAATATCACTAATCAAATCTGGTAAGAAGATCTAATGGATTAGTTGTTCATGGTCTTCGATGGTTTGGCTTTTCTAATGGATCTGACGCCAGGTTTTTTTTGCTGAAAACTTTCATTTTATCTCTAACAGACAGTACATCAATATTTTGCTGAATTAGTCAGTTACGGACATATTATGGAACCTTTATGATACTTTTTATGACTTTATTTTGAAAATATTGTAGGATCCGCAAGTTGGTGTACTGGACAACCCCCATAACTGGATACCGTATGTCCCATATAGGTTTATAAGATACATTCGTATAACAAAAACTTGTTTTTAATAGATAGTTAGAGTTTTGCCTATTAACTGGTAAAGAGAGGAAAAAATTTTGTGGTCTTTTTTTTCATATGTGCGTCTTCCAGTTAAGCCTTCTGTCTAAATATATGCCAAAATATTTAACGATATCTTGTTGTGGAATTATATTGCCATTTAGGTTAACTGGAATGCATGTTTTTTTTTGTCGCAGTGTGAAGGTAACATATACAGATTTTTTTTCGTTTGCATGTATTCAACAGGTCCTCAACCAGTCTTCTATTTTATTCAGGTTTTAGTAGAGCATTTGTAATGTAGTAACATATTTGGGCCGTTGTAGGAGGCAAAAGCAACAGTATCATCAACGTAAATATCTACCACTGTCTGTCTTGTTGATAAAAGGTTTGCATATATAGTAGATATAAGACTGGTCTAAAATACCCTGATGTGTAATAAATCAGGTTTTGTTGTTTTTACTATTTTTTTTCTATATATGACGGTTACAGGGGCGTGATCTGATGATTTTATGCTGTTTGCTCCTATTCATTTTGTGATGCAAAAATCCGGAAGGTTTGCGGTTTTGTCCAGATCTGAGAGCCAGTGAGTAAATTCACAGATTAGTTTTACAACATTCGTAGCTTAATTGGTTCTCTACCTATGGGTAACGTTAATCTGAAGACGCGGTGGTTCAGATGGTTCAACCAGTTGGCTCTGTCCTCTAGCCGGCGCGCGCGAATTCGAGTCTCACTCAACCCATGGGTGTGTGTGAATATCCTAGCAATTAAGTGCATGTTAGTGGGCACAAAATCCCTTGCGGCTGCAGTGCCTGTGTGTTTTAGGAGGCAGTATATTGCTGCAAAGGTTGTGTCTCTATCAACTTTTGAAACTATAATGCATGTGGTTTGGAGATGTTCTTGTCGGTGTTAATTACTAACATAGCGCCGAAATACATTCTTGACTATTACAGCTGTGCCGCCATAACTAGGGTTCAGCAGCGAGATATAGTGTTTTTGAAAAGACTGTCATGCACTCTGGGTTGATATATATATATATAGATTGATATTGACAGATGCCATTTCAGTAGCAATGGAGTTTTAGTCTATAGCACATCGTGTATTTGTTTACAACACCTTCATTGAAACAGATTGTTCTGTGGTCATACAGCGACGATTTCGAAACTATTTTAATGTTGGTCGTCATGGTCGTTTTTCAAAACGGGATACCATTATAAAACATAAATAATTGCTCTGAAGCAATCCAGAACGATTAAACCAGTGTCGATAGTGGTCGGAAGTTCACAGAATCTTCCACTTGAATTTTCATTTATCCTACATGAATTATGACTTTTCAAGAATTCATGCGGTAAAATTTCCTATAAGAATCACATTTGTGAAATTGTCGACATAGATTTTCACATTCGAAGTCGAATATCTCGAAAACTTATTCTAGATAGCCGAAATCGTTTTAATTTCTAATTCGAAATCAGCGTAAAATTTCCTATAAGAATCCAGTCAATTTCTAGAAATCCGAAAGTGATTCCTAAGTAATGATTCAATTAGCATCTTGTTTTGTAGTTCATGTGAGTAGAATAAATGAATTTTAACAGGATTCTTAAGACGCACCTTGAACTGATCGAACGATTTGACATTGAAAGCGACGTGGAAGTTCAAGAATCTTCCACTTGAAATTTTTTTCTATCCCTACATGATTATGCTTATAACTCTAAACCTGCTTTTTAACGGAATTTAACAATTGTTTAAAGTTGAAGCCATTAAATTTTTTCTTCAAATTTTACTGGTCGGAAATATTTCTTGACCTTAATATTCTACCGTAAGATATTTGCATGTTGGTTCGAAAATACAAAAAATTTCTTAACATTATACTAAGAACTGCGGAAAATTTCTGGTTTTTGTCTTATAACTAATTCATTTTTAATTATTTCTAATGTTCAACATGTTAAGTGTCCCTCAAATTTAACAGTAGAAAATCTGACTTAATATTTACCGAGATACAGTGGTTCAAAAATACAAAAAATTTCTTAAATTATCAAAAACTGCGGAAAATGCTGGTTTTTGTCTTATAACTTTCATTTTTTAATATTTCTATGTTAACTATGTTAGGTGCCCCTAAATTTCAACACGTAGAAACATCAAGGTGAATTTTAATTGAACGAGAAAATTTAATTATTATATATGTAACCATTAAGCGGCATGGCTGAGGGCCACTAACTCAACACTTATTTGCTTTTACGAGGCGCATTCATAAAGTAAGGGCCGTTTGCATGTATATAAATAGTGGCGCTTCGAAGCACAGTTTTACCACTGCAGCGCCATCTACTGACTCATTGCGAAGCTACAGCGTCATTTGTTTTGATTCTGAAATTGTATTGTTGTCAGTGAATGCAAAGAACAATGGCCGCGAAAATCGTTGATCCCGCCAAGTGTGAAGTGCGTTCTGTGATTCGTTTCTTATGTGCAAAAGGATCGTCGGCTGCTGAAATTCATCGGGAGTTATGCCTGGTTTACGGACCTACAGTTATGAGTGAAGGAAAGGTTAGACAATGGTGCCGTTATTTTACAAATGGCCGAACAAATGTCCATGACGAAGAGCGGAGTGGCAGGCCCAGTATCCAGACTGATGAAATCGTTTCACAAGTGGACCAAGCACTGCGATCTGATCGTCGATTGACGATTAGTGGCCTGGCTGACAAATTTCCTCAACTTGGACGCACTACTGTTTACAATATTGTCACAGAAAACCTCGCATACAGCAAATTGTGTGCAAGGTGGGTACCAAAATGCTCACCGACCACCACAAAGAGCAAAGAATGTCTAGTGGACGAAAGTTTTGGCCCGTTATCAACAAAATGGAGATGATTTGTTTTCTCACATTGTTACTGGGGACGAGACGTGGGTATCCTACGCCAACCCAGAAACAAAACTGCAATCGATGCAGTGGCGACACTCATCCTCACCAAAACCGAAAAAGTTTAAACAAACTCAGTACACAAGTCGAAAATTGATGGCTACAGTTTTTTGGGACAAAGACGGTGTTCTTTTGGTTGATTTCATGGAACGTGGGACAACAATTACAGCTGACGTGTATTGCGAAACGCTCAAACACTTGAGACGTGCGATCAAAACAAATACCGCGGAAACTGTCATCTGGCATAATCCTCCTCCACGATAACGCGCGTCCTCACACTGCTGCCAAAACCATTGAGAAAATTCAAGATTTTCGTTGGGAACTTTTGACCACCCACCGTACAGTCCCGACCTTGCACCTAGCGATTCCTCTTCTTGCATTTTAAACGGTGGCTGGGTGGACAACGTTTTGAAACCGAAGACGGACTCAAAAACGCCGTTGTCAACTGGTTCAACTCTCAGGCGGCAAGCTTCTATGCAGAGGGGTTAAAGAAGCTGGTGCAGCGGTACGAAAAATGCTTAGAAGTGAACGGCGATTATGTAGAGAAGTAAAGTAAGATTGTACCTAACTAAATATGACAATAAAATTTGTTTCTTATGAGTACATTTTTTTCTGTGACCAAACGGCCCTTACTTTATGAATGCGCCTCGTATTATGCACTGTATAGTTTGTTTCAATGTAAATATAATATAAATTTATTTGTATTTAATACGTACGATACAGAGTACTGGGGTTATCGGTCTCGGTTATTTTAGTATAATTTGCAAGAGAATATAACAAAATTGAATAGGTACGGTCGACCTTCTGTCTAAAGCGATAACGTAAGTAATAAGTCCGTTCCGCATAAAAACATTTATTAACTAACACTTTACATCTAATTTCTTTAGCTTACTTATATAGATTCGAATAGCAGTTCTTATTATTTTCCACGGGATAAAAGCTTTCCCAGCTTTGCTGCGGCAGCAAGAAATCCACTGCAATGCTTCTTCCCTTCAAAACAGCGGCAGTGGCAGCAGCAAGGGCGGCGAAGAGCTGCAGGCCACATTGATGACGGGCACGGGGTCCTATCCGCACATTGGCGGTCGCAAGTAGGATTGCGGAAATTGTTTGTTTTTCTCGACACGGGCGGTGCACGCTAGCAAAAAAACACTTGTCACACAGAACGTAAACCTAATGACGCAAATGATGCGGTTTGGATGCCCAAACTGAACTATATTGACTAAATTGACTTGATGTTTGATGTATATTGCTTTGTTTGCATACATTAATTGTTGTTGAATAGTAAGTGTTTGTTGTTAAAATGAATACGTGTTATTAATAACTAAAATAAAATTATAAAGTAATGCAGGTCATTGACAATCAAACGAACGTGTAAATAATAGGCTAGTTACAGACGACACACACCCACTCGCCTGCAAAGCGAGCGGTAAACACTACGAGAAATAATAACAAAAAACGATGCAGTAGCCTTATGCGGTTGTAGACTTATACGTAATGTCTGTGATTCTGGTCTGTTGTAGACATTACTTACTTTTTACTAACGGCGGACGTCATTCTCTATGCAGTTTTTTCTACACAGCGCTTATTAGCTTAAAAATAACCGCAAAAAATTAAAATAACTGTCTTTATTAAAATATTCCAATTTTATATTTTTATACTTCTTTTAAGCCTTAAACTAATAGTCTTAGCGCACAAAATATTACACCTGAAACAAAAAGCAATATAAACAATAATGTTCTAAAAAAACTAGAAAGCAGCAAAAGAACTAGATATATTTGAATAATAATACAAATAACTAGACATTTCGACGAACATCAGTGAGACTAGAAACACGCAACAAATCAGCATGTTCAGCTTATGGAAGAGATACATGTGTAACTAGAAAAATTTAGAACATTATTGCGTTAACTAATAAAGTATTGAAAATTGAAAGAAAATTAGAGCTTATGAAAAGTCTTAAATATAATTTGCTATCCAAAAAAAACAGTGCGATGACGTATTAAAATTTTTAGTTTACTGACCTATAATTGGTACTCC
Source organism: Sinelater perroti (assembly GCA_036346155.1). Lineage (NCBI taxonomy): Eukaryota > Metazoa > Arthropoda > Insecta > Coleoptera > Elateridae > Sinelater > Sinelater perroti. The sequence continues at coordinate 27,609,579 of JARFIY010000143.1, forward strand.
TAATATTTTTCAATATATAGAAAGAAGTACAATAAATTTGATCACAATAATAAATCTTCGTTTAATACCACCATTTACCTAACAGGACAAGAACCATAGTTGTAACATATATATACTTATTTCGGTAAGTATGGAAATTTTTTTTTTTTGTAATAGAACTTTTACCTGCTCAACAATATACATTGTTATACAAGGTATGTTTGACAATTAATACTTAACGAAGGGAAATAACAGAATGGTACCTAATAACCACTTGAAATAGCTGTGTTAATAGTCATTTGGATTTACCATTTGATCACATAGTTAATTGAGAATTAATTGCACTTAGACATCAAGACTATCACTTACGTATTTTGATCAAATAGTTATTTGGAGATTAGTCCGCACTTAGTCATCACCACTATCACTCAAGTATATGTCTTGGGGTAACTTTCGTTTTAATCGTCTATGAATACTTCTTTGGCCTAGTTCATAGAAGGTGGCACCATTGCAGTTGGTAAGGTTGTCATGGAAGGTTTTAGTCAGTTTTGCAATATGTTCTTAAATTGTGGGCATGTTTAATTCGTGATGAAATTGTTGATTTGTAATGAACCACGTGGAGTTGACTGTTGTTCGAAGAATTTTATTTCGTAACGTCTGGATTCGGTTGAGATTGGTTTTGGAAGTGTTAGCCCATATCACACATCCGTACAGAATCAATGGACGTATTAGAGATTTATACAAGAGCGTCATGCATTCGATTTTCATAGTGGACTTTTTATTTATGATTGGGTAGAGCTGGATTAAACGCGTGTGGCCTTCGTTCAGCTTTTTAATATATGGTATTTCCATGTGAGCCGAGTATCGAGATGGATACCCAGATATTTCACGGGCTCGTCTTTGGCATTCCATTGTATAGTATGTCCATTGATTGTAATTAACGTTGGATTTCTGATAATTCTAAGTGTGAATATTTTCGTAGTACACTTGGAATGATTAATTGATAGATTCCATTTCATGAACCATCTGCTTAGTGTATTGGCGGCAGTTTGTAAGTCGGCTATTGCTTGCTCTAAGTTTTGATTTCTGGTTAACACGACCGTGTCATCTGCGAACATTGCTAGGTTTCCATTGGGAACAGGAAAGTCATGCATGTAGATGTTGAATAAAATGGGACCTAGAATACTCCCTTGTGGAACCCCTGCATGTATAGCTCTAGTAGTTGATAAGCTTGCCTGTATCTTGATTGCATATGTACGATTTTCTAGGAACGAGAACAATATGGATTTTATGTACTCAGGTAGTTGAAGACGTACTATTTTATATTTTAAGCCATCGGTCCACACTCGATCGAATGCTTGAGCTATGTTTAAAAACAAGGCAGTAACGTATTGTTTGCTTTCAAATCCTCAAATGGAAATTTTAGTTTTTACAATCATTAAGTGATAAATGTAGTACGTAAAGATTTCCTTGCACCTTATTTATTACGTTTTTTAATAGATTGCCAAGAGTTTTCTATTGTTTTTGTTGTTTCCAATTGTACAGTTTTTTTTTAAACTTACTATTCAAAAATCGTATTATTTCCTCTTTTGTTTCTGGTTTTCCCAGTTTTTCAAAGTTATGTCTTGTCTTTTTCTGTTCTGAATTTTCTTCAGTCTAATTTCAAGTTTTGCAACTGCGGGGTTATGATCAGATCCAATGTCTGATCCAGGATAAGTTCGTACACCTTTAATTCCGTTTCTATATCGTTTATCTAGCAGTATGTAATTTATTTGATTTATTATGATATTTTCTTCGTTGTCTTCTGGTCCTTTCTAAGTGTACAATCGCCTTTCTGAGTATTGGAACCAGGTGTTTGCTATTATTGTTTTTTTTAATTACAAAACTGTACCAGTGTATCAATAAAAAATGGAGAAGATCCGTTAAAATGTTTGTACCAATATCAGACAGAGTTGTCCTAATTTAAATAAAAACATTCCCGAAAGACATAAACATCATTCAAGTAACATATTTTATTGGTTCTTTCTCCAAGACCATGGTCTCTACCAATATCTTTAACTCTTGTCGTCTATCTTTGCGTTGAAATCACCCATGATTATATTCATTTTATTCTTGTCGATAATTTTTAGTAAGTTTTTGATGTCTTTCTAGAACAGCTTTATTTCATGATCGGGTGTCCCCCCCATGAGTGCATTTACTTGAATGATGTTTATGTCTTTCGGGAATGTTTTTATTTAAATTAGGACAACTCTGTCTGATATTGGTACAAATATTTTAACGGATCTTCTCCATTTTTTATCCACTATTATTGCGATGCCATTATAGTGTTGAAGGGAGCTGTTATCTACATAATACATTGTATAATCTAGCTTCGCTCACACCCAGAATATTATGTTTCTTCCGCATTTTCCTGATAATATTATTCGTCTTTCCTGCTTTAAATAAGATTTGGAATTCCATGTTTCTATTTTAAATGTATTTTTTCTGATTTTCCACTTTCGGGTGGTGCCTAGCTTTCTTCATAGGGATTCTTAGCACCTCTTGACCATCTAAGGTCTGCCGCAGACTAGGGGCCGAAATGTGCAAACCGATTCGCCATGTTTGTTTTCTTGGGATGTTCATGTGTACCTTTAATCCAGTGGTTATTTCTTGCCTTCTGTATCCATATGCCGTTAACTATGATTGGTTCATCCGGTTTTTGAGATTTCTTTTTAAGGATAAATGAGTGCTTTTTATCTTGACTCTATACAATTTTTATGGACTGGGTTACCACTTATGCCAAATTCGCCGCGCCGAATTTCTTCTTCTCCGTCTTCTTCGCTAATGTGGTCTTTGTCCGTATCCCTAGACAAGGGGGATGCAATATACCCCGCACCGATTGGGTCTCCAGCAGAACTGACATAATAGCTAGGCCCACCTCCGCAACGTAGACGCGCCTGCTGAGAATTGCCGAAGCGGATTCAGAGAAGCCGGTTTAATTCTTGGGTATAAAGCCACAAGCAAAGGCGCTGCAGCTGTAAAGCATGCATTCAGAGATATTCTTTGAATGCCTGGTCATAGCATACCATATATCAAAAGTCCTCATTCCAAGAACAAACAACAATTATTTTTTGTGGTCATGAGAGGATTCTGCTGATGAATTGGCTGCTTCTTCATAAGAGCAATGCAAGGAAGCGACATTGCAAGTCACTGCACGCCTACATATCGGTCGCAGTTGTCACAAAAATGGTTTTATTACCTTTACGCAAACTGCTGTAGCTATAGCAAAAATAGTGGTAAGGCTCCAACGCTTCGAGTAGAAGCACGTCCTGTAGACTGAAAGGTTAAGGGTCGAATTTAGAAACAGCACTCAAGCCATTCCCATTCCCACTTTAAATTTGACTCATTTTTCACTCACGTTAGTAGTAGTACGACTCTCACTCAATTTTCAAATTCAAAAAGCAAGATAATGAGTCACTAACTGAAGTTGTATTGTAAGATGTAAAGAGGCGTTTTGTGACGTTATTAGTGACGTAAGGTCTGCCTGCAAGTAATGGAACAAACCAATCATAATTGCCATTTGACACAGATAAATGTCTACCTGCGAAGGGGATAATAAATATTAAAGTAAAATAACGTCGATTTTCTGGCGATTCGAAGGCTGTTCTTTGTTTATGGTTAGTTATCTGTCTATTGAATCTATCTACTGTATAAAACTACAAAAATGTAACTATGAGTATAACTAACATTGCAACTACTCCTACAGTTATGAACCGATTTTAAAAGTTAATACCCCATTTGGACCGATTTGTTGTCAAACCTTGCATAAAGGTTTTTTGGTTTTTGGTTTAGTCATAGTTGCGTTGTTATATTCTTGTCACCTATTGGTCAGCTGTCAGGAGATAAATGGGGCACAACTTTGATTTAGGTGGCCCGTCTTTAGGACGGGCTTGTTTACTAGTTTTATAATATTTATCGTTCCACTTATTCTTTTTTTTTAATTCCATCTACTTAAAGATTTAAACGACACATAATTTTATAGTAACTGGAATTGTAAATAATCCTTTAAAAGTTGGCAAATGTTGAGGTTGTATCAAAGAATTCTTCTTGTACTTCTATGTGGACAATACATTGTCGTTTTCAATAGAAAATCATCTGTACCTCATTTTATTCCCCTATAAATCCTTACGTTTGTTGTGTTTATCTGAAAGTTTTGTCTTTGGATTACGTAATCTACGATTGCCTTGTAGGTTAATGCCAGGTGTATGTTTTTATGTTCGAAGTACCCATTCATTATTCAAAGAGTAAACGTCTGACATTATTCTATCAACCTTTCCCTGTTTCTATTGAGGGCTTCTTCTCAAATCTCCCTACTACTGGATCGTTTCTTTTCGACCAGTTCTAGCATTTAAATCGCTTGTTATTGTTAATTATTTTCTGTTGCTTTTGTTGCTAAAAAGTTTCGTAAAACTTCCTTAAATTTTTTTTGTCTTTAATATTAGAATTTTCTGATAGCACATATACTGTCACTAAAATTATCGCATGTGTTTCTATAGGTAATTCCATTATTATTATTCTTTCGCTGATTTTCTACCAGTTTCGAATGCATTTTTTGTCCTTTTATGTTTTTCTATTTCGGTATAGAACATAATATAGTCGCCAAAATGTTTATTACCATGTCCTTTCTTTGTCTCTGTTAGTATTCCGATGTTCGTTTTATACTTCTGTAGTTCTTTCATGATTGTATATTACGTGTTCCTACTATAAGCTTTCTACCTTTTGATCTTTGTTTCTTTCTCGATTTAGGTTTGTGGTGTCTAGAATCTTGAGCTATAGTAAAATTGCCCCATCTATGTCCTTTTGGCTTGTCTCTAAACGAAAAGTAGATTTCCATCCGGAAACTGCTTTTTTGCGGATTTTTCACTTTCTATATTCCCTATCTATATTCAGGCGCCCACTGTGTCCATTTTAGACGCTACTTTGCCTGTTGGTCCACGAGAATCATTTTATTTTTCTTTTACCCTTTATCTATTGAAGGATGTTCCTTTATCCGCCACCCAGGGGACGTGTCCAATGGGGGTTACAAGTTCTCTACACGGTTAAAATATATTTTAAAAAGATATTAATTGGCTACAAAGATCATTTATATTTTCAACAAGAATAAAACCATAGAGACTAGTAACAATTTTAAAAATCTAGAAACGAAAACTACAGAAAAGTCAGAAAAGTTGAATATAATGCAATTATGCAAATATTGCTAGTGCTGTACAACAAAAATTTAAAAAATAGAAAAGAACTGCTTTTCAAAATTATAGTTCGACAAATTCTTCAACCCATAGTAAGAAACACAAATTCTTACTCAAGCAATATACGAAAAAATAAACAGTTACTACCTTTAGGACCAATAGCAGTACGTGTTTAGATATAATATAATAAATAATACCAATAACATATTTATTTGCATCACAATTTATCAAACTAGCAAAAATATATATATAATGAATGGTGTCAAATAGAATTCTAAATTCTAAAATTTAAAAATATATTTAATACAAATGATACAGTATCTTAGCAAAGCGGAGATTAGTTTAACTCGCATTAAAGGAACTAAAATAAAGATTTTTAAATGATCCTATATTTATATACAATCGGTTCTCTTTTAGGTGTAAAGGGGTAGTACATTTCTCCATCTACGACTATTTCTCACTAATTTTTCCACTTATCACCAGCATAGGTTCTTTTTCTGTACAATTTGGGTCATTTTCTCGTTTTAAGTTTTTCTGGATCTCTCCTTTTTTTTTTCTTTTGTCCACGCCTACATTCTATATTTTCTTCATTATCCTGGTTTCATTCATTCTGATGAGTTGACCCCCACATCAGCTGGCCCGTTTCAATTTTGTTCTCCATTGAGTTAACTTTAAACCATCCGCGAATTGTAGTAACACGCAAGTTTCGCTCCGCAAGTTAAGTTAGTCGTAAATACACTATTTAATATTTCAGCTTTAGTTTTCATACTGATTTTCTTTTTTCTAATAAACGTTTTATTGTGAGCTTAATAGAGCCCATTTGTTGTTTTTATTTTTGCATTAATTTTCGGTTCTAAATAGCCTTGTGAATTAATTACCTATCTCAAATATTTAAAATTGTTAATTTGTTGTACTACTCTGTTATTAATGCGAATAGATATTTTACGATTCAGTTTACTTACATAGCCATAACTTCAGTTTTATCTATCTATCTAATCTGTCTATTTATATATCACTATTCAGATGTAAAATTTCTTTGTAACCTCTTTTCTGCATTGACTAGCATTACTAAATCATGGGCATAAGTCATTTCCTTAATCACAGCTAGTTGCAATTGTCCTACACCTGCTCTAGCTTCACTTATTTCTTGTTTACATTTTTTTATATTTTATTCATTAATGTAATAAATAACAAAGTACTTAATAGTTTTCATTATCGTACACATTTATTAATTACAAACTCTTTAGTACCTAATTATTTTTTCTCATTGCGTTCTTTGTAACTTGTAGATACCCTTAATGGCTCTTAATAACGACAAGTTCACGTTATTTTTTAATATATTTTATATTTTCTCTCGTGGGCGTGGTTAAAGACCCACTGCAGATCCACAAAGCATAAAATTAAATTATTATTATGTGCTAATCGTCTCAAATTAAATATTAAATGTGTAGTTCCTCTACCTGGTCTAAACTCAGGTTTGTTATCATCAATATCGGCTCGATTGAATAGTTTGTTTTTTTTTTAAATTTTTTACTCATATACTTATTATATATTATACTATACTTACTACCACCCCAAGAATTAAAATTTCTCTGCAGTTGGTGCAGTTTGTGAGATCCATTTTTATAAATCGGCAATACAGGTGCCACTGTCCAGTCTCTAGAATTTTTTCCTGTAGCCCAAGTTATATTTAATATTTATTATATTTAATCATATCCGCTTTAATGTTATTCTGCCCTGTCACTTTTCCGTTTTTTAATTTCTCTGCTGTTTGTTTGATTTCTTTACTGCTAATATTTTGATAAGTTAGTATTACCAGTGTTAATGAAATTATGACTATGTACTTCTTCATCTTCGGAGAGTATGTCTGTGAAGCATTAACGCCAGCTGGCCATAATTTATCTGCTTTCTTTGTTTTCTATCCATTTCAAATCATTACCTTAACCTTTTCTTAGATTCTTTAATAATTTATTAAATAGTTTTGCATTTATTGGTATTTTTCCATCTTGTTTCCAAATTCTTCCATTTAGATAATGCTATAAAATGTAAGTTTAAATTTTATTGATTATTATTTTAGAACTGGTTTTGTCTCTTTCCTTAATTGGATAATTCATCCACAATCTTTGTTTTCTGGTATTGCGCATGTAACATTGATTTGAACGGTAAAACCTCTGTATTTTGTAGCAGAATTACTAAAATGCATTTTGACAAAGCGTATTAAAGTACAATTTAAGAAATTTATATGTTTACGACACATATATGGGCGCGTCCATTGTGAATGAGCGCGCTGTGTTCAACTAGCTCGTACTTGTAGGAAGAAGACTAGAAAAATAATGAAAAAATATAAATCGATCGATTTTGATCTGCTTTTCCCGATTATGCCATCAGTGTTTGCTCAAAACCCTGTTTTCGTGGTGAAAAATGAGTATGAAGTTTGGGATGTTTCTCCAAAATTCGCTACAACTTTTCATAGTAAAATTTATACGAATCGAAATACTAACTCTTCGGCAACACCTCCATAAATTTTCAGAGTGAAAAAGCAACCAATTCATAAACGACAAGCAAATAAAGACGGCGATATGGGGGCAAACGCGCGCGGTGTTAGGATTGCGCGGCGCGAGCGCAAGTACATAGCTGTTTACAAATATAAATTAATCACAGACTTACTCGTATAGTATCCTTCGCAAGTCTAATTGTTATTTGACAATGTTATTCTAGAATGGTTAGCTCAACCGCGCATAGTTTCAGATGTTTTTTTCTGTTAACCTCACATCGAGACGAAGTTGTGTCGTGAAAACAACGTGAGGTGATACGTAAAAAAGGACGTGAATTAAGATGTAATTAGCTGTTACGTGGTATTGCAAGTTTTAACAAAGTTCCGAGCTAAAGTAAATTAGTATTGAGTATTCTAAGGCACACATAAATTAAAGATGCACAATGACAAAAAACTTCTCCGATTATTTTATTTCAAGAGTTAACGAACAAGAATGAAAAATGTGGAGGTGTTGCCAAAGAGCTGCTCTTTCGACTCGTACAAATTTTATTATGAAAAGTTGTGGCGAATTTTGGAGATACATTCCTAACTTAAAACTTTTTTTTTTTGAGCGTAAACTGATGGCACCATCGGGAAGAGCAGATCAAAATCTATCGATTTATATTTTTTCATTATTTTTCTAGCCTCCTTCCTACAAGTACGGCGAGTTGAACACAGCCCGCTCGGGCGAAAAATACGCCGCGAGCGCCCATATACACTATTCCATCCGTCTAAAATATTGAACCAGTCTTTGTAGGACTAAAATTGTACCTATATGTAAATACATTTAGTAAAATTTTGCACCCACACCAAAATCATTCGAAACAAATTATACTAAAAGCCCTACCATACAGTTAGTTAAGTAAGAGCGCTTTCGGCATAATTAGCAGTTGGTAAAAGATATCGCCTAATTCTGTTGTCGATAGAGGAAACCTTTGTCCTCGATGATTTGACACAAAAGAATTAATTGACATTAATTTCTTGCTAGAGAAAGCAAGTAGGTGCAGCGATATAAGGAGACAAAAACGGTCTCCTAAAGTCCAAAAACAGATCGTCAACTTGTTTTTACGGAACTCGGGTTAATATTGCGCCAAGGAGCAGCAAAATTGAAACAAAAAAGTGTAGATATATCGTACGTAGCTATCCGAATCTATCTCCGTGCAAATGATATTAGATGCCGCCGTCCTACAGATAAGAGGTGAAAATCATGTAACCAAGCGACTCTCTTGGGCTAAGGACAATATCGACCGAGATTGGAGCAGTATAACTTTTACAGACGAAGCTTCGGTTTGAGGATACGTTGTCGTCTCACAAACCCGGTCAACCTCAACTAACAAGTTGGTACAGTGGACCGTTAAACATCCATTAAAATTGCATCTTTAGGGCTACTTCTCAAAGCGTTTTTCAGAACGTTGCATCTGTTTACGTACAACCTAAATGCTCCAAAAATACTTGAGATTTATAAGAAATATTTATTATCGACTGCTGAACGTTAGTTCATAAAAAAAACAGGGGCTGGCAGGAGGACCACGACCCCAAACACCGCAGCAAGCATTGCATCGAGTGGAAATAGTAGTCTAGTATCGTTACACTTGATTGACTGTCGCAGTCGCCCGATGCAAATTCGATCGAGAATGTGTGGACATACATTAAGCTCAAGTTTCGTAAAAGAAAACAGAAATTTAGAGATTTTGCCGGATAAATACGCTATCAATTTGATCAAACATGCCTTCGAAGATGCCAGGAAATTATCTATTGATACAATAACATCTTTGTTTTGATAGAGTACAACGTACACACATTTAAAAAATTTTTAAATAATTTTTTTTCCACATTAACTAAAACACGCTCTTATTTAACTGACTGTATGTAGATTATTAATTTTTGTTCAAATTTATCGCGCACGGAAAATACATTTAGCGTGGATTTAATTATTGCTTCTACATGTTAACAAAATTAACAAAAAATCTCAACTATTTCTATGCGTGTGGGTCAAATGATACATTAAAATTATGCCCTTCTCTATCTATCTCAATACAATGAAATAATAATGCACAGAACACTTTGAAATCTCAACTTCAACTGGTATTTTACATATATTTGTGGTGGGGTTCTAATTCGTCCTCTTGAGGTATAATAGTTTTGCAGATCAAAGCCACCACATTTAATTTTTTTAACAACACACTTTCCATATAGTTGTTGACAGCATAGTCCTCTTTATAACCATTCATTAACCATTTTAGTTTTATTTTCACTTTTAAGATTCACATTATTAATTTATTAGAAACATATAAGTTTTATTGCATATTATAGGTATATGGTTATTTGTTGTATTAATAAAATGTATAACAAAACTGCAAATAAAAATAACAGAATATGTATGGGACGTACTTTGTATATAGGAGATTAATACTTTCGCTATACCAAAAAAACGTTGCATGTGTTAGTGTTTTTAATAAAGTCATTTTATGGGACCATTTATAAAATTAAGAAAGTGTATGAGAATTCATTAATTATTACACATGAGTACGCCTGTTTTAATACTTTCTAGTTAGCGGTGCTTTTAAATTGCCTAAAGCCATAAGGCTGAATGCAAAGTGTGTAAATATAATTTTGCCATAATGGTATAAATAGCAAAATTTAAGCTTGCCACTGCAATAGTCGTCGTAACCCACCATTTTAGTGGTACAAGCATGAAGTTCTGGGTATGTAAGATACAAATAAAGCTAAATTTATATACTACAATTTAAGTTTTTGTAGATTTTATTTTTTTCTATCTTAGTTCTTGTGTCTACAACCTATACAACTAATAAAGAGATTACTGAAAACAAAAAACGAGAACTACCTGATGTGGCATACGGACATCATAATCTACATCAGACTGTTAGTCAAGGTGGCGTACAAGATAACATTCGCTTGAACGATTTAAATAATTTAGGACACATCAAACCTATTATTATAAGAAAAATTGTAAAAGTATCTGTACCATACCCTGTACCAGTTTCTGTCGAAAGAAAGGTACCCATGCCCGTGCCCGTCAAAGTACCAGTTTCAGTTTACAAACCATACCCAGTCCATGTACCCAGGCCATACCTAGTGTCTGTCGAAAGACCGGTGCCCTATCCAGTTAAAAAGCGATACCTTACCCGGTAAAGGTCCCAGTCAATGTACCAGTTGTCCAGAAGTTTGTCGTACCAATTCCCAAACCAGTACCTTACCCTGTTCGCAAGCACATTCCTTATCCTGCTAAAGTTGTCGAAAAGAAGTACCAGTTTGGCTTCAAAGTGACCGCAGCGTTAGAGGACAGATGTGAAGAGCACAACAAACCGCATCGTGGCTTTCATGCCCGCTATTGAGTACTGCTGCTGATATACACTCCAGTTAATTTTCCAGGTGTGAAAATAATTCACTTTCTACTAAAGCATAAACATGTGTAAGTTTTTACAAATGTTATTCGTAATATATTGTTTTTTATAAAATATTATAGTTCAAAAGAGTTCCTTGATAAAATAATATAATAAAATAAAAAACTATTTATCGTGTTTTAAATTCATTTAAAAATTATAACATTAAATAGTATAATTTAATTTAATTTTATGAGCTTTTGCGCCTCACATTAAATATGAAAAAAGTTTTCAATTTTTAATTTATAGAGTTAAGATTGGAAAAGACCATGGCATATTTATCTCAAATCATAATTGGTATAAACAAAGTTTTAAAATGAACATAATTTTGGCGGAAGCTACAATTATGATCATAAAATAAAGAACTTTCTGATGTTTTAATTTTGTTATAAGAAAGTTATTTTTACATTATTTTTAAACTTTCATTATATTTTGTAATGTGAGAAAATATAATTTTAATATTTTTTAATAATGTGTTTTATTAATTTTTAACTTTAATTGTAATTAACAATTGGGCACTATGGTATAAAAACGTATGCCTTAACTTATAATATATAATGGTTACATCACTTTTATAACTTTTCCATTTCGTTGTAAAGCTGAATGCAAATATTTTTTACTATTAATATAAAACTAATGGTTGCCTATAATAATTCTTTTTATCAAATGCCATAACAGTAAAGTGCAATTACAGCTTTCTTGTAGTTATTGTGGTAGATTTACTATCTATTTATGTTCGATATAAATCTATTAAAGGAGAAGACATTGTCAGGGAAATAAAAGCACAGCGAATAAGATGGCTAGGGCATATAGAAAGAACGGATAGAAATAGAATGATAAAGACAATAACCGAGTGGAAACCAGAACAGATAAGACCACGAAGAAAACCCAAAAATAGATGGAAGGATGAAGTATTGGGAGATTTAAGAAGAATGAACGTAGTAAACTGGAGACGGACCGCGACCAACAGGAAAGAATGGAAGAAAATAGTAGTAAAAGCAAAATTAAGCAAGGACATATGAAACGGAAATCTCAACTAAAGGCACTAATCCAGCCAAAAAGGATTAAAAAGCCCATGAAAGAGCGCCAATGATACCTCCCAGGAGGAATTATGGCATACATACATAAATCTATTTGCAATTACTTGTATTATACTAGGTGCAATATGCGGCTCAGACCACTAACTACTAGTAGCAACGATACGCATTAAACTTAGAAATGCTATTGAACAGCAACATAAGAAAGTTTTAAGAATAGAAAACAAAGATAAATTTCTCAATCAATTAAAACAGAGTGAGCTAAAATATAATACCAACTCATCTATCGAAGAAATATGGCACGATATTAAGAATAGGCTGTTGAAAGCAGCTAATACAAGCATGACCCAAGTGCAACCCAGACGAAAACACTGGATATCCGACAACACGCTTAAACTAATAGAAGAACGTAAAGAAACAGCAAAAACCGGATTACATAGAGACGAAGACAAAAACAACTGGCAAAGACTTAACCGTTAAATAAACAAAGCATGCAAACAAGACAAAAACAACTACTACTTTAAGATATGTAAAGAAATCGAAAACCATACAATCAGCCTCTTTCGAAAAATAACATTTTTATAACACGCGATTTCAAACCCAAAACCTGGGCGATCGAAGATCAAAAGGGACAAACAAAAACAGACATACACGACATGGAAACAATACTGCAAACAATTATAATCTAGAAAACTGAGCCAACAAGAAATCACATACACAATGGACAACTACAATGAAGAACCCGTTATATTAAGAAGCGAAATAGCATTTGCTATAAACAAACTGAGACCAAGAAAAGCCCCTGGCGTAAATGCAATAACAGCTGAGATAATCAAAGCAGTGGACCAAATAGGAATTGGAGAGCTATATACATGCAACAAGATATGGCATACTCAATAATGGCCTAAGGAATTGACTAAAGCTATGTTTATAACGATTTACAAAAAAGGTAGCATCACTAAATGCAAAAACAACCGAATAATCGCATTAATACCACACATCAGCAAGATCCTCTTCACATAATTAACAAAATACTCAAAACCTATCTAAATTCCCAAATACCAGCGGAACAAGTAGATTTCATGGCAGGAAAAGGCACTAGAAATTATATGATGAAACTGAGACAACTAATAGAAAAAGCCAGGAATCTGCTTCATGGACTATCGTAAGGCATTCGATAAAGTTAAATGGCACAAACTATGGTAAATATTAAACGAAATAGGAGTACGTCAACACATAAATCTCTTATAAACAGCTTATATAGAAATAGCACAGGCAGAGTCAAAGTGAACGAAATGCTATCCGATGAATTCCATCCACAATGTGGGGCGAGGAAAGGCTGCATCCCATCGCCGCAGCTCTTTAACATATATGGAGAATTTATAATGAGAAGAGCCACAGAAAACTTTGAAGGTGGTTTCTCAATTAACGGACAAAAAGTAAACAACTTAAGATATGCCGATGATACGGCTCTGCTCGCAATCAACAAAGAAGAACTACAAGACGCCATAGAACGGGTAGAAAGAGAAAGCTCTAAATTAGGACTGGAACTAAACATATCTAAAACAAAGGTCTTGATTATAGACAGACCACATAACAACAGACCCAACAAACAACAAATAACCTATTACGAAGTAGTACAACAATACACATACCTGGGGTCATTAATAACAAATGACTGTTCAACAGAAAAAAAAATCAGGAAGAATATGGAAAAATAACAACATATCGAAAAAAATAAAATGCAGATTGCTACAATGTTTAATCTTTCCTGTACTTACATCCTGGACTCTCAGACAGAAAGAGGGGAAGAAAATTGATGCCGCAGAAATATTATGTTGGCGAAGAAAGCTGAACATCTCAGGGACAGAACATCGAACAAATATATTAATACTCCAAGAGCTTAACATTAAGAGACGACTGTTGAGCGAAATACAACTCAAGACACTAATATACTTTGGACATATTATGAGGAAAAACCTAATAATACGGAAAATTAGTAATACAGGAGATGGTAGAAGAAAAAAGATCTAGAGGTCGATTACTTACCAGATTGATGGATCAAATCACAAAGCTAACCAGAAAATCTATGCATACACTCACAATCGAAGCGCAAGACCGAGCAAAATAGAAAGAAGAAATTCAAGATGCCGCAATGGCCACTAGATTTCCTACTGGGAATTAAGACTAAGAAGGAGGATACTAGGATTATAATTATGAGTTTATGGGTCTTTAAACAAACACATAAGAAAACTAAATACATAAAAAGATATTTACGAATAATACAAAGAGCATGCTTAAAAATATTACGTACATAATTCCAATGTATGTAAGGTTTATCCGACTAAGGCTACAAGGTTTATTATATATTCATTCACACCACAGACTTCATCATAGCAATATTTAATTTTAGTTATATTTTAGAAATATAAAAATTTCATTTGGTTACATCAGCCGCTGCAATAAGCGTCTAATTAAGGTTTTTGGCATCTAATCTAACAATTCTGCACCCGCTTTCAAATTTTTACATTTTTGGGATATTAACAAAAAAAACACAAAGTTGATTGTTTAGACAAAACATTTAATTCTTTCAATATCCGTTATGTACGTACCCGTCAATACAATGTTTAAATACGTTCACATATTAATTAGAAAACATAAAAACAAATGTTGATTTTATTTAAAAAATATTTTTTATCGATTTTAGATTTAGCAAGCTTTTGGGCTATGTCATTAAAGAAGACTGTAGAAACTCGATCTCAATAAATAAAAGTGCAAAGCACGTCATTTTTTTGTTTTAAAGTTGTTTTAAAAAAAAGTTCACTCTGTTGAGAGCTGAAACGAATTTTTCTTTGTTGCAATTAGTAACTGTCATGCCTAGAAACTTTTTTTAGAAAGATGGCAGTTTGAAAAAGTATACTCTACGTCTCATACTCGGAGTCATTGTGGTTCAATTGTATTTTTTTTATAATTTCTTTGTCATTGCTTGTATTAATTTTTAAGATGCTGTTAAGAGTCAGAGTACCGGAGGTGTTACGGTTCCGCCCGCCAGATCACCATTTATGGCCGGTATAATTGACGGGCGGTGGGGGTAGGTCGAAGCCTCCCCCGCTTAAGGGCATGCTCGCACGAAGGCCAACAAGTCCCACCTGTTCCTAAAGCGGTGCCACCACCCCTAAGAATCCAACACCAACGCGGGGGAACCGGGAGGCCGCCCCGGTTGACTACACCCTCTCCTTAGTCCTAGTGTCGGTAAGGTTCCCCTTACCATGTTTGACGAGTACCCGTCGAGGTCACTGACTCTGTTACTGACCAGCGGCATTCGTTGCCCACAGTTGTGGGATTGGGTAGCTCCACTAGCAGTTTTACGGGTATCACGCGCCACGGGGTAAGACGCACTACCCACTCGTGTCGGTAAAGTTTCCTTTACTACGTTGGACGAGCGGCCGTCGAGGTCACTTGCGTGAGCCTCCACTCTACATCTGTTGATACTTGTTGCGCCCGTTACCCACACTATTATGGGATAGGGTGGCTCAAAGCACCTTTACGAGTTTGCGTCGTAGAGTGAAACGCAGCCCCACTCGTGTCGGTAGAGTTTCCTCTACCACGTTGTTCGAGCAGTCCTCGAGGTCGCTTGGGCGAACCTCTACCACACATCGCTACTGCTACCGGCGTCCTTTGCCCACAAGTGTGGGATCGGATAGCCTGCATAACAGTTTTAACGGGATAACGTCATGTGGTCTAACGTCTCCGTAGGCCTTGGACCTAATCGATGCAGCAAATACTCCAGTCGACAGTACTCGTGTTGACAGAATTTCTCCTGCCTCGTTTGACGAGTTGCCGGCGAGGTCACTTGCGTGAACCTCTACCCACTTCATTACTACAGGCGGCATCTGGTACCCACGGATGTGGGATGGGGTAGCTCCACCCGCAGTTTTATGGGTAAACGTTGTGGGGTCTCCTGTTTACCCGCATATTACACATTTCTATAGGGATTTTTTTATCTAAATCAGAAGCATAGTTTTCCAATAGCTGATTTTCACTACATCTAATTCTGTCATTTTAAATGGTTTCCCACAGAAATCGGAAATACTTATGTATTTCTGTATAGATTGTTCTTGTTCATAATTTGAGCTGTAGAGAATTAGTTGCAGCTTATAGAGAAACAAATGTTCCTGTCACGAAAACTGTCGTTCAGAAAACTCTTTTTTTCCATCTTTGTATTTACCAAAAATAACTTTCAACTTCTTCTTTCTTGTATTTTCTGTCTGGTTGATGTTAGTTTTAGATATCAATTTTGCTTTGTTTTTGGGTCTTGAAGCTTAAAAATTGCTTAAGTACTGTATAGCATACTGATATTTGTTGTATCTATACTTTCTCCTGGAAGTCTTTAAATCATTTCTCAAGATTTTACAAGGGCATTATGTCAGAAATATACTATAAAAATTATTTTAAGGCCCATAAATTTTTCTAATATTACACTTGCTTCATGGTGTACGTTCTTATTCTAATCACTATTATAGATAAAGTGTGCCAGAGCATCAAGAATGTCCTAATATGATTTGTATAATGCTTGACTGGTATCGGCATTGACGAGAAAGTTTTTGAAGATAAGAACTGAAGAAAAAACTGCAAGATATCGCATCAAATTATAGATTCTAAAGACATAAATTCAACGGAGTACTTTTTGCTCTTTGAGGTTGCAGAAGTATGTATGCGGCCAGAGGATTTACTTCTTTTATTCTTGTCTGCAGACCTTTGTAACACGCAGATATGTTACTGACAACTGTTATACCTCTGTCATCTGAAGTTATTTAGATCAAGGTCTACAAAATCTACGGTTGATATTACAGAATTTGCCATCTCTTACCTTTATGATCACAGTTACGAATAACCATCAAAAATCGTTCAACAGGAGTTCCCGTAGATAGCACACAGCTAGTTGGTCTGTGTGCAGCACATCTGCCTTAGTCCGCTAACTGTATAATGAATTTATTTATTGGCAGTTGTACTTATAAGCATAACACTAGTTCCTTTATCTCTTTTGCGACATGTTCAGGCATAAAAAGGTCAAATTGTAAAAGTTGTTCTGCACAGCAAAAAGTTATTTGTCATAGGGCCTAATATTTCATTGTTACCATAAAGTTAAAGATTTTACAATTTCGACAACTTTTAAGAGAACATTTGATTAATACAAACCTTTTTTTCATACTGTTCTCCTATTTTTACCATCCACTCTTTGGGAAACTCGACTTCTACCAATAAATTTTGAAGTGCACTTTCCAGTTCAATGTTGTTGTCATAATTATTTATCTGTTTATTTTTATAATCATCAAACCCCTTAGTTGCTAAAAATGTCTTCTCTCCATATAAACTTCACCGCCCACAAAGTATTGGACCGGTTGATTTTAAATAAACCAACCAATTTTGCTTGCGTTTTCTGTTCATTGACTTTTTATAAAACAACCGATTGGCACAAAGTGTTTTTTAGGTGGCATACTGTCTTTCAGATTTCTTAAAGATAGAGTCATCCTTTTGATGAATGCCATTGTAAGCCACCAACTCAAAAAGTTTATAATTTATGCACCACAATGGCAGGTCAGGTCATCGAAAGATATAATCGGGTCTACTATTTTGAGAGTATTTTCAGAGGTATGTTAACCCTTGCAGCCGTATATTTAATAAATTACAATTTAGGTTTGAAGTTACTAAAGTCGACTGCAACAATTACAGTTGCTGTACACTACGTGAAAGAAATTGTCTAGTTTTGATATTTTCTTGATTACGACATCCTACCGTTCAAGATGCTCTTTGGACTATTTTCTACATTTTGCTCTACTTGGTTCTTTTTAAAAAATCTTGTACCATCTCCGTTACTCATTGTTTAGACTATATAATAAGTGAATTGTAAATTTACTGATGATTTAATTTAAAACTAGACACTGTTAAGTTTTTCATTTACAAAATTGTTTTAAAGGCCATATTCTAATATTTTTCTTTCAGTATTGTAAAATTCTAATGACATTATTTATTTTTGCATTCATCTAACAGTAAGTATAAAATATTTAGCGTTCAGATCCCTTTCTGTATAGTTTAAATCATTTTATACCAAATTTAGTAATTTAGGCTTGACCCAAATTTTTGGGGTCTTTCTGCGCGCCAATTCTAAGAATAATATTTGTATTGTAATTTTTCCACTCTTATTTATTTATTTATAGTAATTTAACACTCCATGACGACTTATAATACTATAATTTATTTGTACAAAAACATTGCACAGTTTAATAAATGAGCCTTATCATATTTTTTATAGGCATAGAATGCTTTGTTTTATCTAATCTACACAGCGAAATGTTGAATTTAGCAATTTCTTTTAATTTTATAATCTGCAAAACTGAACAAGTTACCCAATGTTATAATTTATGTAACTTAATGTTGTATAATTAACTTCTGTAGTATTTTCTTATGGATTTTACTTTCATATTAATAATATTTATAAATAATATTAAGAACAGACAACAGTACGCAAACAAATGTTTTCATATATTATCACCACTTGTAGTAATTTGTTTGGGGTTTGTTTTAATTACAGGCTTTATTCTCTCAAGTATTTAAATTTTAATTAAAATCAAAAGGAAAACGGCAGACAAGAGCTGTAAGGGTTGAATCTGTGAAGCCGTAGTCCGTTTCTTTCATTACTGTCTACAGCATTGTATATTTAACAAAAAATTAAGCTCAGCTGTAATTAGCAGACACGAAAGACCTATTGTGACCGCAATATTAAAAGAGCAGCTTAAAAAACACAAAAAATACATTTATAGTAAAAACTTGATATAATTTTAAAACGAAAAATAGTAAAGTTTTAAATTCTATTGCAAAATTAATAGTACTTAGATTTTTTCCATGTACAAAAAATAAAAAATGTTAAAATTACAATAGATTTCAATACCTTTGTCCTCCAACTCCATCCTTTTATTTTTTTATTATTTATTTGACAACTAATAATATAATTTAATAATCGTTTGATTAAGCTTTGCTACAAAATATAGTTTTTTATCAACAAAGTGTATTTATATGTTAGTTTTTGTTTTAAAAATTTAAGATTTTTTAATTTTTGTTATTCATTTTTAATTTTTGGTTTGTAACACAAAATTATAATTATTATATAGTACTTGGAGATCAGCTATTCAACTCATATTTAAATCTTGCTACTTTCATAAATATTTATTTTTATTTACTTTTGATAAAAATTAACTGTTCTACTGGAAATAAAGTTTTAGTTAAAATGCTTTATAATAATTTGACATGTTTATAAAAACTTATTTTTTTTGTACAAACATACATTAAATTTATAAATGCCCGAATTGAAAAAAAGAAGCAAGAACCACTTTTAGACAAAATACTTCATTTAGATATAACTATTTCTATATTTTATTTTTTCTCATTTTGTGGTACCACCATTGTTGCCTGTTATAGTCTTTATTCTTTTTGATGTTGTATTTACTAACTCACTGCATTATTTTGCTAGTATTTTATTCCAAGCTTCGAAAGTTATTTATCAAATTTCTTTTGTTTTTGCTAGATGCATAATTCCTTCTTCATCTACTAATACGAAATTTTTGTAGGTGACAAACGGCTTGGTAATATTTTTGTATATTATGTTTTGCACATTTTGCGATAAACTAGTTTTTTTTCATTGATGTTCTAAAGTAATAAATAAACAAAAACGGTTTATCCATATTTCACAATTACTATAAAACTTGTCAGCTATGTATTCTACTTACTGTTGTAGTTTATTTCCACCGAAAAAATTCTACTAGATGTACTATTTGACGTAGCCGCTTGTATAATGATGGTAAGATTATGCATCGCATTAGGGAGTATGGGATGCAAACTGAAAGACCAAGGCTTTTATGAGTACATTCTGATTACCCGATCATCGCACATTTTCACAATTTATATTAATATTTATTTAATATAAATTGTTTACGTTAATTTAACTTAAGTTTTTGTCCTGATTGTTGTCAATTGTATTGGTGACAAATATAGAAAATAAACATTTAAAAATCTACTAGCCGGCAACCATCCAGAATCAAACAACAGTATGTTCTAAAATTAGCCAAATTAGAAGTATGCGAATGTGCCAATCCCACAAATACTCTACTCCCAACCAGTAACAATGGATGCAAACATTAAGAAAGAAATTAACATTAGACTCAGCAGTAATTATTTTTTAATGTCTAGCGACGGCAACTAAAAAACAAACATTAAATAATGTCATGAAGAAAACAATTGATACCTCGAATAAAATAACCACAAGCAATAGATTTTAACTATTTAATCTATCAAAAAACCCTTATGTTTGTTGATGATAATTAAAAGTTGAAAAATGACAAAAATCAAACTAAAGCATCCCCAATCTAGAGTTACCGTGTAACAAACTAAAAAAATTGTAATTCAAAATTTACTCTCGTTTCCAAAAGACAAAATATATGCCTAAAGAAATCATACAAAACTGTCAAGATCAATCCTCACACTGTTAATATTTACATAATGCTAATTACATACCTACAAGAAAAGAATAGCATTCACTACCAATTAAAGGAAGAGAGAGCATATCAAGTTATGATAAGAGGTACCAACGAATGCACAAAAGAAGAAACTACAAAAAAATTATAAAATTCGAATATATATATAGAGAGCTAATCGAACATAGCGTTCCATCATTTAGTTTTATGGCAAAGAGTAACGAGGTACACATACGGTCCCTCCGCTCGATGATTGCACAGTCGAGGAGCAACCCTCTGTAGTGCGTTTTCTGTAGACAAAAGAGATTAAGTTTTTCGAAATCTGTTGCCAGTTGTAAACGGAGTATGGGGCATAGACTGTGCACCAACGAAAGATCTACAAATGGATAGAACGCTTTAAAAAAGAAAGAACAAGTGTAGCGGATTAAAGCCGATCTGGTTGCTCGTCCATATCACTGACGCACCAACTTTGATCTAGTTCCGTCTACTACATTTTCGACCCTTAAAGTAGACACTGTGCGGTCATTATTCCAGCTCGGATGCTGAGGTGCAGCAACCGAAAAGTTTCTTTTTCAAAGGAATGAAGAAGCACCTTAAGCGATTCCAGAAGTGCACTGCCGTGCAGGGAGACTATCTTAAAAAGTGACATATGCATTTGTTCTCTCTCGGTGGAAATAAAGTTATTATATAAAAATTGCATTTACTTTCTGCTTTTGATCTGAAATTTCCACCTAAATTCACAGTAAAATCCAAAAGAAAAAATGATAAATAATCTAAGCTGCAAAATTTTATAGTTACTAAAAAACTTTAAGTCATATAATTGTGTAAAATGCAAACTATAACGTGACTTTAAAATATGTTAAAGACATAAAGTGCCTTTTTTAAGAAAAGCATTTAGCCGACAGTTTACTTGTTAAACACACAGAAACACACAGAATAAAGGCAACATATATAAAATACAAACACAACAACAAAAAGATGTGTTTTACTCCCAAAAAGAATGAAGCAAATTACATTTTCTAGTAAATTGTAAGATCAACGTACTTACAAATATTATTCGCTAATTTAAATGCTAATAAATACTAAAAACAGAAGCGTAGAAATCGTGATGATACAATTTCTTACAAAGTTTTAAAATGTGTTCATGTTTTTTACAATGGTTATCAATAACATTACTCACTGATGACCTGAAACGCATATAGACTACCATATTGTGTAAAAATGTTACCGCCTTTTTCAATAAAATAGATACTTTTATGTCAGAAAGCTATGCCAGTAGAATTGTTATAAGATTTCATATCTTCCATCTATTACAATAACCATCCAGATGATGGAGTCTATGCCAGATCAGCAATTACTATTACACTACTTAGTGTAATCATTCAGTACAAATAAAAGACAGTGTATCATATTGAAACTAGAATTTTCATATTTCTATTGACTAAGCAATAATTTGCAGTCCATCTGGTTATGTTGTTTCTATTGAAGAATATAAAGTATTTTTAACCTCACTTGTGTCTTACTTTCTCGTTTCCAGAGACTGTAATACAATACACACTACCTATGGCTCACTTAAAGCAAGAATTTTGTCGAGCTCATTCAAGAGCAAATTTTCTTAACTGGCAAACTTATCTGCTGATCGACCGAAAGAAACAAATTACCGGGCTTTTTAGATTTCGCAATTATAAAAAGAATACCGGATATTTATTGTAATGTAAATATCTTACCTGTTATAATTACTTTAAGAGCCAAAATTATACGTAAGGAACTTGATCTAAGGTTATGTGTGAAATAAACAAATTGGAGTTATTTTCAGGAAATTATCTTTGAAATTCTAAACCTAAATGAACAAATGGAAGATTATAAAGAAATTAAAGGACTAATACAATATTGAACTCAACTATTCCAGGATGCTGCTAAGAAAATAACATACTTTTGCCGAGCATCTCAGCAAAACTTGTATTACGTCAAGAATATTAGAAAAACTTTCACTAAAGAAAATAAAAAAAAATAGTCCCTTAACACTAATTTGATTTTAGAGAAAAATACTTTACCATTCAACAATAGCACAAGACTAATTAAAAATTAATCAAAGAAAGTGAAAGTTAAAAAATCTTTAGAAATACAACGTATTTGACAAAGTATGCTTCAGGGTCTCTTGTATAATAAAAAACACTGCCAAGTCAAATATATTTGTTGTTAAAGTTTCACATGCTTGATATATATTTATGTATTATAGCAATTATCTTCTTCTTCGCTCTTATCCTTATGCCTTCCAGCGTCTGATTTATACGTCACGGTCCTCCTTAACCCATTTCTTCCATTCTTTTCTGTCTCTTGTTAAACTTTTCATTTCGTTTACTGTCTTTCCTCTTGCTTTTCCACCTCAATGATTTGACTTATCCATTTCTTCCTGGTCTTCCTTTCTTTTTCTTTACACTTCTTGCTTCGAACACTTTTCTGCATATTCTCTCTGGTTTCATTCGTTGTATATGACCGTACCATGTTAACTGTCTCTTTTGATTTTGTTCACTATTGGTTCCTGTTGTAAAGTTTCTCTTATTTCCTCATTCCGTACTCTATCAAACTTTGTCTTATCCGCTATCCTTCTCAAGTGTTTCATTTCTATGGCCGTTATTACACCCTCATGTTTGGTTTGTATCGTCCAATTTTCACTGGCGTATAATACTGTTGGTATTGTTATTGCATTATGTACCATTAATTTCACTTTTGGTCTATCTCCTTTTTCCCAATATCGTTCTATGTAATGCATAGTAGATCCTATTCCTCTCCTCATTCTGTTACTCAGTTCTGCTTCTATTCGGCCATCATCTGTTATTATTGTTCCCAAATACTCAAATGTTGAGACTCTTTCCATATTATGCCCTTTACACTTTACTTCTATTTTGTCCCTCTCCTGGTTTTCATTCACTATCATTGTTTTACTTTTCTTAATGTTGACCTCCATTTTCATTTTCTATTTCCTCTACCCATATGTTGACTAGCTTTTGTAATTTATTATCCGTATCTGCCATTATGACTATGTCATCTGCATACATTAAACTTTTCACCTTGACTGGTTCCAGGTTTCTATATCCTATTATTGTATCGAATCCTTTCGTTTTTCTTTTAGATTTTTGCTATTTTATCCATTATTATTATAAAAGTAGTGGGCTTAGGCTATCGCCCTGTTTTATGCCGCTCTCCATTTTGAATTCCCCGGATGTCGGTCCACCTATTTGAATTTTTCCTCTAACTACTTTGTATATACTTCTGATGGCCTCTATTAGTTCCTTTGTCACTTCCAGTTCCTCTAAGCATTCCCATATTTTTCCTCTCTCAACTGTATCAAAAGCTGCTCTTATGTCTAGAAAGGTAAGCAGTAGTTCATCTCCTTCCTCTATTTTTCGTTCTATAATGTTCCTCAATATGCATATGTTGTCATTAGCTTGCCTATTTGCCCTAAATGCCCTTGTTCCTCCTCTAGTTTATTTTCTATCACTTTTCTAAGTTTCCTCCAGAATTCTGGTATATACTTTAAAGCACACCGAGGAGAGACAAATGGCTCTATAATTATCGCATTCCGTCTGATCCCCTTTCTTATATATTGAACTATCAAGTTCTTTTCCCAGTCTTCTGAATTTTCTTAGTTCTCCATGCCTCCTCACATATTTTCCAGAGCCATTCTTTACCCTTTTCTCCTATCCATTTTATCATTTCCGGGTCTATTTTGTCCTCGCCCCTGCTTTCCCAATCTTTATCTTTTCAGTGAATTTTCTAGTTCCTCTCTCGTTATCTGATCTGTTTCTTATCCTGATTCTTCCCTTTCTCTATTTGATTTCCTTTCTTCATTGTCTCCTTTCTTTTAAACTTCTGCTCGAAGTAGTCTTTCCATACTTCCATTATTTCTTTTTGTCTGTTGTAATATGTTGTTTTATCTCTAATCCTCTAATTTCTTTTCGTTGGCTTCCTCTCATCTTTCTTATTTTGGCCCAGAAAATCCTATTATTATCTTTATATGTTTTATTTATCTCTCTTCCAAAGTCTTCCCAGCTTTTCTTTTAGCTTCTTTTACTGCCTGTTTTACTTTATTTCTCCTATTTTTATATTCCTCTCTATCTTGTTGCTGTCCAGTCTGTATGTATTTCTTCCAGGCCTTTTATTTTCCCGTATTTCGTCTTTTACTTGGTCATTCCACCAGTTTGTTCTTTTCCTGTTACTATTTATTTTGTCATCCCACAGACACTTACTGCCTTTGAGTATATTACTTTTTAAATACTTTCCATCTTTCTTCCATTGCCCACTCACTTTTCTGTATTTCTTGTCTATGAAACTCTTCGTCTGTTTCTTCTTGATATTTTATCCTGTCTTTTCTTCTTTTAGCTTATTTATCTTTACCTTTATAAATTTTATTTCGTTCTCTGTTTTTGGCTTATGTATTTTCCATGTCGCTCTTACTAATTATGATTCGTTCCTAGTTCCGCCCTCTTCTCGGTTATTATTTGTTGTATACTATGTCTTAATTCCGGTGTATAGGTTATATAATCTATTATACTTTTGGCCTGTCTCTCCTCTGCCACAAACGTGTACTTGTCTTCTAGTTCTTGTTCCCAGAAAGTATTTCCTATCAATAGGTCGTTTAACGGGCAGAATTCTATCATTTTAGTTCCATTTGTATTCTTTATTTCCTCTCCATATCCGCCCATAGATCCCAGCCCTCTATTCATATCTCTGCCTACTCGAGAGTTCCAGTCCCCCATTATTATTATTTTATCGGTATCCTCTCTCATTTTATCTATGTTTTTCTGTAATTCGTTATAGAATTCTTCAATTTTCCTTACTTCACTTCCTTTTATTGGTGCGTATATTTGTATAATTACTATTCTTTCTTCCATTTGCAGGTGTAAGATTATCATTCTCGAATTTATTGCCTCTGATTTGATGACTTTTTGGTTTATTTCCTCATTCACGATGATTCCCACTCCTCTTTGCTTTTTCTTCCATTGTTACCCTGAAAATACATGTAGTGTGATTTGTCAGTTTATTGTCCCATTTCCTTTCTTTTTAGTTTCGCTTACTCCTAGTATATCAATTCCATATTCATTCATTTCTTCTGTTACCTCTATCTCTTTCCTGTTAGTGTTATTATATTTCATATTCCTATTGCCATTTCTTTCGTTCCCCTTTTTCTTCCTGTTTCTTTTAATTTTGTCCTCTTTTCTTCTATGTTTTGTATATTATATGTTTCCGTCTGTTTAGGTTTGTCCATTTCGCCAATTTTCTTATTTCCATTTGCGTTAGCCTTCATTCTTTGCCTTGTCGTGTTTAGTTTCCCTCCATCGCTCCTTACTAGTTTTTTGTATGCCGTCTTGTTTTTGTTATTTTATTTAACTTATCTCTTAGTGTCTCTTCCTCGTTGCTCTCTGGGGATCTTTGACTCATTGTTCTTCCTTTTTTTGTGTTCTTCTCTCTCTCATACTCTTCTTCTTCGTCATTTCGTTCTACTTCCTTATACTTCTGTCTATCTATTTGATTTAGTTTTTCCAGGGACATAATTTCTCCATTTATTATTAATTTATTGTATCGTAGTATTGCGTGATCTCCTTTTTCTCTATACTGCATGTATTTCACTAGATATCTTCTCTGTTCCTGTATATCTTTTGTGAAGTCTTCCTCCATGTATATTTCTGTTCCTTTTAATTTTTTTGTAGCTTTTAGTATCTCCATCTTTTGTTGTGGCCTTAGTTCTATTAGTATTGGTCTTCTTTTTCCTCTTTGTTCGCTTCCCAATCTTCTGATTTCTGTTATTTCTTCTTCCATATTTATCTGTATTCCCATATCTCTTATTATAATTCTCACTCTTTCTTTAGTTCGAGTTCCCGTTCTCCCCCTTCATTTCCTTCATCCACTGCGTGTATTATTATTCTTTTCTTTCTTATTTCTCTTTCTAGGTTCTCTATTCTCTCTTCTTGTATTGATGTTTTTTGTTCTAGTAGTTCCTTATCTTTCTTCAGTAATTCATTTTCCATTCTTACGTTATTTAGTTCTGCCTGAAGGTTATCTATTTTAGTCTCTTGTTACTATCTTCTATTTTGTCTAATTTTCCATTTATTTCTTGTAGTAGTTTCATCATACTTTGGGTATATTCGTCTTTATTTTCCATTTTTACTAAACCGACTAAGAACCGACCCGGATCCACTCCTCGGAGGTCGTCGTTCTCTTTTATAAAAGCTCGTTACTTCTCAAAATTCTGTAAGATTTGGAATACGGTCCTGCGGTATTTTGAAAAGCCCGCGGTTTGGTATCGCTCCGCCGTTTCGTTCACGCGCTCAGCCTGTCAGCTGTCATCGGTGTTTATTTCCTTCGCGATCTATTTTAAGTTTTCTACTCGCTGATCTTACCTTTATCTGTTGTTTATATTAACACTATTCACCTATTTTACCTTACTGTAATCACTATTTGAATTTAATTTCATTAAATTTTCACTTATTTATATTTAAACTGAGAAGCATTCACTCTTCAATCTTCCTGTCACTTGCCAGGACCGGACCCCCTATAGCAATTATAAACACAAATAATTATCACTTAATCCAATCTGTAGTTTGTCAAAACAGGGTTTTATGCCACGGATAACATCAACCTACATACTGACCTACATCTACATAGCTACTTTCACAGACAGCACTTTTACCAATTGATCAAACTCGAGATAGAGCTTTAGAAAGACTCCAAGACTATCGCAATTTATCACAATACTGGCTGACAAAATAAAAAATAAAAGTTAACAATAAAAAGTTTACTCAAATTACGTTTACAGCGAAGCTAATCACTTGTTCTCAAGTCACCTTAAACGACCAACCTATCTTAATAAAAGATAAAACAAAATATTTTGATCTTTATTGTGGAAAAATACAAAATCTCTTAAAAATAAAAGCAAAACAAATAAACGCACTCATAAATCGAAGGTCTCAGATGTCTGAAAAACCAACTAAACTTAAACTTGTATAGACGTATGACGTTAAGCTCTAGAGTTGTACCAAACAAAAACTCTTCAAACATATCAGTCGAAAACTTTGAAAATAGTATAAATATATAAATATATAAAATAATATAAATAAGTCGAGTAATCAGACCTAAAATGACAAAACATAAAACAAAAAATAAAAGACCTAACCAATCAAGCACTTGTAGTAAGAAGATTACAAAAATTTTGATCGAAAGATCTGATTAATTAATTAGAATGTACCGTCAGTAGATGGTCAAATTTAAGTAGATTGTAAATTACGTCTATGTTAACAAAAAAATTAAAAATATGTTTTAATGAGTTTAATTATTTTGCTTTTGCAAATTTCTTTATTATCTTCAATAGCTGCAAAAAAGAAGTATATTGAATGACAAAGTGCTCTGGGTTTTACTTACATTCCTTAAGTTTCTGATCTTCACTTTGAACTAGGTGTTTACTGTAGTGTCTTTCTTTATAACCGTCAACATTTTCTAGGAATAAAATTATTTTTTCCCACCCAATTATTTTTTAAAAGACATTAAAGACAGTAAACAAGCGAACAACTTTCTCATGAATTATTAAGCACTTTTCGAATCGTTTCAATATTTTAGCAACGCAGTTACGAAGAACGAACTGTTTTAATTAGCTCTTCCCGGTGATAATTTTAAAAATTGCGATTTTATTTAAAAATCGTATTTTGCTAGAATTTTTATTTTTAGATCAGCGTAAAATGTAACCATGGAAAGTAACTGTCGTGAGTGAAATCTGTCCTCAATTTAAGGAATTTCATTAGATATTAAAGCTGAGGCTACACTTACGTATTTATAGCATATAATTTTTATTAGCAGTTGTGCAACTTAGTAATTATCTACGTTAATTATGTGCAACAATTTTGGGAAAACAATAAAAAGCAATTTCGACCATGATAAGACAGGCGCACAATTTCTGTGATTTATAATACAAAAGACGTGTCTAGAAAGTGAAGCTATAAAAATTGTGTTAAATATTCATAAGCATTATTATTATGTTTATATCGAAGACCAAAAAGTTTTGATTTTCCATATAGTTAAAAAATGTTGACAAAATTATTTTATTTATACGAAATATTCTCCCTCTGTAGAAATACAGTTTTGACGTTCAAAAATGCATCAAACATTTTTTTTATATTGTTGATTATGACGTTGAGATTGCTTATCGTTGACCGTTGAAACGGTTTTCTTTCATCGCCAAATGCAGCCTACGGAATAGAAAATAGTCGCAGGAAGCTAATGAATAGAGGGGTTATTAATGTTTGGTTTAAAATCAATGACAATGGCCAACTACCTAGATTTTGATAATCAAGACGAATATGACCTATTAATCTTTTCAATGCACTAACTACTGTACCACTCTGAACAAATCATTTGTAGATCATGCCCCGGTAATCGTTTAAAGCAACGACCACATCATGTTTTATTGCCAGTTAATAATGGTTTTTAAAAAGTTTTCTTTTCTTGAAGCTTTGGTGTTCCAAGTTGTGTTTATATAAATTTCACCGAAATTTTTACTAAATCACGCATCTTTTAATATTTTTTAGGTCATTATTTCAATTGATTAGATTGAACATTTACCATCATGCACATTCTTTCTATTTCCTTGATACTTAAAAAATTGTTTGTAAATTTGAACAGTTACCTTCATAAGCGATTTTAAATATCTGGAGGTTTCTTTTGCACGTTTACCATTTTCTTACAGAACTTAATATTGATTCTTTGTTTTTTATCTGGTTTTTGACACAAAACCACCTAAGGCGTTGTATTTTTCCTTTTAGTGAACACGATATATTATAAATTTTTATAAATTATTAAGAAAATTAATATTTCATTCAGCCATTTAATGACCTTTGGGACAAAGGGTGTAAGCAGCAAAAATATAAATTAATTAGTTCTAAACATAAGTCATAAACAACATGATAAAGCACTGTATAAATGTGTGTGGTATTAATAATTACTGTGCTTGTAGGTAAGTGTTTAGCAAACACCATTTTATTTCGAAAAATTTGTGTATACAAGATTGTGGATGAAGATGACGTATGTAACTCTATTGCTTCGATTAACTATTATGTGTCTACATATATTTTCTTCTACACTTCATAAAAGTAACATCTAATTTTCTCTCGGTTTCACACCATATATACGTAGGAAATTGGTAACAAACTGCACATATAACATTCACGCAAAATAATATTAATACGCTTTAAATTACAAAAGAATTTCAGTGAAAGAAATAGCGGTTTGAATGTTTTAGTTTTAATCCCATAAGTCATATAGGGCTGCTTAAATTAAGAAAATAATTTATTTTAAAACAAACTCTTCACTTCTGGAAAATAGCACATATTTTTCCTAATGCTAAAGGATTAAGTTATTGTTCATTTTTCCTAGATTATTGCAGAAAAATTATATAATATTTTAACAAAATTGCGATTTTAAGAAAGAGTTTTATCAAATAAACAATTTTATAAGTTTTAGATTTTTAATATTTTTGCAAAAACGACAAAATTAATGAAAAAGGAAGAATTCTTAGCGCGATCAGTTGTGGTGTCACAAAAAAGAAGACTATTAAAGCTATCTTGTTTAAATATTGTTATTGATGAACAAGTCGTTTTATTGTCAAAATGAATCTGTTGACACTGCTTTAAGCAGTGTTAAGTAATTATGTACACCAGGAGTAAGACATTCAGCGACATTTATTCAGCATTATCTTACATAATACAAATTTGTCTGATTATTTGAAAGTTGATTGAATGAATTAACTAAATCTAAGTGGTAAGATTAATATGTACTGTCTTTAGACGAATATATGAGTCGAGTACGAGCAGTGTTACAGTGCAGACATTCCTTGGCCTGCCTGATATCAGTGCGACACGCTTGACCTTAAAGCTATCCCTAGCTAATATTGTAAGTAAATTTTATTTTACTTATTCTCAACAAAACTAATACAATCTCGGTAAATGAATTAAAAATGGATTATCAAGCTCATAACAAGCGCAAAATAGACAGTTTAACACCGCCCGTTAATGAAGTCCAAAAACGGTATGCATGGACCACCCAAGATTTATTAACCAGTAATAAATTCTATCTGCCAGCCCATTTGGAAAATACATTAGCTGATGGCGAATCTTCCAACAAAATGACTCAAACGTGTCCGATAAAACACAATCACAGCCAGAAACTCATAACATACCAACCATCAAAGTCCCACCTATCTACTTACCAAACACCTTAAATCATAAAGCCTTAATTGAAGACATGCAAAACTAGCTGCTGGAACCTTCACAACAACGTATAACACAACCACATTACGAATCAATTTAACAAAGACAAAGATTTTCGAAAATTAACCAAACATTTTACAGAAAATCAAATCCAATATCATACTTACCAAAACCCAAATGACAAACCAATTTCCGTAGTAATTAAAAATGTTCCACTTTCTCTGACAGATGAGGAAATCAAAACTGAACTAGCTAGTCAGGTGCCTGTGACAAAGGTAACACGATTGTACACCAGAGATAGAAAACCTCTACCTGTTTGTGCTCTAGAGCTAACCAATAACGAGCAAGCGAAACGTATATATTCACTAAAAGCAATTTTTCACTCCGTAGTTACTGTTGAAGCTAGAAGAAAATCCAAGAATATACCTCAGTGTTACAGATGTCAACAGTATAGCCATACTAAAAATTATTGCAGTCTAAAACCAGTTTGCGTAAAATATGCTGGTAATCATCTACATTCCGAATGTCAAAAGAGGCCAAACGAACCACCAAAGTGTGCTAACTGTAGAGGCAACCACAGCGCAAACTATCGTGGCTGTTCACACCATATTACACTACTAAAACAACGGACTCGAGCCCAACCTAGAAACTCGTACATCAATAACACACAGACCTTTGCAGATAAGCTTAAAAGCGGACTCGCCCAGAACAACAATATTACCTCCTCATCCACTCCATCAGCATTACCCGACAATCTCATTCAAACTCTCCTTAATCTTATTACGCCGTACCTTAGCCAAATTAAAACATTCATTATTAGCACTCTCTTACCAATGCTTATCAATGGACCTTAACCAAAGCAAACCAATACAAAGTTTAACCATCCTTAACTGGAACGCAAATGGAATCAACAATCAGCGCTCTCTATTTATCGCCTTTTTAGCGAGATACAATGTGGACATCGCCTGCATATCAGAAACGCATCTTGATGAGACCATAAAATTTCGAATCCCAGGTTATCATATCTATCGCAAGGATCGCAACTCCAGAGTAGCAGCTGGTGGCGTAGCGATCATTATTAAAACGAAATATGGACACATTCAACTTCCAGAAATTGTTAACTTAAAAATTGAATTTACCTCAATAAAGGTTAAACTCGATGATCAGAGTAGTGTAATAATTGCTAGTGTCTACAGGCAGCCAAACACAAGAATTGCTGAGGAAGATATAAAAGAATTTTGACACTACTGAATCAGTACTAGTTTTAGGAGATATGAATTCTAAAATACCCTGTGGGGATGCAGAGCCACAAACCCCGAAGGTATTAAACTGGAAAATCTTGCCATAGCAAACACCTTCCAAATCTTGGCACTTGATGATTACACCTATTACCCGTACCGAGAAGACCACCAGCCTGACATACTCGATATTGTTCTCCTGAAAAACTTTGGTAAACCTATCTTTCAAAGTGTCATTCCAGAACTAAATTCTGATCATCTATCAGTAGTGGTGTCATTCACCAACACATTAATCATTAATCAATCTACTCCAAAATTAATTAATGGCAAAATCGATTGGAACGTATTTCAAACTCAGCTCAATAGTAAACTCCACTGCCCAACACGATTACTAACAACCAAAGACATTGATGCGGCCGTGGACCACTTTACATCAACAATTCAAGATAGTGCTAAATTAGCTTGTACAACCACTAGATGGACTCATCCGACAAATTACAATTATCCTCCCAGATACATCATTAACTTAATCAAAAACAAAAGCCAGCTTCGGCGTGAATGGCAGAGAAACAGGAACCCACAACTTAAAAATAAATTAAACAACCTAACGCACCAAATTAAAAGAGAACTGGACAGCCTACGAATTAATACATATCAAAAACACATAGCAGATTTCAGCCCAGAAGATTGGGGCCTTTGGAAAACAACTAGAAAAATTCTAAATCAAAAAGAAGAATTGCCAACGCTATCATCTGTATCTGATAATATCACTTACACTTCCGACTCCGAAAAAGCAGCTGCCTTTGCTGATCATCTTGAAAACACATTCACACCTGCAATCACTTGCACGCCCACTCACAACACACAAATCATAAACGATATTGAACGAAGGGTACCAATTCCAGATGAAATTCAACCAACTTCACCTAATGAACTGAAGGATATTATCGAAAAGCTCCCTGAAAGGAAATCTCCTGGCCACGACTTGATCACCAATACAATTCTTAAACACCTCACATTGATGGCTATAGCTATCTATGTACTACCTACAATGCCTGCATGAGACTAGGGTACTTTCCAGAGTCCTGGAAACTTGCGCACATTCTAATGTTCAGAAAACCAGGAAAAAACAAAAACAAAATAAGCAGTTACAGACCCATAAGTCTGTTAACGTCGTTATCAAAAATTCTTGAAAAAATTGCTTACAACCGCTTGCTAGAACACATTGAAAATCTCAACATCTTGCCTAAATATCAATTTGGCTTTAGAAAAGGCCATTCAACAAGCCATCAACTACAAAGAATCAGCGAGCTTATCGAACTCGGATTTCATAACAAACATTACACTACAGCAGTTTTTCTTGACATAGCACAGGCATTCGACAAGGTGTGGATCGAAGGCCTTAAAAAAAAGATCCTAGACATAGCCATGTCTGTATACCTTAAAGCACTTATTTTCTCCTTTCTAGACAATAAAACCTTTGCAGTTAAAGTTAACACAACACTGTCCGAAACCAAAATGTGTCAAGCAGGAGTCCCACAAGGAAGCATTCTGGGCCCAGTGCTTTTCAACATATTTACTTCTGACCTACCTGCGCTTAATGCAACAATTGCTACCTTTGCGGACGACACTGCCGTATTTACCCAAGCGGACAATCTTATTGAAGCAATTGCGATGCTGCAGAATCCAATTAACAAGTTATCTTCCTGGTACAAACTCTGGAATATCACCATAAACCCCGACAAATGCCAAGCGAAAATCTTCACTTTGCGAAGAATCAATAATCCTCCTTGTTTACGCATTGACAATACCGCAATTTGTTGGAATCCGAATGATGGTGCAATCAAATACCTAGGGGTATATCTCGATACCCGTTTAAGTTGGAAATACCACATAAACCAAAAACTTACCCAAGGATACACTAGATTAAAGCAGCTATACCCGCTCATTAATCGCAAGTCTAGCCTCAAAATTAAATGCACAGTTTTATTGTATAAAACCTTACTACGACCTCTTATATTATACGCATCACCAGTGTGGTGCAATACATCGAAAACACACTTGCAAAAATTCAACGCTTTCAAAACAAGGTGTTAAGAATTGCTGTAAACGCACCGTGGTATATACGTAACACTCAGCTACACGAAGAGCTAGGCATCCTACCCGTCGATCAGTTTGTTAAAAGATGTGCGGAAAAATTAATCTTAAACTCAAGTGCGTGTAGTGGCACGGTTCATTATGAACTCTTTAAAACGAACATTCATACCAGGCTTCAACGCAAATTACCCCAGGATATAGTGCTAACAAATCCTATTAACGAATAATCCAATACCAACAAGTTAAATTATTGTGACCATTATTTTGTCACACAAGTTTTGTTTAGTGTTATATTAACATTTCTATTACCAATGCTATGTATAACAAAAATGTTTGTTGATCTGGCAATATTTAAAAAAAAAACGAGTTCACATAATAAACATTTTAAGATCGTGAATTGAATTTGAAATCATTCCCCGCAATGACATACCTTCGCACTAACTTGTGTATTAATTTATAGATTAACAATTTCTTGTTGAATCTAGTAGTGTTTACTAAGTTTTGGTGGCATTCTCTCCGGTGAGTAGGTCCTCTATAAAAAGGAGTGTAGCACTGGTCTCAAGACGTAGTTGTGAGGTAAACTTGAGTTTATTGGCAATGATCTAGTTAGAACTTCTTCGTACTTAATAAGGAAATGGCGTTCATAAATACGATTATAGTATAAGGTAAAAATTAGACGGTAGTTGTTTTAGCTTGTATAAAGCACTCTTGAGCCGAGCCTAGCTTACATTAATATAAGCAGCTGTACAATATTTTTTTCTTTAAGAACACCTATTTATAAGATGTATAACACAATAAACCTGTTCCATCGTAAAATGTTGCTTCCTATAATCAACTTGGTAATCCGATAATAGTTTCGAACTGGCATGAGTATTTTAAATAATTTTCCGAAGAGCTTTGAGGTAACTTGTAAAAGACTTATTATTAAGCACAGCTTTATTTTCCTTAGTTTAAATGGTTCTATTGTTAGTTAAAGTTATAGGGGTGCATTAAAATAACTATCAATTCCTTTATTATCATTTGCATCATATTCACTCGGCAGTGGTTAAAACATATTTAAGATTAAAAAGAAATTTATTTTATATATCATTGTATTTAATTTTATTTTTCCATAATATTTTTATATCTTCCTCTTCTCTAGTATATCTTTCACATTGACGCTAAATGTCTTGATAAAATTAACCAGTGTAATTTTTTCTTATGTAGAGTTTTAATAAAACAAGTGTATAGACAAAACACGCATACTTAGTGTGCACTATAAAAAAATTCATTTGAACGCGGAATTGCATATAAAGCATTTTTAAAATATTATTATAAGATTCCGTTTATGTTATCCACCTATGCGTAGCTGTATCTGTACCTCTTACATCACCAGATTTCAATACGTTAAGCATTATTTAAAGATATTTAAGAAATTTGACTAGACTATAAAGAGTACAGCATAAATAAAAACAATTTGCGATATTTCGACGAGATATCGACTTGGTAATGTTGAAAAACACAATATTAAAGAAAATAAGTAAAGCATTGTTAAAAATCAAAGCAAACTGTTTTCTAGGGAAAAGAATGCCCTTTCCGGTTTTATGTTTGTGGTGATACAAAATTTTCCTTTATTTGCTTAATAGATCCTTTAATGCTTACATAAAGCATAAATTTATATTATATATACCTAAACTAACGTTGTCATTGTAAAAGAACAAATCATTTTTTTTGCTTTATTTTCTATGAAATTTTAAGGCAACAATAAAATGAAATTTTCTCACAAAGTTATACTAAAATACTTTGACATACACAGAATAAATTTTTAAGAAATTTTACTAGGTAATTACGAAAAACTGATGGAACTTTTCCTGTATACAGTTTCTTATTAAATATACACTTTAATTTCGATTAGTAAAACTTTATTATCAATTTTCTTTTCTTGCTTTCTGACTTTAGATGTCTTAGCTTTATTTAGATAATATTTATTTATATTTATTTGGGATAAATAAAATATGATAAATAAAATAATATAAACTCCAAAACAATAAAAATATGTAAATAACTACTTCTAAAGCAAAACAGCTAGATTGTTTAGCTTAAAAAAGAAATTAATTTAATACAGCTACCTATATTATTCTTTCAATTCGTTATACAAGTTTAGACATTTTAAGAAAATAAAAGTAATACAACTTTCTCTTACCAAATTAGTCATTTAATTAAGTAATTATTATTAGTTACTATGTAAAGAATTTAAAAATAAAAATCCCAAAACAAATTAATTATTTGTGAGATACCTTCGTAATTACTTTATTTAAAAAGCTTTGACTTCGTTTGCAACCCACAACTTTACCAAAAATATTGATTCCTAATATAAAATTCATCCATATGCAGCAAAGTTTATTTTTGCCAGTAAAAATTATTTGTTTTTAATTCAAATCAGTCACGTTGCATACGTGATAGTTGCAACAATTTCTTTTTAATCGACGCCGTATAAATAAGAAAGTTTGTTTAGTGTGCCCAACAGTCCTTGTTCGGTCTTTAGTGGCAGAAACATGAAGTTACAGGTGGGTAAATTAAAGAGTCGCCTTTATTTTTAATTTAGCTAACAGTGGTTCTGTGTTACAGATTTCTACCTTTTTTCGCCGTCTTAGTTCTCACGCCTATCGCTTTTGCAGAAGAGAAGAAGGTCGTAGAAAACGAAAGGCTAGAAAAACGTGGACTGTTTGACTTAGGGTACGGGTATAACAATGTAATAGGGAACAGCTTTGACTATGCTAGTGTTAATTTTGACCATTACGATTTTGCTGGTTTAGAAAGCTTTAACAATATTAGAAAGCCAGTACCGCCTGCACCGTTGATTGTTAAAGAAAAAGTACCGGTAGCTGTACCATATCCTGTTCATTATCCCGTTAAGGCGCCTGTCGTCCACAAACTTGCGCTTCCACAAACTAAAATTGTCGCTTACCCCGTGCACAAGAACGTTCCTTATCCAGTGGTTGTAGAGAAGAAAGTGCCAATTTTGATCAGGGGCAACAACAACGAAGGGTACGGCCTTCAAAGCGGAAGCCTCTATGGCGATAATAGTGACGAAACCCACTCGGGAGGCAATAGGCAATTTATATTGATAAATAAATTTTATCACCCATGGTGTAACCAAACAACTACAACGACGGCGGCGGCAACGATGACGACGGCAACGACGACGACAACAACAACGACAACACAGTCTCCACAAACAAGCTCAACCACTACTAAACCGAAATCTAAATCCTTTACTTTTATTATTAATATCTTAAAAAGGCTAACGAAGTGATTTACATTTAGGCTATTTTCCAGATACATTGCGTTTTTAATAACCTGCTTTAAATGATTACATTTAAATTTATTAATTATATTTTTTTAACTTTCTCTTTCACAGGCCACGTTTTGTAAGAACAGTGACACGTTTTAAAATATCATAAATTAGGATTAAAGGTAAACTAAATAAAAAGTGGGGTAATAGTTCTCATTTTCCATTATAAAAGTAACAAACTACTAATGAACATTTCCTTTTTACCAATTAGCTTAAACGTGTTTAAAATGTTTAAAAATTTATTTTAAGCCATCACGCTTTAAAATAGTTTTAATTTACTTATTAAACATACTTTAGGTATGTCGCTTTTTTATTTTATTAGCAAAAATGCAGAATGTTCAATTGTACTTCAGGAAATACTCTAACTTTTATAGGAGTAATATTTATTAAGTCGAAAGCAGGTCTTCAAGAAGTTGTATCTTTAATTATTTGCATTTTACAAATGATATTACAAAATAGAAATGATTTAATGTAGATTTATAAATATTGTGCAATTAAGTTAAAAACATTTGCTTTAATAAATATTTTTGATTAAAAAGAATTTTAATTACCATCAAAAGGGTTCCGCCAACATCATAGATGTTTATGGTACTTTATTTTTAACTTTTTAGGTACAACAAATTCACAAAATTTCACTTACAAGGCGTAATGTTTTAAAAGCGGTATATAATGTTTAATAGCAAATAAATGCAATCGAGTAATAAGTAAATGATAAATAAGTAATTGTGAAAAAGCGGCGTAAATCTTGAATGGTCTATTAATATATCGCAAAACAATTAATCAATTGATGTGTATTGCGTACATGCAATTAAGCTACTTAAATTAACTCATTTAAATTATTAAAAGGCGACCATTCAATCAAACTATCAATTGTAAAAAATTTATAAATGGGATTTAAATAATTATTAACAGATGTTATAAAACAAGTGAAGACCGTAGAAACAAGATTAAACGCAATAGTATTAACTGATCAAAACGTTAATAACACACAAAAAACAATTAATAGAGGTACTAATGAACAAAGCAGTGTCGAAATATTTATAATATTTAGCCTCTGTTCTTACAAGCTATTTTAAATATAAAATAAAAAGGACAGTAACCGAAAGAATTAAGGTAGTGTTAAACTGCGTGACCAAACATTACTAACATAAACTCGAAAAATAGAAATTATCTAGCAAAACATTGAAGAGACAGAAGATATAACAATATAATAACAATTTTAGACGCATTTGGGTAAATGAACAAAGTTGCGATAGCAATAATAATAATTCTAATGAGAAATTCGAGAGTAGAAGACAAAACTGAATATAATTATAATAATGGAAAATACAAGGATTTTGATCGAAGATAAGATTAACATCAAAGAATGAAGATCAGATTATGGAAATTTAAATGTATTTGAATTAAGAAGGTTTTACAGCTTAGTAAATCAAGCCACTAATCAATACACTCCAATGATGGTAAATAGTGATCAGCACAACCAACTAGAATCAATATCTAAGAGGAGCGTTCAAGTTCTAAGGCTTCCAATTTTTTGTCTAAAAAGTATTTACCTAAGAAAGTTAAAACGTTTGTTACTTTCTCAACGTAATTTCCGTCTAGATGTACATATTTTTACAACGTCGTCACCATGATTCCATTGTTGCTGAAAATACTTCTTTAGGGCTGTACTTTGCCTACTGGAAAATCTCTGGTACAACAACGGCTCGATTTGAAAATGAGCGGCCACAGAGAGTGTTCTTCATGATCAGAAATTCATAGCAGCATCACGTGTCAACATGTCCTGAGACATTGCCAGCTGCGCGGCCTTGTGTTCGCCGGTCAACATTTGTGAGATCCACCTTGAAGAAACCTTAGCATTTTTAAGTCATCATGCAAAATAGACTCCACAAATCCTACGGAAATGTTAAGTTTAGAGGCGACATCACGCACTCCTAATCGACGGACTTCCATAACATCTTGTTCCACTCGCGCAATAATGGTTTCAGTCTGACTAGTTCGTGATCGAGACTGCTTCGGTCCAGTGTCACACAACTCTGAGACCTTCCTTAAAATTTTGCAACCACGAACTCACATTTTGAACATCCATAACGTCTTTGCCGTTTGTCTTACTCAATTGACGATGAATTCGATAAACTTTTTAATACACAAGAGGAGAAAATGGATGATTACACGTTGTTCTTGACCACTAAACGTCTCCATTTTAAACATACAAAACAACCTATGTACATTCTATTGTGCTGCCATCTATATTACAAATTCAAAAATATTTCCCGCGTCTTTTAGAATTAACTAATTTTTATACTTATTCTCCTTGCTGAGAAAACAAATTGGAGACCTTAAAACTTTAACGCATCTCGTACTAGTAAAGGAAGATATAAACTTGAACATGACCTTTACTAGTAACCTCGGAAAATGAAACCAATATGAAATAAAAAGAACTTGACCCCTTTTATATTGAACTAAAAACGGAATTTAAAACTATGAAACGATACCAAGCAACTCATTCCATCAACGGTATATGAACTATTCTCAAATTATGTTAATAATGAACCGTTTATTTTATATAATATAGTATTATACAGTACAAAACAAACAAAAATCATCATGGACATTAGAAAATTTAACTTACATATTAAACGTTTGTTTCCCAAAAAAATCATCCCTTGCATTTAATACTACTTTTATAATTCTAGGTATTTTTTCGATTAATTTTCTTAATTTTCTCAAGTGTACATCTCTCCAGGCACTTTGAAGAAGATTCGATAGGTGATTTTTGGACGTAGTACATTCCTTTCTTACTCAACCCATAGCAACTCATTTTGAGCATTTTTGCTTCTTCTTGGTTTATTAGATAGCTCTTACACAGGTTTGAAGTATGTTTGACATCGTTGTCTTGCATTATTACAAATCCCTTCCGGTTAATCGCGATCCGGACGGTGTGGTGCTTTTCGTTAACATTTTCTTATACTATTCTTTCCTCATAATGCCATCGATTTTTACTAAGTCGCCCGAACCAACCCACACTAAAACAGACGCACCTTTGTGCTTGACAGTTGGAACAATACAATCCTGGATCATCTTTCCAGTCTTAATCCGATCCACGAAGATTCTTTGTTTCTGACTGGAAATTTCAAATTTGGATTTGTCAGTTCATAGTACAATTTGCCACTCTTTAATTGTCCAGAAAAAATACTTTTGCTCCCACAGAATCAGTTTAACTTTATTACTAGCCATAACAATGGCTTTTTAATTACGATTCCACCAGAAATGTTATTTTTCTGAAAACTCAGCCTTATTGTGCTAACTGATATTGTTTTATCCCATCCTGCGTTAAACTCCGCAGCAATATCTGCCGTAATTAATCTTTTATCTGGCTTACACATTATCAGTCTGATAAACACATCCTCTCAAAGTGCTATTCGAAGGAACTTGGCCATTACTTTTGTCCAATTAACATGGTTAGCATGTTTAGTACCATGCTATTCTGATGTAAAAGCTGGTTAAACATGTTTTGAATTCTTCTAAGAACTTATTTAACAGTTCGCTGATGTTATCTTCTGTATTAACATTCTGTGATTGTGGTGTGTAATTAGTATTATTGTTGGCTGTTTTAGTGTAGTTGTAGTTTTGAAGTGGGTTGTTAACAATAGGTGCAGGTGTTTGTTGATTAAGATTTGATAATGTTGGAGTAATATGAGGATTAATATTGTTGTTTGAGACAGGGTTTCTTTTGTATAAACGATGGTAATATTCACAACCTCTGTAATTCGCAGGGTGTGGACCTCCACATAAAGCGCATGTAGCTGGGGTGTCCCTAGTTTTTTTGCAACTGGCGGTACTGTGCGTATTGCCACATTTTACACATTTAAAGGGTCTGTTACAGTATTTCTTGGAGTGTCCATATAATTGACATCGTGTGCATTGTATTACGTTGTTTTGTTTTCTTGGAGGTTCGACTTGTACAACGCAATGACATAACGTACGGATATCGTAGACTCTTTTATTATTGTCTGCTGGTTCTAGGTCCACAAAGAACATATTCAGCGGTGTTTTGTCCTTTCTGCTTAGCACATTGATGATATTCCTTACCTTATGCCCCTGGGATTCGAGATCATCTATTATATCTTGAGTGTCCATGGAATGATGTAAGTATTTTATTACCACTCGAAGAGCTCTTTCCTCTTTAGGTTGGTAAGTATGGTGAATGATATTGTTTTCTTTCATGTACTTAGATAGTTTCCTGAAGGTGTCAGGGTGTTACAATTTATTTTTACTGTATCATTGGACATACTTCTAGAGGAGAACTGCTCCTCTTCAATTATTTCATTTAATTTTTTTATCATTTCTGGGAAGTTGGCAACTCCGTATACGAAAATGGGAGGAGGTCTAGGGATGATAACTGCGGTTTGGTTGTCGGTGCTTTCTGGGTTAGGATTTAAGGCACTAAATTTATTAGATAATTGTATGTTAGTCGGTGTTATTCCTTTGTTTGTGAATGTTTTTCTTCTCTTGACACTTTTAATTACTTGCCATGAATTTTCGTTTGATGAATTTGCAATTTCTTCATCGCTGGTTGATATCATTCTTTTGTTGTTAATTTGCTGTGGGTGATCATAAATGAATTGTTGTGGGGCGTGCTATGATTGTAGAAAATATTGAGATTGTTGAGGGTTTAGATTTTGCATGTAAGGTTGTAGTAATTGCTGTTGGTTAGGTTGGAATGTATAAGGCTGTGATAGGAACGTTTGTGACATTTGCGTATTCGTAGCTGGCTGGTGTTGCATAATATTTGTTGATGTCATTGGGTTTTTAAAGGTGAAACAGTTGTTTAACACTGAGTTAAACGTTGAAATTAAATTAATAAATACATAAATTTGCCTGACCTTAAGCGACGCTACGGCTGCGGCTCCGCCGTTGAGATAACTCAGGTATAGCTCGGCTCGCACGTTCGGTCTGCTTGAAGGCACTAGCAAGAATCTGCAATAATAAAATGAAATGTTCTCACAAAGTTATACTAAAATACTTTGACATACACAGAATAAATTTTTAAAAAATTTTACTAGATAATTACGAAAAACTGATGGAACTTTTCCTGTATACAGTTTCTTATTAAATATACACTTTAATTTCGATTAGTAAAACTTTATTATCAATTTTCTTTTCTTGCTTTCTGATTTTAGATGTCTTAACTTTATTTAGATAATATTTATTTCTATTTATTTGGGATAAATAAAATATGATAAATAAAATAATATAAACTCCAACACAATAAAAATATGTAAATAACTACTTCTAAATCGAAACAGCTAGATTGTTTAGCTTAAAACAGAAATTAGTTTAATACAACTACCTATACTACTCTTTCAATTCGTTATACAAGTTTAGACATTTTAAGAAAATAAAAGTAAGACAACTTTCTCTTGCCAAATTAGTCATTCAATTAAGTAGTTATTATTAGTTACTATGAGACTGAAAAAAGGCCACAAGATTTGAGGTTAAATGACGATCTCAAAAGTCTGAGTTCGGGACGGCTCATTTTTTAATCTAAAGAAACATTTAAAGCTAGGTATAGAAACAGAAAGAAAGATTAAAAGTGTTGAGTGACAGTTCACTATGTAAAACCATTACATTTTTTTATTTTGGTTTTCGACCAAATAAATACTTATAAAAAATTACAAATAAGCTAATTATTTTTATTCAAATTAATATTGTCTAAAAGTTGAGTTTTGGACAGCAGAGTGTACAGACGTGGTGTGGTTCGTGTGTGATATCCAGACAGATGTCAGGCACGGTATCGGAACCCGTGCCACTTATCGGCTGGGTCTAGCTGTTATTCTGGTAAACTCAATCAAATTTATCCTTGGCAGAACGTAACATTATGTACAACAATAACGCCGGTTTTACGGCTATTTCAAACACCTATTATTCACAACAATCAACAAATAACAACATTCTCTTCATGTATAATTCGCAACCTCAAATGCAGTGGCGGCGCAAGCACAGCAACCACAAACAATGCAGTTACAGCAATCTCAACAAACTTTGATATCACAGTGGAATATACCCCAGGCCAATAAAACACGGATGAATACTTTCATAGAACAAACACCTAATTATTTACCTATGCGGGAATCGTACCCCTCACAACAAAGTGTTCTAAATAGTACAGCACTGATCAACTCTTGTTATTTATATTCGCAAGCGCTGCAACATGGGGCGCCATCAGATCATGTTATGAATACAATACCGCACCAGTTGGACAAATCCTTCTAACAACGATGATATTATGTCAGTCGCCAGTGAAAAAATCAGAAGTTATAACATTAAATGAGTTTCAAGAAGTAAGACGACATAAAAGAAGGAGAAGAGGTGATCTTTCTTCACAGTTAAGGAAGCAGCCTAACACAAGAACATCCACCTCCAACAGGTACGATGCACTAGCATCAGTCGCAAATGATGTAGGAGAGCAATCCACTAGATCGATACCCTGCAGAAAAGGAGAAAAAATAGATTCAAGTTCCTCCTTTCATAATTCACTATGTAACAGCAATAAACCCTCTGCTACATTTAGTTAATAACCACATAGATAAAACAGCTTACAATTATCAATTATTGCAAGGTAGCAAAGTCAAATTACAAGTAAAAAAAGTAGAAGACT
The DNA here is from genome assembly GCA_036346155.1 of Sinelater perroti. Lineage (NCBI taxonomy): Eukaryota > Metazoa > Arthropoda > Insecta > Coleoptera > Elateridae > Sinelater > Sinelater perroti. The sequence continues at coordinate 27,653,871 of JARFIY010000143.1, forward strand.
ATAAAGTATTAAGGGATGCTCTTGATAAAAATAAAGTAGCAAGGCACACATATAGCCTTGAAGAGGAGAAGACATACAGAGTCGTGTTAAAGAATATGCACCATTCCACAGAAACTGCCCTAATCAAGGAAGAACTATTGAAAGCAGGGCACGCAGTTGTAAATATTATGAATGTTATCAACCGAGAAAAAAAAGAAGAAAAAAAATTTCTTCTTCATTGATATCAAGCGTAACGCAAATAACAAGGACATATTTAAAATTAAAAATATTGAAAATGCAATTGTGCAATTTGAAAAACCCATAAGGAAAACGCAGATGCCTCAGTGTAAAAATTGCCAGTGCTACGGCCACACAAGGAACAGGTGCACTAGGCCAGCCCGATGCGTCAAATGTGCAGGGGTGCACGACTATCGCACGTGTGCAAAAAATCGTAATGATGGTAAACCCGCCAAATGCGTACTATGCGACGGTGCGCACCCAGCTAATTACAAAGGCTGTAAAGTTTATGTCGACATCCTAAACAGAGGAAACCCGGGTCTAGTTTGTAAAATACTTACCTCCGGTAATTAACAGCGGTCAATTCAACCAACAACGCAACAGCAAATGACACAAGTACAATCTAATCAAGAACAACAAAATCAACCTCAGAACCTAACGATGACCAGTATGCAACATAAAACCCTCACTCCCCTTGATACAGATATGTTGGAAAAATGTCATGCTAATTTTCATATTACAGCAAGCCGTCAATATAATCAAATAAATTGTCAACAACCAGGTCAGCAAACAGGGGACTTAATCTCCATCATTATATCAATGCAACAAACTATATTGGCGCAACAGCAAACAATAAATGAATTATCAACACAGGTCAAGCTCCTAAGAGAAGAATTGTCAAATAATAAAAATGGCTCCAATATATAAAATCGTCTTATGGAATGCCAATGGGCTTTCAAAACACAAGCAAGAAGTAGAAATGTTTCTTAACTTACATAATGTAACTAATGCAGATATTTTACTCGTTTCAGAGACTCATTTCACAAGCTCGTTACCTCAAAATACAAAACTACAACATATATTCCACAGAACATCCAGAAGCAGAGAGCCATGCTATGGGAGGTACGGCCATACTGATCAAGAATAGTATTAAACATTATGAGCTATCAAAATTCAAGGAGGACTTCCTACAAGCAACTAGTGTTCGAATAGAAGACTGGCACGGTCCTCTCACACTCTCAGCAGCGTACTGCTCACCAAATCGCCCTACTAACAAAGAAGGTTTTATTAACTGTTTTCGCTCCCTGGGTAATAGGTTCCTAACAGGCGAAAAATACTCTCTGGGGCTCCCCTATATCTCCACCAGGACGGGGAAGAGTACTATATAAAGTTGTCCAAGAACTACAGCTAAATCATTTATCAACATATGAACCAACGTACTGGCCCCCAGATGTTAACAAAATTCCGGACTTGCTGGATTTCTTCGTGACCAAAGGTATAGCTCCTGGGTACCTGAACATCTCATCATGCTTGGATCTTAACTCCGATCACACTCCCGTTATAGCTACAATAAGTACAACAATTTATTGAAAAAGAAAAGCCATCAATACTTTTTAATAACAGAACAGATTGGTACCACTTTAGATCTTTAGTGGATAATAAACTGAATATAAGAATACCGCTCAAAACCACTGATGACGTTGAGGCTGCGGTATGGAACTTCATCCAAGTATTACAAGAGTCGGCTAGGGAAGCAACACCAGACATCCCAATTACAAGGAAACAGGAATGCTGTCCAATGGTCATCAAAAAGAAAATTGCTGAAAAAAGAAGGCTGAGGAGAATCTGGCAGAACACTGGTTACCCCTCTGATAAAACACGCTATAATAAAGCATCTGCGGAACTCAAGAGTTTAATCAAAGACTTAAAGAATAAAAGCTTTCAAGAGGACTTGGAAAATTTAAGCCCTACCATTGATACAAACTACGCTTTGTGGAGAGCAACCAAAAGGATTAAATACCAGCATCAACAAATTCCCCCAATATGCAAAGAAGACAACAGTTGGGCACGCACTTAGTCGGATAAGGTAGATGTCAATTCAGTCCTGCCTTTAGGGTACTTTCCGTTACTCTGGAAGGTGGCTCAAGTGATTCTTATATTAAAACCTGGGAAACCACCCAACGAGGCTGCTTCATATAGGCCAATTAGTTTACTATTCATACTTGGTAATCTATTAGAAAAGTTGCTAGCCAAAAGACTTACGCCAATCATCGAAGAGATGAATTTGATTCCAGTGCATCAGTTTGGATTTAGAAGGAAGCATTCAACTATACAGCATGTCCATCGTGTAGTCAACTTAATAAATCAATCTGTTGTAGAAAAAAGTTACTGCACAGCAGTCTTCCTCGACGACAGCCAAGCATTCGATAAGGTGTGGCACAATGACCTGCTGTATAAATTGAAAAGATCGCTACCACATTCATATTATATTATAATTCAATCATTCTTAGAAGAAAGATACTTTCCGATAAAATATGACCAAACGCTCACTAAAATACATCCAATTATATCAGGGATACCACAGGGGAGCGTCCTCGGACCCCTTTTGTATATCCTTTTTACAGCTGACATACCTACCAATGATCAGTCGCTCACAGCTACTTTTGCGGATGATAAAGCAATCTTGGTAAAACATAAAGACCCAGTAACAGCTGCAAGAACGCTACAAAATCACTTAAATGATATCGTAAATTGGACCAAGAAGTGGAGAGATAAAATAAATGAGTCCAAATCATACCACATTACGTTCACAAAGTGTAGAGGCAACTCATCACAAGTTTTCATTAACAACAAGCCATTACCTCAAGTAACAGAGGTCAAATATCTAGGAATGCACCTTGATAAGGGGCTGACACGGAAGCCACATATTTTGAATAAAAGAAAACAACTTGGCACCAAATTTAGCAAACACTACTGGCTACTGGGCAGAAAATCCAAATTGTCTCTCAGGAATAAATTGTTAGTTTACAACGTCGCGTTCAAACCAATTTGGACTTATTGTGTCCAACTATGGGGAACTGCAGCCAACACTAACATCCAAATTATCGAAAGATATCAGTCAAAAGTCCTACGTGCTATGTGCGATGCTCCGTATTTTGTGAGGAATGCTGACATAATGAGTGATGTGAAAGTGGACACAGTTAAGGAAACTATTAGAAAGTTTAGTGCAAAATATCTAAATAAACTAGAACATCATAGCAACGTCTTAGTGATCAACGTTTTGGACAATAGTGACAACACCCAAAGACTAAACAGATTAAAACCCCTTGACCTGCCAAATAGACTTTAGTTGTAGATAATGTTTTTATTATTACGAAGGGAATCCCCTTTAGATATCTCTACCTACAATGCTTAGAAGCCGCAATCTTCTCGGTTTACCACATGGTGCGTAATCAACAAATTTCGGATTATATATGATGTGTCTTTATAGGCAAAATAATTTTTTTTAGTATTAATGACTCATTTGTTTATTTTATTAGCCCTTCCCTCAAATCACTACATCATTGACAGCAATAGTATAGTTAGAGTTGGACTTTGACCTGTGTAACAGCAGCAGCAGCAGCACTCATAATTTTTTATATACATATAATTATAAATATAAGCAACAACTGTATTTTAAGATAACACTGAGTTAAGGTCTCACTGGACCCTAACTCACATGCATACTACTCAACCCACAATTCACACATTAAATTTGCTTATTGTAAGTCTTTATAGATTGCAAATGGTTAATAAATTAATTAAAAAAAATTTTGTCTAAGAAGACAGAGTTAAACAAAATAAAATTTATTACGAAAAGTACGGTTACTCACCGTACAACTGAATTTTAATAGTATCCATGAGTAGTAGTATATACGAAAATGCTATAATTATATAAAGATATGGCAAAGATGCTTAACAAGAACTTTAATAATAAGGTTAAAATTATATTTAGCAATAAATTACTAAGACATTTAACAAAAAAAAAATTTCGCGCGGTTATAGGTAATTTTTCAAATATTTTATGCGTAAAGTATTAAAATTCCAGAATGAGATAATTTATAATCAATTGGATTAAAAGGCATCATATTAAACACCATGTAATTATACTCTTACATCCAAATAGTAATGGCTCTGTCGAAAAAGCACACGGAATAATTTTAGAATAGTTAGAACTGTTATAGACTCAAAACCAAAAGAGTTGATAAAACACTCATTTGTAAACTTGAAATTATTTACAATCGTACTATTCATTCAGCCACAAGGTACAAACCGATAGAACTTTTGTACAGGAATATGAATGCTCGTTATTTATTAGAAACACTTAATAAAATTTTTATTTGAAATATAGTAATGAGCTTTAGAGAGAAAATTAGAAAACTATATGATCTAGACAAGAAACGAGAGCAAAAACATAAGATTGATGTAATTAATTATCAAAATTCAAAACAAAGCACATTTTCCGTAATACCGACCGGAAATAAAGTATATATAAAACAAAATGTTAGAAATAAAAGAGCAGCAAGTATAACAATGCTATATTACTTTACGATTTTACTATAAACAAGAATTAAAACCGATCGAAAATCTCAACTTTATAATGTTATTACAGATGAAAATTTTAATCATCGGGAACTTACTTGGATTAATTCCCAGGACGTTCAAAAGGCTCACATACAATTCAAAACGTTCTGTATAAAGAAAAAAACACATTTTCCGACATACAATCGTAAAATCTCATTGTCAGTGATTAACTAATCCCATTTGAATAGTACCTACTTTTATATATATTTTTGAGTACATAGTTGCGTGGAAAAATTAGTGTGCAGTTTGTTTTTCGCACCAATATTAAGAATTTATATTACTGACAGACTTTGTGGTACCATGAATATAAACATTGCAGATCTATGCATCCGTTTCCTATATACTTATGTATGATGAAATTACATGTTTTTTTTTAATTTTTAGTTTTTATAATAAAATTTACCTTTTAATCAAACAAATAACTGAAACATCACTTATGGTTGTATAGCTAACTTATTAGCTAAAAATCCAGTATTAACAACAGTTTTCAATGTACGGTAATTACAAATCCTCATCAAGCACATTTAACCCAGTGAATGTGCATAATCAACCGCCTGCAACGCCTACCATAACTTTCTATAACTACTCCAGTAGCACATTTGCTTAGCACATCTTATCAAAAACTAATTACCTTCAAGTCGATGAAAACATGAATGACGAAACTTAAATTATTAACCATCCATATCAAGTCGTAAAGAAAGTGAAAATATTCAAATCAACTGAAAACATAGTACTGAATCAACCCGAAATAGATATGCACTGATAATGAAAACCTCAATCAAAATTGTTTTGCTGTCGCTATAACAGTATAATAATAAGATTGCTGCAGATGAACAATATTTTAGTAAAACAATGCAGCTAAAATCAATGCACGTATCCCAGACACGTGTTTAAGAGAAACAGAGCATTTAAAATAGAGAAAATTATTAATTACACCTACGAGCTCAAAGAGCAATCATACAGCGTAATTATGCAAAATATTTTTAAAGCACAACATAAAAAAGGATATTACTTAATGTACCAGATGCCAAAGTTATGAGCACTCTAACACCTACTGCGTCAGATACTACATACACGTAAACTAACCAAATATGCATTGCGCGATAATTCCCATCCTGCCAACTATAAGGGCTGCTCATCGTATAAGAATTTACTGAATGCGTGAAAGAAAACAATCCGTAAACGTATTTTAATTCGAGGATTCACTTCAGTCTTGAAAACACTTTAAACTCACTACATTTTCCGAATCTCAATAATATGCCAGCCCAAACTATAATGCGTTCAGCGAATACATATAGTAATAAAACTGTCAAAAATTCCTGTTTATTTTAAATAACTGTCCGTTATTAATCATTGAGTGTGTTGTAAAAGTGGGTTTTAAATTTTGATTTATCCGTTTAACGCAAAGAGGTAAATATAAAATGTTCAACGAACTTAAAAAGTTCGTTACTGAATTCTATGTCTGTCGGTCTGTCGGTCCGTCACAAAATTTGAAATTTTTTTAAAATTTGAAAATGGATTCTTATAGGAAATTTTACTCTGATTTCGAATTCGAAATTAAAAAATGTCTATCTCGAATAATTTTCGAGATATTCGATTTCGAATTTCGGGACCAATTAGTCTCCTACCGACTATGAGTAATGTATTCGGGAAATTTTTCCTCAACAGGATCTATGATGAAACCGATTCTTTTACCAAACTGCCACTAGAAAAATTTGGATTTTGCGAACGCCATTCCACCATATAGCAGATTCACAGAATTATCAACTAGATATTAAAATGTATGAAAAGTAAAGACTTCTATACTACTGTATTTTTAGACATTTCCTAGGCATTTGATAAGGTGTGGAATTTGGGTCTGCTCTATAAATTAAAACTGCTGTTACCAAATTATTTTTATTTGCTCCTCAAATCCTACCTAACAGATCGGTATTTATCTATTAAACATTCCGATGTTCTGGGCCTATTGCATGCCTTATTTACATCTGATTTATATGAAATTGGTAACACTGTTGTGGCAACTTTCCATAATGATACTGAGATTGTGTCTACTTACGAAACTGTTGTTACTGTATCTGCATATTTATACCATCATATCCACTATATTAGTGATTGGTTTGCAAAATGGCTACTTAAAATCAACTAATCTAAGTCAATCCTATTTAAATTCACCTTAAGAACTATTCTGTTCACTGGTCAACAACACTGGTACACCTGTATTCATTAAAACAGATTCAAAATACCTAGGCCTGCATTTAGATCGGCGGGTCACACAAATGCAAACAACTAGACACAAAACATCAAAAAAGTACTGGCTTCTTAGTAGAAAGTCCAAACTGTCGGTCAGCAATAAACCTAGTACTATATAGAACTATATTAAAACCAATATGGGCCTAGGGCATCCAATTTTAAGGATGTGCCAGGCCACTAAGATCATAAACACTCCAACAATTATAATCCAAGATATTCCGTGAACTGGTATGTCGCCAACCGAACTATACAGAATACTTTGGTATTCCCCTTGTCGCTGATGCAATCACCAGGTTTGCTCAATATTAGAACAGCAAACTTTTCTTATGCAACAGCTGACTAACGGCCCTCTGTCGATCAGACGACTAACTATAACGTGGTCCCACAACTTGTAACTGTTTTACCGTTATAGGAAACTACTAAAGAGTATCATCACTGGATGGTTTTTGCTAACAATTTATTTAATACTTCGTTGTAAAATTAATACTTTGTAATGTTTAATAGCTGTATTGTTATGCAATTATACTGTGAAAATACAGCTCGTGCTTTTGTGCTGGAAAAACGGAAACCATAACTATCCGCGTTTCGTACAATTTGGCCTACTGCTTATTTAAAATTTATTCTTGGGGCGCTCTTATTTTAAGACGAAAGAATTCTGCCCCAAAATCCAAATTCGAAATGTACGATCTTCGAGAAAATTGTGAAATTGTGTGTTCCATTTATACACTTGATTATTTCTCGGTGCCAGGTTAGGTGATAGGCTTTTTCGAAATCAAAGTTTATCTGCACAGCTTGTTCCGCCATTACTAGGTTATCAGAGGCAAAACTTTTCTTAAGCCAGATTGAACAAGAGATAAAAGCTCATTTGTTTCTAGACATCATATCACTTGATGTTTACCAAAGCTACTTATTAAAGACATTGGACGGTAACTAAAAGAGATTTTTGGATTTTTATCTAGCTCTAAGATAGGAAAAATCGAGTTTTTTCCATGCTTTTGGAAAGGTGTCATCTTTCGAAATTTTCTTGTAGATGTCTAAAATTTTCAATTGCTTATATTAGAACATATTTTTATAAATTTATAAGATATGTGATCTAATTCTGGTACTGATTGGAGGTGGTAGACAAAGCCTAAGTAAGCTCGGAAAAAGTAAAGCTTTCATTGATGAGAGACGCAGGTTTAACTTTTATAGGTTTTAAAGATATTTGCTCAGCTTGCTTCTTAATTATTAAAAAGTTGTTGTTATAGCTACTGACAGTGTCGTCTAAGAGCATTTGCTATTTTTTTTTTGGGTGTTATTAGCTCGTGGTCAAAGCATTTTTTAAAATGCTTTTTTTTAAGAGAAATAGCTTGTCCAACATTGAGTGTTTTTAAACAGACTTAAAGCTTTATTTGTCTTTTTAACTTTAAATTCGACCTAATCTTTCCACCACGGATCTCTGTTGTCTGTCTTATGCCTCAAAGTTTCGGGATGCAGGTGTTGGTACAAAAGATTATAGTTTCTGTGAAACTTCAAACACTGTCTTTGATATTTGGATTTACTTCTGCTAACTTATTCGTTTCCGCGAATACCAGCCAGTCGGCTTCAAAAGAACCCAACGAGGTACTCTTTGGGAAGAATCCGGTCAACTGGTGAAAGGCTGATTCAAAGCGGTAAATGATAATATAAGTGGTCATCCATGCGATGTCATATAAAATGCCGGCCGAAGTTTGGTTTGCATAATGTTAGATCTACGACAGAAGATTCGTGATCGATTGTTAAGATATGTGCTTTGGCCTGTATTTAATAGGACTCATCGATGAACTCTTTGACTAATTGATCTTTTTTGTTGGAAAATGATGATCCCGATTAATAATTGACATTGAAGTCACCTATAACTAAAACCTGGTGAGGCAGTTAAAGAACAAGACTGCATAGATCTTAAAGAGGCAAATCGAAGCTGGGAAGGTATATGTTACAAATTGTCGTCTTCCGAAAATACCATACTTAGTAGCGACAGCTTGTAAAATTGTTTGAATCAGTATTTGCATGCTAGGGATGTTGCTCTTAATACAAATCAAGACACCTCCTTTAGCTTTACAGTTAGAGTTGTCGCCAGCCCTATGGCTTGTGTACCGTCTTAGATTATTTATTTGGCCAAAAATGTGTTTTCTCAAAACATATAAAAATGGTTGAACTTCTTGTGTAATTTTTTTAAGGTTAAAGTAGCGATTGCTGTAACCATTGTATTAGGCAATCCATAATTTGTTTATAAAAGTTTGATTTTTGAAAATACAATAGAAATTATCGTAGTAAAGATTAAGTGTCACATATAGATTGGCTATATTCTGTTATTATTAAATCGGGGAGTTCTGAATCTGAGGGTTGTGTCGAAGTGTCTTTTGGGTTACGGAGTATATCTTTTGACCATCTCCTTTTCTTCTTTTCTTTTCTTCGGTTGGGCCTATTAAAGGCTGTAGATGTGATTCGGACAACATCTCATCACTAGAAATATTACCCTTTTGGGTTGCGAGTTTTCTCTTAGGTTGCTAAGATATTGACTACGATGAGGCAGTGAGAAGATATGATGATCGGAGTGACATAAAATGGGAAGATGGTGTCAGTACGGTTTCGCTATTGGGTAGACCTCGATAGTAGAATCGGTAAAAGTAAATCATAAACTATTTTTCGCAAGTATAGGCTCAAGTTCTGTAATTAGTGCAGAAGATGACTGAAAACTGCCTGCAAATAAGAAACTTTAGGAATTGTTGCCGTAACTTATTTTTTGAGAACGTTTTTCTGTAATCTTGATTTTTTGTATTTTAAATTCTTTTATATACGTTGGACGTTTGCGAGAAATGGATGAGTGATCTTCGCGGTAGTTAGGCTAATAAAAGTATCGTACACTTGGTGAAACCTTATGACTAGGTTTTCACAGATACAATAATCTGTGTCAGCTATATATTTAACCAAAATGTAGCCAAATTTTTGACATTTGGTACAATGGATAATGGGCGGTATGTATGTTACTACTGATAGAGAATAATAGGCTGTCAGTATTTTTGTAGGAAGAATAAGGAAATGAGATGTCAGTACGGGCGATGCTGAATCAACTAAAAGTAAAATTCTAAAAAAAAATATAAAAACGTGTAAATATGTACTTCTAATGTAAAACAAAAGAATGGATTAATTTAAAGCAGTTACCTGGAATATTTTTCAATTTTTTAATATTGCTTCAATTTTCTTTGCAATTTTAGAAATTTCAACTAATTAAAAATCAAATAAAATTACTTTCTATTGCCGAATTAGCTATTTAATTGAGTAATTTTATTTGCTACTTATGTAGAAAGTCTTTAAATACATAACATAATTATTTGTTCGATACCTTGCTAATTACATTGCTTAAAAAGTTATTAAGTCTTAACTTTTTTGCAAGCGACAAATACACAAAAAAAATGATTCCTATTATAAAACACTTTATAATTAGTTGTTACCTGCTTCAAAAATTGTATTTTTCTAAGAGTACTAATATTTTTATTTTTTAATTTAAATCAGTTGCGTTGCACGTGAGTCAAGATGCATATGACAATTTCAACGCCGTATAAATAAGAAAGTCTGCGTAGTAGACCCAACAGTCCTTGTTCGGTCTTTGCTGGCAGAAACATGAAGCTACAGGTGGGCAATTTAAAGAATCGTCTTTATTTTTAATTTAAGTAGGAGTGGTCTATGTTGCAGATTTCTTCCTTTTTGTTTTTCATCATCTTAGTTCTCGCGCCTGTCGCAGAAGAGAAGAAGGTCGTAGAAAACGGAAGGCTACTAAAACGTGGACTGTTTGACCTAAAATATGGATATAAAAATAGTAAAGAGAATATCATTGGCTATGGCAATAAATTTCATTTTGATCAAAACGATTTTGGTTATTTAGAAAGCTTTAACAATGTCGGAAGTAGCATCAAAAACCCAATACGTCCCGTACCGTCGATTGTTAAAGAAAATCTACCTGTAGCAGTTAATGTCCCCGTACCATATCTTGTTCGTTACCCCGTCAAGGCTCCTGTCCACCAACTAGCTGTTCCACAAACTGATCTTGTCGCTTACCCCGTACACAAGAACATTCCTTATCCAGTTATTGTTGAGAATAAAGTACCAGTTTTGATCAGGAGCGACGACAACGCGTACGGAGACCAAAGCCTAAATTTTAATTTTGGAAGTTACCAAAGCGATGATAGTGACGAGAACCACCGGAGAGGTAAGAGGCAACCTCTATGGTTAAACAAATTTCATCGACAGACTACAACGACTACAACAACGACGACGACAACAACAGCACGGCCTGTAGAAACAAACTTTAACTTTACTAAATCAATCAATTTAAGCAACTTCTATACGTTTACTCTTAGTGTACTAAAAACAGCAACGAACTGATTTAGATTTGAACTGGCTGTTTCCCTGTACGTTGTGTTTTTTAATAACCTGCTTTAAATAATTACATTCAGATTGCCTCCTCGGTTTCTATTTATTAATTATATTTTCTGCAACTTTCTTTTTTGCAATGTACGTTTTGTAATAATGGTGGCATGTTTTCAAATTATGATTAAAATAGAACTAAATAAAAGTTATATCAATAATCCTTATTTCGCATTACAAAAATAAAAAAAACTAATCATAGATCTGATCTTTTTACCAATTAGCTCAAATATAAATGTGTTCAAAGTTGTTAATATTTGATTTAAACCATCACGCTTTAAAATAGTCTTAATTTACTTACAAATGTCATTCTCATTAAACACACTTTAGATATGTTTGTTTTTCATTTGATTATCAAAAACGCAGAATGTGTAAAAATATTTTAAAAATTCTATTTTTTAATATTTATTAGGTCAAAGGCAGGTTTCGTAAATGTTATAGCCCTAATTATTTGTATTTGACAAATGATATTATTCAAATAAATGTTTTATATAGATTTTTTAATATTGCGCAATTGTGTTAAAAACTACTTTAATAAAATAGTTTTTCACTTATTTATTTATTTAATAACTGCATTATGTATCAAGACATTACAATAAACATATGAACCCCATCCTAAATAGGCATTAGAAATAGTTTCTTTGGAACTCTTTTCAAAAAAGTATTTGGTTTTGCAACTCATATATTTAATGAGCTCTCATATAACTTTATTACATGACTTTAAACAAGCTTTCAACACAATTAGAAATAATACAATTAAAGAAATTCAATAGTGATTAAAGAAGTTTGAAGAACTTTTTAGGTAAGACATTTCTTGATAATAAATTGATTCTGACTCACATAATCAAATTATTTTTTAGAATATAATGCCAGATGTCTTTCAGTAATTCGTAAATTATTTACAGTTAAATAAAAATTTTAGCGGATGTATCGGCCATTGTGCATACGAATTTTTTTAAAAAAAGACTAAATTGTAAATTTACTTTAGTAAAAAAGAACATTGGTTAAGTGATTACAGTTAATTGAAATGTATATATTTTTATTGACTTTAGATTGGTAAAACATTAAAATAATTTCCGAGTTCCAAGCGATAATCTATAAATAGGCTCCGTCAACGGACAGAGAAATTGCAGAGTGGTTTAAGTTTTCTAAAGGTAAAAATCTGGTGTGAACATCACACGACTTTCCTTATTCTATTATTATATATTATACCGGGTCCATCGTCTCGGCCCTGCGCTGCTCTCGTCTAAAAATTTGTTAATTTAAAAAAGGACGAGGCGCGAGTCCAACACTCGAAAGCTGATTAAAATAAACAGTACAAGACAATAATTGACTCGTACTTAAAATTTTGCTACGTCACTGAAGGTAACCGTGCCAGCTCGGCCGCACGGCCTTCTTCATTATCGCCTGAATGCTACCTCCTAGCGGCCAAGCGCCCCCCTCCCGTCCTCCCGCAGTCGGGCATGAAGCTCTCCGAGCGCGCTGTGATTGGTCCGTTTAATTAATTTTTAATCGGCTATAACTTATTTATTTGACCTCGGATCAAAAAATTTCATTGTAATTTTTTGTTCGTCTCGGTCTGATCTATCCGGTAATATATTTCCCGAAACATTTTAAGAACACCCGGTATATTAAAAATCTTGAGCTTTGATTTTTCTTCGAGTTCCTATTTTACCAACTTTTATTTTAAATTCATGTTTATCTCGTGTTAACAAATCATTTTGATTCTCATGAATTTATCTTCAACCATTTAGATTCGCGACCGCTTGCAACAGATTTTGCGACCTTGGGATCAAACCACCTACAAGTACCTACAAGTAACTTGCATACCAAATTGTAAGTCTCTAGCTCTTACGGTTCTCGAGATATCCTGTTTACTGACAGACCGACAGACACACACGCGCGCGCATGCACGCACACGAACCAATGGCCCAAACCAACGTTTTTGGTGTCCTGAGGCTATAATTCGTCCAGAAATGTGAAAAACTGGGTAGGTCAAATTTCCGCCGATTACATTACTTTCCTTATTATAGGATAAGGAAAGTAAAAAAAGTTGTAAAGGTGTTCTGATTAAATAAAAGCGCGGTAGTGCAGCGAGATAAAAATCAACGGGAAAGTAGACTAATACAAATTGGAAAATTAAAAATTAACATCTAGACTGATAATAATATATGTGGGCGAAAGTCGCGTACAATAACATTGCGTGAAACAAAAATGACCACGACATCGACGCATTTGGCGTAAATTATAAACTTGCCGGATTGACGCATTTTTATAAATCAAACGAAGAGATGAAAACAATCCTGAATGAGTTAGACGAGTTTGGTGTTTAAGAATGTCTTGCTTCATCATTTTTCTCACTGTCTTGTTAGTTTCTGTATATTCGATAGTGCCCATTCTTCAATTTTTGATCAATTTCCTTCTTTTCTCTAATAGTCGTTTAGTTTCAGTAGACAACTTGTTTGTACTATTTTTTTTGAGCTTTGGCTGCTTGTTTCGCTGTTTAATTTATAATTTTTGTTATTTTCTTATTGGCCCCGTTTATTGACTCGCTTATGCGCTTTGGGTTTTATGAGAAGCTTTAGCTGTTTCTTGTATTCTTTGCTTTCTTCTCTTAGTTTTTCTTATTCATTTTCGTTTATCTGCGAGATAGTAAGGCCGATCTCATTTTTTGTTTGTCCATCTGGACTTCTCCAGGTCCATTTATGTTTCTCCTTTTCAATGAAAGTATTCATCAAATACAGTTTTCCTTGTTCTAGGAGATTTGCTAACATTTTTTTTCTCTTAATATTTTGGTTCCCAATCCTAATTTTCTTATATATGACTCTATTAATTCTATCTTAGCATTAAAGTTTCCTATCACAATTATGTGTGTCGTTTTGTTTTTATTTATTGCTCTTGTTATATCCTCATAGACTATCACACCTTTTTCATCTTCCTATGTTGGTATTTTTGTATGTATTTTAGAGTTTGTAGCTATTACGTCATATATTACTCGATTTGATATTGCTTTCAGAATTTTTATATTTTTATACAATTTTTTATTTATTATTATTCCAACTCGTCCTTTGTCATTTTTATTTTTCTCTCTGCAAAAGAAGGTCTGTTCTAAGTCCAGTAGAAAATATTGTTTTGCTTTTCTTCTCGTTTCGTCTAATCCTACATTATTCAAGTTTATTCTTTCTAGTTTATATTCTAATTCATGTAGTCTTTCTCTGGTTCTTATAGTCTTCGAGTTATAGGTCACAATATTTAATGAGCATTTTGTTCTTTTGCCTCCCCAGAATTCATGAGGCTGACCGGCTTTCCGGCGTGGGATTGTGATTTATCTTTACCCACCTGGAGTATATTCTTTCGAGTACGCTTTAAAAACCACATTTTTTGAGTGGTTTAAATTTAAACGCCACCCTTGCCAATCAACTTTGCGAGTTATTTTGCAGCCGCCTAATGTAAGTCAGGGAATCCCGAAAAAGTTAGACTAGTTAAAAGAGGAGATAAAAAAATCTAAAATCTAAAAATAACCAATGTAAAAACAAATTTTTCCGACGTGAAGGAAGAATTAAAGAAGGTAAAAGCTAAGTGGAGAGAAAAGCCGAAACCTAGGAAAAGAAAAAAGGAGAGATAGAGAATAGGATCAGTAATTTGGAGAAACAAGAAAAAGAAATAAGAGAAAATAACGTAGTAATTAAAGGGATATTTCGATAACGAATAGCCGAGCAACCAAAAGTTAAAATGTAGCTCGAGAAGAAAAAAACTGGTGAGAAAACAAGAATAAGATATAGTAACCTGGAGATAAATGTAAAAATAAATGTGAAAATAAAAATGGTCGCAGGGAAAAAGAGGTACCCTGATAAGAATAGACATACTAAAAAAACTAGCAACAACAACCAGGCAAGCGGACACGAAGACAATTCAAGCACAGACAAGGACAAGTATAAAAAACAAGAAAAAGGATATAAATATTATCAGAATAGGAACGTGGAATTTCAGATGTACGTAAGAACCAAGAGCGATAAAAAATCTAACAACAATTATGACAAAGTATAATTTAGACATAATGGCCGTACAGGAAACTAAATTAAATGATACGGGAATTCTCGAAGTGGATGACTATACCATTTTTAATAAAAGTGGGAAGGATAGATACTACGGAGTAGATTTTATAGCAAAGAAAATGATGAAGAATTTAGTAATAGTCTTTCAGGATATTACATACAGGATATGCACGATAAGAATAAGGGGAAAATAAGCATATTAAACGTGCATGCTCCGACCGAAATAAAATATTAGGATACTAAAGAGAAATTTTATTATGAAATAGGATAAATTATAGAAATAATCCCAAAATACTATATCAAAATACTAATAGGGACCTAAACGCACTACTGGGAAGAGGGAAAATATATAGAATAAGTAACGAAAAAGAAAGCAAACATTTAGTAAGTAATGGTACAATTTGCAATGGAAATGAACATAAAAATAATAAGCACTGCCTTTGCCCACAAGAACGTTCACAAAGTGACATGGATATTACCTGATGGCAGAACAAGAAACCAGATAGACCACCTGGTAATTGAGAAGAAGCATGCAAGATCAGTAAATGATGTTAGAGGTTACATAGAGACGGACGCAAATTCGGATCATACACTAGTAATAACAAAGTTAAGACAACAAATCCCTAATAAAACGAAATGAAAGACAGAAAATGGAAGAAATTTAAGGGAAATGAATTACAAAACACTACAGTGAACACAAAATTTAAACAAGGCTTAGCAAAAACATTGAAAAGTAACCCGCAAGCAAACACTATTGAGAAAAAATAGAATATATGTGAGGAAATCATAAGGAAAGAGGCTGAAAAATGTGTTATATAGGGAGAACCTATGTTAGGGACAAAGGACAATTAATTGGAGAAAGTAAAGAAAAACTAATTAGAGTGATAGGCTCAGTACTTCGAAGAGCTACTAGAGGAAGAACGAAAACAAAGAGGAAAAAGATGTTTCCGCTAAGAAATACTGTCGTCGAGGAAACTTGTAACTTTTTTAATTTTTGCTTTCACCAAAACAAAGCTCTTGACTTTCTCTTTTATGTAACGTTTGTTTTGCAAACGTCAGTTTCACAATCAATTTTGGTTTGTTTTCTAGCCTTGAAAAATCATCTTACATTGTTAATTGAGAAAAGTTTTTACAAAAGCTTCTTAAGTATTGAGGGTATAGAGTTATGACTTTGTTGTGTCTATATTTTCTGTTTGAAAAATTGTACTTTTTTCTCCAGACATTACAAGAACATTTTTTCAGAAATATACCAATAATGTTATTTTAGACTCAAGTTTTTTCAATAATAAATTTGGGTCATTGCGTCTTTGGTCTGACAACTATTATTTTTAAAAAATAAAAAGTTTTTCTTAAAGTGAGGCTAGAAGATGTCCCATCTTTTGCTTAAAGAGCTAAAATAATTGCAACTTACTTGTTTTAAAGATATAAACTCAACAGTAATTTAGATCAAGACAGAAGATCTACAGTAGGCATTGCAGTGTTGACCGTCTCTTTACTTTTATAGCTACAGCTAGCAATAAACGTTAAAAATCATTCAACAGGAGTTTTCGTAGGTAGCGCACAGTGTACCACAAAGCTACTTAGCCTGTGTGGGGCAGATCTGGTGTTGAGTGCGCAATTATGGAATAATACTTGGCATTTGCAATATCTGCCATAACTTAGCATGTTAACTGTATAATGAATTTATTGACAGTTATACTTGATAATTAGGAGGAAATACATTTTTTTTATTTCCAAATTTTGCTAAATGTTATGAAGATCAAATTTTGGAATTAGTTCTACACAACTAAGAAAGTTACCATTTCATATAGAACCTAATATTTCACTATAGACATAAATTGGTAGTCTACGGAAAGATTAATAACTTCACAACTTTAACAACCCTTAAAGAAAACATTTTACTAATGCAAAGGATCTTTCTTGTACTGCTATTTTACAATCCGCCCTACGTGAAACTCAACTTCTGCTAAATATTTTGAAATGTACTCTCAATGTTTAGAGTTTCTGCCATGATCGTTTATTATTATATGGTTATTTTTTCAATTATCAAACCACTTAATTGTTAGGAATATCGTTTCTTCGTAAAGTTTTCACGGCATACAAAATAGCCGACAAATTGATTTTACATAGATTTCGCTCGATGCGTTTTCCACTCATTGATTTTTGATAATACAACTAATTAGGTCAATATATTTTTTATTTTTTTACAGATTTTTTAAAGATAGAGTCATTGGTTTGTTGAATGCTATTGTAGACCACCACAAAGTTTATCATTTACCTGCCACAATGCAGGGTCATTGAGTGATACATTGGTTCTGCCTCTTTAAGACTGTTTTCAGAACTCGTTTAAGTCTCGCTAGAAATGGCGCGTACGGTGACCAATCATTTTGAAAAGTTCCTGAATAATTCTTTTGTGATATTATTTATATTTCGATATAAATTACATATATAAATTTATTACGAGTGGATGAAGGATGAACGAACGATTATAAAGTTTAATTATTATGACCTATTCAAAGTTTCTCTGATTGAGCTCACTTCTTCGTTTGCTCTACTCAAATTTTGTGGACCGTAATCTTGGCGCCCTATGCTACAAGTTATTCTATCTAAGGTTAATCAGGCCTTGACAAAGGATAAATAATGCGGTCGTCTAAAGTGTATCGCCCGATATCAGAGATGGTAACACACGACAACTGGACTATAAGGGCAGGCATATGAGAGCCTAAACCTCCCAGTTCGCAAACTATATAGCCTCACACCATTATTATAGTTTACATTATTTTTTTTTGCAGTTTTGGTACAAAATGCATAGATAAAATACGTATACCCAATTTGCACCATTAAAAAATTGTATATAGCATTACATTTTAAGCATTTTAAGATTATAGTTGTTATAAGAACACGTTCATGTTATTTACATGGCATAACTGTTTTTTTGCCTCTTAAAACGTCGGATTTAGATATATTGAGTATTACTCAAAATTATTCAAATCTCTTCGCACCGGAAAATCACCGCACATAGGGGTATTTGATCGATTTAGCTGGCCAAAATTATTTATTACTGGTAATTGTTTGTAAATGATGTTTTTTGATAAAAGTTAACTTACATAAAAAAACAAATTTTTAGTTTCTTTATAAAGTGTGTTGTTATAAATATATCTAAATCTAAGATATTTTATTCAAAAACAATAATTATGTATACAATGATGTAGTTAAGACAAAACACTTAATATATTTTTTTACTTACAGTAAATGTAAACATATGTAATATACACTAACAATTAGAATAAATGGATTGGTAAGATTATTTATAACGTCTTGTTTACAATAATTACAATAATAAATGTTGCAATTAATAGTTGATTAAGTATGAAAAGTTGAGAATAGTTGAAGATCTAAGGAAGAGAGAATAACATCAGTTATTGCATTAATCACTATTTTCGTCAGAGGCTACTAGATCCTGTGGTAGTCTTCGTATTAATCTACCATGTATGTTCAACTGGCACAAGTTATAGTGAAGGACACCACCACGTGACTCGCATTTTGTAAAAACTTTTTGGTGGTTTCACAAATGAACTCGTTCACATGAGATACACCTAACTCGTAGTGCAACCGGTTGTTACGAACTTACCACGGTGCGTTCACTGCTATCGGTAAATATTGTTTTTGAATCGTTGTGGTTTATTGATGTTCGTTTGGGATGTAGTACACCAGACTGGACCGGCATAGAGAATTAATGGGCGTAGTAGCGTTTTGTACATTAAGATAGTGCATTCAGGCTTCAATGTTGACTTGCGATTAATTAATGAATAAAGTTGTCTTAACTTACTGTTGTCCTGTAAAAGCTTGTGATTGAGATGAAAGCTCCAGGTTAGTCCCGTGTCCAAGTAGACTCTGAGATATCTGACTGCCGAGTCCGTTGGATTCTATTGTATGGGATTGCCGTCAATGATACGATAGTTATTTTCCTTAAAGTAAAGATTTTAGTCTGAGATTTTGTGGGGTTAATTTAAATATTCCAACTTTTAAACCAGTTTAAAAGAGTCTTGTCTGCGGATTTTTGTAATTGATACACAGCCTCCTGTAGATCGGCATTTTGAGTGATAATGGCTGTGTCGTCTGCAAATGCGACTATCGATGCCATGGTAACCGGAAGATCGGCTGTGTAGATGATAAACAACAAAGGTTCTAGTATGCTGCCTTGTGAGATTCTAGTTTGCAATTATTAGGTCTTAGATATACAAGAGTTGATCTTGACCGCAAAGATCTTCTAGAAATGAGAAGATAATTGCTAACAAATAGTTGGAAGCATTTATGTTAAGGAGCCTTTTCTTTAGGCTTTCGATTCACACCTTATCGAAGGCCTCAGGCAGCATCCAAAAAGAGGACTGTACTGTAATATTTGTTGTGGTATCATTTTTCTACTATTTCAGTAATTCTCTGGAACTAATAATAAGTTGATTGTCCTTTCTTGAAGACAAATTGAAATGGTGGTACTATGTTTTGAATTTTCACAAATTCTAGTAACCTAGTGTAAAAGATTTTTTTAAGATTTTGGGCAGTGTAGGAAGTAGGCTTATTGACCGATAGTTCTCAAGGTCTTTTTTCTGGGTTTGGCAAACATAAGAATGTGTGCGTGTTTCCAGTCGCGGGAAAAGTAACCAGTGCGGAAGCATTTATTTAACATTGAGGCTAAGTACTCCAGGTATTTTTTGAGCAGGTATTTTAAGATCATGTTAAATATAAGATCATGGCCAGGTGATTTTTGTCTGAGCAAGGCAATTATGATGTGGGCTATCTTTCTCGGAGATGTGGGACGAACATTGTTGGTTATGGCTGGAGGGTTTCGTTCAATATGAATAATTATGTGGAGAACGTGTGTAGGATTACATATAGATAACGGCGTAAAGATATGTTCTAGATATTTAGCAAATGCTTCTGATTTTTTATTATCTGTGTAGTACGCGTCATTGCCATTAGTTATAATGGACAATTCTTCATGTTGCTTTAATATTTTTTTTGTGGTTTTCGACATACCTGGGTCGCCGATGCTATGAGTCTTCGATATGATTCCAATTTGTATTCGTCAAGTTCCTTTTTGAGACAACGAGTAAGGTTGTTTAATAGCCTTTTCGTTTCTGGGTTTCTGATTCTTTACAACTAGCGCCTGGTTTGGCTTCTTGTTTTAATGAGCTGCAGTATATGATTGGGAGGATGGTTATTATTTGTAAATATACGTTTAGTAAGGGTTATAATTGATGACTTTACACAATTGATGTGGTGATGTTAATTACTGCGGTATCTATGTCTTTTTGAGTCTCGCAGGTGTTCGGTTCTAGAAAGTTTTTGATCTAAGTTTTCTTAAAGAGAGTATTCGAGGCAATGGGTCCATTAGTGAGTCTTTGGGGTAGTAACTTTACTTGTAGCGTGCTGAGAAAGGATGCTAGTACCGATAAGTGGCTGGAATTAAGTTCCATTACAACTCCCTTATTAAACTGCTTCGAAAAGTTTTTCTGCAGGGCGACATCTAATATGTCTGGTAGGTGGTCTGTGGGGTAGGGGAAGTAAGTATACTTATCTGGAAACAGGATTTAAATTCTATAAACAGTTAAATAATGATAGAGTATTGGTACCGTCACAATTGGTGGCTGGACATCCCCATGTAATATGTTTACAATTAATATCTCCTACTACTAGTATTTTATCAATTGTATTGAATAAAATCTTTCTGTGATTTTTATTTAGTTTTTTATTTAGCTGCCTGTATACGCTGTAGATAGTTAGGGTACTTTGATCACTTAGTTTAATTTTAGCTCCAATAGATTCAAGGGTAATGTTTGGGATTTGAGGAATGCATGAGTGTTTAATTTTTTTCTTGATAATGATAGCTACTCCTCCTGAAGCAATTCTGATATTTCTATCTTTACGATATACGCTGTATCCTGGTATTTTAAATTTATCATTTTCGGATAAGTGAGTTTTGCGAGGCATGCTGTGTCGATGTTGTACCTAACCAAAAAAAACTATGAATACTGATTTTTGGTTAGCGATTCCGTATGAATTCCAGTTGAGGATTGTAAAATTTTCTATTGCTAGTTGGGTATTAGGGTCCATTGAACAGTAGGAGTAATATGGTGGTTGTAAAGAATGATTTGATTTGTAGAAGATAGGGTATTATTAATTCTAGGATAATTTTGATAATATTTGTGATGGTGTTGACGAGGTACGGTTGGAGTTTAGGATGTTTTTAATCTTATCAGCATATGAATATATTGGGTTAGCACGGGAGCTATTGGTGATCAGTCTATTTTTAACAAGTTTTTGCTGGAGTTCAATGTGGTGGTTACAATCGCGATAACTTGCCGGGTAATTACCGCCGCAATTACACACGTCAGCTTAGTATTGGCCTGCTTAGTACACTCATTATGTTTATGGTTTTCTGCGAATTTCAGCCATCGTGGGGAAAGGCTACAGTAGTTTTTAGTGTGACCATATCGCTGGCATCAATGGCATTGCGTTAAGTTAGTTGATTTTTTTCTCATTTCTGGGGTCACTATCGAATGATAGTGAGTGTATAATAAAGTAAATATTCTTTTTCTTCATCATTATTCGTTAAATCGACGGCATACACTGGAAGTGGTTTTTTATCTTTGGTTTATAGTCTAGTTACATTAATGACAGGCAAAACTTTTAATTCTTTTATTTCAGCAATAATGATTGATAACGGTACATTTTTAATTACCACCGACAGTGGTTTTTGATTTGGGTTTTGGAATGTGTGAAACTGAATAATAATCTGTTAAAGTCCGATAATTGTCTTTGTTTGATAGATTAATTGGAAGCGTATTTGTGTTGCACATTGTAGTAAACGTGCCGGTTGCCTATTGTTGGATATCAGCCACTAGATTTTTGTGGTTTAATATATATAATAATAATAATGGTAAGGCCCTACGCCGCGCGTGGTAGAACGGCCTGCGAACTGAGAGGTTAAGGCTCTCATACGTTCGCTCTCTCTGCCCGATCTCTGATGCGGGGCGATGTGGCAAGCACCGCACCTTATACGACCGCCATTATTACCCCTTGTTCGAATGAACGCAGGTACTCAATTATTTTTAGTGACTGAGTAGGCCACCCGCCAGGCATCAGAGAGCACCGGGAATTGAACCCAGATCCGTCAGCATCACAGCCCGCCCCTCAATTTATTGCAGTGTGCAAATATATTGGTGGAATTTTAAGTTTATTAATATTAGTAACAGGTTCGGTAGTTCGTTTATTTGCTTCTTTCGTGTTAGTGTCGCTGTCATTTTGTAGAGGAAGTAATATTTATTTTGCATAATTAGTTCGTCGGTGGTTGACGTATATCTTTTTTGTAACTCGTTTAATTGTGGTGTTAATTGGTCGCTTTCACGCTTATTTCGCGCTTGTTGATCCATTTTGCAATTATTGATTGATATAACGATATTTTATAAAATTAGATAGTATTATAAAAATTTACTCACAAGGTAGGATATGAGATAGCTTTAGAGTCAGCTGTGTTCCACTGATAGCGGAGCGTACACGTAGTGCCCGCACCGTTTCACTATTCGCACGCAAATCCAACATAATATTTAAAACCTCTTTCTTTTGAAGTCATTTAGATAAAAAACACATGAATTAATTGTTACAAAATATTTAACATAACTAATGTTTCAACCATGGAAGGTTTTTCATTTTTCTTTTGGATTTTTCGCCTTGCTGGGATAAAAGAATTGGTCAACAACAGTTTATTTATTATATCGGTATTGTAATCTGTTTTGCTGAATTTCCTGGAATAGTTTTGCCTATATAAGCGAAAATGTTTATTTCGGGCTTCGGCTACTTCTTCCGAAAGAAGTCTTAATAGCAGCAGGGCTTGTTCCACCACTACAAGCCGTGTATTAAAATTTTATGCATGGTAGGCGCCATAGGGTGTCAATTTTATAATTTTACGTACAGCTTAGCAGTGTTGTGTAAATTTCGCAAATTTTTTAAATCTATTTTGTATCCGCTCGATATGGATTTGAAGATGATTTTTATTTTTCTTATAAGTTTGACATCCAACCCCATTATTTTCGCCGCCAATTCGAGATCTTCAAAAAATCTATAGCGTGTATTTCCGTCATTAGAATTTCCAAAACCGGATTTAGGAAAATCGATTTGAAAGCCCAGTGTTTTTTTAATTCTTCCTGAATTCTTTCTTTGTTCTTTTATATTAATATTTTGTTCGATTCTACTTGTGATGGCCAATTTTGTACTGTCAACTTGTAAGAAATATGCTAAAGGCTCTCGAAAATCCAATACCTGGCGTGTAATGTTGACAACCCATATCATAAATTTTCCTTGTTAACTTCTTTGGCTACAAACAACTTATTAAAATCTTTCGATGTAGCATTACATAAATAACATTTTCTGCATTACAAACTTTTCCATTGATCATGATCAATAGCATATTGCAGTTAATACTGTACTCTCTACCACCAAATGTTACTACTGTGGGTTTTAGCTTCTTTGTAGCATTTTCTGCATAATCTATCGCATTGTTTGTAACATTCACAGTCTTTTTTACGAATCGTATTTGTATTGGCCGGCAATAAGATAGAGAAGAAGGGGTTGGATTCTGCCACAATAGTTTATTAGTCCCACATATCATATGCAAAGGCACGAACAAACTTTGAAATATATGAGTCACAATCACTGAAATTTTCAAATCTGCTTGAATTGGGTTTGTTGTGATCTATCACAACCCCATTTCGAAATTGTGGCAAGACTGATGCGTTCGACATCATCAAATGTACTTAATACATCTTCTAAGTGTTGAAGTAGTCTTTCAGCAGTGTAGTTAATAACCTCTTGTAGCTTTACTTCAGCAGTTGTTTAATTTATATTGAATGATTCTTTTGGGGGATAACTTTTTTTGTATTGTTGTAACGCAGTATAAAACCGAAAACAAGCCTCTTTTGTTATTTCATATTGTGTCCTAGTTAGTTGGTTTTTACAAACATTACGAGAGCTTTTTTAGGAGAAAATTGCATTTCGAGGGATTGGAAACACGCAACTACTTCCTTATACTCTTGAGTACGCTCTGGATTTACTAGAAATTTATCGGGTATATTTGATACGCATCTGTTTCCTTGAACCTTTGGTTCTATCTGAGCTCTATAAATTATTTTATGTAGGACTATCAGACAAGCGTATTTCTTGTATTTTGCGTCTTTTGCTTTGATCGCTTACCTCACCAAATGATTTTGTTGGTCAATGGGTTCGAAAATTTAAACACTCCATTTAATTAATTCTCATTGTTCTTTATAAAAATATTATAACCGTTTTTAGCTGCATTTTATCGACATTTTATTTCATACTTTACGTACGAAAATTTATGCGTTATTTGGGAAATCGAATAATTTTTTACAAACATAAGTTTTTCATTAATGTCCAGGTCATTTAATAAATTCATCAACTCGACTATCTCCTTTCTAGTCATTGCTTTAAGACCAGATGGGGCTGCAACAAAAAAATCAAATTTGTATTTTTTACATTTTGTAGTACTACACTTAATATTTATAATAGAAAAATGATTGCCTATAAGGGGCTAATGTAAACGTTTCTGAATAGTGCAAGACGTTAATTTTAATTTGTAAAATAAATATTTACCAGGACAAACCCTAAAATATGACAAAAGGCTTTGAGTATAATTTATTTTTATAGTAAAAGTATAATATTAACAGCTTCTTCTAAAATTAAAAAAAAAATAATATACTGCAATTTTAACTCCAGTTACATATGAAAATATGCTCTTTCAAAATCCATAGCTCATTAATAACGTTTCTGCACACCCCACAAGAATAACACAAATTGAAAATATATCTTCTTTCTTCTTCTTTTAGCCTGGTATCGTCCATTTTTGGGTGTAGGCCTCTCCTAACTCCCTCCATCTTTGTCTGTTTTGTGCACTTTGCATCCATCCAAATCCAGCAGTTCTCACAATATCGTCCTTCCATCTCATTTATGGCCGCCCATGTTGTCTTTTTCCTTCCCATGGTCTCCACTGTTGTATGATAGCATTCTTTGTCTGACGTTGTGTCCCGCAAACGACCATTTCAATTGTGCAATATGTGTTGCTACAGCTTTAAGTTTCGTGACTCTTATTATCCAAGCATTTGTTTTCCTGTCGCTTAATCGTATATTTAGCATACCTCGCTCCATGGTTTTTTGTGTTTTTCTCAGTTTGTCCATATTGCTTTTAGTCAGTGCCTCATAAATCACAAAAAATACAATTATTCGATACAACATCTAAAATCAGACTGGCTTTTGCTGTTGTTGCATGGGGTCGGAAATGTGAGAAAAATTAAGTTAAGTCGAATATTTACCTGGCTTTACCAAGAACCGCATTTTGTCTTCTTAAATATAATTCTACTAATTCGAATTTTGGTCAGCTAAATTGATCAAATACTACCCTTATGTTCGCCGACAGAACTCACCGATGGTTTATCTATAAAAAATATAAGTTTATGACATAGTCAAGAAGTATAGGAAATCTAACCATTCGGGGGAGGAAACTACTGACAGGGACACTCACAGAAAGCGATTTGATTTCAAGACAAGTAATAACTCGTCCATCAATTGAAAGAATTAGGATCCTAGGCAGAACACGACCGGTTTAAGAAAAGAAGTAGACGTGATGAAGTCGACGGTGAATATACCAGTGCACCAGGACCTGCACTATAAGTGTTTTGAGCTAAAAAAAACCATTTGTTAACAATTAATTCTTTTATTTTGCCATTTTAATCAGTTTGTAACAGTATTTATTTATGGGCATACTATGTAAATAAAACAAATAATCCAAAACAGGTAGATCGTTTAGTTGGAAAAAAGAATAAATTGATTGAAAGCAATTTTTCTTTAATTCCCTTTACAATTTTAGGCATTTCAGCAAATTAAAAATAAAATGAACTTACTTTCTATTAGCAAGTTATTCCTTTAAATAAATAGTTTTCTTTTTTGCGATGAACAAAATCCCAAAATAAGCAACCCAATTATTTCTTCGAAATTTTACTAATTACTTCGAAAAGAGTTGTTAAGTTTTGACTTCTTTTGTTAGCGATAATTTGACACAAAAATGTAGGTTTCTATTATTACAAAATACTTTACTAGTCCAGTTACTTGCCTCAAGACATTTGTAATTTTCTAATAGCATTAATATGGGTACACAAAATGTTTTATTTTTAATTTTAAATTGCTTATTTTAATTCTAATCAGTCATGCTACACGTGAATTAAGATTATTAGGCCCATTTCTTGTTAATCAACGCCGTATAAATAAGAACGTCTGCATAGTATTTTCAGCAGTCGTTCTTCGGTTTTTGGTAGCAGAAACATGAAGCTACAGGTAAGCAAGTTAAAGCATCACCTTTATTTAATATTTAACTAACAGTGGTTATGTGTTACAGATTACGTTCTTTTTGTTTTCCGCCGTCTTAGTTCTCACGCCTGTCGCTTTTTCAGAAGAGAAGAAGGTCGTAGAAAACAAAAAGCTAGGAAAACGTGGACTGTTTGACTTGGGGTACGGATATGACACTGATATAGAAAACAGATTTGACTACGGTAGTATTAATTTTGACCATAACTATTTTGATGGTCTACAAAGCTTTAACAATATTAGAAACGGTATTAGAAAACCAGTACAGTCCGTACCATTGATGGTTAAACAAAGAGTACCTGTAGCTGAACCATATCCTGTTCGTTATCCCGTCGTCCACAAACTTGCCCTTCCAGAAACTAAACTTGTCGATTACCCCGTGTACAAGAACTTTCCTTATCCAGCTGTTGAGAAAAAGTTCCAATTTTGATCAGGGGCAACGACAACGAAGGGTACGGTGGACAAAGCCTAAATTTTAACTTTAAAGCCAAAGTGATAATAGCGACGAAAGTTATTCGGGAGTAGTATGCAACTTATACGGATAAATAAATTTTTTCATCCAACTACAACAACGACGACGACAACACAGTCTCCACAAACAAACTCGACCACTACTAAGTCCAAAACCAAATCCTTTACTTTTATTTTTAGCATCTTAAAGAGGCTAACGATATGATTTACATTTGTGCTGACTATTTCCAGATGTACTACGTTTTTTAATAACCCGTTTAAGTAATTACATTTAAATTGCGTCCTTAGTTTCTATTTATTAATTATATTTTTTCAACTTTCTTCTTTGCAGTACACTTTTCTAAGAATAGCGACGTCTTTTAAAATATTGTAATTTAAAATTAAAGGTAAACTAAATAAAAACTACGATAATAATCCTTATTTTCTATTACAAAAGTAACAAACTATTCATAAATATGATTTTTTACCAATTAGCTTAATTTTTTATTGATAAACTGCGTTTATTTTAAGCCATTTTAAAATAGCTTTAAAATAGTTTTAGTTTATTTATAAATGTTATTCTTATTAAACACACTTTAGATACGTTGCTTTTTCATTTGATTATCAAAAATACAGAATGTGCAATTGTACTTGAGAAGAAAATACTCTTACTTTTGTAATATTTATTAAGTCGAAAGCAGGGATTTAAGAAGTTGTAATTTTAATTATTTTACAAATAATAATACAAATAAAAATGTTTTTAATGTAGATTTATTAATATTGTACAATTAAATTAAAAACTATTTCTTTAACAAAATACGAAGTAAAACAAGTGCAGCACTATTACATTTTTGGAAAAAATAATATTAATTACTATCGAAAGGGTTTTGCCCACAACGTAGATGTTTATGGCATTTTATATTAATTTTCAGTTACAATAAACTCTGCTATAAGGCAATGGTTCCCAATAAAATTAGTTTTCTACATCCTCCAAATTTTTTACTCAGTTATTTATTTATTTAATAACTACATTACGTAATAAGGCAGCATAATGGGCGCAAGGACCTACATAAATATCAATTAGGAGCCGCTTCATTAGAAGTCCTGTTTAAGTTGATGCCACGCAACGACCCTAATATGCGCTGGCAAATTCAGATAAGAAGAAATTCCAACTATTTGCAAAGTAAATTAGATAATTTGCATGTATGCATTTGTATAACTAATATAATTATTTAATGTAGAACGCGTAAATGCGTAATGTTTTGAAAGTGGTATATGACCTCTAATTGCAAATAAATGCAATCGAGTAATAAGTAAATGATAAATAAGTAATTGTTAAAAAGCCTGTAACTTATATAGACTTAAGTTATCGCAAAGCTGTTAATTAATTGATGTGTATTGCGTAAATGCAATTGAGCTACACGTATTAGCGCATTTAAATAATTAAAAAGCGGAAATCAATCAAACTATCAATAAGTAGTAATTGAAATTAACAGTAACAAATTAGATAGTAACCTATTTTTTGTACCCTAAGCATAATTTATAATCAGTGCCGGCTATCCCTTAAATAACTAACGGCAAATATATAACTGATAATAAACGTGCAAGTTTGCAAAATAAATATAACCAAAGTTTAACATTGTAATTTAACTAACGAAATCAATTTAAATGTGTACATAATATTTTGTAACGGGTGTTGGAAAAATAATGAAATATCACAAGCATAAGCATGCGCGACACCCCAAGCTACATAATACCTCTA
This sequence comes from Sinelater perroti, assembly GCA_036346155.1. NCBI lineage: Eukaryota > Metazoa > Arthropoda > Insecta > Coleoptera > Elateridae > Sinelater > Sinelater perroti. The sequence goes on from JARFIY010000143.1 coordinate 27,682,887, forward strand.
ACAGAGTAAGCTGTCGCAACAACTCGTCATTTCAGAAATGTGTTGCCCAAATTAGATGGCAATAATAATACATTGGATTTATTTTTATGGAAAATCGAAAAATACGGTACAACAGAAAATGAAAGTTTTTTATTTTATTTGCAGTAAATTGCAGGGAGAAGTCAGTAATTTGTTAGCCGTGAGATTAAACATTAAAACGTGGCCAATGTTAAAAGAGGTCCTTAAATTAAAATTGGGTGATTACACAGATAGAAAAATGTTTTCTCGACAATTTAAAAATTTAGAAATAGGATTTAATGAATTATTATCAGATGTTATAGAATTAGTTAACACCATAGAAACGAGGTTAAACGCAAAAGTATTAACTGATGAGGTAACAACGCGCAAAAAAAAACATTTATTGCGATATAAATAACCAAACCGCAATTGAGGTATTTATAATAATTGTCCTCCGTTATTTTAGATGTAAAAGAAAAGGGGTCATTAGCCGAAACAATCGGATTAGTGTTAGACTACTTCCAAACATGCTAACATATTCTTAGAAAATAGAAATTATCCAGGACAAAATAAAAACACAAAAAAAGCAACTAAAAAAACAAAAATTTAACTATAACCGTAATTTTAGACGTATTCGTGTAAATAAAGTTACTATGACAATATTAATAATTTGAGAGAAGAAAACCAAGCTACGAATATATTTTGTTAACTGCAAAAATTAAAGTGGGTAGGAAGTTAAAGGCCCAGGCACTGTTGAACGACATCAAGCATGATAGCGCTGGCTTCCTGAAATTTTTTTCGGAAAGAAAAAACTTCATCCAAGACAGAAAAGTCAATTGCCAAAATGACCGTTGAATCAGCCAAGATCTCTTTGAAGTGCCTATCATCATGCATGCGAAGCTTACCGCTTCTGTGGTGGTGCTAGGGCTTGTGGGTAGCGAAAGGGATGTGATGGTGGCTCACAGCTGTCAAGCAGGAGATAACCGCCTGACGAGAATACAATGTAAGGAGACCTAGGCGTGGTTGGTTATACAACAATTTGTATTATCACTCATCTCCTGACTTGTAATCACTTTCCAGTCCCGACTAAATTATTTTTGACTACTACGTGTAAGGTGTAAGAAAGAAATTGTGACTTAAGACAGTCGTGTCGTGTTTTTTGTTTCCTTTTCTGCCAACTTTTAAAACAATACATTAAAATTCTTTAGCAAAGCACTACTACAATTATTTTCTCGACACTTTGTTACTATTTTGACATAACGTAATTAAAAAAAATTATGTGCAAAAAGTAAACTTTTAAAAAACTTACCAACTAATTACTAAAAAAATTCAACCGCAAATCTCACTGAAAATGACTAATATTTCCCAACTAGATTTTTTAGCCCTTCTTGAGTAGTATGCACTTCTATATATTTTTGAATATAAGATTGTGTGTACAGTTCGTTTTTGCGCCAACGTTAAAGTATTTGTATTACTGACAGACTCTGTGATGTCGTAATTATAAATATATTCTTGTTTCAGATCTATGCAATCATTTCCTACGTGGTTTTGCGTGACAAAAAGATATGCCTTTTCAACTTTTATTTCACATAATAGAACAGATTTAGAATGGATAGAACATCATGTAATCCCAAATAACTTTAACAACTTAAAAACAACCATTTGGTTTTTGTGTTTGAAGTATGAAGTGAAATTTCAGCCGCAAAGCACAACCTAGTCTAAACGATCATTGTACTTTTAAAAATATGTAATTTTATAGATGACCAATTTGTAATTTTTCCAATTAAATCTTTGTATATACTATTATGATTTATAAGTATAAATTGCAAAATTGAAAAAGTAACATTCACCTATATTTTACAATTTATTTAAAAATATATAGGAAACACAATTATTGGCCAAACTAAATTGGCGAGTTTTATTATATGCCTATAAATATTTTTAGCACAAGCAAGGGCTTAGATGATAAATAAGCAAACAACTACCATTATCTTTTTTAGTGCTTTATATACTACTGTTATTTTTATTTCATCATACGCCTGCATAAAGTCAATAAATAGAACATAAAGCATTATTTTTTGTTCTATACTGTTGTCTATTATTTGACGTAATATGAAGATCTGATCTATAACCGACCTGTTTTTTGGAAGTCACATTAGTATTCTCTTAACTTCTTCTCTACTATCTCGTTAAACCTGTTTTTATTGTTATTGACAGTGTCGTATATGATATATCTAAAAGGACTATACCTTTGCAAATTTCACAGACTGTTTGGTCTCCCTTCTCGTATATCGGGCAGACTAGTGTCTTCTTCCATCTTGTTGGCATTACTTTCTCTTTCCACACATCTACTATTATTTTGCATAAATTCTCTTCTATTTTATCTCTACCTGCCCTTTATTATCTCGACTGCTATTTTATTTTCTCCAGGTACCTTTTTATTTTTAAAACTGTTAATGATTATTTTAATTGTCTCTTTATTTGATAGTTTTATTTCTTCTATGTATATCCTCTGTTGGACTGCTCCTTTCACTTCGTCCTCTTTTTTTTCTTAAATACTTCTTCAAAATGTTTTCATTTTTATAAGCCTTTATGCATCCTATCTACTAATTCCTTGTTTGTTCTTGTAAAAATTTGCCTTTGTGTTTAACCTTTTTTCTGTTTCCTCACTTCCTAGTAGAATTCTCTCATTTGCTTTCTGGCAAAATTATTTTGAATATTTTCCATTTGTTTGTCATATGGTTTTTTCCTTTTTTGCACACTTTTTGCTTTTTTTTTTAATTCGCTGGTAATATTTTCTGTTCTCTTCTGTATTCCACTGTAACATTTTTATTCGCACTTGTTCTCTCTTCGTCGTTATTTCTTTACACTCTGCGTCATATTATTTTTTTCTTTGTTGTCTTGTTTTACTCTTTTATATTTTTCTTTCTTTCTCCAGTACTTTCTTAAAATTTTCCCAAAATGTTCCCAGTGTTATTTTCTGTTATATTTTTAGTTACTATTCTTTTAAATTTCCTTCTTATACTATCCTTCTGGCGTTTGTCTACTGAATATCTTATTTTTACTTTTTCTATGTTATTTTTTATTGGTGGCCTTTTATATTTTATTTCTGCCCTCACAAGTGTGTAGTCGCTATTTGCGTCGGCACCTCTGTGACTTCTAACATTATTTATGTACTTTAAATGTTCCTCTCTATCATCATGTGATCTATCTGATTTAGTTTTTCCATCTGGTGCCATCTATGTTCCTTGATGTATGTTACGATGTTGGAAGTATGTTGTAGCTATTCTTAAATGTCGTTCCACTGCAAAATCTTCATCATTAATTTTTCATTATCATTACTTTCCACGTGTTTACTGTGATTTCCTATAACTAGTTTATATACTTTCTCTCTGCCTATTTTTTATTGAAGCCCTCCATTATTTTAACGTCATATCTTGGAATTTTGTCATATCACTCCTATTTCTTCGTAGATTTGATCCTTTTTATTTGCGTATTTTTCTTCCAAAGGACAATGTACATTTATTATATTCATCTTTCTACATTTACTTCCAAACCTAATCATACACATTCTATTTGTTATCGGGTAACTTGAATTACTTCATTTTTATTGATTTTCTTACTAAAAAATCTATTCAAGCATCCTATTGCCGTTTCCGCTTGTAAAGAACATATACTCTCCCACTTCTTTTATTTCATTTCCAGCCTGTTTGGTTTCTTGTACTGCTAAAACATTCACTGTATATTTTTTTAGTACTTACGTTAATCTAAAAAGTGCACTTTCGTTGAAAGTCCCCCAATTTTTGATCTTTTCTATTATCCGTATTCGTTTTTCCGTTTTCATTGGTTTTCGTTATCAATTTATTTCCGATCCCTTTATTCCTTAGCGCAGTTACTTTCAATTTTACTTTTCTTTCTTCTTTAGATTGTTATTGATGAATATCTCTTTTGCTTTCAGTTTGGTTTTGCTTTACCTTCAGTTTATCTTCCCAATTTTTAAACCTAACCATGGCCATATACTTGCTTTTCCTCTGGTTTATCCTTATTACCGCACTTAATTTCACCTTCACTCCTAACTCATCTAATAAAGTTGATCCACTTCTATAAACTTTTCCTGCTTGAATTCTTTTCCCATTATTATATTATTTTTGTTTAATTTCTTTTAATTCTTTCGACTTTACTTTCTAGTTTTCCTACTACCTTTTTGAGGTCCTAATTTTCTTTTTGTAGTTTTGTTATTTTACTGAGGTAATTTTGTTGTTAGGCTTTTAATTCCTTTAGCTCTTCTTCCCTTCTTACATCTGAACTTGCCTCTTCTTTTGGTTTTTCCACAATTCCTTGACATCCTTCATCATTTCTTTCATCATATTTATCAGTATATTCCCTTTGAACAGCTCCTGTTCTTCGTCTATATTCTCCAGATTTTCTGTTTTCTTCGTTGTTTTTTTTTGGTGTTTTGTTGCTCCTTCTCCCATTTTTTCGCCTTCTGATAAGTCAACGATACGGTTGCAATTGTCAAGTCTTAAAGTTGGAAATTAGATTGTGGTTCTTATTAAGTTTTGTCATTTACCATGGAGTGGAGTGACATTAAAAACCGTATTACAATAATAGCATTACATAAGTGTGCAATTGAAAAAATATAATTGTTTAAAGTCTTCTGTTCATCTCGGCATTAGCTGTATATTTGGGTATCGAGCTATAAAATTGTTCAGTTAGACTAGAGGTGTCGAAAAGAGTCCAAGATCTGGAAGGTCACGTTCAGTTCGTACTGAATTAAACAAAATCTTCGTAAGCAGAAGATTATGTCTTGGGAGATGCAATTTCTAAAACGTCAATGTCTCGTATTATTAAGCAAGTCCTAGGACTGGCTGCTTAAAAAACATATACGAAACATTTGGCGATAGATGCTTTAAATAAAGGTAGGAGAGAAAATGCAAAAAGGCTGTTGACAGTTGAGAAATGTTTAAAGAAGTATTTTAGCTAGTGTCGAGAGTTCAAAAAGGCCATTATCTATTATTTGGAATAATTTGGCCTAGAAATATTAATTTTTGTGAAAAGGGAGTCAAAACTTCGGCCGCTATGTGTCAACAGAATGTTTTAAAACGTTCGAATATACGATTTTTTGACGCGGGTTTTGGATCTTTTAGAAAACCCCGCATTTATCTACAAAGCACGGTCAACCCAAACTTGAAGGAGCAATAATGCGCCTCATTTTGTAACAACTAAGGATTGGCCTTTTGATAGTTCAGATTTTAATCCATAAGATTACAAATTACGGGCAGTTTTAGAAGGCATAGTTTGCTCAAAAAGACACCCTAATGTTGATTTTTTTAAGCCAGCCCAGACGGCTGCAGTCAATACAAGTAATATACTTGAGTCTGTTATAAACGAGTGCCCTGAATATTTTAAAGCTTATGTAGGGGCCAAGGGTGTCGGTTTAAGTAAATCTGTTGTAATTATACTTACCAGTAAACATTTAATAAGTCTTAAAGATACAATGCAACAACAATTGTTTTATTTTGCCGTTCTAATCAGTGTGTAACAGTATTCATGGGCGTACTACGCAAATAAAACACTATAAACTTTAAAAAGGATAAAAATGTATAAATAAGTACTTCTAATATAAAACATAGTTGAAAAAGGGATTAAATTAATTTTTTCATTTATTGTTTTAATTTATTTTTGCAATCTATATATAACAATAAGCAAGACGCACGTGAACAGTGGTTGTGGTACATAATGTGGTTGAAATCCAACGATTTGCAACTTGCATTTTTCTACATGTTGTGTTGTGTTTTTACTCAATCAAATCTATGCGGAAGGCCTGGCGGTTTATGTCTGTTTAGTCTATGTGAACTTTCACTATTGTCTAGTAGATTTAGGGCACTGGGATGATACTCTAGTTTACTTAGAATGTATTTGTTTCTTACAAAGTAGGAAGCATTGCACATCGCATGTAGCACTTTAAGTTGGAATCTCTCAAGGATTTGGATATTGGAGTTAGCTGTTGTACCCCAAAGCTGTCCAAGTCCATATGGGTTTAAATATTACATTATAGAATAGGAGCTTACTAAGGGATAATTTGGATTTTCTGCCTAATAACCAGTAGTGCTTACAAAACATTATGCCAAGTTGTTTTCTTTCCTTCCATATGCGACTTTTTCAACTTTTTGTTTGGTTCAGGTGTAAGCCAAGATATTTAACTTTATTAACTTGAGTTAAGGGGATGTTATTTACAAAAACTGGTAGTCCATTACTTAGGCACTTGGTGAATGTAATACGAAAGAACTTGGCTTCATTAAGTTGAATTCGTCGTTGGCCAGACTTTACGTAAAAGTATCGTTCCTGCAAATAGGATGTTAGGATAACATATAATGTGTAAGCAATTTTTTAAGTTTATACAGAAAGCCAGTATGCCACACTTTATCGAAAGCCTGGTTTCTCTCAAGAAAAGCAGTTGTGTAGTATTGTTTTTATTCAAAAATATGATACATGTTATCGACAATGCGCTGAGACTGTTGTACGGTAACCAAATTAATAGTCAGGAGTTATGCTATTGTCATCTACGACGGTTGATGGTTTATTGGCTAGGAGTTTTTCTAGAACTCTGCCTAGTACCGACAACAAACTAATTGGTTTGCAGAAGGTAACTTTATTTAGGGGTTTGCCAGATTTGAGGATCTGTAAGACCTGCGCAACTTTTCATTGAACTTGAAAGTATCCCAGTTTTATGACTGCATTATATTGTATGGTTAATATCACTAGCCGTTGTGCAATAGTTCTTTTAGTAGTTTTCCGGTAATTAATTCAAAGCCTTGAGTTTTCTTAGGGTTTAAGTTATATCTGGATTTAACTTCCTTTGCTGTGAAGATGTTTATAGGTAAGGCTAGTTGGTATGATGATTCTAAAAAATATTGTATTTGTGCTTTCTCTTAAACGGTAATTTGTGATGGGATTGGTTGGAATACACTCTCAAAGTATGTGGCCAATAGGTCTGCTTTTTGTAAATCTGAATAAGCCTGTGATCTATTTAGTATTTTTTGGGAGGAATAGGTGGCCTATGTGCTTATATTCTTTTGGTTGCTTTCCAAAGAGAGTAATCTGTGTCGGTAGTTGGGCTCAGGTTTGAGAAATATTTTTGAATATTTAGATTTTTAATATTTTTAATGACTATTTTGAGCTGTTTTGTTGCTTAATTGTAGTGTTTTTTTGTCAGTCAGGTACCTTGTACTCTGCCAGATGCGTCTTAATCGTCTTTTTTACTACAATGAGATAGCTTATGGGCAGGCTTTTGCTGGTAAATGTTGGTGTTGCTTTCACGGCAGCCATTTTGTAGTTTTATATAGCCAGTTCTAGATTATTGTTAGTTTGGAACAAAATTTTCAGGTTTAGGCGTTTATGGATGATGTCTTTGTAGTAGCTTCAGTTCATTTTAAAATCATACAATTTTGAATCTTTATCAATGACCGTGCTGCTCGCAGTGGCTATAATTGACATATGGTCCGAAGATATATCAAGGCATGATATAATTGCGAAGTAATTTGAATCTTTAGTTTTAGTTGTGTAGAATTCCAGCAATTTTACCTGGGTCTGTGGACCAATATGTTGATTCGTATGTTGAAAGGTGATCCCTCCAACTGGATCACCTTTCAACTTGTTCTTGTACTACTTTAGTATAGCACCCTTCATCTACCAGAGTTGGAAGCCCCACAGGGTGCGTTTAGCATTAAAATTTCTCCCTGCTAAAAATCTACTACCTAGAAATTAATTTAAGGCATTTATCTCTAATTTTTCATCAATACTCTTTACTATTTTAGGTATTTCAGCAAATTAAAAATAAAATAAAATAATTTTCTATTAGAAAATTAATCCTTTAATTAAATAGTTATTTGTTGTTATATAGAAAGTCTTAAAATAAGCAACCTCATCATTTCTTCTATATCTTACTAATTGCGTTGCTAAAAAATTGTTAAGCTTGGGCTTCTTCTGTTAGCGAAAATTTTACACAAAAATGTGGGTTTGGTGACTAATTTAGTTGCCTGCTTCAGAATATTTTTATTTTTCTAATAGCACCAATATAAATATATAAAAAAATTTCCTTTGTCACTTTAATTACTTATTTTTAATTCAAATCAGTCATGCTGCACGTGAACCATGATTCTTGCGAGAATTTCTTGTTAAGCAACGTCCTATAAATAAGAAAGTGTGCATAGTATGCCCAACAGTCCGTGTTCGGTTTTTGGCGACAGAAAGATGAAGCTACAAGTGAGTAATTTAAAGCATAACCTTTATTTTTCATTTAAGTAACATTGATTATGTGTTACAGATTTCTTCCTTTTCGTTTTTTGCCGTCTTAGTTCTCACACCTGTCGGTTTTGCAGAGAAGAAGTTCGTAGAAAACAAAAATCTAGAGAAACGTGGACTTTCTGATCTAGGATACGGATATGACAATAACATAGGAAACAGAATTGACTATGATAGTGTTAATTTTGACCACAACTATTTTGATGCTTTAGAAAGCTTTAACAATATTGGAGGCAGCATTAGAAAACCAGTGTATAACATACCGTTGATAGTAAAAGAAAAAGTACCTGTGGCAGTTAAGGTCCCAGTACCATATCCTGTTCGATACCCCGTTGAAGTGTCTGTCGTCCACAAACTTGCCATTCCACAAAATAAATTTGTTCCGTATTCATTTATTGTTAAGAAAAAAGTGCCAATCTTAATCAGGGACAACGACAACGAAGGATACGGAGGCCAAAGCCAGCAAAACGATGATACTGGCAATAGCCACTTGAGGGGTATCAGAAAACTTTTATGGTTCAATAAATTCCGTCCTCAAAGCACGACAACGACGACGACGATAAGGCCTCTACAAAACAACTTATCTTTTTCGAAATCCATAAATTTAAACAAATCCTACACCTTTGTTTTTGGTATCCTAAACAGGCTAATGAACTGACTTTTATTTGTACTTACTGTTTCTAGATACCTTGCATTTCTTAATAACCTGTTTTAAATAAATAATTACATTTAAATTACGTCCTCCGTTCTTTATTTATTTATTTAAGAACTACATAAGTAACAAGTCAGCACAATAGACATATAGACCTACATAAATAGCAATTGAAAACAGTTTCTTTAGAACCTTTGCCAAAAGGCAAAAAGCTTCTTGTATTCAGCCTTGCAACTCATAAAGTTATATAAAAAGTAATCATTAGACAATGTTTTTTATATTTAATGAGATCTGTATATAATTCTGTTATATGACGTGAAAGAATCTTAGAAATGATAAAAAAATGTTATTAAACTTTCCTTCCTAATTAAAAACATTAAATAATAATTAAATATAATAACTTTTATATAAGATACATTTGCAAGTAATTCATTCCTACTCGCTTAATCAACTTATTCTTTGGAATATAATGCCATGTAACTTCTAACATACAATTCGTAAATTATTCGCAGTTTAAGCATATTAATATTAAAGGTTAGCGAATAATATTCAACCGTTGTACATACCAGGAATATTTGATACGGACTAATACTGGTATCACGATTCTCCTAAAGACAACAAATGCCATATCTTTCAAGAATGAAAAAATTTATATTTACTTGAGTAAACAAGTAGTTTTATAATCATAGCGTTATTAAGTGATTGTGGTTGAATCGATTTTCATCTATGGACTTTTGTGAATAAAAAACAATTTAGCCAATTATGAAAAACGCCAAACTCTTAGTTTGTCAAATTTTTGATTATGTTTCACAGTAAAAACATTAAAGGAAAACAATAAAATAGCAGAAATGTTTTAAATCCTTAATAGGGGAAACGATCAACACTGATCTCTGTAAGACAATTCGTGTAAATATCGGTTATAAACATGTTACACTAGTGGACTTACATAGTACAATTTGTACCTGTTTTTTTACTTTCCTTATCCTACAATAAGGAAAGTAATGTAATCGGCGGAAATTTGACCTACCCAGTTTCTCACATTTCTGGACGAATTATAGCCTCAGAACACCAAAAAAGTTGGTTTGAGACATTGTTTTGTGTGTGTGTGTGTGTGTGTGTGTGTGTGTATGTCTATCTGTCAGTAAACAGAATATCTCGAGAACCGTAAGAACTAGAGACTTGAAATTTGGTATGCAAGTTACTTGTATGCAGGGGACGCAGTGCGAAGCTTTTGGTAAAAATCGGCCGAGTCGTTTGGTCGCAAGGTCGCAAAATCGGTCGCAAAGCGGTCCCGAATCTAAACGGTTGAAAATACAAAAAATTTATGAGAATAAAAATGATTTATCATGAGATAAACATGAATTTAAAATAAAAGTTGGTAAAATAGGAGCCCGAAAAAAATTGAAGCTCAGGATTTTTAATATACCGGGTGTTCATAAAATGTTTCGGGAAATTTATATTACCCGATAGATCAGACCCAGACGAACAAAAAATTACAATGAAATTTTTTGATCCGAGGTAAAATAAATAAGTTATAGCCGATTAAAAATTAATTATACGAACTAATCACAGAGCGCTCGGAGAGCTTCCTGGCCGACTGCGGGAGGACAGGGGGAGCGCTTGGCCGCTAGGAGGGAGCACGCAGGCGATAATAGGGAAGGCCGTGAGGGCGAGCTCGCACGGTTATCTTTAGTGAGATAGCAAAATTTTAAGTACGAGTCAATTATTGTCTTGTACTGTTTATTTTAATCTGCTTTTGAGTGTTGGACTCGCGCCTCTTCTTTTGTTAAAATAAAAAGTTCCGGGACGAGAGCAGCGCAGGGACGAGAGCAGCGCAGGGCCGAGACGATGGATCCGGTATAATATATAATAATAGGATAAGGAAAGTCGTGTGATGTTCACACCATATTTATTTTTGGTCCAGATTGTTTTGGCTAAGAAGCTGTGCCTTTCTCCTGGAATTTTGTACAGCACTTTTTAATGCTATTAAAAACAGGAGATTTTTTCTGAAATTTTTCTCTACATCCTTGTTATACAGTCTAAAATATAAAATTATTATTTACTTTTACTGGATGCTATATTTGCTAGTACTGTCTTCTGGCAGCAAACCATAGTAATTTTTGTTAAAAACCTTGGAAAATTGTTCACTGTATCGACGGACAAATTATCATAAATTGTTGGGATATACTATTTCACAGATTTATGAGTAATTCTATATAATACTTAACCCAGTTTTATTTTTTTATGCTACAATACTTAAATTTAGTACTAATAATAATAATGGTACGGCTCTAACGCTCCGCGTGGGAGTACAGCCTCCAGACTGAGAGATTACAGCTCCCATATGGTTGCTCTCTGCCCGGAGTGAAGACAAGTACTTAATTATTTTTAGTGTCAGACTAGCCCACCAGCCAGGTATCAGAAATCTCCAGGAATGGAACCCCGGTCCGTCCGCATCGCAGTCCGCGCTTCAACACCTTGGACCACTATGCCATTTTTTTTTAGTACTACAGTATAAAAATTTATCTTAACCCTAAGATCGAATTTTATAGATGAAATTGATTATATCAGTACGTAAGAACAGTAAGAAAATATAAATGTATGTAATGTTTAAGAAAATAGGAGAAAATTTTCTTTATGTATAATTAAAATGGGTTAACTTTAAAATTGTTATTCGCACAAAAATTAGTAGTAAGTTCTTTTAAACACATAAACTAAAAAATAAAATTACTAAAGAAACATGAAGTTAAAGTAATGTCACAAAAAAAATAAATAATTATTTTTTGCTATACATGGTAGATATGACAAGTATTATAAACTAAAAAAAGAAATATAATTAATTCTCTGAATACAAAAAGTTCAAAAAGTGACAAGAATTGTACTAAAATTCGTGTGTTTGTAAACTACAACTTATCTGTTAAGCTAACACTACAGTTCACTCGTTATCCGAAGAACTATAACTGTTAATAATTAGGTCGACCAGCACCCGCCTTTTGAGCCTTCGAATGGGTGGTGGAGTAGCAAGCACTAAGACACTTGTCCACAGAATAAAAGATGTTAGGACTGTTGGATCTATTAGAACTTTAACACTTAATAAGTCGAGTTCTTTATACAACTCATTATTTCCCACAAACCAATTGGCGTTACAGATGATCCAAAGTATCTTGTTCTGCATGGTTTGAATTTTCTTGATGTGTCTATTAGCAAGTAAAATTAATTGGGACGTATTGGGACTTGTAGAAGTAAGGAGAAAAGGAGAAATCTATATCACTCTACCATCAGGAAATGCACTAATGTATAGCGGCCATGAAAGCGACAGTCAAAGAGGAGTAGGTTTCCTTGTTAAGAAACCAATAATACCAAATATTATTAGCTTCAAAGGAATATCTGAACGAGTAGCGTATATTATCATAGAAACATCAAAGAACTACCGCATAAAAATAATACAAGTTTATGCACCTACTTCGGCATATACTGACGAGGATGTTGAAATATTATACGAGGACATTATAAATGCGAGGAAAGAGGGAATGTCTAATCTTGATATAGTCATGGGCGACTTCAATGTGATTATAGGACATATAAAAGAGGAGGAAGAATACATCAGAAAATATGGATTGGGCGAAAGAAACCCAAGAGGAAATATGCTAGCAGCTTTCTTGGCAGATCAAAAATTGTACGCCATAAACACCTTTTTCAATAAAAAAGCCCAGCGGAAGTGGGCGTGGATAAGCCCAAATGGGCAGACCAAGAATTAAATTGACTATATACTCTCATCCAAAAAGTTAAGCATAAACGATGTCACAGTCTTAAATTCATTTAACACGGGAAGCGACCATCGGCTCGTAAGGGCAAAGGTCACTGTTCAAAAGTTTAACAGATATAAATATAGATATAAGAGAACGATAAATGCCCAGACACTCAAACAAAACAGGGAAACCTATCAAAAGTACGTACGACAATCATTGCTATTAAAGGAATATAATGACAACAATCTAAACCAAATATCTCGTGACCTAACACTAGCATTAACAGAAGCGTCGGAAAAAATCACAAAGACGACATGCCAAAAGATAAATAAAATTACTCAACAAACAAAACAAGAAATAGAAGAAAGAAGAGAGTTATATAAAGAAGGAAAATATGCAACTGATGAATATCGAGAAGTGAGAAAAGAAGCGAGGCGTATGATAAGAAAAGATTTAGAAAAATTCTATGAAGAACAAATAGAGCAAGTAATAGAGGACAACAAAAGCATGAAGTGCCTGAAAAGAAGATATGGGAAACGAGAAATCATTGCAGTGAAAGACTTCGCCGGAACAGAAATAAGAAACACAGACGAGATCTTAAAAACTACGGAGAAATACTATAAAACACTGTATGGGTCGCACATTAAACAACCCGAGGGGCCAAAAGAGAATTCTAAAATAGTAAATGTAGGATCTGAGAATATGCCGGAGATCAGTGAAGACGAAATTTTGCATGCCCTGCAGACGATGAAAAACAATAAAGCGCTGGGAGATGATAATATAATAATAGAAATGATCAAAGAAGCCAAAGAAATAGTAATCCCCAAGCTAAAAATCCTATTTAACATGTGCCTACAACAAGGGAGAATACCATATAACTGGGATAACGCTGTGATAGTAATTTTGTTTAAAAAAGGGGACGCATTACTATTACAAAATTACCGCCCTATCAGCCTACTTTCTCAAATGTATAAATTGTAAACAAAGATCTTGACTAACAGATTATCACAAAAATTAGATGATTATCAGACAGTAGAGCAAACAGCTTTCAGAAAGGGATATGGTACCTGTGACCATTTACTTACTGTTAAAATTCTAATCGAGAAATCCATCGAATATAACCTGCCTTTGTTCATGGCTTTTATTGATTATGAGAAGGCGTTGAACACTGGGCAATAATGAAGGAACTTAAATGTGCTAGAATAGATTCCCGATATACAGCACTGATAAGTAATATATACAAACAAGCTACAGCAGCAATTAAATTACATTCATATAGTAATAAATTCTCAATTGATAGAGGTATTAGACAAGGAGACACAATGTCTCTAAAATTATTTAATTTGGCACTTGAAGGAATATTTAAAAATTTGGACTGGTCAAATAGGGGTATTAATGTAAATGGGGAAAAATGAATCATTTAAGATTTGCCGACGACGTAGTTCTATTTGCAGACAACAAAGACGACCTACAAATTATGATAAACGAATTAGAAAAAACGTCTAAGAAAATAGGTCTAAAAGTAAATTTGAATAAGACGAAGACAATGTGTCTTGAGAACCCACAAATAAACATAAATGGAACTATCCTAGAAAATGTCAACGAGATATATATATATATATATATATATATATATATATATATATATATATATATATATATATATATATATATATATATAGGACAAACTGTAACATTAAGGAAGGAAAACAGAGAACACGAGATAGATAGAAGAAGACGTCTGGCGTGGGCAGCTTTTGGAAAGCTAGCTTATATTTTAAAAACAACAAAATACCCCAACGCTTGCGAACTAAGGTATATGACCAATGTATACTTCCCATAATGACATACGACGCTCAAACATGGACATTAACGAAACAAGTAAAACAAAACTGGAAGTCACTCAGCGAGCAATGGAGAGCAATGATTGGAATTACAATACGAGACAAAAAAAGAAATAAATGGATAAGAGATAGAACTGGGGTCGCGGATGTAGTGAAAAGAGTGACGAAATTGAAATGGGAATATGCAGGACATACAGCTCGGATCAAAGACAGTAGGTGGAACGTTAAAATCCTCCAATGGAGACCATGGACAGGCACGAGACAGCGTGGCAGGCCAATAATGAGATGGCAAGACGACATTAAGAGAGTAGCAGGATTGCCATGGATGAGAGTCGCACAGAATCGCGCTACATGGAAGAATTTGAGGGAGACCTATGCCCAATACTGGGCGCAATGAGGGTTAAAGAAGAAGAAGAAGAAGTCTATTAGCTGGCGTTCCCCAGATAGCAGCATCATACATGATAATAGGACGTATAAGACTTTCGTATAATAAGGTTGCACATTTAATTTTGAATGCAGAGTTTTTGTTTATTAGTGGACAAAGAATATTGAGTCCAACGTAACAATAATTTAATTTTTTTTAATGTGGAATCCCCATGACAATTTTCGGTCCGGATAAAGGCCTAAGTATTTCACCGATTTATCATTCGAATTCCAAGATATAGTGGATCTATTCAAATGCAATTCGGGAGGGTTTGGTAGACGTCTTAAGATAAAGATTTTTGCTTAACACTTGGAGGTGTTTAGTTGTATTTTTTATTTTGTACACCATTGGTGGAAAGTATCAATTACATTTTGGAAATTGTGCGTGGCTGTGTAGGTGTCGAAATTCTGAGATATAAGTGCAGTCTCATCTGCGTACATGGACATCTCAACGGTGTCGAAGTGTGGCATGTCGTGGGTGTATATGTTGTATAATACTGGACCGAGGATTGATGCCTGAGGGACCCCCTTCGATATTCTCTTTAATAATGAAAATTATAAGTTGTTTTACTTTAAATGTTCGGGCTGTAAGAAATCTGGTTAATATTCTGGTAATGTAGCTAGGAGAATTAAATTGAATCAGTTTAAAGATTAAAACTTCCATTCAGGCCTTATTGAAGGCTTGAAAGATGTCAAATAGGCCAGTAATTGCCACTTTTTTTGTTTCAAATCCGTTAGAAATATTTGTTCATTTTAATAATTTGCAGAAACCGTATTGGGTTACTGCGAAGTTCCTAAGAATTTAATGAGACGTTGGTGGATAATTTTCTCCAATAATTTGGACATCTTAGATAATAGACATAAGTCTGTAATTACTAGCCATGCTTTTATTGTTTTTATATTTTGGAAATACTATTTTTTCGGTTTATTTTCATTTATTGAAAAAGTAGTTAGAGTTTTTTGGTGCAAAGTTGAAATTCTCTGGGAGAAGTAGGTTTGTAATCATTGGAGGTTGCGGGTAAGTCTCGTGGGACCGTGAATTCTATTTTCTGTTGCTGTAGATTATGTTAATATTGAGAATGAGAGGGTTTGAAGACCTTTTTAAAGTGTTGAGCGAATAAATTACATTTTTCTTCGTCACTCTCATAAATCACTGCATTATGTTTTAAAATATAAATTTACTCGAGTTTCCATAGTACTCTTTTTGTGGGTAACCATGAAAGTCTATTAAACAATCGCTTGTATTGTTGGATTCCTGTTAATTGGTAAATTGATCGATGGCCATATCAATGTCGTTGTTCGTTTCTATTTTATTTATATTGAAATGTTGGTCTAAAGCATTATTTTCAGTTTACTTTCTTAATAATTAGCCTTGGCATCTAAATATTAGAAGATATTATTATTGGTAGATGGTTGAAATCGAGTTCGCAGACTACAGACTGCTGTGATGTAGTTGTAATATTTTTGAGTAGAGCAACATCAAGTATATCTAGATTTTGAGATGCTCTGTAGATTATATGAGTGACTTGTATAGTAGCCATAATATGGATTCAGCAAATGTATGAAGTTTAATCCTGTTGGGATTGTTTGATCTGCATCCTCGGTCTGTATTTTTACAATTAAGATCTCCAAATAGTATGTTCGAAGTATTATTTGGAAACAAGGTTGTAAGGTCGCCATTGTTTAATTGTATATCGGGAGGTTTGTATCCAGATGTGATAATTAGGTTACTGCCATTATCCATTATAACATTGATATAAATCGCTTTGAGTGATTCAAGATTAGAGAGAGCTAGTAAGTGATGTTTTATGTTCTTTTTGATGATGATAAGAACACACCTAGAAGCGTATCGAGCCTCTTTATCTCTTCGATAAACTGTAAATCCCCTAATACATAACTGTCCGCCCCCAGTTAAGTGCGTTTCACTAATACAAGCTATGTCAATGCTATGTCTTGTAAGGAATACGGTGAATAAGTTTTGTTGTCTTTTAATACAATTTGCATTAAGGTTTAAAAGAGTTAACTGGTGAATTTATTTTTGAGAATTATTTGCCATTATTAAAGAATCTATGAGTTCGGATATGAGAGGCTTTAATGATTCGAGAATTTGATTTAGTATGATGTTAATTAGTGCACTATTAATAGGTTTCTGATTATTTTCTAAATTGAGAAAGTTGAATGTAGAGCCAGATGAGTTTTGTTAGGCTGGAGTACGACTAACGTTCAGAGAATCTAGATTGTAGAGGGATAGGAGTATACGTTGTGTTAGCTCGTTCAGGTAGCGAAAAGCGAGTGTTGTGGTTATACTTATAGCTTCTATTTTTGGTGGTTTGATAGTAAGAGCAGCCTTTATAATTGCCAAAATGTGATTTCCCAGAGTTAACATAAGTTAATTTTTTGTATCTGTATTCGGTTGTTTGATACAATTAGAATAAAGGTGTTTTCCATTGCATTTGATACAACGTGGCGAAAGTCGGCAATAATTTTTGGTATGGCCGGAACCTTGGCATCGCGTGCATTTTTTCTAAGTTCAACACTAGTTACCCAGTACATTAATATCTCCAGTTTGAAGATCAGGCCGGCAGTTTTTTTTTGTTAGTTGTACCGCACACAAAGGCATGGCTATTTTATCTTTGTTAAGGAGCCTAGTAACTGTTTAAATTGACAATGAGTAAGTTTTTATAAATTTATTATAAATTTCTTCGATTGTAAACGAGGTTGGAACATTACGTAGTACAACGTTTAGATTTTTTTGTGCGGGATTATGATAAGTGTAGAATGGAAGATTGTTGTCTGTATAATATTTTTATAACTGTCACTGTCACATATTGCATTAATTATCATTCTCAGAATTTTATTGTAAGAAAGAAGTTTAATTAAGTTAGTGAGTTCACATTTGACTTTCAAAATGTAAACAAGACAGCAGCGCTCAGATATCTTTGAAAGTGCCGAGTGTCGAATTATTTACTGATAACCCGCATCACTTCACTTCAAAACTGTACGTATAATTTAAATTTAAAATTAATATCGGAAGCCTATCAGTGTAACAGAAGTATGTACTAACCCATGTTTCCAATGGGACAATTACGGCCCTGGCCTCGAAGCAGCCCTGAAAATTACGGCTTCACGTTCAATATCCCTAATGTACAAGGATATCAATTTACTCAACAATAAAACACCTACAGCCAATCTGGTCCACAACCCAGATATTCTACCAATTGTCACATACCAGTCATCTCCTTTTCATTCAATCCGCAACCACTGTCCTTTTCTCAAACTGCACAAATGGAATAAACCAACAAATAATGAATGCCACCAACAATGATTTCAATCACGAAGAACGCGATTCACGTGTAAATGCAGATTTAATCGAAGACTTGGATTCAGATACTAACAGCCCCAACAACACGCAAGGTACCTCGACAAATACGAAACATGAATGGCAAAAAATCAAAAAACGGAAAATAACCAACTCTAATACAATCTTTAATCGTCAACAACCCATTCCTACGAGCATATCAAACAAATTCAAGATCCTCTCACAAACCCAACCCGAAAACGCTTGTCAAGAGCAAACACCTAATAACAATGAAAGTCCTAGAATGGCGAAGCCTCCGCCTATTTATATCCATGGTGTAAACAATTATAATGAAATGATTAAAAATATTACTAAAATCCTGGAAAAAGAGCAATACCACACAATAACTTTACCAAACGATAAAATTAAAATAAACATCAACACAATAGACTCATACAGAAAACTCACCAAACACCTTAAAGATGAAAATATATTTCATCACACCTACCAATTAAAAGAAGAACGCGCATACAGGATAGCCATTCGAAATCTTCACCATTCCATACCAGTTTCAGAAATAACAAAAGTACTTGGGAATCTTGGTCACACAGTACGCAATATTATTAACATACGTCACAGAGTAACCAAACAACCATTGTCACTGTTCATGGTAGACCTAGAACCTAAAGAAAATAATAAGTCGATCTTCAACGTTCAACATCTAAGTAACATGAATACCACGGTTGAACCCCCCAGGAAGACACAAACCATAGCTCAGTGCACCCGCTGTCAAGAGTATGGCCATACGAAAACTTACTGTAATAAATAATTTGTCTGTGTCAAATGTAGCGGTAACCACAAAAGCCAGTCCTGCAAAAAAAAACCCAATACTTCAGCCACTTGTGCCTTATGTAATGGACAAGACCCAGCCAATTACAAGGGATGTACCAGTATATTAAGACATCAAAAGAACCAAGAACCCAACACTCAGAGGAATCACAAACAAATCCAGAACGTACCAGTTACCACCAAATATATCCGAATTCCTACCACTTCCTAAACAACGCGCCACAAAAAATACAGAAGCTATGCATCATCCTTACCACAGACTTCTCTTTCTGCAACCACCCGACAGAAGACCCCCTATTCATACCTTCAATGAACAGCAAAATAACATCAACCAATTGTTCTCTAGCTTCCTAACGGAATTTTAAGCAATGTTTTCGCAGCTTATCAGCCAAAACAGCATGGTTTTAAACATTCTTTCCACTGTTATAAACAAATTAGCTTAAAAATGGCCAACCACCTCCGTATAACTCTCTGGAACGCCAATGGCTTATCAAACCATATACCTGAGATCAACTGTTTTCTGCAATTACAGGATATAGATGTGTTACTCGTCTCCGAAACCCACGCAACAGCCAGAATAGTTATAAAAATATCGCACTATTCCGTATACCTTTAGTGTACCACCCTGATGGCACAGCACATGGCGGATCAGCGGTCAAAAACTCAATCTCCCACCATGAATGGAACTCCTTTCAAACCGACAAAACTCAAAGCTCTAGTACAAAGATTCAAGTCCTACCCCACCCATTCATCATAGCAGCAGTATACAGTCCACCACGACATACTATCTCAACTGAAGAATACGCAGATCTGCTAAAATTCCTTGACGCGAGATTTCTCATTGGAGGAGATTGGAACGCCAAGAATGTAGCCTGGGGCTCAAGACTAACCAATCCGAAAGGGCGTAACCTACTCAGAGCAATACAAAATCATAACTGCAACTACAGATCAACTGGAGAACCCACCTATTGGCCTACAGATACAAATAAAATCCCCGACTTATTAGACTTTGCTATTTCCCGCGGCATAGCAAACACATACACTAAAGTGGAATCTAACTATAACCTGTCCTCAGATCATACTCCCATTCTAATTACCTTAAGCACATCCATTATTACCAGAGAACCATCCCCAAAACTCTGCAACAAAAACACCAATTGGGACCTCTTCAAAAACATACTGGATCACGAGATTAATCTACCTATCCGAATTAAGGACGCCTACGACCTAGACGAAGCAACCCAGTATTGAACTACAATGATTATTAAACCTGGCAAACCTCCTACGCAATCCTCCTCCTACAGACCCATCAGCCTTTTACTACTCATGTCAAAAATATTCGAAAAACTACTCCTCACAAGAATCCATGAAACTGTCGACCTACATGAAATTCTCCCAAACTACCAATTTGGCTTCCGGCAGCATCATTCTACTATCCACCAAGGGCACCAAATAGTTAACAGCATTATGGAGACTCTAGAAACCAAGCGCGTCTGCATAACTGTATGCCTAGACATAAAACAGGCTTTCGACAAAGTATGGCACACGGGTCTGTCATAAAAAATAAAACTCTATTTTCCAAATCAGCTGTACCTCATACTAAAATCATATCTAACCCAGAGCACAACTTTCGAATACCACGAAATTACATCTGAAGTACCGCAAGGTAGCGTACCGGGACCGCTGCTGTATCCCCTATATATTTCCGACACGCCTTCAACTGACGATACTGTACTTGCAATGTTCGCCGATGATACAGCTATCCTCTCAATAGACGAAAACTCAATAACTGCAGCAGCCCATCTACAAACACACTTAGACATCTTGCAAAACTGGTTCAACAAATGGAGAATTACAGTCAATAGCGACAAATGCTCGCAAATCACTTTCACAAATAGACTTATTGCAAGCCCACTAAACAACATCAACAATACTCCTATACCTCAGAAAGCGGACATCAAATATCTTGGACTACACCTAGACCATAAGCACACCTGGAGCACTCACATCAAAGCCAAACGAAAACAAATAGACCTTAAAATTAAACAAATGCACTGGCTCCTTGACAGACGCTCCCAACTCTCACTGTCAAACTACTGTTATATAAAAGCATCATAAAACCCATCTGGACATATGATATACAGTTGTGGGGATGCGCTAAAGCCTCCCACACAAAGATCCTGCAACGAAGCCAATCAAAAATTCTTCGCAAAATAGCCAACGTCCCATGGTACATCTCTAACTAAACCCTTCACACAGACCTAGGAATTCCATACGTAGCCGCAGAGATACAGAAGCTTGCTCGAACATACACGAACCACCTGACAGGACATAAAAACCAACTAATAGAACAGCTCTCTAACCAGCCAACCATCACCAGACGATTAAAACGAAATTGGCCACAAGACCTTCCAGTGTAACTACCCAGAATAACTTAGTGTTTAGCCTACGGGGAGTAAGGCTCTGGCCGGATCCCCCCAATGACATGTTATAAAATTATAAATTATAAATAATTTACTTACTACTCGTGTGAGAGTAGATTGTAAATAAGCAACAAATAATTTAAAAAAAATATATTTTGATAAAATACAATAATCGTCTATCGAGGTTAAATTGATTTTTAGACCGTTCGTTTTATGTTGAATTGTAACTTTATTGGATTATTATTTTTTTATATTATATTTATTATTGTTATTATATATTGAATATTAGACTTTTAATATCATTAACAATTTCCTGGTAGTTAGTTACTTTGTCTACAAATGTTGCGGAAATTTTTAGCTGTTTCTATTGATTAGTATTACCTTCTGTCAGGTGCTTCTCTACATTGTCGGATAGATAATACTGATTTTCAGTTAGTATACTTTTTATGAAAATCGCTAACAGGTGAAAGTTTTCTTTTAGATGAATTATTTGATATGTGAAATTGACTGCAGGCGCGGCTGCAGCGAAATCCAGGAACAGTTCGATTTAGTGAAATTAAAACCTTTATCAACAAGTGAAACATTTCCAGCACTTAATCGTCGGAGCGCGGCACACGACCGCTTACTTCAAAGCACAAGAGTGGAATAGAAATGATTATTAAATTACTATGACATAAAAATCTGCGTTTTACACATGTATTGGTGAGAGAATATATACATTTCATAGATACATTAAGAAAAACTTGAAGTGTAATTTTTGCAAAAAACGGTAAGGCGGTGGTTTGCGGTACAGACAGACCCGGGTTCAATCTTGAGCTCAGATATCTGTCGTGTGGCCTAGTCAGTTACTAAAAGTAATTATTAATTAAGCATGTGTATTCACTTCGAACAACGGCTAATAGTGGCCGTTTTCTAAGGCATGATGCTTGCAACATCGCCCCGCATCAGAGATAGTCGCGTCAACCAAGTAGTAAGGTTAAACATGTTTAAGAACATTAACCTCTTACAATTAGTTCAAAAAATTGTTGCCTCCACACGAAACTAATGTCTCACCAATATTTTTATTGTTTTTATATTATAGGAAAGGAAAAAGGGAATATAAATTCCTTGCGCCGTTATTTCTTGTTTTGCTTTTTTTCTATGTCATCAGTATCTTTATTGCCACTATGGTTAAAAGCTGTAGTATAACGAGATTTTCTGGAGCTGTAACATTCATGCAGTGACACGTTTTTTTTTATTGTTATTACTTCGTTAACATAATATTTCATAAAACATTGGAATTATTTACTATTGAAGTCTATGATACTCCTTTCACGTGTAAATACCTCTACAGAGATTCGAAAAGTAACAGCACATATGGATTCATTCAATCGACCTAATAAATGTTTTATAATCGCAATACACATAATTTTATATTTTATTTTAATCATTTTGCGACTGTGTTAATACAGGCTTAACGCAACAGAATTTAATAACAAATTTATGCGTTATTTTTTGAACTATCGAAGTCATTTAGGCAATTTAACGAAAACTGAAAACTTAATATTTTTAACGATCTTTTAATTTAAAAAAAAAGTAATTAATATTTCTTGCTATTGTAAGAAAAAATGAGTTTAGCATATTCTAGCCAAAAACTCATTAAGTTTGTGCGCCCGTGTTCTTTTGGTTACATCTATCCCTAAGATTTTTAAAATAATCCATCAGTTTTTAGAAGATAAAAAATAATTCTTTATAACTTTTTAAATATAATGTCGGGCATTTAATAAGAAAAAGGATAACATAATCATTTGGTGATCGTTAAGTTAAAACAATCCAGTCAATGCTCATTTTTGTTAGAGTAGCGTGGGTTTACCAAATCTTTACTTTATGTATATATGTTCGGATAGATTTCGCGGTTAACTATGTTTACGGGATGAACCGCGCCTATTTTGAGAAAATTCTCGGCGTTTCGGCATCGGCTTTGATTGCCATTTTCCCAATACCCAGCCATCCCTGACCAATAAGACGGTACATAACATTTCTGACTACCCTGTAAGCAACTTAGCTATTCAGGCTCTAGAAAAAGGTTTTAACTTTGCTGTAACACCAAACCGCATTCCCACTGAAAAAACTATATCCCAAGTAGAATCCACCATTTTCACCCTTCCCGAAAATGTGGCAAATGAAACCAGGCAAGATGTAGCCAAAGTGCTACGTACAGCCGAATTACCAAAACCAAACATCAAAGCTTCCGAATTACGCGCCTTAAAAGCTCTAAAAGAAAATAATAACATTACAATTTTACAGGCAGATAAGGGCAACGCTACACTGATCCTAAATACAGCAGACTACATCTGTAAGAAGCACGATTTATTTAAATCCTCTGATTATCGCTATATATCCCACTACCTACCTAGAAAAGAAAACCAAAACCCTCATTACTAACTCCAACCTATCATCCAATACCAAGAAACTCCTAATACCCCGAGAAAAATCTTTACGACGAATAACCAAATATCTGGGCTTATGCGCTCAGCAAAGGATCACTGTCTCAATAAATCCCAATGAGTGAATGAAACACCTTGTGGAGACTGCCAAAGGACCTACATAGGTCAAACAAATCGGCAAATATCTAGCCGAATATATGAGCATTCTCTGGCCGTACGGAAAGGTGATAATGGTTCGGCACTTGCCAAACACAGCAAAGAAACAGGCCACAAAATTAATTTCTCTGGGGCTACAACCATTGCCCTCATTTTCCATTTCACCAGCAGAATAATACGTGAGGCAATTGAAATAGAAAAACGCCCACAGTGCTTCAACACAACAGCCAACGTTTGCCCGTCTTGTGGAAATCTCTTATTACCCCACACCGCCAATTACGCGATAATCCTACAAACTTTCCCCAACCCAACGCATCTCCCGCCAAACAAGCTTTCATTTCCAGCCCTATAAAAGACCAAGCAGTTCACACGAAATGTCAGTCTTATTCAAAGATTCGTAGCTCTCCTTGGGGAGTACGCAGATTGAGACCCCGAGTGAAGAGCTAAACTCTTGAAAATGGCACCAAAGCCAATGCCGAAACGTCGAGAATTTTTTCAAAATAGACGCGGTTCATCCTGATATATATATATATATATATATATATATATATATATATGATATATATATATATATATACTATACCAGTAGACCGCAGGCTTCGTCGACGAAGCCTGATCTAGACCATTCCACATATTTCTGCGACACTAATCAAAATATTTAAATAATTTAAAAACGGTTAAAGTTAGAGGGCTGATTTTTTGCACCGAATTAGCAAATATAGTTGTGAATGTGGTGTGTAAGTTTCAAGGAAATAGGTTGAAGCGTCTAGGAGAAAATAGAATTATCAGTTTAGAAAGAAAGAAAGAAAGAAAGTTAGGGAGATAAAACAATTATATTATAAGATACCGCGTCGTATTTGAGAAAATACGATGATAATTTTACATTCCTTTAAAACATGTTTCTTGGTGAGAATAATAAAAAACCGAAATACAACACTCGAAATTTCAATTTCAAAGGCCTCCAAATGCTTTTCCGGTGCTATCATACAAAATTAAACGTGATGTACCACCTTTTAACCAGCACCCACACCATCATTTTTTTTTGTCAAAAATAACGGACCACTAAAGATCATCCAGTATAGAAAGCATCTATGTTATTTATTTTTGGAACGAAATAAACAAAGTTTTTATTGGCGAGTTTTACAGCTTAATACAAATGAAATTGAATGGTTCTACTGCTTTTGGCCGACACCCGCGCTATTATTGGAGTTCCTTAACAGTTTCTTTTAATACTGCTAATTTTTCGTTACAAGAGTTCTCTGATGCCGACTTTTGCAATGTTAATCGTTTGTCTTTTTTTAAACATGCCCTTATTTTTGATTGCTAGGCATGACAATTAATCTGGTTTATGATATAATTAATTAGATTTTTACACCCAAGTGAACGAGGCGTGGTTAGTTAATATAAACAAAAATTGACGTGAAAACATGTGTACTATTGTTTTTGTATTAGTTAATAATCTTGTAAGGTATTGCTTTAACATTTGCATTACGTTTTTCATGCATTTTATAATCTAATTTGAGGTTTACAGTATTGAATATAAATGTTTGCAAAATCTAATCATACATACAGAAAATAAAATTGTCTCTATAAATGTTTTACAATCTTTTCTTAACTTACTAATCACAATACATAAATAAAAGCGTACAAGATGAGCATACACTAATCACTTTTCAGTTGTAATGTCCCTGATAAAGCAAATGTGGTGTAGATAAGAACAACATATATATCAGTGAGCGTAAAGTTAATTGTAAGTCCAGATTTGCATATTTACAATATTTTTACATTTTTCACAATTTATGACTTCTTCATTTACAGAAACTGTAGGGTTCGGATAGCGTGATTAACGCAACAGTTTTCTACTAGACGATTGCTTGCTTATTGGCTTAAAATATCATATCGAGAAAACTAACAAAGTCTAGCAAACTCGTAAGGATTTACTATGTGTAATATATGCTCTATAAAAATGAGCACCCGCAAAATAAATACTAAAAATAAGTTTACGGCTTTAAATAACTAACCATAAAAAAGGATTACAATACAATTTCGACAAAAAATTGGACGCATATATTAACAAAATTTAAATATTATATTAAACTAAATAACTTTAGTGCTATTGCGCTTTTAAAATTTGAAACCTACCTTAACATATAAAAAAAATAGACTTGTAAATAAAAAGAAGAGCTACTCTAAAAATTTAAATTCTTCAAATTCTTAGTGCTTCAATATTTCACTTTTACTGTTCTTAATTTTTTAGTTAACATTTACTATAAAAATTCTTATTTTTTTTTATTATACTATTTAAATACTAAAGATGCTTATTAATGTAGAAAGACTTATAGAGAGTTATTTCATCTAAAGTTTCAATAACATATTTATTTCCAAATAAGGAACATTTTAGTTGCAAATTTACTTTCAGTGCAATATATTGTAACCTGCGCTTATGTTTTTTATTTTGTCTTAATAAATACTGAAAGATAATAAGCGAATAAGTTTCTTTTCTAAACACACATTATTTAACCAAGTTATAAATAAAAGTTTAATTAATATGCAAATGATAACACACTTGAGCAAACTATGAACTCTTACGTAAAATATACAGAGTCGTCGAGGTAAATCCGGAATATTTTAAGTTATATTGCGAAAAGTTGAAAGGCCGTCTTATGCGTATGGGCAATCCGCTAATAGGTAACACAAAAAGTTAGTTTTGTAATTAACAACCTACTATTGTTAATAAAATGAGCAGAGCTGCTATACTCGAATCCCTTCAAGCCCAAAAATTAGCGAGGAAAATTATTGCACGGTTTTGCTTAAAAAGGTCCAAGTTTACAAAGTAGCCAAGAAATGCAGAAAATCTGACTACTAGAAGGAGGTAGTTGATAATCTGATCGCAAATAAAAGAGAAGATGGATCAGGATCCTAGACGGAGCACGACTGACCTTGCAATGAGCAAAATGAGCATGGCGAGGTCGACAGTAAGTGTAGCAGTGCATCAGGACCAGTCTTTTGTTCTGAGAAACCGCCAACTGTTGACTGAGAAAAGCAAGATAAACAGGTAGTTAAAGGCCCAAGCAGTGCTGAACAAACTCAAGCAAAATAGTCCTGAGATTGTTTTTGGACAAAAAGAACTTCATTCAGGATAGGAATGTGAATCGCCAAAACAACCGTTGGATCTGCCAAGATGCTTCTGAAATACGTACCGTAATGTGTACAAAGTTTCTTGCCTATATGATAGTGTTGGAGCTTGTAAGTAGCGAAAAGGATATTATGACTTTGAGAAAGGCCTGAAAGTAACCGCCGACAGTTATGTCAACATGTTGGAGACAGCTGTCAAGCCCTAACAGAGGAAGTGGCCGCCGGGCGAAAGTACGTGTTCCAGCAAGACTCCGTTTCAATCACAAGGCAAGAAAGATCCAGGAATGGCTATACAACAATTTGTGTTACCACTGTGGTCACCCTCCAGCCCCCACTGAAATATTTTTGACTTGTGTGGTCAAGACGAGAATCAATGAAAGGCATTATGACGCCAAGAACAACTTAACGACCTCAACCAGAGGTAATAAAATATGGAGAAGAAAAAAGTTACATTGGTCTGCAGCAGATTTAGGTTTCAGCTCGAGAAATTCGCTGCATTGAATAATATTATTTTCAATGCTATTTACTTTAATTGTGCTAATTTTGATGTAAATAAATTTAATTTTTCTTGTACGTGAATGTTACTTTCATTGTTTATTCGTTTTTCGTATTTACCTCGACGCCAAATTTAAATTTGCAATTTAATCTGATACATACGTATATATTAACATATCTATATTTGATTTAAATATATTACATTTGGATTTAGAGGTCTTCATACAATTTTCGAAATAAACAATGTACATAAATGATTTTAATCGACAAGTCAAGCCCACTTAGATTGAATATATAACTTCAATGTTTAAATAATTAAAATAAATATTAAAGTAAAACAAAGAAATTAACTTTAATCAGTCGCGTTCAAAGATTGAAGCTGAAGTATTTTAAAAAGTCTTTGTTTTCTTTAAACCTGTCATTAATTTGTAAACTACCGCCAAAAGCAACAGCTCCATAATTTACGCCTCTATCACCTTTGCGTATTAGGAATGGTGTTCTCTCCTCTGGGGCTTTGGCGGAATAAGAAGTGTGCTCCTGCACGGTGTAAGGCATTTCAATTTCGTCAATGAGTGGCATATTGTCTGGAACTTTATCCAAGTAAGGCTCTACCTGTGGTTCATAAACTGGCTTCTCCACGTGGATGGGGTAATGTTTGAGAACCTGGTGGGCTGGTTGAGGTCTATTGAGAGTAAGTGAAATCTCAACCGGCATGGATATAGGCACAGTTAAAGCATTCTGGTGGGTAATTAAGTTAAGAGGTCCATTATCTCCAAAGGTGTTCAACCCGCTTTCTAAACCTTGATAACCAAAGTATGAATCGTGCTGTCCAAGACCCAAGTGATCTCCAATGCCAATGCCATTTAAACCGCTGTTGTATTTATTTGCTAGGTCATACAGCGCACGTTTACTTTGTTTCTTCTTCACTATATTATTTTTTCCTTCCACATAAACTGCATATACGAGAACTGAGGCAGTGAAAAGCGAAACGAAGGAAACCTAATACACAAAAAACTAAGCGCATTATTTTTATTTCTGTGCGGTCTTACCTGCGACTTCATATTTTTACCATCAAATACCAAGCGAGAACTGTTATTACAATTGCAATCGCCTGTTATATTTATAGGAATACCACAAATTAAATTAGCATATACTACATAAAAATGCAATCTAAAAATCTACGGTTAGCATGGCCTCGTAATTGGCATACATTATAATGAAAGTACCATTCTTTCATTTATAGAATATTTACAATTTTTACATTTTCAACTAAAAATATGAACGACAACAAATTCAAATTTAAGAAAACCTTAGCTTACAGCCAAAAAAGTTTAATCTTACAGTGCCCCAAAATGATACAACAGAATTAGAAATTGAATTTGGCACGTATGTTTAATAATTAATTGTATTCTAGA
Source organism: Sinelater perroti (assembly GCA_036346155.1). Lineage (NCBI taxonomy): Eukaryota > Metazoa > Arthropoda > Insecta > Coleoptera > Elateridae > Sinelater > Sinelater perroti. The sequence continues at coordinate 27,712,053 of JARFIY010000143.1, forward strand.
GAAAAGTTATTGGTAATGCAAGTTATTAAACAGCAGTTTCACTATACGCCGACTGGTGTTTTAAAATTGGTAGAAAGTTTATTTTTATTGCACCTATTTAGTCAAATGAGGATTTTTGTAAGATTAGTATAATAATTGTTGTATATATTTTAGATGTAGTAAGAATGCGAAAGCAATTTATTCTTATAAATAAATATTTGCAAGAGAGATTAAAATATTATATAAAATAGCTTGCAGTTTAATCGGATAATTAAGGCATACGTCGACAACTTTCTTTATGTATTTAATTGTGTAATGTGTAATTCGTCAGCATCCACTCAAGCTCTTCGTAAAATAGCTGTCGCTTTCCAAATTACTTGTAGTTTTCTAAACTTTCCTGTGATAGTCGTGACTAAAACCTCGAATAGCTGTTAATTACGTTAATCTCGCATATATTCATAGAAGAGTATTAATTTTAGGTTATTAGTTGCAAGTATTTTGCTTATATGTTATTTACCCTATGAGTGGCATTCATTTCATGCGCAACAAAAACAGTTAGCTCTAGTTTTTACTTGCACAGATATTGACTAATGCAGTTAAATTTAAAATCTCTCAAATTCATTATTTACATGACTTAAATAACTTTTAATATTTAAGGTAGAGTGATAACACAATTGTAAATTAGTAAGGGGGCGGGGTTAGAATGTGTTACATACTATACATTAACGGTTCACTAGTCTTCGCCTCATTTAATTTGCTACGTCTTTTGGCCACATCATTTTGGGTTGTCCTGTTAGAAATTAATTACAGAGTAGCTTGCTAGCGCATTGTTATGATCAGTAGTTTTTTCTTGGATTTGTTAACGGAGGAAATTTAGAGATCCATATAAACATTTTGTTTAGACACATACCAAGGTGTATCTGCTATCAAACGTTTTAGATTGAAATATTTTGGGTATTTTAGTATTCGTCAGTTTGTTGCAGCTACAAAGCGTAATTTAGTAAATCGATATTGGTTTAAAGGCAACTTTGTATATTATTAATTTATTTTCGTCGGATAATTTCGATTTTCTACCAAGTAACTAAAACATTTGTTTCACTTTTAAGTTTAGTTGGGTTCTTGTGGTCTTTCCAAGCAACCTTTTTGTCTAGATGAAGCCTAAGATATAATATAACCCTTTTGTCTGGAATTATGCTATTGTTTAAGTTGATACTGGGAGACATTTGTGATGCAAGTTTGTGCTAATTTCTCATTAGATTATTCTTCAAACTATTGTAGTCTCTTCTGTTTTAGGCATATCGGCTGTAAAGATTGGATAAATTAATTGACTGAGAACATTGTTTTGAGGTACACTAGATTTGATAAGATGGTATCTGAATAATGCACCGTTGACCCTAACTTGGAAGTATCATTTACTAAGATATAACTTTAGGATTAGGTATATCTGGCTGGACAGAAGCATTGTAATTTTAAATATTAGCCTTTTGTGACAGACCTTGTCGAACACTAGCTACACATAAAGGAAAACTGCAGCACAAGATTCTCTTTGATTCTGTTTACAATTTAGTGGCATCGTGGTACCATAGAGTGCTTTGCCTTGAAGCCGAATTGATGTTCTAGCGTCAGAATGCTGGTTTCGTGGGCGACATTACAGGTTTCGTAATTATGATAATTTGTGTGAATTTCTATTGGATGGGATGGATTAATTAAAACAAGCGTAGCATGCCATTATAAGTTCTTCTTAATAACACAAGTATTTATTTCTTTAGGAACCTTGGCTAGTGAGGCTCATTTATTAGGTAGTTATAATTAACAGAGAAAATTTAATTTATTAATATTTAGTATTGTTAGCTGTTGCTACATGTTCTGCTAGTATGTTTGGCTTTCTGTCTTCGACTTGTGCCTAGTTAGTATCCGGTTTTCTTATTTGAGGAATTGATACAACCAGTCTTTTAAATTTTTGATAGTATTTTATAATGAGTGGTCTTCTGGCAATATAGTGGTTATATAATATTTAAAATAATTATTACGAGACTGTAATACTAAGCGGAGATGATTATTTAACCTATTAAGTTGCATTTTATTAGGACATTTTTGTTTTTGCCATTTTCCACGTGCTCATCTTTTTGTTGTGATTAGTTCTTACATACAAAGATTTATGATTTTCTAGCAGCATTTTATTTTTAGGTGTAGCTTTTCAAATTGCTTCTTAGATTATATCCGTTAGTTGCTTTACTAATTCTTCAATTTCGTAAAATTCTTGTATTCTACGTCTTAAGCTGGTGTCTTTGTTAATTAAGTCTTAAAATAAGGTTCCAGTTAATTTATTTTGTATATAAGTAATATCTCTATATTAAGTTTGGGCTTAGTGTTATTATTATTATTATTATTATTATTATTACAGTATGATTAGAGTATAAGTCTAGATTAAAATCTATGCTATGGTAGATATCAGATATACATCGGGTTATAGTAAAATATAGCAGATCCGGTATGTTATATCAATCCGTAGGCCGATAGGTAATGGATTAGACATTTAAATTATTGCTTTGTATTTATTGACCAAGTTGACGTTTTTTGGTATTGCCAATCTACGCCTAACCACGTGAAAGCTTGACATTCCGTCACAAGAAAGCGAGATTCAAGAAAAAAAAATTTTTTATTTAATATTGTGGAGCGGGAAAGTATAAAGAGCTGTGATGGTTAAAATTATATTCAGTAATTCTACTAAATTTTAATATTGTACCTTGTAAGTTTATTTATCTGACAAAGTTTATGTATATAACAAGTTATAGTTGATGTAATAATAATGGCTAAACCTGTATGTGCCGTTCCGTCACGATGGTGTGCATAATATACGGTGACTATGTAATTTTGTTGTTGAATATTTTGTCGAACGGCTTTCCAAAATTAGCATAATATCTATCTTGTAATTTAGGAATAGGGTAATTTCTTATGTGATTATTAGCCTCTTATTGGGCTAGTTTTGTTATCGGACTAGTTTTCCTAAGACTGTTTTGATTGAGAAGTTGCTTAAAAATGTTTTTAAATTCACTGAGAAAATCTGTTAGTTTATCTATGATAATCTTGATTTTAATGGCTTTGGTTGTTTATTATATTTGTTCTGTTGTTGGTTCTCGTTGAGCATCAGCGGGAATGGAATTTGAAAAAGAATTTTGGGAGGATAATAGTTTTGAGTTAGGGTTCAGTAGTTTATATTTTAGGGTTTTGTCGTCTGTTTGGGTTATTTTTATTTCTTACTCTATGAGGTCTTGATAGATAGTGCACCCTTTATAATTTGCTATGTAATTTTCGTTGCACATCACGCATATTTTTGGCATGTTATTGTGCCATGTGATTTATCGCAATTTACAGTTTACGCAGTTTACAGTGTAGTAGGTTTGGAGTGACCTTATTTTTGGTAGCCATTATACTGTATTATAATTTTTTAGATCTTGGCAGCTTTATTTGAATTTTAAAATATTGTAAATGCACTAATTGCATATTTCCGTATTATTCTTTTACGATTGAAGATGTACAAAAAAATAAGGGCACTAGAAATTTGCAAACTCTGTTCCGAATATTTATAATATATTTTTTTATTATTTAATGCAATTTGAGTAGACTAGACATTTGATAGCTACCAATATCTATGTTGTTTCAGTTTTGTATTATTTGCATATTGTTTTTATTTGTGTTTTTGCCAATTGTTTCTTTAGGACAGCTTTAGTATCGGTTTCTTTGGTTGTTGAGTCATTCGCATATGTAGTCTATTTGCTCATACCTGCTTTAGTGTCAATATTTATATTCATTTGCGATTGCATATGATTTGGATCTGAATAGTAATTGTTAAATATCGGCATTTATTCCACCGGTGTTTGAGTTTGATACGTTTGTGGTAACACTGGCAGATTTGTTTCGTAGTATTTATGATTTTCTAAACTTAATTGGGTAGATTTTAATAAAACATTTTTAATTTTGCTATTCAAAATATTTAATAAAAAGCAAAAAATAATTAATTGTACAGTTTTTTACACCTAAAACCACTTATATTGGGTGTTCCATTTTAAAAGTCGTGCTTCTAGGGAAGCTACCGATCGACAAATGACCTTAATAAAAGTTATTGGGTTTGAAGGGGGCTATCAATTATGTAGTCCGGCACCCTGGTAAGGCCCTGTAAAACCAACGTTATTTTTTTATTGCAGAATCTGATTTTACACAAAAATATATCCGAACATGTTTTTAAAAATTTTTTATGTAAATAAATTACATTGTTATATAGCTAGCGCTAAACTAACTATTGGAATCATAGCACAGCTAAAAAATAAGGTTTACGTGTTTTTTATTTTTATTTTCAATTGTTTAAACAATTTTTTTGTTTATTATTTTTCCAAAATCTCATTAAGCCATTCGATTCTACGACAAAAATTATGAAAAACGACTAGTTAGAAATTTTTTATCGATTTCCTTGTATATAAAAAGTGTTGAAAAATGCATTTTTGGTGTTTTTTGGCCCTTATCATTTGAAAAGGTTCTAAAAAAAATTTAAAAACACGATCGGGCGTATTTTTCCCGTAGAAACAGATTCTGTAATAAAAAATATAGGTTCCTATTTAAAGAAAAGAAAGTTAGAAACCACAGGGCCTTACCAAGGTGCCGGACCCTGCACCGGACTACATAATTAGATGGCTCCCTTCGAATCCAACAACTTTGATTAAGGTTACTTGTCGATTGATATCTCTCCTGACAAGATACTTGCGTGCGACTTTTAAAATGGGACACCCAGTATATTTATTATAATTAAACGGTTTAACCAAATCAATTATTGTAAATCAATTTTAAATATCTTATAAAAAAATTAAAGTTTAATTGAAATCTTCTTGTTGGTGAACGACTAGAATATAAGATAAAGCCCGCTTCGCTTCTATACATGAGATGGTAAAGCTTTCGAGCGGTGTGCGTTGAGGCGCTTCGCGCCTTGTAAGAAGTACGGACCCTACCTTCTCTCCCACTTGAATATAGCCACTGGCATATAAATGTAAAAGAGGCTACTTTTTAGGCTACTTGCACTGGTTTTCTTAAATTTATGATCGAGGATTTGGATTCTACGTCAAATTTGGCTGTCCCTTTTGTTTTTTCCAGAGGGAACCGGCGGTTAGGAGATTTTATACTTATTATTTATAAAGGGAAAGGAAACTCATACTCAATCATGAAGCAACAAAAGCCCAAAGAATTATATACCATGCTACCAAATATATACACCTTCAGTTACGATGTACATGACAAAGATATGATTTTAAACATTGAAACGTGACTACAATCTTTATAATCAGCTTAGCAAGCTATTTAGGGCAACCCGAGCACAAGTAAAGATATTTTTGTTAAAGTTAAAATCTTCTTGATGACTGCTTTATCAAACAAATTTTTACTTTGATAAAAAATGAATCTTGTTTTTCCATCTAAACATACTTAAACAATGGTTAAATTTAAACCAAACACAAAAACACTTTCTGAGACATGACAGATTAATTGGTGTTATTATTTCCTAGAGCTTAGGAAATTAGATTATTCTTAACTGAAGCTATTCTGGTCTTAGTAAATAAACAGCATGCATTGTTACAACAGAATAATGATGTAGTCCAAAGAAAAAGGTCATAATCTGGAATTTTCATGCACTTGAACTCTTTCTAATATTTTGTTTTATAACTCTTCGATCTTCCCTTTGCCTTGTTTTGTTATCTAATCACTTCAACGTGTTAAATTTAATGTTGCAGTATCGCTGTGTTCACAAGTATTTTTTTTTGTTTTTGATGTGCTTACGACATTTCCGATTTTCTTGTAAATTTGCTTCTATCTAGTTGTCTTAATATGTTTTCAGAAAAAATCCCCTAGAATTATCCTGTATTTACTTTTCCTAATTTTTTCATAAATGTAATTTATTTAAAATAAACCTACTCCTGCACATTTTTGTAGCATTATAGAGTTAAATTGATTTCAATTTTTGTCTTATAACTTAGGAATTTGCAATGTCTACTTATGTTGTTTAAAATTTTTAAAGGGCCCCTTAATCATTAACGTTGTCAGGTTTATAAATTAGACCCCCTGACCTGTTCCGATTTAACTTTCCACATTATAAAATGTTTACATCTCTTTTTTCTATTGACTTTTTCTAAACTATTGTCCATTCTAAGTACATGTTTCTATTTTTTTCATTAGTTGTTAATTTTGTCGTTACTTGCGAACATTTAAAATTCTTTCCTGATATAATCATTTTTAAATATATTTGTTCTCGTACACTTCTTTACCAACAATAAGAAATTCTGTTCCTCTGCCTGGATTCAGCTTAGCTTTTTCTCTTAGAAACCAAGTTTCACTACTCTACATTAGTGTTGGTTCTACCATTACTTTGTAAAATTTTAATAAGGTTTCTTTTATGCAGTGTTTTTAACGTACTACGAGTATAGCTCTAAAAGTAAATTACATCTAAAATCAAGTTTTTAACAGAAAATACATGAAATAATATTTTTGATGGTAGCATTGTCCATGAGGTTACCTCCTCACTCTTAAAGCAGTGGTAGTCACTATATGAGTACAAAGACGTCGTCCAATTTTTGTGAACAAAAAACCCACTATAAAATTAATAGCCAAATTGTCAAAGTATGTAGTAACAATACAATGTCCTATATTTAAAAAGCAAAGAACAAACATGAACTTCAACGACGCGATGAGAAGTCTACCACTTTTCGGTTCTTTTAAACAAAATTTAAGAAGCAAGCATTATATTACAGCTGATGAACAACCAATACCCTCAACATGGTTAGAATAAATTTAACGAATTTTCTTCTACATAAAATCGGCAATACAATCACACGAAGAAAAAGTATTTATAGATTTTGACTATCTCGAAGAATAATTAAATGTTTATACTTTTTGTCGAAAATCCAAAAATCACCTATAGTAAAACAAATATCTAAAGATGAACAATAGCTTCGAATTACAGATAAAATTATTTACTCGCATCAAGAAAAAGTCACGTCTCATAAAGGCGTAAAACTGTAAAGTGGCTGCTATTTTCGTTTAATAGAAAGCATATAACTAAAAAGAAAGAAAAAACAGAGTTAATCAAATATAATGTGCCACTAACTTATTAATAATTTACACATTACTCTTCAAAGTACACACCTAATGGCATAGACAGACAAGCTCGGAATCTGAATATTCGTTCGATAACAATTATAACGTAATTATAAACGACACTAGAGTAACATTATTATCAACGTTAGAAAAAGAGCATTACGGAAGAAGTAAAAGAACTGAAATGTTTTGTAAATAACTGAAAGAAAAAAAAGTTACAATAATAAAATGAAATATATGAACACACAGAAAAACACCGTAAAAATATAATAAAAATTTATATAACCTTTTCATCGGCTTTAAACACGTTTGTAGCGTAGTCAAAAAACTAGAAAATTAAAAAATATCTACAAAGCCAACTAAATAAATAAGTGATGAAAATGGGTTTGTCCTTATTGTTGTTTATAACTCCTATTACATTTGAATTAATAATTATAATTATAAAAAAACATCTTATAAAAGAACTGTAAAGAAAGATAAAATTAGAATTTAAAAAAATGCCCACAAGCATTTGCTTAAAAACAATTTAATTGAAAAAAACATAAAATTATGTACAACTTTATTTTCATGTGATTTAAAGATTATATCCACTTCTGTTAAAGATGTTCTCTGAAGTTCTTCATTGCTCTTTCCGGTATGTGTTGAAGAACAGTCCCAATTTCCTGACATTTCGTGGGACATATAGAGTCTTATAAACCTCAACCTTTAAATATCCCCATAGAAAGAATTCATATGAGACAAAATCTAGTGAACTGATTGGTTAAGCTACGTCACTGCATTGATAAATTGAGCTCTCAGGAGCTCTTTTTGTTTAAGTAAGTGTTACATCCTGTTGAAACTTGTTCTAGTTAGTGCTTAGATATGAAACATTATTAAATTATTTTCAGATATCCATTGGAAATGACAGTAACGCATTGGCTTTCAAGGTCTTCTTTTGTCCTCTTTTCATTATTGCTGTTGATGTTCCCTAATCACAACAAACATGATCTCTAAATAGAAATGGAGACCTAAGATGCAAGTTAAAAGCGCATTTGAAAAGCATGTTGTACAGCCACAACAGAATCATTGTTCTGAATGTACGCTTCGACAGCAAAAGCTCTCTAATCGTTCGTCCACAGGTTGGTCACTAAGGGATATTCTAAGCAACACTTCCCGGCTTACCCACCTCTAATAAAAGGTTTTCTTTATCCTTAACTATTAAAAGTTAAAACTGAAAAGCCTAAACTGAAAGAATTCAAGCACCACGCCAAATCGCGCGTGTGTATGTGAAACACTCCAATGTAAAGAGTGGTCCAGGTCACTTCTGTGATATTTAAAAACAAGCCGCAAGCGTGCCAACATATCCTTCGCCAATGTTTAAATGAACTATTGCAATGACCGCATTTGTGTACGTTTACATTCTGGAAGATTATTTATAAGTGGCGATTACGTTTAATCTATATTTTTCCTATATTGCGGAAGTATGCATTCCACGTAAAAACACACCTCTTTATACAAAGGGTACCATATAGAATAATTCTACTAGACAACGTCACTACACATAACTTTAATTCTATTTTGGATTTTTTGAAAAGGAAAATCTACCAAACCATTCAAAACCTGCAATAATAACCTCCAAATTCATCACTTATCTAAAGTGTAAATAATAAGAAGGTTATATTGCGTTACCCGGGCTGCGGCAAATGAAAACGGTTTATCGAGTAGCACGAGCCTGTTAAAACCTATATTTTATACCACTTCTTTTTCTTCTCTATTAGATCTTCTCCGTCTACTCGTAGGACTCTCCCAAATTATTCTATTTGTTTTTATGTCGTGCTTGGTGATACCATTTCTTTTCACCCATATTACTTATATCGTCGACCCATCTGATAAGCGGTTGCCCTTTATCTTTCCTTGTTTCTCTGGGTCTCTAGTGGTAATGTTTGATGTCCATTTTTTGTTAGTGTCTCTAGCGATGTGGTTCTTATTCTTTGTCTTATTACCACATTTGTAATTTTATTTATTATAGAGATATCCAACATACTTTTTTCCATGGCTCTTTGCATTATTCGTAGCCGATTTGCATTTGTCCTTGACAAAGCCATGGTTTCCAATCCATATGTAGCTACATACATGTGTCAAATAATTTTTGTTTTAGATTTATGGTAAGCATTTATTCTCTAGTGTGTGCCTGAAGTTCCAAAAAGAGACCCATGCTAAATCGATTCTTCGAGATATTTCCAGAGTTTGATTTTCTTTACCGATGGTTATATTGTGCCCCAGTGATCATATACGTTATCTATGCGTTTTCCTTCTATACTAATCTGGATGATGTGTTTACTTATTATTTTAGTTTTGCTAAAACTTCATATTACTATCCAAACCAAATTCAACTTGTTAATATAACTATTTTAAGTCGTCATTCATACGCAGGATGGGCACATCCGTTTTCTCCTACTTAAGTATTGATTATGTTACACCAAAATTTATCAGTTATATTTTTGCAAATTTACAAGCTTTTTTTATCTTAAATATTTACCCCCCTCGGTTACCTCCACATATACGCACGCATACCAACAATGCGCGTATGCGTGCAGATAGGCACATAGGTGTGCGTATACAGGTTCTTATACTATCTCTCTTTATGAATTTGTTTTCTTGTGCTTTAGTTTTTGCTTTATTTTTTTGATATTATTTTATTTAATAATATATTTGTTAGAAGATTACGTCATAGTTAGTAGTTTTCAATGGCTTGGTGTCTTCTTTTTATTATTTTTTTTTAATGTTCATATACAACCACTAAAACTGCCTCTTTTAAAAGGAGTAAGTATATGTAAAAAAAAATTACAATATTATATATATTGACATAATTATATAATTGTTTCAAATAATAAATTATCTGCATTTAAAAAAATAATTAATACATCATATGGCCAGTACATTCCCTGTTAAATTTCGAAGCGCTCGAACGTGTAAGCGTGTTTCCATCTGCTAGCAACTTTGGACCGTCCCACAGTAGGACAGATGCCCGGTAAATGTGGACAAAATTATTTAAGAAATCTAGCACATTCAAATGTGTTTTAGTTGATCAAAATTGAAATAATTTGAACAAAAAACAGAATATTTGTTATAAATATTGCCTTAACATTAACTTAAACACTACCATTACTGTCGCTAGTGGTTTTACCAAGGCTTTCTTATTCCAAAGTCATTAAAATTGACTCAGAGATGATTTTCACTTCATTTGGAGGTACTAATAAGGCTGAATCTATTGCTTTTCTGTTTTTCGGGACAGTGTTCTCATTGTTATTAATGTATTAAATGAAACGAGCAACATGGTGAAAAGATCAACATTCGTAAATTGTCTAAGAGGATTTTTTGGTGTATCCTTGGCGACATGCCTTAAGGCAATTCTTGAACCTCCCCGGAAAACTGACCCATAAGCAAAAGAGCCGATTCAATTATATGGTGGCTATGAATTAATATTTTATGGACCGAAACAAGCATTTAATACCAAGGATATTTTTCAACGTAACGTTTTGCGGTGTCATAAACAAACGCGGCAAATGCTTTGACATTAATTTTAAAACCAAAAGCTAATGCATCTAAAAGAATACCGCATCGTCGAATTGGGATTCAATCGATGCCAGAAATTCTTGCAGAAACTTGATAATTCTTAAAAACCCTTCTCGCCGTGTTTCCATCGTTAGATGTTATACTTTCTCCTTGCCTAACTTTATCCACAATTAATTATTAATGAATAATTCATCTTGAACATAGTTTGAATTTTCTTTTTTTCCCTAATTCTTCCTTGCCTTTGATTTGCCTTTTTTTTTAAATTGAGTTTATATGAGATGTGCAAAAAACACATGAAGCGTTGACAATCCAAATATGAATGTGCCTTTATCTTTATTCCTTTGAGTTGGTGTCGCCCCAAACACATAACATTTTTACGTTGAAGAAGTTGAAGTAACCGCATTGCACACTTTCCCGCCTATCATTGTTAATACAACTTTATGTGAAATTGAGGTGTTTCTGTTGCCAGTATTGCTCTGAGAAAAACGGTGACTATTACAATACTGTTCTTTAATAAATTAGTTTGTCTTATCTGTGTTACTTGTAGATTTTTTATTTGGTTTTGAATATATTCCACTTCTTCCCTGGCTAAATTTGCAGTTTCTTTTTTGAACTGTATTTTTATCTATCTTCAGTATCTCAAAAATGAGGGACGTGGATTTTGCCATACTACAATTTTGTGTCCATCTCCTGTTCTGTCAAACAGTTTAATAGGCACGAGTGAAGTTATAAACATATCGGGGTCACTTGTTTCATCCACGAATTTTTGTTTATACTCACTGTGACCTGTACTCCCGTCGCAAACCCATTTTGAAATTAAAACAAGTGAATTGAACATATCAATAGGTACAATATCAAAATAGTATTTTGGGATTCAATTATTTTCTGTGCAGTGTGGTCTAGAAGTGCTTGTAGGTCTATTTCAGCCACACATTTTGAAACAACAAGTTCTTTATTAGGATAACATTTTTTTCGCGCGTCTGTGGCAGTGGTAGCTTGGAAATATGTTCGCGTTTTTTAATTTTGATTTAACTCTTATTCTTTGATATGGACTTTTTGTAAGTTTAGTATCGATAAACAGCGCCAAAGCTTTATCATCTGTGTACACCATTGGTATATGTTACTCGCGATTTTTGCAAGCCTCTCTTATACGTGATGCTCTTTTGTAGGTGTCGTATTAATAACTTCACTAATCAGTTGTGCACCATCACCTTCACCGGATGTTCGGAAACCCGATGTTGTGAAACAAATGCTTTTCGTATAAATTTGGTTTTTCTTCTTTTTGTCCGATCAGAACATTGTTCAAGAACTGCTTCAGGTCGACCCGCATGAGATGTTGAAAAGCTAGCTTCATATCCAGAAGTCTTGGTGGGTACAAAAGGCAATAAATACTCCTCCTTTAACAAGCTATCGTTTTTTTAAACAAAGATTTTTCAGTCCTAGCAGCTTGCCACCTTTTAGTAAACAAAGTACATAGTTGGCAAATTTAATGTTCCGTCTCTTTTAAAATTTTTCTGAATGTCCTTCAGACATTAAACGACTTTTTAAAAAATTTTGAAGATACTGGAATTTATCACTTGCATCCTTGCCTGTTTCACTTTGGCAAATTTCAAACAAATCCTTCCGTTTCATAGTAGGTGCTGTAATATGAACATGACGCATTATAGTTTGCAACGCAAATTTGCGAATATTTCCTAAAATGGCAGATTTAAGCAGCTAATTTTTTTTTGACCATAAACTTTCATTCTATACAAAAATTATAACGTGACTAAGCGTGACTAATTATGTACACCTACAAAAATATGCTTTTTAAAGGGCTAAATTTATTGCACTTCTTAACAACCTTACTCTTTCTCATTAAATACCGCCGCATTATAGAGTCATTCTCTGAAATTCATAATTTGCAATTTTATCCGCATTTACCGGGTATCTATCCACTGTGCGTCTACAGGACCGGGTGTTCCATAATTTAATAGTGAATCCGGTATGCACTAACTTGTCAATAAATAATACTTTATGCAAGCAATAAGAACGGTTAGCTGATAAATCAGCTACACATTACTATACCAAACCGTTCTATACAATCACATACGCAAAACATTACGGAAATGTACACTTGCTCTAAAGAAGAAGCTGCATCTCAAGCAATATCTGATGAAAGGTGCGCGTTAATAAAAGGAAAAGAATCTCACAAAGTAACAAAATACAAGATAAACACATATCCAACACTTGGCCATCAAATTAAACAGACAAATATAAATCATTTACAAAAAATACCAATAAGTAATGCAATAATACTAAGAAAAAACAAGGACAACGTATAAACTACCCCCAATTTTTGTACAAGGGATCATTAACTACTTACAAATAATAAATAATTTTATAAATGTGGTGGAAGATAAACAGTTCACTGGTAAAAGTTTTACAAAATATGTAGTATAAACTTGAATAAAAAAAGACACCAAACTTGCCAAATAGTCATATAAAAATAAAAAAAACAGTTTTTAAAAAATAAGTGACTAGAGAACAATGGAAGAAGATCCACAAACAAAATGAGAAAATGGAATACAATCGCCTAATTAACAAATAAAGACAAAACTAATGAAAACAAAAAATAAATCGTTTACAACTTATGTTCAAAATATAAATAAAACAGATTGTGCTATCAGGAAAGCTATTAAGCACGTAAATAGAACTTAAGCACCAGTCTCAAAATCAGAAGCTTATAAGCCGAGACGATAATGGGAAAGCTTATTTAGAGGATTCACTAGAATTATTGTCACTTCTTACCACTTTACCACCGAAAAAATGAAGACGAGATTAAATAGCCAAAAATTAAAAGGTACCAGGCCATGGCCTTATAACTGGAGGAAATATTCAAGCAGCTCCCAAAACAAGGAATATTATTGCTCACAGCATTCTTTAACTCCATTCTATGATTATGCTACTGGCCTAAACAATTTATTAATTTCAAAATCTGATAATCTATTGACGCTAGTTCTCCAATTCTACTAAGTAGAATACTTGTGTATAAAAAAGTAAATCAAGATGAATTACCAAATAACTGAGTTCCTCATTACCAGTTTGCATTTTGGGAATAACATTCTAGTGTTCAAAAATACCACCGATTAGTGAACATCATACGCAAAACCCTAAAAGGAAAATTATATTAGCCACACCTTTTACAAGATCTACCACAGAAAAGTATTGTTTAAAATTAAAACTAACTTTTCCTGCCAATATTTGAATCATATCTAAATAATAAACAGTTCCAAATCAGATTTGTGAAGTATACAAATTATAAGATTGCCATTTGAAGGTCTAGTCAAAGAATTGTAGGACAGAACTTAAGAAAAAGAAGTCAAAATATCATTTTTACACTAAATTATCCCTCATGTCAGAAGTTTAACTCAATAATACACTTCTTCTACAAGTCAATGAAGCAAGATACCTAGGGTTCCCCGGAGCAGTAGATTTACCTAGAAACACCACATCAAAAACAAAAAGAAAAAACTGGGTGCAAAATAAAAAATATGTACTGTCTTATTGGAAGAAAACCTTCCATGTCAATTGAAAAGAAAATGTTAATTTATAAAACAACAATAAAGCCCACAAGGACGTACCAAATTGAGCTATGGAGATGTTCTGGTAAATCTGATATGAATATTATTTAAATATTCCAATCTAAAATACTCGACGGGTGCTCTTTCATAAATTCAAAATCAAAGTGTACCTCTGGAATACAAGTTGACATAATAATTTAGTATAAAATCCAACTCATCTGCCTTCTACGTCTAATCTACAGAAGCTTCTGCATCTCGCCTATAGTGACATACAACAATTTGCTTATAGATTGTAAATTTAGTAAATCTGTTAGTTGCTAATATAGTTGACAAAAAAATATGACCATTATAAACCACAATGTATGCAGCAAAATGTAGATGTAAGGAATTGTGTAGGTGATGTATTTACTCCCGTCTGGCATTTTTTCATGCAGCTAAAACAAATTCTCGCAGTTGATTGAGATTTTTAAATGGTCGAAAAACCACAACTTTAAAACTTCTCAGTCAATCTGAAATATTTTCCATTGAAGAAAGGCCGAGAAACGTGCGGGCTAAAGAAGTACTACAACATTTCAAAGATGTTCTAGCAGCATACATTTTGTGTGGCCGAGCATTATCTTGCTGATAGATAAAGTTTTCAAGAATCTAAACTAATGGTAGAACAACAATTTCTAAAACATCTTGTACGCAATATCTATCATATTGAGTTCAAAGATTATTAATCGTGTAATCATAGCTTGTGAATGGAATCTCTTACTCCAATAGATAATTACTAAAAAACCAAAACTAGTCTTCCAATTCTTTTGTTTGATGGTGGTTTATTGTGGCAAATATTTGAATCGCCATAACAAATCGATTTGCTAAAATTATTCGACGAATTTGACACTCAATACGTTCCAATGCAATTCTGGCAGCATCAGAACCACGCCGTTTGGTTAATAAGGTTCTTTCTTCTAACCATTGTCGCCAACAACATTTTCTGCATAACGCATCCTCCTCCAAATAGACCTATTAGCCGAACTATCACAAATACTGTTGTGCGGGTATCGTGTGTATATCTTCGACGTTTTAAAGGTATGTTGTGTAATATTCACTAAACATAACTACAAAATGATAAGAACTGTATTTTTTGGTAATTAATTTACAATTGTTCGTAATACTGACAAACCTAAAATAAGATAACAAGCATTTGTTGTGATTGGAGATAAGTTGATATATTGATATATTACGGTCTTGCGATCATTAGACAAAATTGCACATTGAAATATTTATTTTACATAGGTGGGGTGACTTAAAAGAGGACAGACTGTTTAATAAATATTGATGTGTATTATTTATAAATCATAATTACTAATTATATCGAAGTACTTATACTCTTAATAGTCAATTTTATATGACATATAACAAAACTTTTCTATTAATTAACGATGTTGTGATATATTTTTAATTTATACACATTTGTTAAATGACTCTTTTAATGCTTGACAATTATTAATCTCACTAATTATAACATTATTATAGTACAACTACAAGGTATATTCTATTAATCTTTTACTAGTAGTTATTGCATTGATGTTTATTGATAATTATACTAAATGAAAGTAAATTCATGCAGAGCGTACGTTAATTACAAGCTATTCACAAACCGTAACAAAGTGCGCATCATACATACTGTATGGTAATTGCATGCTTATTGGGCTCATATAAATAGTAGAACAAATCAACAGTCGTCGCTCAGTGTTAGAGTGGCAGTAACATGGAGCTCCAGGTAAGCGGAGCTTGCCTCAAATTTCGGAAGGACCAATACAGCTGATTTGAATTGTAGGTATTTCTCGTTTTATTTTTCGTCGCCCTAGTTCTCACATCTGCAATTTCTGCAGAGGAGAAGAAAGCCGTAGAAACCAAAAACCGGAGGAAAAGGGAAATGACAGACCTGGGTTACGGCACTGCTCAAGATAGTGGCATCATTAGCAGTTTTGGAAGACATGGAAGTTTAAGCAACGTGCGCCTTCCACCGACCGTCATCAAGAAGATTATAAGAGTAGCTGTTCCAATCCCTGTTCCGGTTGAGAAAAAGGTGCCCGTGCCTGTGCCCGTTAAGGTTCCATATGCAGTTCATAAGCCGTATCCAGTGCACATATCTAAGCCGTACCCGGTGCCTATAAAAAAGCCAGTGCCCTACCCAGTGGAGAAGCCAGTGCCTTATCCTGTCAAAGTTCCAGTGAAAGTTCCGGTTGTCCGCAACATTGCAGTACCAATGTCTAAACATTTTCTGTACTCTGTCCGCAAACGCATGCCTTATCGCGTTAAAGTTCCATATGTATACAAAAAGAAGGTACCAGTTGTGGTCTGAAAATCAACACGATGAAGGATTTAGAGGTTACGATTTTGACGAAGACTATGAAAATTTTAGTGAATTTGGAGACCATGCTGACCTTTCCGACGACTTTAGTTTTCACCACTGACAGCGACTGTTTTAGTTTTTAATCATTTCCAATTAACTATGTACTTGTTTTATTATAGCTAATTATTTATTGATTAATTTTGTATATTTATGGCCATAAAAATAAATAACTATAACTATTACACATATTATACAACTAATTATAATTAAAATTTTAAAACTAAGTATATCTAAGAATTTTAATCACGCAACTGGTACTTTTTTTGGAAAATTCTATCTATAACATTCAACGTACGATGCAAATGTAGAAGGTTATCTTAATTCATTCTTGTAGTAGAATCCAGGCGGAGGTCGGATGCATCGCACTTAAAACTAACGCTTATTTTTATATCTATATTATTTTATAAAACTGCTCAATTTTGTCTAGAAAATAAATGCAATATATTTAAATAGCGTATTTGGTTTGTATTGGTAACAATTTTAAATTATTTATTTCTGCATAATTTGATTTTTTAACAGGAAAATCAAAAGGTTGTGCCGTAATAGTGATAAAAGTGAACAATAGCTGGTATGTAAAAATAATAAGCGAGCTATCAAAGCTCCGTTTGTGGTAGTAGAGCTAATGTTTGACTAACATTTATACTGTTTTCTTATAACTATGTTGTACAATTATTTTTGATGTATTTTATTATTTTTCAAATTATCGTCTCTTATTTTGCATATTTTGGTTATTACGTGCAATATCAGTATATATACTGATTTCTTAATTTTAAAACTCAAAACAATCAGTCATCTCTATTTTCTCTTTAGAAGTATGCAGTCCATTATTTTTCTTTTTTTCCTAAATTTTTACTACAGAGTTATTAACAAATGTTTTTAATATTTACTAATTTTAATTAACACAAAGTAATTACAAAAGCTAAAATGTTTTACTAACCCACTGTTAAGAGAAAAAGTTTTCTGCATAGTTCTAACTCAATTAAGAACAACGAAGCTACTCATAGATTAAGACAGAAGAAATTCCGTAGAAGCGATTACTTTAGATTTTTACATAGCATTCGAATTTGTTTGTTTTTCTATACAACACTTAAGTATGCCCTCTATTTTATAGTCTCTTTTCAACTGCAAGAAATTTAATGTAATAACAAATTGCAGTATAACTGAAGGAATATTTAGGTTGCTACATTAATTTTATAAAAGAAAATATTGTTATTCAATTAATAATTACTAACCCCAAATTAGAAGTTAATTATTAATTTCACACATTTAAATGTTACGTATTCTCTTAGCACACATAGTACGTTATCACAAGGTTAAAACTCAAATTATAACATGAACGACCCATGCAAATCATACAAGGATTCAAATTTGCCATAAGTATTTCTTTAGAGGTACTTAAGAAAGACATGTTTAAATAAAGATTCTTCCGAGATATCACTAATATTTTATTTCCTGATATATAAATTTACCACTGACAGATTACAATTACTTTCCAAGTGGTTTAGTTAACCATTTATACAGAAATACAACTTTGATCCTAAATATGACAGATTACCCACTATTATCCATTGCTAATACGACAATTTACCGATACTTAACTATTATATTAAAAATATTGTAATAACCTTAAAAATAATTAATAATTTGGGTGATTCAAGCATAAATACGTTGACATGGATAAACCCAATTTATTCATATGTGCACTGGTCACAGGCAAAAATCAAGAGATTGGAATGGCTGTGATTACAGACAACAAGCGGCGTACTGGTAACCAGGAAAGCGGCGCTTGCACAGCGATGGAGAAGGCAACGAGAAACCACTCCATTATCTCCCTATATAAATTATCATGAAAAACAATTAAAATACAATGGCCTTCAGTCCCCGGCAGATCTTAAATGATCAGAGGGTGCGAAGAATCCCCAGGAGGAATTCGAATTTAAAAATTGCAACACGGAACGTCAGATGTCTTTTCCAAGCTGGTAAACTGCATAACCTAGTATTGGAGATGGATAGATTAGAAGTAAATATAATGGTAATCAGCGAAGTCACAAGGCCAGATAATGGAAAATGCAAAATGAAAATGGAATGTTATATTTCTCTTGCAGTGACGACAAATAGCACCACCCACATGGAGTCGGAATTATAGTGGATAAAAATACAAATAAATCTGTTGTGGGCTTTGTTCAGAAAATCAGAATGAACATTATACAAGTATACGCACCAACAGCACAAAGTGAAGAAAGAGAAATAGAAGAATTTTATGAACAAATAGAACAACTGCTAAAAGGTGTGAAGAAACATGAGATATTAATTATAATGGAAGATCTGAATGCCAAGATCGGTAAAAGAAAATGTAAAGATCTGATTGAAGAGTACGGACTCGGAGAGCGCAATCCAAGAGGAGAAAGGTTAGTCGAATTTGTTCAAGAGAAGGAAATGGTAGTGGCAAACACATTTTATAAACTACCAAAAAAAAGATTATATACATGGACACATCGGATAATATAGTAAGAAATCAAATTGATTACATTATGATCAGAAAAAGATACAGGAATAGCATTAAATCAGCTAAAACATATCCGGTGCAGACATTGGTTCAGACAATAACCCTGTAGTTGCAACGTTTAGACTGACTCTAAAGTGTATTCAGAAGTCTCATAAAAATAAAGGCATAGATATCATAAAGCTTAAAAGTAGAGAAACAAGGTTAGTATTTGAAGAACGAATAAACAGAGAAATAAAAGATAGTAATAAAGAAGAAGACAATATAAACAACAAATGGAATAACATTAAGAAAACAATGTTAGAAACAAGTAACACAATTTTAAAACATGAAAGAGAATCGAAGAAAAAAGCTTGGACGACAGACGAAATACTTGAACTAATGGTACAAAGAAGGAAAATAAAGAATACAAGCAAGCAACGATAGAATGAGATACATCGTGAAATACAAAGAAAAGTAAGATAGGCAAAAGAAAAATGGCTAAACGAGAAGTGTGACGAACTTGAAAGGCTACAGAAATTACACGATTCTTTCAACGTTCACAAAAAGATCAAAGACATTAGAGGAGGCTATACAAATAAACAAAGCTATGTACTAATAGATAACAAAGGCAACATAATTCAAGATACAGAAGAAACACTTAACACATAAAAAGAATATATTGAGATAACAAACGAAGAAGTGTTATATGCATTTAAAAATATGAAAAGCGGAAAAGCAGTTGGCCCAGGCAAACTTCCCTCTGAACTATTGAAATTAATTAATGAAAATCATATAAGCATACTTACCGAACTCTTCAACGCGATTTATAAAAGTGGAATAATACCTAAGGATTGGCTAATATCAACATTTATTCTAATTTCAAAGATACCTAATGCCAGAAGATGCGAGGAAAATAGAACCATAAGCTTAATGAGACACATACTACAATTATTCCTAAAAATTATACATAAACGCATATACAATAAATTAGACTACGATATCAGTGACTCACAATTTGGATTTCGTAATGGAGTTGGCACTAGAGAAGCATTATTTTGTTTAAACGTACTAACTCAGAGGTGTTTGGATGTTAATAAAGTTGTGTACGCGAGTCTAGTGGACTATGAAAAAGCTTTTGATAGAGTTTGGCACGACCAACTTATACAAATCCTAAAAGAAAGCAAATCGATTCTCAAGACATTGCAATCATAGAAAACCTATATTACAACCAAACAGCTAATATTAAAATAGATAATAGACACTCAACAGATATAGAGATAAAGCGTAGAGTACGGCAGGGGTGCGTTCTTTCTCCCCTACTATTCAATTTATACTCTGAGACCATCATGAAAGAGGCACTATATAATGAAATAGCTGGAGTATTAATTAATGGAACATCTATAAATAATATAAGGTATGCAGATAATACCGTGTTACTTGCAAAAAATATTAATGATCTACAAAGAATTGTCCAAAATGTTTATGATGTTAGTAATCGATATGACTAAACATGAACTTAAGTAAAACGAAATTTTTTATTTTCACTAAAACACCAAATCACCATGTTTAACTAATAATAAATCAAAAACCTATGGAACAAGCATATAAATACAAATATTTGGACACATTTATTAACATTAACATTGACTACGCTATGAAATTAAAAACAAGAATTGAAAAAGCACGGAGTGCCTTTATAAAAATGAAACAGTTCTTCTGTAACAAAACAATAAATAACAACTTAAAAATTCGAATGTTGAGATGTTATATATTTCCTATTCTCCTGTACGGCATAGAAGCGGCCACGCTTTGAAGCCTTTGAGATGTATCCCTATAGGAGGATGCTCAAAACATCATATATGGATAGAGACATCAACCAAGAAGTCTTAGAAATATTAACAAAAGAAAAAGAACTTAATTCAGAAATTAAAACACAAAAGCTGAAATATCTGAATCATGTTATTAGAGGCACGAGATACCAATTGTTACAATTAATTATTCAAGGTGAAATTACTGGAAAAAGAAGAGTGGGAAGAAGACGAATGTCGTGGCTCCGTAACATAATGGAATGGTTTAACTGCTCTTCAAAACAGCTATTCAGAGCAGCAGTAAATAAGGTGGAAATAATCATGATGATCGCCAATCTTCGGGAGAAGACGGCACCCTAAGAGAAAAATAATATTCATATGTGCAAGTATGTGGGTTTTAAAATTTGCCAGAATAATAAGCTAATTTACAATTATAATCTGCATCTAAATTTATAAACTACCAAATTCACCTCCACTGCACGACACAAAGAGTTACTTTGCTTCAACAGGTACGTTTTGAATGCTTTTTACAGGAAAAGGCCAAATTTACTTTTTTTTTATTATACCACCAATTGGTATACCAACTAAAAACTCTCCAATAAAAGCTAACATATTAAAAACTACCAATGTTTGTTTAAAAGCTTGATCTGAATCATCCTCTTGTAGGGTAGCAGCCAGATACAAAAATAACAAAGACATATTTGTATGAAAAAGAAGCAACAAAATATTTAATACTACTTAAAAATAAATATAATTTACATATAATGGCTGTGCAAGAGATTAAACTCAGATACAGAGGAATTTTCAATATTGGTGATTACATCACTTTTAACAGAAGTAGAAAGGAAAAACACTCTAAAGTAGGTTTTACAGTAATCAGAAAAAATAAAAATTTACTAATATATTTTCAAGGAATTAAATATAGAATATGTAAACATGGAATAATTTGGGAAAATAAATATACTAAACGTACACGCCTCGACCGAAGGAAGGAATTGCAATACATTACTAAAAAATTACCTTTTCAAACTAGTAGAGGATCTGAATAAGCAATTAAAAAAGAAAAAGTATGCCAAATATATAGCATAAGTAAAAGTATGCATATAACAAATAACGATAATGGAAAAAAACAATTGCAACTGGTTATGGATATGAACACTGTCTATAATCACAAAGATATTCGTAAAACAACATGTATATCACGGAACGCCAGGGAATTAAACTAGATGGGCAATATGATTATAAAACAAAAACGTGTAAAAGCTGTTAAAAATTTTTGAAGTTTCGGATCGACAAATACAAATTCGTGGCAACGACGATAAATCAACAATTTCCTGACAAACGAAAGGGATAAATCGGAAAATGTGAAGAAATTGCAGACCACTAAAGTAAAAATAAATTTTAAAATATTTTGACAACAGCATTGGAAAGTAATTTGTAATCACAAAACATACAGAGTGGTTTGACGAAAAATGCAAAAACTTCCTAAATCAGAAATAAACTAAAGTTAAAAATACTTAAAATAAGAAAAACAGAAAACAATAGTAACCATAATAGAGCAGGAAAATCAGCAAATATTAGGAGAAGTAGGAAATACATATGAAGAAGAAACTACAAAATATTGAAAAATACTATATTAACAAGGAGAAAAGTAATTTTACCAGAAAGCAAAGAAAAATAAACAAGTTTATATAAAGGTAACACAATATGTGAAAAACAAAGACTAGAATAGCCACTTAAAAAAATAAATAATGTAATAAAAAAACAAAGTAGTCACCGAAACACAAATCGAGTCTGAAAACTACAACTATAGGGTAGGCGATCCAATACGAACCAGTAATCGATATATAATACCCCTCAGGATAAATATGTCAATTCAAGCAATTAAGCTAACCACCCATAATTGTAGCAGAAATGAAGAACATAAATCTACTTTTCGAACTGCTTAAAGAGCTGACAAAGGAGAAGTATGCACTAGAATCACTAAACAATGAACACGTTAAAGTACAGCCCTTGGAAAGTGCAATCTGTATCACTGTTAGGGCATTAACGAACCAGAAGACTAAGTTCTATAATAAGAAGTTAAGAAAAATATATTTGGATAGAATTAAAAAATATGCACCCAAAATGATATAAAACTCAACTTACAAGAAAAAAGCCATAAACATCTGAAACACAAACAACGCAAAACTAAAACAAGGGTTGCTTTATGGATTACAACCAAAAGAAACTAATACATTTTTATAACGTTGCGCTACTTCTGCGTACAGTTTGAAGTTACATACGTCGGTGTATAAGATTCCAAGAGTATGGGGGTACAAAAAACTTATTACAATAATAATCTGCGTCCTTTCGTATACGCAAATAATCTATACAATACAATTAAAGAATGTCTTAGGAAAACCAGTGGCAACAAAGTTGGGTAATACACAAAAATTTTCAATAGAAACTACACTCAGGGTTACGAGAAAGACACATTCCTGCTAGACTAGTCCAAGCACTTAAACGAAACACCCAACCAATGTAACTTGAGAACGGCATACAAACCATCACACCACTGACACCAGTGCAATCCCTTAGTGACAACCTAACCAAAGAACATGATACATAATCTTAATAACGGTAGTTTCAAAATCGACTTAATAACAACTCCTAAAAATTCATATACAGAACACAAAGTTTTCTGCTAACAACTCAAGAAATTCAACTATTCTTAAACATTCACAATGTTAACATAGTGCGATCTGCGAAACACATTTCACAGATCGAAGTTACTTAAAAATATACATTTCATACCAAACATCCTGGTAAAATGCTCATGTTGGAACAAAATATCAGTTATAATGACCAAGCCAAATACAAATGCGAAAAGATACAAGCCACTACCATATAGACGAACTTACAATTGCAGCACTTTATTACCCTCAAAAACACAATAACAAATCCGGACACTTCAATCATCTATTCAAAACACTTGGAAACAGGTTATAATGCTAAAAATACTATGTGGAATTTCACAATATCTACAACCAAAGGAAAACAGCTACTGCCTGCTATGCAAAGCAAGCACATCGGCTAACTTTTTATAGGTAAACCCACTTAATAGCTAAATAATCTACCAAACGTTTTGGAATTCTGCGTCATTAAAGGCGTCAACCCCAGAAAATTCTTAGTACAATAATCCTTCGAGCTCAGCTCCGACTACACACCGGTTACAATAATTTTGTAAGCCGAGAAACCCAAAGACGTATATCTTTATAACAGGAAAACCGATTAGAACCACTTAGGAAGCATTATAAATGAACATAGTCTAGACATTCCACTAAAAATCTTAACAAACATTGAAAGAATAATCCTGCCATGTATTTTTTTACTTTTCAACAGGTTCAAAATCTATATTAATAATTTTTGTGTTAATTTTATCTTACAGCCATATTTCATTAACTCTGTTCTCCTTTTTAGTTAACATTGAAAGTTTATTTTTTTAGTGGAATAGTAAGTTATATAAAAAGTTACTTTTTTAATTTCCAAAAATATGCCACATTAATGTTGGATGATATATAATCCACTCGATTTAAGCTAAACGATTATGTGACATAAAAGGATCTGTGAAATTTAATTACGTAATAAATTAAAAATATTTTTATTTTAGTCATTATCCTTAACTTTTTAGATAAATTTATAAAAAAAAGTAGATTTAATATATTAAGTGCAAAAATTTAAATAGTTTAATTTTCTACTTTTATTTAACGTCGGTTATGTAAAGAGCGTCAGCAGGGCAACAAGAGCTATATAATGTAGAGTGGGCCTTAAATATAATAACCAATTTTAAAGTTTTAAATTAATTTTTTTTATAATTAAAAAAATAATTTTTGTCTGCTCAATGTTACTCCAAATGACAAGTATCATAAGTTTGCAAAAACAAGACACTTTGTATTGTTTTCCTCTTTCATTTTATTATCTTTTGCACTTTGATTATTAATTATGCGTACTACTAGTAGGTCACACTAATCCCTTTTAGTAAATAGTAGAGTAAGTCATATGCCAACCCTAAAAAATAATTACCGTAACTTTCTCATTTCCTATTTTCTCTTTTCCGGTTTTTTCTTCGCTATTAATGATCAATGAATTACATTAAGGCAAATGTTCCGATCGCACTACAATCTTGTATAGCAACGTAATGTTAAAGTAATGCAACTCTTACATCTAGCCAACACTAGCACGTAACAGAACCCCTTCTACAAGTGAAGTAATGAACTCTCGAGTTACTACATAAATAACCATAAAAGTTTGTTAAATGTAGAGAAAGTGGCAAAAATGTAAATTGCTAATTCTCGCAACTTTCATTTTGATCGTAGGCGTCAAACTATCATTAACAACAAATAGTCGGTTGCTTCTCTAATTATTATGCACATATTTATGTTTTTCTTTAAATTTTAAATTATGATTAAATAATTACTGACGGGACGTACTTCTTATATTCAAAAAACTAATAATAAACTGTCTACATGTTTTGCATTATAAAAACACACATTAATAACCCTTTAAAACATTATTAACGTTTTATTACTTAGTGAAGTGCTGATTTAATTCATTGGTTTACTCAAAGGAAAATGAATACTGCAAAATCGAATAGTTTTTTAAACTAATTGGAATATGAGGTATTTTGACTTATGACAGGAAATATGGAAGAGAACAAAATGTAATTTTCAACAAATGATCGTTATCACTGGAAATAAAATAACCTACTAAAGTATCGTTTAAAATTATTAAAGCAAACTGTTCGCTTGAGTTTCGTAGCGTATCGAGAATCGGCTCTGCAAGTGCAACAACAAATGTTATCACAAATTTGTAATAAAAATATGTGCAGCGAACATCCTTAAAAAATAGGTTGATGGTGAATTTTTATTCCAAGAACGCTGTTAAACAGATACGCAAGTAATATAATAATTTCTCTACATCATGTCTTCGTACGCGGAAGGTTCGGAAAACATAAATACCATGAACAATCCGCAATTGTATCCGCAACCCGGTATGCAATAAAAAAATACCCACCAATTTTATTATTTCGCCAACACAACAACAAATCGTATATAATCACACAAACACCCCAAACACAAAACACCAATTACAAAGAATACCGCCTACAATCAAAGTCAAAGAAGAAACTCAAACGACTAACAAGTTATACGTAGCTATAAAAAAGGATAAATGTCACTAATACTAATAATACGGCTGTGACTAAAACCAATAATCTATCAAATACTAGCAAATGTAACAGACACATAGAAACACGGAAAAACCACTACTATTAACCTAAATTATATTCAAACAACATCTATAAAAGTGCAAACTCTTTCATATGAATTAACGCTTACTGCAATTTATTTCCCATCCAGACATCGGTTAAACAAAAAGGTATTTTTCGATATACTAGGACCAAAATTACAATTGTAAATACATTCTATGCTCACGCGTCATAACCACTAAAGGTCGAGAACTAACAAAAGTCCTCTAAGGCAAAGACTATTTTTTTATTGAATAGACTGCCAACCTATTGGTCCACTGACCCTAACAAGGTTTAATGGACTTCTTTGTAACCAATGGAATTTCTCAAGCATACACAGATATCACTTCCAATTAAGACCTGAGTTCGGACCACAGTTCAATAATAGGCACGTCGGTAATAACCAAGAAAATGACGTCCAGACTACACAACTTCAAAACAAACTAGAATGAATATAGGCAAATTATACACGAAAACATAGACTTAATAGTAAGACTAGAAACACCAAACGAGATTGACAAAGAAATGAGAAATTTTATCCACCTACTCCAGAATACCGCCAAATATTCTACTCCTCGCATTGAATCCCAACGGGTAACCAATAAATACCATGCAAAACTAAAAAACTGGTAGCAATGAAACAAAGAGCCAAGTCAAGATAGCAGCGAACTCGCACCTCGGACAACAGGAGAAAGTACAACCAGATAAACAGCAAATTAAAAACAAAACTTCAACCTATACACAACAAGCTTAAACCTAATTTAACATCACCTCCCATACACCAAAACACCATTCCACCAGGTTCTTGGGCAAAAAGTGATAAAGAGAAAGTTACATTATTTCGAAAACGCCTTTCAAAAATTATTTCCTCGTATGATAACAACCAAGTCCAAAAGGTAGAATAAGACCGCTAGGAACATCTAAAACTGTTTACTCCAAAAGAAATCCAGAATAAAATCACTAAATTAAACGAAAAAGGGCGCCAGATTTCATCACAGCCAAAATGCTTAAAGAACTTCTACGAAATGATCTAGTAAAATTAATGTATATACTTGTATACATTATATTGGATAATTAGGAGAAAAATAGTAGAAATGAAATGTATATGTTTTGGAAAGCTAATTTTATGTGTAACTTGGTGAAAAAAATTCATGAAAGTTCCGAAAACAGGTTTTTTCGATTTTTAAGTGTCAACAAATTTTTTTTCAAAAAAAGCATCTGGCCAAAGACGATACCTTGAGGCACTTCGGCGTTTATTTGTTTTGTCTTAGTTTAAAAACTTCTATTATTGAGATACGAATGTAATAAAAGATAGAATTTGTAAGGCAACGCTTTCTTTATTTTGTATATTAGCCCTCTATGCCAAACTCTGCCGAATATTTGTCTGACATCTAACATCACAGCAGAATAAAATTTTTTAGTTTTAAGTGCAGTTTGTGTGGAATTTATTATTTGATAGCATTGCTATATTATCGAATGGTCGGAAACCAAACTGGTTGTTGAGTAACCATTCATCTTGCAATGAATTATTATTTATTTGTTTTAGAAGTTTTATTTCAACCAGCTTCGATATGACTGAGAAGAGACTGATAGGTCTATATGACTGGATATTATTAGAGGGGTTTTCAGGTTTGGGTATGAGAACTATCTGAGTAAATTTGAGTTGTAGTGGCCAGATTGTATTAGCCTCAACATTCCATTGCAGAAGATTCTTAAGAATTTTGTTCAGGTAATTGCTTCAGTATGATTGTTAAATCTAAATCTGGAGGTTTTTTATTGTTTAGTAATTTTATCTCTTTTTAAAATTCTTTAATAATAAATTTTCGAATTGAAAATGCTAGCTAAAGAGGTGTTTGTAGTTCGTTTTCTAATTCTTCGTCTACTTGATCAAAAAAATTTCTACCACATCGTGTGCGAATGCATCAGTTTTCTCCTTATTAGATCTTATTCAATTACCTTATTGATCCCGGAATGGTGATATATGTGTTTTAAGTCGTTTTTTGTGGCTTTCTAAATCGACTGGTCCTGAGTGGATATGTTTAGAGGTATTCTTGGAATGTTTAGTTGCATGCCTGTTTTAATTTGTTTTTAAGTTTATTGTTCAATTGGTTGAATTATCTCTTACATTATTTGTTTGGTGCCATCTTGCCCTGACATGTCTTTTTCTCTTTAGTATTTCTATTATTTTGTATGAAATATTAGGGTTGTTTATTTTAAAGTTGGTAGGGGTTGGGATTGCACTTCAGTCTGCTGTTTATATAGTATTTACAAATTGTTTTGTAGCTTGTTCAATTTTATCTAAAGTTCTTAGGCTTATATTTGAGTTTGAATTTTATTCAATATGATGTTGAAATAAAACCCAATTTGTTTCTTTTGGTACTGAGCATAAACAGTAGATTCTTTGTAGACGATTTTTGAGCTTATAGGCTCTGTTATCGGTGAGTGATCAGGCATTATGGGTTATATCCAGGTAGTTAGTTTACAGCACTATGATAACAAAAAGGTCCAGTAGGTCAGGGATTTTATTTCTCAGATGGCCAATAAATTGAAGTGCTCATGGTGAGATAACTATCTATTAATAATTTATAAAACTCTATCTTTAGTTGTGGTTAAGCGTAAACTCCGGTGCATGTACTTAGAATTAAAATCCCCCTCTACTATAAATTTCTGTTCTAGGAATCATAAAATAGTTGCAACATTTCTTTGTCAAGTTGTGTCTGAGAGGGAAGTACATGGTTGACGTATTTATTATACTCAGAAGCTTTTTAACTTAAATTTCTGTAGCTTGTAGAAAGTTAAATTGATATGCAGATTTATTATGGTGTGCAATTGAATTTCGAATAATTGTTGCGAATCCACTGTGTATAGTTCCGTCGGGGTATGGTAAATGTTATAATGAGAAATTTTTATATAGGAACTGTCAGTGAGATGTAGGATGTCTATGATGTGGACAAACATTTCAATTTTGAGTCTTTTTGGTATTATCTCGTTGGCGTTTCGTTCTCAGTCTATAAGAAGTTAGCCACTATTGAATTAGTTTGTTAATAACAATAGTTAACATGTTTAAAATCATGCTATTTTGCTGGAGAAGCTAATTCAACTTTTTTTACATACATCAAAAAATTATTAGACTTAAGTCTTGTTGTTGGGCGGATCGCTGATTTAAAGAATGTGCATAGGATATATTTCAAGCAAAAGGTTGGTTAGGTAGGTGTTAATTATTTTATTGGTATGGTAATAATGGAATCTTCTGTTCTGTTAATCGATATGGTTACTAGCAGGTATTGTATGACGAATATGTTTCATGAGTACTTAGTATGGTCGGTCTTGTTTCATTTAAAATGTATAGTTGGGATAATTTCTTTATTTACTGTCTCTGAATTATTGTTAGTATTTTCAAGTACATACTGACAATGAGTACTTGTTTGTTGGATTATATGACATCTGATTTCTCCTGTTCGTCGGTGGATTGTAAATTTTTTTCATTCTTTTCCGTTTATCATCTTGAATTTTTTGCCATCTGTTAACGGAATCGCTGTGGTCATTATCAGATTGGTCCATTTCGCTTTCCAAACCTTTCACAGACTAATTTACTATTGCTATCCAGCTTTGAGGTATATTATTATGAACATTTGGTGTTGAATTTGATAATGGGTAATAACTGCCAGCTAAGATTTGTGGAGTGCTAATTGATTAATACATTATATGACTCTTTGTGGCATTATTTTGTTGTGTAAAATTTTGAAAAGTAGATTATAGAACAGGTAAAAAAGTAATTGTGTATTTGGGTCATATAAATTTTATTTAAAATTGCTGTTATATATGCAGTATGTATTATATATGCATATAAAATATATCTCAATGTGACCGTTGCCGACCGGTAGCATTGTAGCTGCCCTAGTTACTTATTTAGTTTACTGATTTTACACGAGTTTAACTAATTCCGGTAGAAAGGTAAAATAAATTTAAATTTATATTGGCGATTTCTTCCCTTTCCTTGTTATCAGCTTGGACACTTCATAATTTTATTGCGCACACACCATGTCTTTATGTATGGACATGAGTCTTGGTTACTCAATAAATACATGAAAGTAGAATAATAGCTATAGAAATAGAATATTTCAGACTAAAGACATGGCAAAACAAAATGGGGCTACATAATAAACGAGAAATTATAAATAAAAACAGTAATCAATAACGTATAAAATTGAAAAACCATTTAAAATGGTTAGAATATCGTAAATAAAAAAATACTAAAAATAAAAAAGAAAAGATGAAAAACGATAGGAGAAATAAGGAAGTTGGCTGGAAGAAGTAAATCTATAGATAAGAATCAAATTAAAGAAAAATAGCATACCTTTAACGCTCTATAAAAGCATAAAAAATAGAGAAAAGAAAAAGAAACTTATTTAGAGCATATGAATAAAAACCTTATTCTAGATTCTTATTAGTTCGTATTTCTAATGTCATACTCTCCAACAACGCTACTCAATAAACCCTGAAAGTAGTCAAAGTGTAGATTCTAAATCATTTAAAATTATTAGACTAATATAAATATAAAATTTTGAAAGATCAAAAAACATTTCACTTTGATCGGGTAACAACCTATTTACTAATTAATAAATTAATTTAAAAATAGATTTTAGTTAGACATTACTACAAGGTGGTCTCTAAATTCATTCAAAAGGTGGTCAATGTTTCACATATTCCGTTCAGAAAATAAAAAAAATTCTTTTAACCAAAAAAACTGCAAGGTTCTTAACAATCTGAATGAAAATTAACAACAGCATTGACTCAACAAATATGTTCAAAATACTTCTAAAACAAAAATGTCGACTTATTGAAGTCTTTGTTATTAAAAAAATTAGATTTTTGTACTGCTATAGAAAAATATTATCAAAAACTTTAATTTGAAGATTCCGTGCCAATTTCAAAAGTTGTTAGTATCTATGTTACTAGAAAACGTACTGATTTTGACACTAAAATTTGTCGGGATTTTTTGCATTTGTTTGCTAAAAGTGCAATACGGCAGGTATAATTTCTTATTATTGTTATACAACCGCGTTATAAAACCACAATTTTCTCTAGCGTTTTATGCGTTCTTATAAATGGCAAATTGTGAATAACTTTTTTATAAAAGGCAACACTGAAAACCTAAAGCCATAAATCATATTCATGACATTTTTTATTCTTCGAGTCAAATAGGTGCAAATTTTTCATATTACAAAAGTAATTCAAGAGTTTTTCTAGATTGTGGGTTGTTACTAACCTCCCTAAAAGGACGCGATTTTATTTTTAACTCAGACGAAAATAATATTTAATTATCACAAGGTTTTTCTAAAGAGTATTATTAGAATAAATTTTGATTTTGGAATTATGGTTCTGTGGTTTAAAATAAATAGAATTTATAATTTTTTCCGATGTAGGAGTTAACATTCTTAAGAGGGAATGTTTTAGAAAAGCAAATACTTTGAAAGTTTATACATTTAACAACCTTTTAATCTCGTGTACAAATTTAAATTTTTAGCTATTAATAAACAAAGAAAAACAAAGTGTTACAATTTGCCATTTTAAGCTGCATTAAAATTTTATCATATAAATAAAATTGTATTTTAGTAGTCATTAATTTCACTTGTTTCTATTTATTTCGGTATAACAGCCAAACACAATTTTTGTTTAAAATTTGATATATAATATAAACTGGTTTTTGTAACTTTAAAGATCCCCTTTTATTACAATCTTCTCTTCACGTCGAATAGTATTATTTTTAAATACTTAAAATGCCTACGGCTAGCAATTATTTATAGATCCAGGCTCCCACAACATTTTTGTCTGTGTCGAACACGAAAAACACTGAATAAAAGGATTAATTATTGTGATTTGATAGCAGCTGCAACTTGCGATTCAGACAACATAGACTGTATGCTCCATCGATGCGGTGAATGTCTAGGGATTCTCGGAATTACGCAAGTGCTGGATGATTTTGAGATTTCCTGGGACAGAACAGAGATCAAGTACAAATTCTGGGATACCAAAGAAGATACACGAGCTTCTCTCATTACAATGTGTGAGAAAACAGCCAAATTCAAGACAAATTTGTAATATGTGCGACTAGCAGAGCGTAATTGTTTTAAAAAATGACTACAGTAAACAATGGTTTAAGGTGTCGAAAGATTATTAAAATCAGGTTCTATCACCGTTTAATCTGTCAAAAGAGTATTTTGCACTGACTTCGACCTTTTTCAACCCTTCTTGAGCCCCTGACTCGCCGTATAATTCAGAAATTCCCATAATTTCCGTTTATTTTCCCTTCGAAAAGAACAATCTGCGCAGTGGCGATCGCGCATGCTACAAGTTCGGGCCAAGGATAAAACCATTAAGAAATCATTGTATTCTAGTAAAACAACAATTCCCCTACTTTTCAAAGTATTTGAGTCGGTCAGGCGCGATTGGTGACACTTAGAAAACCGGAAAAAACTCGAATTTCGCGGAAATGCCATTTTTTAAAAATTCGTATCTGAGAAAGTTTGGGTCCAATCGGGCTCAACTAGGACGCATTTTTTTCGTCTATGAGCCTACTTTCATGCCTATTACGTCTAAAATGTTTTGGCGCTGTTGCTGTAATCTGGGCCCATTTTCAAGATGAAAGAATTTGCTGTTTTTATGTTCTCGAATTTCAAGCTGCCAAGAAAAGAGAGGCACGTACAAATAGACCGGACCCAGATGGCCTGGAAGTAGACTCACAGACGAAAAAAATGCGTTCTATTTGAGCCCGATTGGACCCAAACTTCCCGAGATATGAATTTTTTAACAACAGCACAATAAGGGTAATTTTCAATTTTCAAAAATTCATATATCTGGATCCGGAGCGGGTGGAGGGCAAAAAATTGGAAGATTTTATTTCTTCACTACCTACTTTTAGCTCCTAAAATTTGAACGAAATCGGAGACCCTTGCGCGCACCGTATCTTCGAAAATTATTGGACGGGCTCATATATATATATATATATATATATATATATATATATATATATATATATATATATATATATATATATATATATATATATATATATGATTTACATGAATCTAGACCCAATTTTACTAGAACTAAAAACTTATAACTATAATCCTTATGGTTTATAATGGGGAGTGGAATGGCAAAATTGGACAAGGCAATCTACTAACATAGAGTGGCGTAGATATGAAGGAAAGAGCACAATCAGGAGTCAGTTGCATCTTGCACAAAGGCATTAGAAGTAAGGCAAATAAATAGAAAGCGACATCTGGCAGAATAATAACAACTGAATTAAAAATATTAACACAAGAAGAAACCATAATAGCAGTATACGGACCGAGTGAAGACGAGAGAGTATAATAAAAAGAGAAATTTTGGGAGCAATTAAATTTAACGGTAGGAACAGTAAAGAAAATGATTGTGATAGCTGAAGACCTAAATGTCACAGTAGGAAAAAGAGATGACACATACAAAGTGATAGGCAGATTTAGAGAAGAAGTACATAATAACAATGGAAGAAGATTACTATATTTTCGCGTGGTACACGACTTAATAATCACAAAAACCGTATTTGAACATAAAGACATCCACAAATATACGAGAGCAATGCCTAGCAGGAAGAATATTCAATTATTGACTACATCATTGTAGAAAAAGAAACGAACAGAGTTAAAAGATGTACGAGTTAAAAGGGGATTTGAATTAGGCAGAGGCCATTATTTGGTAGTGACCAAAATAAGAAAAGAATACAGAAAGGAGAACATACAAAAATACAAAAAGGTAAGAAAGAAAAGTAGAGAAACAATTAGAACTTATAAGTTGATGAATGAAGTAACAGCCAAAGAATATGAAGAATACATCAAAAGAGAAATAGGGAAGAACAAAGGTGAAATAGATAATAAGGATATTTAAAAAGATAGTAGTGGAGACCGCCAAAAAAATGTGCGGAACGTATAAACATGGTGGACAGAAGAAATTAAAAAACAAATGGAAATTAAGAAAATAATACCTAAACAGCAAAACAGAAAATAATCATGAACAATTTAAAGAACAAAGATCCAAAGTCAATAAGTCAGTAAAAGCGTCCAAATAACAGACATGGAAAGTGTTCGAAGAGAAACTAGAAAAAGACGGTAAAGGAAACTAAAAATTTTTTTTAAAGTTCTAAAAGACCTAAAAAGGAAAAGAATAAAGATATTATTGCAATTAAAAATAAAATGAGAGAGATATTAAGAAATTAGACAGAAGTTATACAACGTTGAAAAGAATACTTCCAAAAACTGCTCGAAATAGAAATAGAGCACAAAAGAGATAAAACGAAAGAAACAAATGGAACAGAACAAAGAACAAGAAAAGAAAAGAACTAAATTAGAGAAGAACAGCGATAAACAATGAAAAATGGAAAGGCACCGAGCAATGACAGAATCACAACAGAAATGATCAAAAACATGGGAGAAAGTAGACTACAAATAGTACTAGAAATTCTTAATGAAATTTAGAAGAAAGGGAAAAATGTCTAAAAAATGGGAAACTGGATTAACACTACCGATCTATAAAAAAGGAGATACAATTAAATGCCAAAATTCCAGAGGTATAATCTTACTGAGTACCCCAATAAAAACCCTTAAAAAAATTATAGAGGTGCGGCTAAGGAAAGAAGTGAAAGCAAATGAAAAGTGGATTTAGGAAAAGGATAAGTACTCAGGATCACGTATTCACAACCAAAGAGATTATGAATAGAACTCTGGTAAGATCGAAAACAATCTATCTAGCATTTATGGATATAGACCGAGTGCCGAGAGCTAAAATATGGGATTGCTTAAAAGAGAAACATATAAATGAGAAAATAATAAGAGCCACGAAACGCCTGTACCAGGAAACGTGAAATAAGATAATAAGCAAAAATGCAGTCTGAGATATTCCACACAAACGAAGGAGTTGGACAGGGAAGCTTTCTTAGCCCATTGCTGTTCTTTATCTTCATGGACCATTTAATACAAACTGCAAATAAAAAAACTAAACCTTTGATTATGGCATACAGAAAAAAAAGTGGTCATTTCTGAATGCGCTTTTGCAGGCAGTGTAGCGATAATAGCTGGAAATGAAAACGACCTTAAGGAAAATTTACAGGTGTGGAACAAAGTACTAACCCAGAATGAAATGAAGATGAAGCAGTCCAAAACAAAAATAATGGTAATAGCAAATGAAAAGAAGGAAGTGCATGTCAAAATAAATGAAGAAAAAGTAGAACAACTAAATAGCTTTCATCTGGGAGTAACTATAGAAGAAACAGGAGACCAAAGTATAGAAGTGAACAAAAGAATAGAGTCAGCTAATAAAGTATATTATGCAATGAATAAAGACTTTATCAATAAAAAAGAAATACCAAGAGATATAAAGTTGAAGGTGTACAAGGCAATATACAGACCAATTCTTACCTTTGGATGCAAGTCTTGCGTGCTACCTGAACAAGATATAAGCAAAATCAGAATTAAAAATAAAGTGATTAGAAAAGTCATCTACTAAAGATGGAAGAAAATGCATAGACAAAAATGACTTGGGAATCGAAAATAATAGGCAAAACACACGTAGGATAAAACTATCGAGAAAGAACTAAAGAAGAAAGAAAAATCGTGGATAAAGGTCAAAAGGTTGGCAGTAGACAGAAATAAATGAAAAAAAATTATATCAAACTGAGTGAGTTACTGTTAGGTGTTTAGAAAGTATCTGCCAGTAATGTAATGTTTTAGAAAATAAGACATTTGATGTTTTAATTTATAACATAGATAGTCTTACATAGATTTATTTTGTATATGTAACAAACACTCTTTAAGTTGTTTTAGTAATTTATTGTTTATTTGTTTATCATTTTCAGCTCGAATAATTTGCCAGCGCTTTCTGACTTTTTGCTTTCGTTTTTTTTTCGATTAATATTAGGAATTTTTGCTGGATGTACGAAATTTTTCTATTTAGTGCTATCTGCCAAGCAGTAGTTTAGCTATATCTATATCTAGTAAGATTTTTAATGGAATATTTAAAGCAAACAGATTGTTTAGTTTATCTCCATTAAAGCTTCCAGTTAGTCGTACTACATAATGATGGTTCTTTTGGTTTTTACAGTATATTTGTATATATGGTAACAATAATTGTAATATGATCAGAGGTTAAATCAAAACAATTTTTGACCCCCATTTTTAGGAAGTTTAGATCTTATATATTATAGATGTCTAATAGATCTAGTAATCAGTTTTGATTAGTAGCCCAATAAATGTGTTTGCTCGACGATATATAGTTTATATTGTATTTTTTCTTCTATGGCAACTAATAAGGCGAGTCTTTTAGTTGTTATAA
Source organism: Sinelater perroti (assembly GCA_036346155.1). NCBI lineage: Eukaryota > Metazoa > Arthropoda > Insecta > Coleoptera > Elateridae > Sinelater > Sinelater perroti. The sequence continues at coordinate 27,748,636 of JARFIY010000143.1, forward strand.
GTCTAACACCGTCGATGCGGTGGCTCAGATGGTTCAACCAGTTGTCTCTGCCAACCCATGGGTGTGTGTGAATATCCTAGCGTTTAACTTCACGTTAGTGGGCACAATAAACCCTTGAGGCTGCAGTGCCTGTAAATGCACCAAAAAAAAAAAAAAATTCTAACAACCCGCTGTGTAATTTGGTCACTGAAATCACCACCTATTAAAAAGAGTTGCCACAAGATTTAAAGAATTACACAAGTATTGTGTGTAAAAGAACAATATATTATTGATATCATTATTTTGCCAATAGATTTTTTATAATAACACTAACCGCTTAAATATTTGTTAGTACACCTCTTTAATGGTGTTTAATGTTTTGCCTTGTAATTACTGCACTACCTGCGTGTGCTTTTACAACATTATAAGTGAGATGAATATTATGCCTGTTGTTCTGTTTAAAAATAATTCGATTTAACTGCACATATTAAGACAGTCTGTTGACATTTCAAACTCCTAGTTCTAGTAATTAATGTTTTGAGAAAGTTTAGCAATGTACCCATTTGATAATGAGCATTTTTATTATTTGTTTTAGTTATTCCTTGTCACGTTTTGGTTGTGCAACTGACGTAATATGTGATTAATTTATATTAATAAGCATGTCAACCATCTGTGCATTATGTTTTCTTACTTAAGTATATGTTAATTCCTGTTGTACCTAGTTTACGGTCAGTTGTCTTTTGCGTATGAAGGAAAATAGTACTTGTTAAAGTTGGTTATGTACAATACTTCTTTGGCAATTGGCTGGATATACTTCTTTGTAATTAACGCACACGACGTGAGCGTCTCTTGTTTTCCGAGAACACTCGCCAGTTATAACATGGACACGTTACCAAACGCGGCTTATTGTTTTAATAGTTCGAAAAGGTAACATTTTATACATTAGGAAATTGTTTTTCTAACATATAATAGTTTAAATACGACTCTGGTAGAAGCAATTTAAATTTTATAGAAGTCTTTGTTGCTATTATTTGATTTCAAATCTACTAAATATGATAGAGTTTTGTTAATTGTTTGTGCTTTACATTTTATATGTTTGTGACTTTATACCTGGTTTCTATTATAATGACGTTTAAGTCCATTGATAAATGTACGAGATCCATTCAAGTTATAACACCTCCGATTTTTTTTCTCGGGACTGGGAACAGATAGAAACTTGCGGTTTCAAAATACGCGCGCACTCTTTGTGAATGCGTGATGAAGAAGGCAACACTGCACGGCACACAGGACTTAAAGACAGCGGCGAAAGTGAGGACTGGTTTTGATACTTAAAATGGCGACGTTTTCATTACAAGAACAGCGTATAATCATTCGTTTTCTCCATCTGTGTGGTGTGACACCGATTGAAATTCACCGCCAATTGAGTGAGACATGTGATGTTGTTATGGATGTGTCTAATGTGCGTTTGTGGGTGCGACAGTTAAAAGAAGGCTGAATGTCGAGTGACAACAAACCAGGACAATCTCGGCCTCGCACCAGCCAATCTGACGACATGATCGAGCGAGTGGAGAAACTTGTTTTGGAAGATCGCCTAAAGAGTGTGGAACACATTGCCTCCAGAGTTGGCATTTTCGTGGGATCTGTGCACATAATCCTGCATAACGACCTGAAAATGCTGACAACTTTGAAGTGAATTCTCATGCTCCCTACTCACCTGACCTGGCTCCTGGGAGCTTTGTCTGTTTCCAACGATGAAAAATACTGTCCGTGGTTGCAAATTCACTAGTCGTACCGCAATTTTCCAGTGGTCAAAGAAGACTTTTAAAGAAGCTTTCGCAGCGGCCATGGAATCATGGCGTCGACGTTGTGAAAAATGTGTACGGCTATAGGAGATTACGTCGAGAAGTGACACAAGTTTCACAGTTTTCGTGTAATTAATTTCTAAGAATAAATTAGAGATGTTATAACTTGAATGCACCTCGTATGTTCTAAAACACCACACGAGATCTGGTCGATAAATTGTATATACTTTGATACTATGGGTATATATCCTAGTCTAATAAGCGGTTAAACTTTGACTTATTTGTTATTAATTATTTTTAAAATAAGTTTGTCTAGTTTAACTAGTGGGTTTATGTTTTTAACACCAGTTAGAAATATATGTAACAGTTCTTTTGTTTTTTGTTTGATCTATTTTTATATATATATATATATATATATATATATATATATATAGTCATTTGTTGATACTTGTGTTTTAGTTACATTATATTCATTAGAAAGTCTACGTTTTTTGTCCTTCAATATCTGGGGTGTTTGTTGTTGAATTATGGGAATACAACAGACTTTATACTAGATTAGATATCTGCGGGTTCGGTTGAGGCTGCGAGTGGTATATATAATATTAACTGTATCTTTTATATCAATGAAGACACCGTTGGCAGCTTGTATATGTAGAATTATCCAATTTATTGTGTTGTGCATAATATAAGTAACGAGGTGCGTGGGCCACAAGGCCGTGTTAGTAAAGTACGAAGTAAACAGCAATATTAAAATTACAAGCCTAACCTTCAAGAACTCGGGCAGCCGCGAGTATTTCGGTTACTGATATCTCAAAGGGCATATATACCCACGTCCGCCTACTTGGAAATACTAGTTCGGTTCAAACAACATTTAATTTTATTCGCAACACACTTATAAAGTATAAAAGAGTACACGCCAAAAATATCAAAGGCTTTACAATCTGAAATGTAAAATATAATGTTTGCAATTGATAAAAAATATGTCTTTATTTCTATGAACCAGCATAAGTAACAATGACTTTTAAAATTACTAAAAATAAGCGAACCGCCTTTGTTTATGCTAAGTGATCTATGTAAAATAATATTTAAAATACAATTTTTATGCAACAGAAACCCCAAAAATGTACTAAATATTATACACTTTAAAAGTATGATGGTATAAGTATGGGCAGAAGCAGTTTTATTACAACAATTTTACAATAACTACAAAAATAAAACAAACAAACAAAATTAGTTATTCAATTAATTACAACTCATATTAAAGTATCAACAAAAAATTTAAAAGAAATGAAATATAGGATAATCCAAAAGTTTATAAATGTTTCTAATACTAACAAATTAATAATAACAACCATAATTTTATCATCACAAATTAAACAGTACAAACAGTATGAATTACAAAATTTTACATAAGTTCACAATCAATATCCTTACAGCGAAGTTATCTGGTGGACTACATGATTTCTTGCTATGTGTCCTACTTAACGGGTATAATAATGATTTTTGTCTGCTGTTTCATAAGAGTCACAATATGTTTTCACACATTTTAAACTCTAATATCAAGGTGGTACAATTACTACCCCCAAATACTATACTAGAAGTCTCTAGTAATTAATTTTCCTAATGCTAAATATAATGCTCCTTTTTGTTGTTTCAAAAGTTTAGAAGCGGCAAAAGATTAGAATCGTTAACAAATTGCGAGGTAGATATATATACTTTTAGATCATTTACGAATAAAATAAAAAAAAAACATAAACTTTAGTTTTTGGACCAGGAGTTTATAGCCAACAGTGTCGGAAAATCAATTAAGATCGTACGTTATCAGCATAGTGTAATTAAACTTTTTGATTTCCTTCAGATTGTTCCAAGTTAATCATCTGTACGGAGGTTTTCTTGAAATCCGTATTGAGTTTGGGAGAGTGTCTTGTTGCAAGCTTTTTAAGTGCTACATCAAATATTTTCTACGTTATGTTGTTAAGGTTCTTTATTTTATAAATATACCATATATAAATACTATAGTAAACTGGAGGTTGGTGTTTTACATGTTTAATCAAATTAGTGCTCAATTCGAAATAATCTCTTGGTGTTTGAATTATTATTATATTAAAAATTATCATGAATACTTTATTCCTGTCTGCTAAAGTTAAAAACATTCTATTACATATTTGTAGGTGTTAAGAAATCCATTGCGTATATCTTATTTATAACTAATCTTATCTTAGGGAGTTTATTAATAAAAAGTAATTTTCCAACTTGCTTTGAGGCGACATTTTGAATACAATATAATTTGATTATTTTTGATAACTTCCTGTGTTTTTACTACTTTTCTATAGATACATATGTAACTTCATTGATTTTACTTATTAAATGTTCAAGTATTTTACTTGAGAAAATGTACCAATAAATTAGTTTCTTTCGCCAGACTTAAGTCTTCATTCAAAGAACTCTTATATTTTATGCATACGTATCTACTCCTTGGAATTATAATAACAGACAAGCATGTTACAAAACCTGAAGTATTTTTTTTAAATTTAGTCTTAAAAATAATGTAATGTAAATATCTTGGTCATGTTCTCCGCAATAACTAAAAGCTTGTCATGTGCGAGCTTAAATTTAAATTCAAATATAATTTTGCAATTATTAAAGAATGTTGAATTTGCTTCCTTCTATTTTAAATAACAGCATAAGAAATAAAAATCGTATTACATATTACATTTTATGCTTTGATGTGAGTTGCTTTTTGAAAATTAGCTTTAACAATTTGTTTTCTGTCTTATGAGCTCCACTTTGTTGTTACTATAAAATAAAGTCCCCTATATTGGAGCACCTAAAGGAAAATTACATTTTCTTTTATAAATTTAAAATAACGCTATTAGTCCAGTTTAAAACACGGGCGTCTTACATGGACTTTGCACCTTTTAAATTAGGGTATGTGAGTTTTTCACTATTTTTACTATTTATCTATTTTCACTTTTTATTAAGTAAATAGCATATTTTTTAAAAGTTTTAAAAATTCTACTGAAAATGATTTCGAAGCAATACAATAACACTTCTCATCTGATTACCTTCAAGAATGTTTCTTAATCTTTTTCTTCTGAACATTTTAAAACGTTGTCGTTTTTCTACACCTTAAATTTGAAATGTACCTTTTTTGTAAGATCTGTCGTTAATCTAATTAAAATGAAAGCAGCTTGTCTAAGTTTCCGGAACAATTTTTTTAATTTATTAACCACTTGCAATCTATATATACAATAAGCCAATCTGATAAGTAAGTGATTAAATATGACAGGATTATTTCCCAATGACTTAAACCCAATGAATTTATTGATTAGTTTACTACAGGACGAGATCAAATCACGGGAAAAGTACTCAAATAACTTCCAGAAAAGATAATTCGAGGTAATAACGGCACTTTTTAAAGCAGAATTAAATATAATTTTCCAGCCTCCTAGAAAGTAGCACAAATTATACTGATAGCAAAACCTGGCAAAGATTCTGAAAGCGTAGAATCTTACAGACCAATCAGCTTCTTATTATTATATTGTTGAAAGTATTCAAAAAACTTCTTCTTAAAAGACTGAACCCAATACTTGAACAAAAGCACCTAATCCATGAGCATTAATTTGGCTACAGAGAACAGCACGGAACTATCGAACAAGTACACCGTTTAGTACGACATGTAAATTCTGACATCGAAGAAGGGAGATATTGCTCAGCTGTATTTCTTGACGTGTCGCAGGCTTTCGATAAGGTATGGCACACAGGACTATTGTATAAAATTAAAAAACTAGTATTTATAATATATTCCTTCTTGAATCAGGTGTCTCTCAAAAAAGCATCTTAGAGCCAATCTTCTATTTGATTGTTACTGTCGAAACTAAATCTAATCTTATTCAAGGAAATATAAACAATATTGAGAATTGGCTTAAAGACTGAAAAATCAGGGTTAATGAACATAAATCTGTACATGTAACTTTCACCACAAAAAGATCTACTTGCCCACCAATATATCTCAACGAATAACCTACACCTTAAGATACAAAATCTAAATACTTAGATATCGCCTTAGACAGAAGATTGCCATTAAGACCCCACGTAGAAACAAAAAAGCAGCAATTAAACATCAAACTAAGGCAGCTATATTGGATAATCGGGAGAAAGTAAAAAATAAAATGCTCGTGCATAAAGCAATATTAAAGCCAATATAAAGTTACGGAGTGCAGCTTTAGGAATCTGCAGTTAATTCAAACAGAAATATTAGAAAACTTCCAGTTTAAGATTCTACGTCAAGTTACCAACGCCCCATGATAAGTGACTAATGCGGCACTAAGAAGTGTAAATTGTCTTGGAGTTAAAAAATGTTTACTACAACGGTAACAAAAACTATCTCAGTTTGTAGGTAAACCTTTACGGTAGGTCTAGTTTAACTTGACTTAGTCTTTGAGAGTCCGAACTGTTATTAAGAAGGGTCAATGCTAGGGGATTACTATGAAATTCCAGTTTGCTTAAATATTTTTTACTATATTTGGTAATTTTTCTTTCACTGTGTCACATTCAAGTCTTACAAAATATCAACAATTCTTAAATAATAAGGTGCGTCACACATAACACGTAGCACTTTTGTCTGGAATCTTCAATAATTTTGATGTTGATGTTTGCTACTGAGCCCCATAGCTGGATGCCATAGATCCAGATTGGTTTAAACGCAACATTATAAAACAGAAGCTTGTTTTGAAGTGGCAATTTTGATCTTCTTCCGAACATTCAGTAGAGTTTACTAAACTAAATCCTCAGTTGTTTTCTTTCACGCCACATGCGTGTTTTTTATGTTAGCCCTTTGTGTAAATGAATGTTGAAATATTTCACCTCCAAAACTTGCGCCAATGGTACATTATTAATGTAAACATTTGGCGTGCTTCCTCTACACTTTGTGAAAGTGATATGGAGCGATTTTGTTTCGTTTAATTAAATCCTCCACTTTTTGGTTTATTTAACAACATCGTTTAGATGATCTTATATTTAACCGAGATGGTTTTATCACCCGCAAAGGCAACTGTCAGTGATTGTGTATTGGTGAGTACGTCAGCTGTATGAATTAGGCATAACAACGGTCCTAAAACACTGCCTTGGGAGACTCCAAACCGTGCCGTATATAAATTAGTTTGATGTTCATATTTAATCTGAAGAAACCTTTCTTTGAGGTAAAATTTCAATATGATGAAATATGTTATAAATGTGTGTTTTACTTTATAAAAGAAACCTTTACGCCAAACTTTATCAAACGCCTGGCTATCATCTAAGAACACTGGCATTTGGTATAGTTTTTCTTCAAAAGATTGGTTGATGTAATCAACCATGCGATGCACCTGCTAAATAGTGGAAAGTTCCTTTGTGAAGCAAAACTGATGAGTAAATATAAGGTTTAGCTCTTCTACGATAGATGTTAGTCTTTTGGCAAGCAGCTTTTCAAGTAGTATAAGCAATAGGCTGATAGGTTTATAGCAAGCAACTTCCTTTGACAATTTTTCAGGGTTAAGAATAACTTGAGCAACATTTTATTGCTCCGGAAAATAGTTTAGCCTTAAAACCGCGTTATAAATAGTTCTTAACATAACCCTACCTTTGCGGGGAAGTGCATTGATAATTTTTCCCGTTACTAAATTAAATCCAGAAGCCTTGTTTGAATGCAGGTTTGTTTTAATCATTTCGGTAATTTTTTTACAATGCAACAGTTTTGGCATCGGGATTTGATATGGGATATCTAGATATGTTATTAGAAATATTTTTTCTTTTTCTTAACTCCCTTTATTTTGGCCATTAGGCAGTTCCTAAATTAGACCAATCCAAATTAACTTACGTGGTAAATGCGAAAAGTGAAATAAGCAAAACATGTAGCACGTATTAACTGTCTATAGAAGTGGCGCTTGCGGTTCAAATAAAACGGCAGGCGGATTTACGTACTAAAGTTAATTATTTCTTCGAATGCCCTAATATCCTGTATAATGAGCACAATGTCAGCTTATCAGATTTAAATTTTATATAGCTTATCTATGATTCAGAGTCTTTAAAATATGATTAGACAAAATGAGCAAATATTAATTAAATATAATTACAAATAAAGAACATGGTGTTAATGTTATTGTTAATGTAATTTTTAATTTTAACGTAACTGGTACGTATATTCCATCGATACATATATATGAAAAAAATGAACCTCTAGGAGTTCCTCTAAAAGCAACATTTTTTTGCACCTGTATAACTAGATAAATAAAACATTTTATAACAATTGTAAAACATTTTCAGAAAAAAGTTATATTAGTAGTTAATAAAACTACTATTCAAACTCAACATTTCGAAGCAATTACACTTGTAACAAATTACAGAACAATTATGTTGTTACTACTAGCAATTACTGTATATAGAGTGCAGCCTCATGATGTGTCACTTTTAACCCTTTTAATTCTAATCACAATTAATCAGCAAATAAGTGGGTTCGCACCAATTCTTCTTAAAAAATAATGATTATAGATTTGGAGATTACCTAGAAAAGGATATGTTAGAATTGCTTCGGTCGCTTTTGCAAATATATGGCTTTCATATAAAGGTATTTTTGACAGTAGTGAATTGTTTCTAATCAGCACATAGAAAACCAAAGTACAAACCAATTATATATTGACACCAATCCCAATGTAAACAATATGTTGATCAAAAGTAACAAATTAGAATTCACAACCTTGAGCAATTTCCAAGTAGTTAAATCACGTAATAGCAAAAGGAAAAATACTAATCCACCCTCACAAAAAGCAAAGCAAATAAATTTAGTAACAGCAACTACAAACAAGTATGAGGTTCTCGTGAATACAAGCGAAGAAACTCAATATCAAGTAGCAAGCAAATTAACAAATAAAATACCTTTTATTTTAACAAAGAGGAATTTATCGAATACTTTCGGTCCTTAGGTTTTCTTTCTGGTTCTGTGTATTCTGTATGGAGAGGCAGGCGTGTAAATAGCCGCTCTCGTGATGCGGTGTGGAAACGTAGTACGGCCCGTATTGGAACGTCAGCCGATAAGGCCAAAATCGTCCCTTAAACGGCCGTCGCGAAAGCGGATGGGGGCGGCTACCGATATCAACCAACGAGTATTGCCAAATCGCTCACCTGAATCGGCTTCTGCTTCGTAGGCGATGGTTCCACGGTAGCACCTTGCCGCGCTGCAGATCTGGTATTTGCGGGATGATAAGACACGACCGAATTGGCCGCGCTGCGGACTGCTTCTTGCGGGTTGTTAAGCACGACCAAATTGGCCGCGCTGCGGAACGTATATACGCGGGGTATTAAGACACGACCGAATTGGCCGAGCTGCGGTGCGTGAATATTTGCGGGGTGTTAAGACACGACCGAATTGGCCGGGCTGCGGAGCGTGTATATGTCGGCTGAGCAAAAGCCCATGCCGTTCTGTGTGCGATGGCAAAACGTAGCAGATATCAAAGGCCCGCATGCCGCCGCGATATAAAGCGGTTCAAGGGCGAAAAGGCCGCCACACCACTGTACTTTCTACTATTTTTTCCTTGCGTAACAACAATAAATCCATTGTTAAATTTAGTGACTAGTCACATCAATAAAAAGAACTACCTCTATCAGATAACGCAGGGTAATAAAATCAAGCTACAAACCAAAAGCATGGAAGATTATAAGAAACCTACGGAGGTTCTTGATCAAAATAAAATGGCCATACACGCATACACTAGAAGAAGAAAACCTTTAGACTTGTATTAAAACAAATGCACCATTCTACAAATGTTAACTTGATTAAGGAAGCATTGACATATGCGGGACACAAAGTGGTAAACATTATGAATGTCGTGAACAGGGAAACAAGGCAGAAGAAAAATATTTTCTTCATTAACGTCAAACGCAATTTAAATAACAAAGAAATTTTTAAAATTAAACACATTGAAAATGCTATAGTAGAATTTGAATAATTTCTAAAGAAAACACAGATTCCCCAATGCAAGAATTGTCAATATTATAGCTACATGAAGAACAGATGCACCAAATCAGCTAGGTACATCAAATGTGCGGAACTGCACGACTATTGCACGTGTCCCAAAAATCGTAAAAATGGAAAACCAGCAAAATGCGTAACGGTACTCATCCAGCTAAATACAAAATCTGTAGGCTCAGATAAAAATACAGTCTCAGCTGTCACAGAACCGATCTCATCAACCACAACAATCACAATCACATCAACTACAACAGCCAAGGCATCCTCAAATACAAGAGTTAACCAATGAACAAAACAACACACTTACCCCGAAAATTAGTTAAATCAACTAAATTATCTAGATATCATTCTACAATAAAACAAAAAGTTAACAGATAGGAGACTTAACCGCCATATAATGCAGCAAACGATACAAACTAAACAACAAACTATAATTGAGTTAACAAAGTAAGTAAGGCTCTTAAGAGAAGAAATGATTGAAAATAAAAATAGCTCCAATATATAAAATAGCCTTTTGGAATGCCAACGGCCTTCTAAACCACATGCATGAAGTAGAAACTTTTCTTGAACATCATAACGTAGATATTTTACTCTTCTCAGAAACCCATTTTACACAAGTCGCTTAAAAATTCAAAATTATTTTATCTATTGCACTAAACACACAGAGGCTGATAAAAAAGCGAGGGGTGGTACGACAATACTGATCAGGTAAGGTGTTAAATACTACGGGCTTCCAAAATGCAAAAAAAATGTCTTACAACAAGCATAGCAATTGAAGATTGGCACGGTCCGCTTACGCTCTTAGCAGTGTACTATTTCCCAAACTACCCTACTAACAAAGAGGGATTTATCGAATGTTTTCGGTCCTTAGGTTTTCTTTCTGGTTCTGTGTATTCTATACTTTCTACTATTTTTTCTTCCATATATTGACCTCTATTTTTCTATAGTAGTTGTGTATAGTGTACGATGCGTTGTTTTATCTGTATCACTTGTATGTTTGTTTTGTGTTGTTTTTGCTGTGTTGTTAAACTGTTCCTTTTGTTTCTATGAATTATATGTATCCCAATGTATTATCTATATGTGAACAAATATTATTTCATTGTTTAATTTTTATCTTTTATTTTTTCTTTCATTGTCTCTCGACATTTTACATATTCTGTTCTAGTGTGTTGTGTTTCATTTCTTAGTCCAATTATATATTCTTATTTATATAAGTTTGCTGACTTTATCGTTTATTTCCTTTTTGTCACGTTTTACATTATCTTTCAAACTAAGACTTCGTATGTTGCTGTATGTACACATTGCGCTGTGTTCGTGTAGTTTTGTGGGTCTTATTCCGGGTTGAGTCGTTCACCATGACGAGTTTGATATAATTTTGTTATGCTTTGCTAATGTAATAATTCCATCTTTTATTAGTAGTGTCATATTTTTTGTACTTATTCTGTATTTAATTTGTACTTTTAGATCATTTATCTACGACAGTTTGGTAGTTGTTTACAGTTAACGGCATATTTTTTATTTAATCATTTCTGTTGTTTTGGGAAAGTAATCGTCCTTAATAATTATATCTAGTTAATTGGCGAAAGGTTTTTAAATTTTAATTAATTAAATTCAATAAAATCAGAAATAAAATTTAATGATGCATTGATTACTTTTGTGGCTATAGAATGTTCATCATCCATAATATCTACATTGTTGTCTACAAATAGGTAGAGTTTGATATTTATTGGCAATATTAGCTTTTGATACATTTATCTGGATTATTTTGGTCTAATAAGGCGACAAAATATTGTTTGTTTCTTTTTGTGTTACTGTTGTCCATTCTGTATCATTATAAGCTAGTAAATTGCTGCATAATAGATTGCTCTTACTAGTTATTAGATACACTATATTGCATTTTGGCTATATATTATCTCAAATTTTGATTATATGGAAGATATACATACTGAAATTTTGGTATTTGGGGTTATCGGGATATAACTTGAGATTAGTTCTTCGGTGGCGAGTGATATTACATTTGGTAATGTATTGCAGGTTGCACATAAGGCATAATTGAAAACTGAAATGCGTTAGCTGTCTTTGATTGACACGGAAAATAGTTTTTGAAAACTTAGTGCAGCTCAAAGTATTTATATAAAATACAAATGAACATTTTGACGTAGATGAGAAAGCGTTACCATTTTTAATGTCAGCGAGATAAATATAACCGCAAAACGATCTTAATTCACGAAAGTTAAACGACAACTCTTTTATATCCACATTTTAAGAAAGTGGTCTTTGCGTTACGAATTTGCCATATTTTTTGTAAAGTTTCTGTTGGCGCAGCAGATGAAAACTTAGCAATACAAACGTATCATAAAATGGAAGCAAAAAATAGTTTAGCTGTAAGTAATGAGAATAAAATATACAAAATAAACAAAAAAAAAAAACACCTAAGAAATGAAAAAAGCACAGCAGCAGGTTACCCTTAAAGAAAACGTTGCTTGTTGAATTGACATGAGCTTACTCTTGCATACTTATATGAATTCGACCAAATAGAAAGCGTGCATTTTTTTGTGGAGACGATATTTCTGATCGAGTAAAATCTGAATATAATTACAATAAAAAATATAACTATATAGAAAAAAGCAAATAAATAATATTAAAATCAACAACTCTACAAATAGCAGATAGCACAACAACCAAGATAAAATTATTACAATTATTCAGTTTTATAATTGTAATTTTGATGCTCATAACAGCATGTAGAATATTGTTTATATTATACAAGCAAAAACTTTAGCTTTTTTAACAAGATATCAAAAATAAAAATTTTATTTCAAACAATTCTCAACTTTACAAACTGCCCGCTGTTTTGTGTTTTATATCTTAAATAGTATTTAAACCCGTCTTTGATAGGCAAATACATTCGAGTGCCCATTTATTACCTGTTTGGGGTTAACCGAACAGAATTTCGAATTAGGGCAAATTTCGTATTCAATCAATTCAAAACAAAGAGAATTTGAAAAAACCTGTAGGTGACAAATTCTACAAGGACTTAATAGCGCAAACCCCACTTTTGAAAAGAAAACTACTTACGACTTTTAAACAACCAATAGCCAGCCAGTTTACCCTAATAAAAATAATGTTACCATATTAGACACTTATGGAAAGCATTCAGCTTATATATATAATCAATTCTCGTCTAATACATAGAATACATAAACTCAAATTAATTGTCCTTGATAGTTTTCAACAAATTACTAAAGACTTAAATAGACTCTAAAGTAACTAGCTATATAAACACTATTCATTAGGCATAAATTTATATCACACTTTCTTGCTTTTCCAATTTCTTTTATATTTGTTACTATTAACATAATTTCTATGACGACCGTCATAAAAACACCTTTGGCGGTCGTAAAGTACATTCAACCCTATCCACTCGCCAACCCGCCCGGAAAGTGTGGCGTTGTTAATTGCCAAAAATCCCCCAAAAAGGGAAGCCTATGCTCAATACTGGGCGCCACAAAAGGCCGAAAAAAAAATAAATTAAAAAAATATAATTTCTGGTAGCTTTATAAAAGCGTTTTACTACACTTTTCAGTTTACATGTTTCAAACTGTTGGATATTTCTCTGCGTGACACTATCAAATAGTTTTTCTAAATGTATAAAGACAAACAATGCTTTTTTATTGTATTCGATAATTTTTGCAATTACCTGTTTGGCCGAGAATATGTGGTCCAGTACGCTTCTCCCTTTTTTTATGGCTTTGAGCTTCTTCTCTATTATCTGTTTATAGATTTTTAATGTTAAACCTAACTAACATTTGTAATAGTAATCAGGTGACTTCAGTCTCTATCTTCTTAATCATTTCACTTGTGATATTATCGTTCTCAGAAATTTCATTTTTAATTTTTTTTTGTAACCATTTTTAGCTCCTCTTCTGATATTCCTATTTCTCCTTCTAAATGGTTTTTTAATTGTATCTGTATTTTTTGCCTCTTGGTATTTTCTTCGCCGTATTCTATTTGTCTACATAATTTTTAAAAATATTCTTTCTTCTTATTTGTCATGTTTTTCGTATTTATTTTTTTTTCCTTTATTTTTTATTGTAGTAGTTTGTACTGTTTTACCTTTTCTTAGTGGTTTCAATACTTCATAGAAAAGCTTCTGGTTTTTCTTGCTATTGCTTTCTATTTTCTGCCTAAGTCTTATCACAATTTTGTTTTTGTTTACATAATCATATTTTTAATTTTTTTTATTGGTATTTGTAGATATTATAATTATCTTCGGATTTGTTTGATAGACATTGTTTCCTTTTATTTTTTTATCTGTGTTTCTTTTTTATTTCTTTGGACTACCATGCTGTTTTCTTATTTTGTTTCTTTCGCTGCCTTTATAATTATTGTCTTAATTCTTTGCCACATGTCTTTCATTATTATCTATTCTGAATTTCTCATATTACTTTAAATTTAAATATTTATTTCTTCGTATTTAGCTGCCCCCTCTACCTCTTATAAGTTGTATGTTTTTATTGTTTCTTGTTGGCCCCTGTTGCCATCCTGTCTTGTATCTTCGTCGCATTATTTTGCATTTTTAATCGTTTCTACTAGTAGATGAACTCAAATACAGAGCTATCAATAAAAGATAATAATAAAACAAAAAAACTCATGGAACAAAAATGCAAGGAAACAGAAGAATTAGATCAGAAGTATGACACGTTCAACATGCATAAGAAAATCAAGGCATTTACCGAAACCAGCAAATGAATACACCACTGATTCATAAAAGACCAAGGAAACATAATCTTATATATTTCATCAACACTAAAACGACGGGAAGAGTATATCAAAGATCAAGTTGTCGGATAAAAGAGACGACACCTACCAAATTGAACCGTTATTACCAGGTCAAAGAATTACCACTGAAGAAATTGTGTATGCTATTAAGAACTCCAAAGGTAATAAAGCAGCTGGACTAAATAAAATACCAGCAGAATTGTTAAAATTAGTAGAAAACCATAATTTGAACAAACTGGAGAATCTACACAACACTATTTACGACACAGGTATAATACCAGATGAATGGCTCCGTTCAACGTTTGTAGCAATCCCAAAAAAGAAGAGAACGCAAAGGAATGTTCAGAACACCGAACATTGAGCCTTATGAGCCACACATTAAAAGTGTTTTTAAAAATAATACATAACAGAATATATAAAAAGCTCGAAGAAAACATTAGGGAAACTCAGTTCGGGTTCAGAAATGAAATGGCAACCGGAGAAGCGCTTTACGCTATGAATATATTAATACAAATAAGCCTAGATGTAAACATTAGACTACACTTATGCTTCTTTATGAAAAGGCTTTCGACAGAGTACGTCATCATAAACTAATTCACATACTTAAATAGGAATGCATTGATGGGAAAATAATAAATCTTATTCAAACATTATACTGGAATCAAAAATCAATAATTAGAGTAGCCGGAGAAGAGTCAAACGAAATAAATATCTGTAGAGGAGTTAGGCAAGGGAGTATCCTGTTTCCTACACTATTTAACTTATACTTGGAGGAAATATTTTGTCGAGCATTTGCCAATACTTTAGTCGGAGTAGTAATCAACGAAAAAAGTGTAAATAAATATCAGGTACGCAGATGATACTGTAATTATCACAACTAGTAAGGAGGCCTACAAGAGCTCATAGAACGCATTAGTGCTTACAGTAATGAATTTGGGATCAACATAAATCTCGAGAAAACAAAATATAGGGTTATAAACAAAGAACCATCGAATCCTCAACAACTGGTAATTAACAATACTATGACTGAACGCGTAAAGAAGTATCAGTATTTGGATACGATAATAAATGAAGATAATGAACACAGCATAGAAATAAACAGACGAATAGAAATTGCAAGAGCAGCTTTCATAAAAATGAGATTACTATTATCAAATAAAAACCTTAATATGGAGCTGAGAGTACGTAATGTACGTACTAGATCTTTCCACTGTTGCTGGATGAGAGTGAGACGTGGACACTGAAAAAACAAAACCACAAAAGATCAAGTCATTTGAGGGATGGGTATATCGGCGGATTTTAAAGATACCATGATACCAACAAGATTACTAACCGTGAAGTACTGTAACGAATTGGAAAAGAAACAGAGCTTGTATTTACCATACAAAAAAGAAAACGGGAATACTTAGAACACGTCATGAGAGGTCCTAAGTATGAGATATTGCGTCCAGTTATATAGGGGAAAATAACTGGAAAAATATCTACAGGCAGAAAGACAGAAGACGTATCTTTTCGGGAGTGGTTTAAATACACTTCAGTAGATCTATTCAGAGAGGCAACATCTAAGACCCGTATAGCCTTGATGATCGCCAACCTCAGTAGAGAGAAATCATTCTATGAAGAAGAACTAGTAGATGGTAGTCACTATATATTTTTGCCCCTTTTCTTACTCTCATATCTTGAGCTTTTGTTCTATTATCTCTTTCTGTTGATATGTAATGTACTATAGATTTTTTATTTTTTGGCATTTCTCTAATACATTTATGTATATTTTTATATTTGTAGTTACTATGAAGTTATTTATAGTGAAGAAATCTGTCTCTCTTAATTTTTGTTTTTTTTTTCTCCTTCTCTGATATATTTATCTTTATTCGCACCCTTTTATTGAAATTTCTAGGTATAAAGATTGCGCCTGTTTTGGATTCTATGATTCTTGTCAAATCTTTCTATAATTTATCTTTTATTTCTTTTTTCTCATTTTTATTAGGTCCGTATACTGAAATTATTGTTATATTTTTAGACAAAATTTTTAACATTAATATTGTTTTTGCCCATCCTTTACAGTTTTTAATCTAATTTATTATTTTTTGTTGACAACAGACCATATTCCTTCAGCTGCTCTTTTATTTTGTGGTACTCTGTTATCTAGCAACACATTC
Source organism: Sinelater perroti (assembly GCA_036346155.1). Classification (NCBI taxonomy): domain Eukaryota; kingdom Metazoa; phylum Arthropoda; class Insecta; order Coleoptera; family Elateridae; genus Sinelater; species Sinelater perroti. The sequence continues at coordinate 27,765,363 of JARFIY010000143.1, forward strand.
CCGTTGGTTAGGTCCATCTCTCTACTCCCTTTTCTCTTTATCTCTGCTATCACCAATATATTTAGTCTTGTTCTGTCAAACTTATACATTACCTTATTCTCTTTTCAATTAAACTACTTATATTCTATGTTCCCAGTTTCTGCTTATGATTATCACGCTATGTCGTCACCTTTAGTTCATCTTTATCATGCTCTTCGTTTATCAATTTTTTAGATTGTTAATTACCTATACCATCTTCTATACGGTTATTCTCATTCTTGTTATCATCTAAGTCGACCTTTCGAAAATGATAAACTTTTTTATAGCTGTTAGTATACATTATTTCTAATATTAATATTTAGAGTTTAAGAATGAATAATGTAACTTATTTAACAAGTGTTTTCCTTCCTCTACTTAATCTATTTATGTTCTAATCTATTATATTTCTTTCTTATTGTTGACTTATGTACAGATTTCGCTCGTAAATGCCTAAAATAAGAGTTGATTTACGGAAACGCTGTGTATACTCACAGACAAAATATAATAAATATTTAACTTATAAAAGTACTTAATTTTTCGCTCGTTAGTACCTGTACGAACAAATGTAATTCTTCTGATTTTTCTTTTAATTACAGAAAAATAACAACAAGAGAAAAAAATTAACAAAAGGACGAACAATCGGATACCACTTTTGAAGACAATCTAATACACCATAAGCATCATGCAGTATTTTTTTTAATCATTTCTTCGTTTTGTTTTAAAATTTTCGAAATGTAGATATTTCTGGTTTCATAATCGAATTATGTAATATTATATCCAAATTTGAGATTTCTAGTAGAATAAACCTGCAAACCAACAAACTGACAAACAGATGAACATCTTATGGATATCATACATTGATAAGTAATTAAACCAATAAGAGCAAAATTTTTAGATGCCTTCAGGAAATAATGCAAGATACATAGAACTACATATTGAAATAAAGTACAATTCAAATCTAACTGTATATAACAATTCAGGAATGAGACGCAAAGTCGGAAATAGTATTTTTTGTGTGTTTATCTTGTTATTTACTATTTTCATATATCTAATTTCAAGATCACTCAAAAACTTGTAGTACAGTTTACCATTATAAATTATGTCTTTTTAGATGCTCTCTCACATACAACTTTCTATTTAAGTTTGCGTTTATATTTTTCTTGCAACTTTATTTTGCTCTGTTGGTAATTATAACATTACTGGTGTAAATTTATAAGCGTGAAAATACAGGAAAGTTTTAGTTTTAGGAACAAAAACAAGAAGGGTAAATCATTACTTGGTCTTGAAGATTTTATTCATGTCTGTGTGGGAAGGAGGAGGCAAACTAATTGCGACTAAAGTTCCAAACAAATAAGCTACGCGCAATTTTTAGTCTTTAAGTTTGACGCTTGAAATCGTCTTACTCTAAACAATCTTTCAATAAGACGAAAATATAAAATCAGATGGTTTTTGAGATATCACAACACTAATTTCGAATTTTAATGAAACACTACTATAGCTTTATTATCGGCAAAAGTTGTTATTTTGGTTTTGTTTTTAGTTAGAAGATTTGCAGTGTACAGTAAATACAACGTTAGGCCCACTTCTCTGGGAAACTCCAGAATTGGTGGCTAAGAGTGTCATATATTCATCTTTATATTTGAGAATAAAGTATCTATCGGTCAGACATACATTTGAGACGTTGTAAAGGCTAGATTTTATTTTGACCAGAAAACCATTTTTCTAAACTTTGCCAAATATTTGAAAGATGTTTATGAAAACTGAAATGCAGTATTTTTTGGTTTGTCATTTTAGATTATCCTAATTTATGTAGCGTATTGATCTTGGTATCTAAGTTGAAGGTTTCAGATTAGACCTTTTGTGGCAGATTTGGGGTTTTTAGGAAACTTTCTCAATTACCTTGGAGATTAAGGAAGAAAACTTACTGGGCCATAGAAAGTTATCTTTTCTATAGCTTTACCAGATAGTTTCTACGACTCCCCAGTGGTCGAGAAGGAATCTGGTCTTAATAAAATGTTATGTACATGATTAAGTTGATACATTTATCTGGTAATTGTTTTATAACATCTAACGTTATTAAATACTAACCTAGTGTTTTTTTATACAAAGTGGTTCAAATACGACCGGGACTGATTTGTGTGTAAACAAGTCGCAATTCGCAGCAGCTTGTGCGATTGTGAAAAAGTAAAGGCACAATCTCTACTCTTACTCCTGCTCGGTTTAGAACCTATTTGATTGAAGGACTTCTAGTTCGTTGCCATTCACGCCTGAGTTGACTTTTCTCGCTAATTAACCTAATCAACGAGAAAAGTCAACTCAGACGTGAATGGCAACGAACTAGAAGTCCTTCAATCAAAAACCGACTAAACAACCTTGCCCATAGGATTAAAAGAGAACTCGATCTACTCAGAGTCAACACCTATCAACAACACATAGCCAACTTTAGCCCAGGGGACAGGGGGTTATGGAAAACAACCAAAAAGATCCTAAACGAAAGAGATGAAATGCCTACACTAACAAACGACACAGGCACTGACAACTACATAACAGATGAAGATAAAGCTTCCGCTTTTGCCCTACACCTTGAAAGGACCTTCACTCCTATCATCACTTGCACTCCAACACACCTTAACCACACGATAACCTGCATTGAAACAAACGTGCCGCACCCCGATAGAATTAAGCCCACCTCCCCAAGGAACTTAAAACTCACATAGACACACTCTCAACCAAAAGTCTCCCGGACATGATCTACTCACAAATTCTATTCTCCAGCACCTTCCCAAGAAAGCCCTAGCCAGCCTAAGCACAATCTTTAATGCCTGCCTAAGGCTAGGCTACTTTCTAGCATGGAAACATGCCCAAATTCTAATGTTTCCAAAACCGGCAAAACAAAACAAAAACAAGTAGTTATAGGCCAATAAGTCTTCTCACCACCCTATCCAAACTGCTGGAAAGAATAATTCAAGTTAGACTAAATGCCGTTATTGAAAACCAAAACACAATCCCTACCTTTCAATTCGGATTTAGAAAAGGCCACTCTACATATCATCAAATACAACGTATAAGCGAACTTATCGAGCGTGGCTATGAAAACAAAGTCTACACTGCGGCCTTATTTCTAGACATCTCACAGGCCTTTGACAGTGTGTGGCTTGAAGGTTTAAAGCTAAAAATCCTAAATATTGACATGCCTCCCTACCTAAAAGCCATTTTATTCTCATTTGTCGAAAACAGAACCTTTGCTGTACGAGTGAACTCCACGCTATCACAAACCATAAATATCCATGCAGGTGTTCCGCAGGGCAGCGTCCTGGGTCCAGTCCTATTCTTCATTTACACCTCTGACCTGCCTGAAACTAAGGCAACTCTCGCCACCTTTGCGGATGACACAGCCATCTTCACTCAAGCATCGTCATTGGACGAAGCAGTACAAGCTCTCCAACAAGCCACAAACCAGCTTTCTCGCTGGTTTCAACAGTGGAATACCCAAATAAACCCAGATAAATGCCAAGCAAAAATATTTACTCTTAGACGAATCACGAATCCCAACCTAGTTCACATTAATAATAAACCAATACCGTGGAAATCCAACGATTCAGCAGTCAAATACCTCGGTATTTACCTGGACACACGGTGAGTTGGGGCTTTCACATTAACCAGAAATTAATCCAGGGATATGCCAGACTCAAACAGCTGTACCCACTAATTAACCGTAAATCTTCCCTAAAATTGAATGCACTATGCTGTTATACAAAACCCTGCTACGACCACTAATACTATATGGATCACCGATATGGTGCAACACGTCTCAAACCAACTTACGCAAAATACAGAGGTTCCAAAACAAAGTGCTACGAATTGCAGTCAACGCGCCCTGGTACATTCGGAACACACAGCTACACCAAGAATTAGGAATCATGCCCATTGAAGACTACATTAAAAAAAAGTGCAAAAAAGTTTATAATCAACTCAAGTGCGTGTAGTGGTGCGGTTCATTATGAACTCTTTCGAGCAAAGATACACACAAGACTCAAACGTCAACTACCTCAGGACATTATATTAACCGATCGTGAAAATTACTGAAACAGTCACTGAAATTAGCTGGACAGCTAAAAGTCTCCTTATGTTATGTAATCAAAGTCATGTATATAATTTACACAACATCACTGCTATGTATAACAAAATTGTATTTGTTGATCTAGCAATAAATGTAACCTTTTAAAAAAAAAGAACCTATTCAATCCTGTTTGGGAATTAGCTAAAATTACAAGCTAACAGAAGGTACCGCGGGGCGTGAAACAACGCACTGTGATCAAACTCCTCGTTGGAAAAAACGTCTTATCTGCTGAAATTTATCACAGACTCTAACAACAGTATGGAAAAGAGCGTCTCTCACAGACCTATGAGTTTGAGTGGTGTAAGTACTTCAGAGAGCACGCATGATGGTCGGCCGCAAACATTTGTCACCGAGCCAAACATTGATTGTTCAGACATACTTAATCGTAAAAATAGGCACAGCACTATTAAGGCAATGCTGTTCATTAATGGTCGTAGTATAGAAAATATCGTGAAAAACCACCTACACTACCGCAAGGTGAATGCACGGCGAATACCACGCACTCTGACGGGGGTGGACAAAATGGTGCGCGTGCAAGTTGCTAATCGTCTCCTGCAGCAGTTTTGAAAACAAAGGTGATGCATTTTTAAAGTCTATAGTGACCACCGATGAAACGTGGGTGCACTACTTCATTCCAGACTTTCAGCATTCATCATGAAAGTGGCGGCGTACCGGTTCTCCCAAACCCATAAGAGCGCGGGGAGCCGTTCTACAGAAAAAGTGATGGCGACGTTCTTCTGGGACTGGCAGAGGATTATTTATGTAGGATGCCAGAACAATGTAGTTTATTACTCAGACCTCCTAGCAACAAACGTGCAGAAAAAGATCCGATTCAAGCAGAAGACGGGTGAAAAACGGATAACCATCCTTCAATGCAATGCACATCCACATACGGCCAAATAACAATGTAAACCCTCCAAAAATTGAAATGTATAGATTTGGTTCTAAGTAATTTCTGCCTACTCAAAAGGCTTAAATCAGACTTACAAGGCATGCGTTTGCGGACAACGACACCGTCTTCCAGACTGTTCAGGAGAGGCTACGCCACCAATAAAAAGGCTTTTTTTGAAAGGGACACCGACGTTAACAAAAATTGTTGACACCGGAGGTGAGTACATTAAAGACTAACATATGCAAGTATGGTCATATTTGAATCACCATGTAGTTTAACTTGATAATAGTTTTTCTTACTTCTTTTACTTTAAACTTCTTGATTGTTTGTCTTTCCGTGGAAAATCGGATACGTAGGAATAAACTTTCATTCAACTAGTTGGCAAATGCAAAGTTTTTTTTCGATCATTTTCTATCCAATTTTTATTCGGTTGTCTGAGCGAAGGAATATATTGTTGCAGTGATTTTAACTTTTTAGTTACTTTCTATGGTAAATGTTTTATATGCAGATAATTTAGTTAAATTGTATTGTATCGCATTATCCCTAATAAGTTAATGTTACTTAAGAATCTTTTTAGATTTCCAGCAGTCTCATTAAATTTATGTTTGCCATCTGGTGCTCTTGAGTTTTGTACTATTCTATTTGGATTGCATTTCCCTGCAATTTTCCTCTCCACTATTACTGGAATTTGGTTTGTTCTATTTGTGATGTTTGTCTGGTTGGCATATAATAGGTGTAACTTGCCATGCAGCTTGTTAGATGGTTGTGGTTAAGTGTTTCATCGTATTAAAAATTACTTCTTCTGTTTTTAGGAACACTTCTGGAGCACCGTATTTATTTATAATTTTTTTAAATTCCTCTTAAATAGGTCTGTTGACATATCTCGATTTAATTTAGCGGAATATTGCTTTTACTATACATGATTTAATAAATAAACATCAACCCATGGAAATTTTGTCTTTAGATTTTGCTTAATAATGAGCACGAAATTACCAGACAACGAAATATAAAAAGTTTTTAAATTTTATATTTATTGTTTGCCATAAAAAAACACAAGTTTTATTAGTTTAAATTTTAGACTTACTATTAGATTTTGATTCATTTTTGATCTCCCTTCTCGTTTCACACTTTTGTTACTTTGCACCCAATAAAAATTTTAAAACGCATCTCCATTTTTTTTTCTAATAGCAATCTTTATATTTCTGTATCATTGTTATCGAACAATCTATCTGATTTTTCACTAACCTCACTCAAGCCTAAAATGAAAAAGTTACTCTTACAAAAGGCTTGGTTCTCCAACAAACTAACAACTAGCTTATCAACGAACTTAAAAAGTTCGTTACTGAATTCTATATGTCTGTCGGTCTGTCGGTCTGTCGGTCTGTTAGGTCTGTCGGTCTGTTTGTCTGTCTGTCGCTGCCACAAAATTATGGATTTTATAAAATTTTAAAATGGATTCTTATAGGAAATTTTATGCTGATTTCAAAATCGAAATCAAAAAGTTTGTATCTCGAATAGTTGTCGAGATATTCGACTTCGAATTTCGGGAAAATTTCGACATTGAGATTTTATGAGTAATTCTTAAAGAAAATTTTACGCTGATTTCAATAATGAAATCGAAAAAATTCTATGTCGAATAGTTTTCGAGATATTCGACTTCGAATTTCGGGAAAACTTTCGACATTACGATTTTAAATGTGATTCTTATAGGAAATTTTACGCTGAATTCGAAAATGAAGAAAAAATTCTATGTCGAATAATTTTCCAGATATTCGATTTCGATTTCGAATTTCGGGAAAATTCGAAATCGAAATCGAAAGGTTTTTTTAAGTTCGTTCTGGGATTGCTTACAAAGCAATCTCTTCGCCGGCCCCATGTTTTTTATTATAGCTAATCCGACCTAAACTAAGTCAGATGCTTTATTAAGCGTTCTACGGACTTTTGAAGGCATAATCGTGGACACATCTATAAATTTATACAAAAATTAAAACAATGGCAAAACAAAAATGCAAAACTCGTTCCATTTTGCATCCAATAATTTGGCGCATGCCAATTATCTTTGAGTTCAAATATTGCACTTTTAATTTTTCCGCTTAGGGTATGAATTTTGAAAACTCAGAAAATATAATTTCCTACATATTTAATAAGTTCGAATCTCAAGAGTTGACGTCAAAGATTTTTTTAGAGGCATGGATAAAAAAACTTAAAATTTAGTCCACATTTTGTTCAGACGTTTAATTCTCTTAGAAATTTATAATTGGGAAACGGTACAGCGCATTCTCCATAAATTGGAATGGAATATGCAAACCAAGACTTAGCCAATACGTTTTATCCCTTTTCATTCTTATCTGGGTAGAATTTCAAAAAATCCTGCCCTAGTGGATGGTTGTCATAAAAACAACACACCCACAAACATTGTTTCTAGCTGGATAGTGTTAAGACAGTCAATCGTGTGTTAAATAATCTCACATAAGTTTGCAAATGGATGACAACCAAAACAATTAGAACATATGTAAACGTAATTGCAAACTAGATTAGTTATAAAAATATATAACATATAAAATTGTTGGTACTAAGCCATGTACCAATTTACCAATTGTAACCCCTTTCGTTTATATGACGAAGAAAGTTTTCATATTGGAATATGTGTCACAAACATAAACTATCATTTACTATTTAAATAGACTTACCTGTTTACACATGCTCTCCAAATTTTTTACATTACTTGGCGTTACTACTACCTTTATAATCTAATATTTCAAAATAACACTTTTTTAAATCTCTACAAATAAACTAGCTCTGAAATATTTATAAAATGTTGGGTGGTTTAAATTACAGATTAAAATCCTAATTATCAAAATAGCAGTAGTTTAGACTGTCTGGAGATGCAATCTAGTTATCATTTCTGCTGAACTTTTGCACTTTATAGCATCTTTACACTTATTTTAATTAACTTTATATTGTTATTTTACAAACTTCTATTTTCGTGTTTCTCTCATACTTACCTTCCAAGCTTTACTTTCATGCATTTTAGGGTAGTTTTTATATTGGTATAGTAGCTACTTCCCCTATTCAATCAAAAAAGGCATTTAACTTAAAATAACTGGTTGTGAAAAAAGTATTTATTTTAAACTAAAGTGTAGCAAACATGTTTGAAACTTTAGTATGACAGACGTGTTAATTAGTTAGTTAACGATAAAAAATGGATCGGATTTAGTGCCAACCATGAGATAAGTCAGAATATCCCCCGTGTCCAGCCCAACTTCCGAAACCAGCATCTCCCAATCCTCCATCGTGGTGGTCATCGTGAATTAGAACTGGTACTTTCTTCTCAACGATGACTGGTACCTTGACGGGGTAAGGGATTTTGTGGTGGACAGGGTAGGGCACGGGTTTAGGTACGGGTACGGCTACTTTGTGAACGACTGGCACCTTGATTGGGACCTTGACCGGGTAAGGTACTGGCTTTTCTACTGGGTATGGGACTGGCTTATCTATATGCACGGGGTACGGTTTAGGTACGTGAACAGGGTATGGCTTGTGGACAGGAACCGGAACCTTGACGGGCACAGGCACGGGTATCTTCTTTTCAACTGGAACTGGTACGGGATGTGGGACGGGCACCTTCACAGTTTTGTGGATAGTGATGGTTTTGATGTGACCGTGGTCATCCAAACCATTCCAACTGTTCAAACCGTTGCCCCAGTGTCCATCACCTAAACTCAGATGGTCATGTCCAAGATCCCAATTGTGGCCAGTGCTGATGATGTCATGGCCCAAGTCGGCTTGGTGTCCATACCCCAGGTCTAGCAGATTGCGCTTTTCTTGCTTTTTGTCCTCCACAGCCTCCTTCCCGTCTGCAATAATTGCAGATACGAGAACTAAGACAGCGAATAACAAAACCTGCAATGAAAACCACATAATAATGTAAGTCACTAGATTAATTAAATAAATAATATCACTTACCTGGGACTTCATCGTTCAACTACTAGAACTCCGAACACCGACTGTTGCCTTTTTCCTCTCTAACCGCAGTATTTATAGGAATCAACCAAGAATCGTTAATTATGTGGTGCATAAAACCGTCACATAATTTTCTACGGTATATGAGCAATTTATAATTAGCCAACGAAAATACTTATTAAATATTAAAATCATGTTTCAAAAAATGCAATAGTTATGAGCTTGTTAAAAAATTTCTACTATATTAAGAAAACTCTTAATTGGCGAATATGGTGTCAATAACTTATAATATTACAATATTTGCCATCACTGCTTTAACATTACATTTTTAAAGTGAAAATTATTATTAAAAAAGGAGTTTACTATTTTTATTTAATGTTGCATTATTTTTCTTCGTGTAGCTTGATTAACATATTTATTCTAAAATTGCCACATATCTATTAATTTAAAAATTCTCTATTATGTACATACACTGACAATACATTTGATCAAAAAAATTAACAGTTTAGAACTCTTTCTTCTAAGTATATTTGCTTAGTCTGATTTAGAATTACAACTAATTTTAAAATTTTAAATCAAATAAAAATAACGGTGCAACCAATCATTCTGTACATCTCAAAAAATGTTCCTGTAACAACAATGAATTAAGAATTTAAGAAATTTAGCTACAATGTGTTGAATTATGTTGAATAATGCATATAGAATATAATTTAAATAATAAATTTTAAGCAAACTAAAAATGATCAATAAATGCATTATACATATTTGATTTATCAGGGATAAACTACGTCTTCTTCAAGTCTCAACTTAATATCGTTGGGTTAATTTTTTTTACTTAAAATCTATTATTATATTATATTAATCTTTTCATTTCCTTGGTTGGTTGCCATAAAGAGTGTTCATCGTGTTGATCAGGATTTGTAGGTAGTAATTAAATGTTTTATTTTTGCACTATGATCATATGCTTAAGTTCAACAGTTAATCGATTTAACTTGGTTTTATTCTTGAAATCTTTCTTTTATGTCTTGTTTTCCTTTGTTCACTTATTGTTAGTATGATAGTTATAGGATAATTGAAAGTGTTGCTAGCATATGTGTTTTCTGTTTTGGATGGAGTAGCATATCAAACTGCACTATGTATGATTTCGGTTTATATATTGTCTAAAGATGTTCCAGTTGTATAGTTTGGGTCGTATATGCTTTTTGATTATTGGGTTACTAAGTGTACGTATTGTGAATGCTTGGTCAAAGCTTAAGTGGTAGGAATCAATTATGTCAACATAGTTAGGTGAGATGTCCTTAATTATGAAGATATCCATGGCGTCTGACGGCTTGTTCAAATCACTTGGTCAGTATGTAAGTTTGATTGTAGCTAATGAGTTGTAATTATTTTTGCAGATGTTGCGTCTTAGCTGCTCCTTTGAGACGTGTGTTTAGTGTTGTAAATTTCATCCTGCAATAAATTTGTTACCCAAATTTCTTAAAAACACTTCGAATTGATCTTGCTGTATTATATGACGTGGAAAACAATGCACTGTTAATATGACCATATCCCCATTTCCGCTTTTGACTTTAACATTTATAAGTAAAGTGTTTAAAATCCTTTCATTTAATGGTGTAAAATTTTGCTACTGATAACTGCCGTATCGAAATGGTATTAAAAAATGTCTATTTTATATGTGTGAGGAAATGCCTTGTCCGTTGGCGTGTCACGAGACTAATTTTATTGTAATCATTGGAAATGCGACTTTTATTTATTAGGCTTAACAATAAATTGATCGTCATGGTGTTCCATTACATCAACTGACTGAACATGGCTTCGAACTTAACAAAAATTGTGAAAGTGTGATGTCACCGTTATTTTAGATCGAACATTGATTGAGATCTCATTGCTGTTGTGGTCATACTGCTGCAGCGTACCTTGTTGGAGATGTTCTGTTTATGTTGAATGTGGCTGAGGTTTGTTCTGGGTTTTGCTGGGCGTGCGCTAATTACAGCGTTTGAATGCCCTGGTTTGGCAACAAGTTGTTGATACGTTGAGGGTCCTTTATAATTTGCAGGATGATCTCCTCTGCAATGTATACACCTGGATGGAATTTTTTGAGTGTTATTGCATGGTGTTGCATTATAGTAGTCGGTGCATTTAACATACGAACGGCTTTCTGCGGTACCCTTTACTTGGTCTATATGATTGGCACGAGATAGATTAAATTAAAACACTTTTCTTTCTGGATGACCTTATAGTGATACATGTTCGTAAAAATTATAGATTTCTTTGTTATTACTTGCAGGCTCCAGATTTACGAAAAAAGAGGAAATGTGTTTTGTCTACCCTATATGTGTGAAGTTCATTAGGTTTCGTAATTTGTAACCTTGTTTTTCTAATTGGATTTTTATTTGATAAGTAGAAAGAGTTGGATAAATATTTCGTATGACTACTCTGTGTGCTCTCCCTTCCTTAAGTTGGTAGGTATGATACATTTTTTTTTCTTTGTCTAGACACCTAACAAGTTTCCGAAATGCATCTGATGTGTTGGTATTTATTTTTACATCATTTGCGAACATTTTAGTAGTGTATTGTTTAAGTTCTAAAACCTTTGTTAAACTACATAACATTGCCGCGAAATTAGTAACACCGAGAATGAAAATGAGTAGAAATATGCCTTTTTTTTGTTAACGATTTTCTTCAGTGGAATGAAAATTTTCTTTCATAAAATGCGATTGTCATAATCGCTTGCTTGGGTTAATACATTAAATCCGTTGTTTATGTGAATTTGTTGAAAGGAGCAAGAATCTCCCTTATGAATGCTTCTTCTTTTTTTTATCTGCCAGGCATGAAGATTTTCTTGTAATTCGCGACTGCTATGATATGTACAGGTTTGTATAAAATATGTGTGGTGAGTAAAATTCACCCGTTGTGTTTGATGCATAAGAATTTGTATTTGCAACTGTTAGTTGCTGACTCATAAACGTTGGTTCTTGATAACTAAAATTAATCTGCTGATGAAACAGAATGATGTTGTGTGTAGCGCTATCCACGTGTTATCACAAAAATTGTAGGCTGAAGGAATCAATGGTCCGTACTTTTTAAGGACAAAGCTGAAAGTGTTGTTAATGTCAATGGTATATGTTATCAAAAAAAATTCAACGAAACCAACTATTTTAATTTGAATTACGTGGTTTCAACATATGCTACATAACACGTAAAACACTCACTTTACTTCGCTTCATTCTCACCAAGGATCGAAATCACAGTAGTCTTTCTGATATTAACTCTTATTACCATTCTTTTTATGTTTACCTTTCCAATCCACCAATTTCTTTTAACCGATCGATTGATGTCAGTAATCAATTGATATGAAACAGTTTTCAACTCTACCATATAAAAGTATTTAAAGAAACTCCTAGTGGTAAATTAAAACTTTTCAGTTTCAACAAAGTTGGACAAAAAGTTCGTACTCAATATCAAAGTTTCTGTTTATATATTTTCTTACATTTTGTTAATTGCTCAGAAGTACTGTTTCTAAAAATTTACAGACATTTTACTTATTTTGTTATAATCACTCCTGCTATTATAATTTTTTGTAAACCAGTAACAATTTTTTTATTGTACCACAGATTTTGTATTTATTTGCTTTAAATTTTTATATTACGTTTTTGTTATTTGGTCCTTAAATGGTGGTCTTAATTTTTTTTTTTTTTGTAATACATTCAGTTCATATTATTTGCCAGTGTTCAAATCAATAATAGTTTTGTTGCTGGCGTACAATAATGCCTATAAGGGCTAGATTCCTAATTTAGTTGACATTCTCTTGCGCTATAAACTTTGATTGTTATTACATGACTTAATCCAACCCATCATGTAAGCTCTCCCCTAGCCTTAATTGTCTCTCACGCGGGCCGATCCCTCTTATCAATTGCTTAGCAGCAGACACTTCTTGCGTGTTTAAATTTTGTATATTAGACTAATAATACTTACATTCTAGATGCGTAATATAATGTTACCTATTACGTCACAATTAAATTAAATTTTCAAAAAACCTTTTATTATCAACAAAATTGGCGGTTACTCTGTAACGCATATACAATTATCTTACAGGTTAACTATTTTTATGGCAAAGTAACTTCAAAATTCTAAATATTTATATTACGGCTAACTACTAAAGAGTAATTTTATACCCTAGTACAAGATGTCACCATAAAATTCTTAAACTTGGCTTTAAAATAGATCAGTTTATTTATATTTAGCCATATAATTTTTAACGTACTTGATATACTAGTGATTTTCCTAAATATATTTACACGTAAAGTTCTTTACTAATACCATGCTTCTTCTTCTTAATCTCAGCTTCTCCCTTGGAGGTTGCTGATCAGCATGGCTATTTTGACCTTTGATACAGCTGCTCGGAATAGTTCGGCTGATGTAAGATTGAACGATTCTCGTAGGTTACGTAACCAAGAGATTCTGGGACGTCCGACTCTCCTTCGCCCAGCAATTTTGCCTTGCATAATGAGCTGCAATATCTCATATTTAGAATTGCGGGAAATGTGGCCTAGGAATTCTAATTTTCTTTTCTTGATGGTAGGTAAGATCTCCAATTCTTTGCGCATCCTACCCAGAACCTGCTGATTCGTAATTCGGTCGGTCCAAGAGATTTTCAATAGTCGTCTATAAATCCATAGCTCGAAGGCTTCAAGTCTCTTTGAAGTTTCTTTATTTAAAGTCCAACCTTCTAGACCATACAAGAGCACTGGGAATATATAACAACGGGCCATTCTTGTCCTTAATGCTAACGATAGGTTCTGAGCAGTCAGTAGTTTTCTCATTTTCATGAAGGCTGCTGCCCTTGCTTGTTCTATTCTTGCTAAGATTTCTTCTCTATGTGTGATGTTTTTGTTTACTATCGTGCCAAGGTACTTGTAGTTTTGAACTTGTTCAATAATCCTATTGTCTATGACCAGCTGACTGTCTGCGGTGTTTCTTTTAGATACTACTAACATTTTTGTTTTACTAATATTAATACTAAGCCCAAATTCTTTACTTGTTTGAGATACTCTATCTACCAGTGTCTGAAGGTCTTTTAGGTTGCTTGCGATCAAAACGGTGTCGTCAGCGTACCGAATGTTATTGATACATTTCCCATTTATTATTAGTCCTGAACTTTCATCTTCTAACGCTTCGCGGAATATATATTCCGAATAAATGTTAAATAACATGGGTGAGAGAATACACCCTTGTCTGACACCTTTTTGAATATGAATTTCCTCGGAGAGAGAATTATCCACTTTTATTTTTGCAGTTTGACCCCAGTAGAGATTGATAATTATTTGTATGTCATGATGGTCTATGTTGAGTTTCTGCAAAATATCAACTAGTTTATCGTACTTCACGTTGTCGAATGCTTTGATGTAGTCTATGAAGCACATGTAAATATCCTGGTTTACATCTAGAGATCTTTGTGCTAAGATGTTAAGAGCAAATATGGCTTCTGGTCCCTGTTCCGTTGCGGAAACCGAATTGTGTGTTTGACATTTCCGCTTCACAGTTGCTATATAACCTGGTGTGGATGATTCTTAAGAATATTTTTAGTACCTGAGGCTTATGAGTCAATACCCATCGCATCTAAACGCTCGGGGTTTCTTAGGGATGGGGACAAAGGTGGAAAGTAGCCATTCGCGTGGGATAACCCCTGTTTGGTATATATCGTTAAACAAGTCAACAATTATTGAAACTGACTGTTCATTTAATAGTTTTAACAGTTCGCAGTGTATACCATCAGGTCCTGCTGCTTTTCCAGCTTTTGCGGTTTTTATGGCATGGTTGACCTCACTACATGTTATTTTTGGTGCGTTTTCTGCTGCTGTAATGCTACGTTCTTCTGCTCCTTGATATCTAAAGATTTGTTTAATATACTTTTGCCATAAGTTTGACTTTGATTCTGTATCTATGACTAAAGAACCTTGGTCATCCTTCATTATCCTCGATTGTTGTCTGTGTGCAATACCAGTGATTTCTTTTATTTTCTTGTGAACATTGAAGCTGTCATACTTACGTTCATACTTTTCTATTTCTTTGTACTTATCATCCATCCAGGATTCCTTTGCTGCACGTATCTTGCTTCTAATAATGTTATGTATTTCTCTATACTTTATTTCATCTTTATTTTTAAATTTTCTCCTTTCGTCCATTAGCGCTAAGATTTCCTCTGTCATCCACTTCTGCTTCATCTGTTTCTTGTGTTCTCCCAAGGTTTCTTGTTGTGTCGTTACTATTGTTTCTTTTATTTTAGACCATTTTGTTTCCTTATCTAAATTACTAATATTTTCTTCTTGCATTTTATGGAAGTTTTGGTTTATCATCTTAGTTGCAGAATTTCGTATATCTGGTTGTTGTAACCTTCGTGTATTTATGTAACTATTTTGGTTTTGTTGTCGTCGTCTGTTCTTCAATCTAATATACATATTCATGACTACAGGATTGTGGCCCGAATTTGCATCCGCACCTGGGTATGTTTTTACAGCCTTTACGCTGTTTCTCGCCTTTTTGTTAACTAGAATGTAATCTATTTGGTTTCTAATTATTTATTCTGTGTGATCTCTCGGTGCTTTCCAAGTATATAATCTTCTCTTTGGTAGATTAAAGAGAGTATTTCTTCTTCTATACAAAACTGCAGCATTCTCTCTCCTCGTCCGTTTCTCTCACCTAATCCATATTTACCTACGTAATCTCCATAGCTTCCTTCTCCAATCTTTGCATTATAATCCCCCATTATTATTGTGATGTCACGTTTTTTTCTTAATTTTAGTACTTTCTGAATTTCTTCGTAAAAAGGTTCTATTTTATCATCGTTTTTCTTGTCAGCAGTGGGGGCATATATTTGAATTAAGTTCATTTTACCTAAATTTGTTTGTAGCTGAATCATCATAATTCTATCCGAATATGGTATAAAGTTAATTACTGCTTTACTTGCAGCTTTGTCTAGCATGATACCAACTCCATCATAATGCTCTGTTGCAGTGTTCCCTGAATAATAAATAACACCGTTTTCGGTACTACAGTTCCCTGAGTTAGGCCATCGGGTTTCGCTTAGACCCAAAATGTTTAGTTTTAATCTACTCATCTCTTGTACAACGTTATCCAGTTTTCCTGCTTGGAATAAACTGCGTACATTCCATGTTGCAATTCTGACTCCGTTTTTGTGTATACTGTACATATTCTCTTGATTCCCTTGATTGGCTGACGGGGAGATTCTTCGCACCGTTTCCCCACTGAAGGGGTGCCCCGGACTAACGGCCAATTGTTTTGATTTTTCAGCCATGTGATTATCTTGGGAAGCATTTAAAACAAAATGCATTTAGTGCGGTAGTTTTCCGTTGCTTTCCGCACCACAGCGTCCCAACCGTTTAGGTCAATATGTGACCCTCGCCTGAAATTGGTCTAAAATGGGCCTTTAAGGAAGTAAATCTTCAGTAGCCCCATAAAAGTAATGCCACAACTGCTGCCCTGTGTCATGCTAGTTTTGGTCCGCCCCGAGTATTTAATTTCCTCGGTACCACCCATCTGGGAGGCATTCCTCTATCCGCCACCTGGGGAGGCGCCCAATGGGGGACTAGCAACCCCACATGGGAATACTATGCTAATAACTTAAATTTACAAAAGACTGGGCTATCTAAATACAAGAGTTATGGGACAATTATCATGTTGCCTTTAGTCAACGTCTGTTGTTATTGGATAACTAAACCTACTTTTTTTACAACATTTCTTTGCAGTCTTTATTCAGCGCACATTACCTCAGAAATAATCTTCTTCCAATAGTAAAAATGATTGCATTTTTAATTTGTCTACAGCATAAAGTGTACAAACTCTGTTATTAGTAAAATCAATTTTTATAGTTAACTGACTTACACTTAGGCAAACTATTTATTGATCAGTGGAAAGAATTGTGGAAAGAAAGAAAAAGACGATCTAGTGGGGTGGTTTGAACAAAAATGTAGTAAAGCACTGGCAAGTAGGGTAAAAGCAATGTTAGTTATATAAAATCAAAAGACCCGTAAAAATAAAAATTAAATAAAGGTTAGTAAAATAGACGTACAGATAAAGAAAGAGAAAAGACTACACAAGAAATAGGAGAAAATGAGGAAAAGTCACAATAATAAAAAAATGAGAAAATTATTTAGGCAAGTAAAAAGAACCAAAAAAGACTACTGTGAAAGTAAAATAAAGAGGAAGGCATAGAACAGGTCGGAGCACTACTATAAAATTTTGACAAGGATTGTTGTAAATTGAATGAAATTCCAAGTATAGGCACAAAAATCTTATTTAATTATTTTAAAAGTGAACTGTGGTCTAAGACAAAGCAATACGGTATTGTTTAATTATCATTAAAAAAGATAATGGGAAATGTACAGATAAACAAAAACCATTTCCAACAAGATAAATCAATATTTTGCTTACGCAAACAAAACTATAGAAAAGTGCAAGAGGCTCCAAGTAGAGTCGGTTCAACAGTACTGTACAAAAAAGTATATATCGGTATATATCAGTATATATACATATATACATGGTATTTATGAGGAAAGACCAAGAACGGAACCAATTTATAGTGAAAAACAAAATGATGAATATTATAAAGTTTAGCAGTTTACAGCGTCTTAACTATCTCGGCGTTATTTTTAGTAGTGATTACGAAAGTAAAAAAGAAATCAAAGCATTATTGTCTGAGAAGAAAGCATGGCAAAATTTTCAAAATTACTCACATCTGAAAATTAAAAAGCATTTATGAAGAATGAGCAAATTCATAAAAAGCTTAACCTACCAAATTTGTTAATTTTTAGAAATAATCTGTGCAAAACACTTTTTAACAAAATACGTGAGTGCCTTACTGCAGTCTTCTACAAGATCAGCTAGGAAAATCAACATCAAAGACAAAAAGAAAACTCCCACAAGTCTTGCTTTAATAGTGGAGTTAATTCTAATTAATATGTGCTTAACTATAGTTAATTAGATATAAATCTTATGTAAATGTAGTAGCAGCAATAGGGCTCCAACGTCGACCTCACTCTGCATTAATTAATAGTAATTGCGTAACACGTGGTGGATAGGTCGCTAGGCTACGAAACCAAGAGTTGCGGGTTAAAATCCCGCTCCCGCCAATTCAGTCACTGGCATTTTTAGGGCCCAGCTCGACTCAGGCTGCAATAAATGAGTACCTAGAGGTCAAACTCTGTGGTAATAATAGGCGGTCGGTACGTAGCGCTAGCCACGTTACTACCCTTGTGTACCGTAGGCTCTAGATTGTAGCAGACCTATCCTGTTACGACCCCAAAGGGCCTTCAAGGCCTGTTACGGGGAACTATTATTATATTAATTGCGTAACACGGTCATGAAAGCATTTTTAAATCAATAGCATTGATTTTTAAATCAATTCTATTGATTTAAAAAACAATACGAAATGTGATAAGTGTAATAAGCTCAAAAACTTGATTTGCAATTATTTTCAGTTGTCTTTTTGTTTTTATAAAAATACATTTTCGAAATAGTTGTTTTAAAATTTTGTCAGGACATGCTTGAATATAAACTATTAAAACAGACCTAAAGTATTTTCCAGTAAGAATAACATGATTTTAAATAAAATGGTAACCATGCTTAAAATTTTATAACTGCTACTAGACGTCGTTTGTATTTGGCGTACCCCGATAATTCATCGTAGTGAAATACACACTTCCAGAACGTTTGGTTGTTGTCCAAACATTTTTTAATAATAGACGTTCTTTTTTCTATGGCCCACATAATCGCTCTTCTGTACTCACTATTCGTCAAATCATTGAAAAACTTGAAAAAAATTTTACTTTTTACAATGCAAAAATACTAATAAGACGCCTAAATGCAATAAATGTAGAGAACATTGCTGCTGTAAGAGATAGCGTTGCAGGGGCTCCAAATTTATCGATTCCTCGTCATGCTCAGGGATGAGGGTTTAGAAGAATAACAACTTGGTGCATTCTGCAAAAAGAATTGGATATGCACTCGTATAAAATTTTGTTGGCCCAATAACTGAAGCTACTAGACCACCGTAAGCGCCGTGACGTTGCTGCTTGGGCTTTACAGCAACTTTTGGTGTAAAAACAATCAACAAGAAATTCACGAGAAGCTCTTGCATCCAAAAATGGCACTGTATGGCATGGTTTATGGCAGAGTGGCATTATTGGACCATTCCTTTTCCAAAACGAGGTTGGAGATGCAGTTACAGTGACTGGACAGTGGTACCGATTAATGTTAACAGATTTTTTTGTGGCCAGATTTAGATAAAATTAATTTGAAGGGCATGTGGTTCCAATAAGACGCTGCCACATGTAACACTACTAATGCCACTATTGACGTATAGCAAGATAAGTTTGGAGAAAGGATAATTTCAAGAAATGCAACTGTTTTAAGTCTTTAGATTACTTTTTGTGAAGCTATTTAAAGTCTATAGTTTATGCAAACAAACTACGAACCCTTAATGCATTAAGATTGAACATTAAACGCTAGATTCGTGACATTAGACCCAGTTATTTCACAAAATTATCGAAAATTAGATATAATTTGCTCGTATGTACAAAATCGAGGTAAACACTTAAATGATGTATGATTCAAAATATAACATAATAGACTATATTTCAAAATAATATAAAAGTTTGGTTCTATCTAAAATAGTTTTTATTTTATTTGATGTTACAATAATATCCTTCTTATTGGAAAATCCTTTATAAACAGCACAATTATTTTCCATGTACTGATAAAATGAATTATAGTTTTTATAAAGAAGCTATAAAAAAGCTAGTTTTATAATTAATTTATTCTAGTTTCAACTAGAGTAGAAAATAAAAAGAGAAAATTTAAACCAACAAAGGAACAATGTTTAATGGTAGTTACATAAAAATCAAACAGTTATGATCAATGATGAAGAGCATATATGTTACAAAGGCCACCGTGTCCTTCAGAATTTCTCCAACTCTTGAGACTAACATTTCCATAACCTTGATCAATGTGATTATCGTGGATTAGAACAGCTATCTTTTTTTCAACAATGACTATAACTTTGACGGGATAGGAAATTTTCTTATGACCGGTATAAGGTACGGATTTAGGTGTAGATACGGCAACCTTGTGAACGACAGGCATCTTGACTGGTAAGGTGTGGACTTCTCTAGTGGGTAAGGTACTGGCTTATCTATTACTTCCACTGGGTAAGGTTTGAATACGGAAATTAGATATGGCCTATTAACTGAAACTGGAACTTAACAGGCACGGGTACCGTCACTTTCTTTTTAATTGTAACCGGTGCGGGATGTGAGACGAGACCTGCAGATGGTGATCGATTTAATGTGGCTATTATTTTCTGGTCCATTCCGATTATGTAAATGACTGTTCAATTTTCTAAGACCTGAATGCAAATTTGTTTATATAAGATTCCAATTGTTACCAAAACTGATGCTATTTATAGTTAAGGGTGTGCCATCTGATAGATTTGGCAGATCGCGCGTTTCTTGCTTATTCCCTTCTGCACTAATTTCTGGTATGAGAACTAAGACAGCGATAAATAAAACATAAAACAATTTTTTTTATTTTAACCCCTTTATTTACAATCTGTCCTAATTTATACTATGGACAATAAGTAGTTGGTGTGTATATATTATAAGCAATGAGCAAAAACATGCTAATGGACATGCAGGGTCAGGCTCCAGTAAGCCCCTATTCTATACTACTATTCTATACTGCTAGCGAATGATTTGAATTAAAGGTACTTTAAGTAATTAAATAATTTATAAACTAATGGAATGGCACTGGAATAGCTTAATGTTCAAGAACAGCATTGAAACGCGTTGGTAGTTCGTTTGGTTTAAAACGCTTTAGGCATTTTGGGCGATCTGGTTCGTTCATTAGAGAATGTACAAGGTCGTTAGGGTGTGCTGTTAATCGGTCTTTGTATTTTTGGGCAATTTTCCCTATTTCTTCTTTAATGGTTGGAACACTTAAGTCACTTAAATTCACTTTGTTCGGCACATACCACGGCGCATTAACTACAGCCCGAAGCACTTTATTCTGGAACCTCTCGATGATGGCCAGGTTGGTGTTGCTAGCAGTTCCCCGAAGTGAGAGACCGTAGGTCCATATTGGTTTCAGAATCACCTTATAGAGCAATAGCTTATTTTCTAGCGAGGGTACAGAGTTTCTTCCAATCATCCGGTATAGTTTCCTGTATGGTATCCCTAGCTGATTGCGTTTATTAAATATGTGGGTTCTCCAGGTCAAGCGTCGGTCTAGATGGAGTCCTAAATATTTTGCGGAGTCTGCGTGTTTTATTTGTTGTCCGTTAAGTGAGATCGGTGGACAGTTATCACGGTTCATGGTGAACGTTACATGTTGGGATTTGGTTTCATTTACCGAGATTCCCCATACCTTGAGCCATTGCTGCAATTTATTCAGAGCGCTTTGCAGGTTGGAAGTTGCAGTATTGGGATTTAGGTGCGAAGCTAGAATTGTCAGCAAAAGTGGCGGTTGTAGTTGGTAAGTCAGCTGTGAAGAGTAAGTAGAGGATAGGTCCTAGCACGCTGCCTTGGGGGACTCCCGATAGTATTGGGTGGAGGTTCGTGTGTTCATCTTGATAATTAACGAAGTAATGTCGATCCGTTAAGTAAGACTTTAGTATTTCATAGTATTGGTATGGTAGATATTTTTTTAATTTATAGAAGAGGCCCAAGTGCTATACTTTATCGAACGCAGCGGAGCAATATCGATATTCATCTAGGTCGGTATGAATTTGATCTACAAATCGATGTATTTGTTCGGTAGTTGCATGTGAGTGTCGAAAACCGAACTGGTACTTGAGTATCAATTCTAAATCATCTAGGATTGGTTGAAGGCGTTTTAAGAACAATTTTTCAAAGACTTTTGATAGGATAGGTAGGAGGCTGATGAGACGATAGGAAACAGGATCAGTGGGTGGCTTTCCAGGTTTCTGAATCATTGTGACCTGTGCTATTTTCCAGGCGCTTGAATAGTATCTGTTGGAGAGGATAGCATTGTATAGTTGAGTGATTGCTCGTAGTGCGGTTTCAGGTAGCTGCTGGAGAATTTTTCCAGTGATAAGGTTAAAGCTGGGTGCTTTCTTGATGTTGATTTCTTTTCTAATTGCTTCTTGTACTTCCCAGCGCTTGAATGGTTTAATCGGTAGGCTCATTTGAAATGGAGATTCCAGAAAGTTGTTTATTTTAGTATCTTCCTCCGGACACTGGCTAGGGTATGGTTGGAATGCGTTGACTAGGTGGTCAGCAAACGTTTCAGCTTTATCCTTACTAGTACGAGCTAATTGGCCGTTTGATTTGGTGATAGGTGGTATGTGAGCTATTGACCTTTTGAGTTTTCTAACTGCTTTCCACAGAAAATAGTCGGTGGTTTCAGTGGCTGTAAGGTTCGCAAGATAGTGTTGTATGCCTTCGTTTTTAAATTGTTGTTGAAGTTTCTTTAGTTTCTTTGTTGCCCGGTTTAGTGCTTGTTTGTCTGCTTCTAGACGAGTAATTTGCCAGCGTTTTCTGAGACTTCTTTTTTCCATTATCTTGTCTTTTAATAGTGTTGGGTAGTTGATGGTATAAGTAGTTTTCATCACAGGGGTGGCTTTCCATGCTCCTTGTTGGATTGTACTAGTTAATTGTAGTACAGATTCTTCAATATCATATTTGGTTTTCAACGGAACTCCCAGGTTCAATTGTTCAGTTATTATTGTTTGGAATAGGTCCCAGTCCCTTTTAGTGTTGTGAAGGACTGGTCGTGTTTGTATTTGTGTTAGATCTGAGTGAAGTTTAATTAGAATGGAGGAGTGATCAGCTGCAAGTTCAAAGCAGGATTTGATTGTAAATTGTCTTATATTTAGCCCTTTAGTTATGCAGAAGTCAATTAAGTCTGGAATCTTTCGGCGATCTGTAGGCCAATAGATAGATATTGTAGATTGTTTGCATTTATAGCTGCCAGTAGCTCGCGTCCGTCAGTTCTTATAGTACGAGATCTCCAGTCCTGATGTTTCTCATTAAAGTCGCCGGCTGCGAAGAATCTGTATCCAAGACTTTGGGAGAAATGTGAGTAAGTGTCTTTTTTTGTTGAGTGTTTGGGGGGTCTATAGACGGCAGAAATTTTTAGGATTGCTGTTTTGTCTTCTACTTGGATGGTAGTAGCCTGGAGTTGTTCTGTTTCATATTTACCCAATTCATGATGTTTTATGTTAGACTTTATGATAACTGCCGTTCCATCGTGGGCGATTCCATCGAGATGGTTAGTGTTGTATATGCAGTAGCTTGGAAATTTAATGTAGCTTTTGCTGGTAAAATGTGTTTCTGTTAAAAGCAGTATGTCGATTTGATTAAGTTCAAGGAAGAGTTCGACCTCTTGGGCGTGCAGGCTAAGCCCGTTGGCATTCCAAACTGCTATAGTTAATAGTTGGTCCATTATCTCATTTTACTAATGAGCGTGGTTAGGAGATTCATAATAGTCCCCATTTGTGTAATTACGTTCTTCAACATGGATTTTAGTTCTTCCATGTCGTTTGACGGGTAATTTAAGGCCATCGCTTGTGTTTGTGGGGTTGCATTAGAAGCCAAGTTTTGTGGAGGTTGAGTATTTTGTCTTGCTTGTTCAGCATATGTGACCCCAGGGATTCTATAATTTTGAGTAGACGTGCGGGTGTGTGTAACTGCGCTTCTTAATCTTGGGAAGAGTTTTTCTTGGAGCTGCTTATATACTATGCATAGTTAGCAGGATGACCCTCGCCACAGTTTACACTTTTAACATGATCATCTTTAGTTACTCTCGGACATTCTTTGGTAGGATGATTTCCTATACATTTGACACAACGAGATGTTTGTTGGCAATAGTTCTTGGTATGTCCGAACCTTTGGCATTTGGCACACCGTGGCAGTGTTCTTTTAGCATGTGGCGGTTCAACAGTGATTCTTGTGTTCATGAATAGCGTGGTTTTATAAATTTCTTTGTTGTTGTCTTTTTGTTTCATTTCAACAACAAACATGGGGAGAGGGGTTTTGTTTAATTGTTGTTTAATATTCCAAATATTAACTATTTCGTGACCAAGATTTTATAGGTTCTGTTTTATTTCTGCGGTGTCTGTTGAGTGATGGATATTTTTGATTACTACTCTGAATGTTCGTTCTTGCTTTGGTTTGTAAGTATGAAATTTTGTGCTTTTATCTAAAAGGTGTTTAATAATAGTTCTATAGATTTTACTTGTGTTGTTTTGGATTTTGACTTGTTCGTTGCCAAGTGCTTTTAATGTGTACTTGTTTTTGGCGATTTCATTCAGTAGTGTCGTTAGCGGATTAATGTTTTTGACATCGGATACGTAGATAGGTGGAGGTTTGGGGTCCTTCTGAACGATTATTGTCTGTGTGGTGTTTGTTTGGTTGTCGTCTATTTCAATATTTAATGGGTCATATCTATTAGAAGTTTCAACTGCGTTGTCTAACCAATATTGGTTTTTTTCTCTTGCCTTTGATTATTTGTAGTGTCTTCAGGACTCCTGGATCTTTTTTTGTAATTGATAGTGTGCCATTCGTTGCCAGTCACATTACTAGCTAAGAGGCTAGTAGAGGGTTGATGCTGATTTATCGGGTACATATTTGTCATCGGTCCCATAGTAAGGATTTGGTTGGTACATGGGAGGTTGGGATTGTATAGGAAAAGTTTGTTGTTGTGATGCATTATAGGTTTGATATTGAAATTGCTGTTGTAGATTGGTTTGGTTTGGATATGAATTATAGTTAGGTTGTGAATAGGACATATTTCATAATTTAAATATTTGCGAGGTTATTTGCGTTCAATTTAAATTAATTTGTTTATAAAATAACAAATAGTGAATGATACCTGTGGTACCAGTGACCTTACGGTCAATGATAACGGTTAACACTCGTATTACAGCCGACACTTATCTCTGACGTTCTTTACGCTTCGAAAGTCAAGCACAAACAAATTAGGATTTGTAATTTGGAATATGTATAAAATGACTCGTAATTCTAATTATAATAGAAATTGTAGGCCCGACCTTAGCAGCAGGTAGAGAGTTTTGGGGCACTTATTATCGGAGCGTGGCACTTGACCGTCCGCTCCGAAGCACAAGCGCGGAATATAAAACAAATTAAATATATATTTATACACTTGCATATGTGTACATGGAAATTACATAAGTAAACGAAATAATAATAACACCTACTTAAGTTTTCATTGTTCTACCCTACAATGTAAATATTTTCTGTTGCTGATGTAATGGCTAACGTGAATATTTATACGATTCTGTTACTTAAACTAAAATATATTTATTATAGAAAATATGTATAATTAATAAATACTTCATCATTAATTAGCTGTTGACATTTTTCCACAATTTTAATTATTGCGTAAACAATGGAAATTTACTTTAAAATTAATGTTTTATAATTCGGGTGCGTTGATACTTTCTATTTTATTTTAATAACGTAAATATTAAAGTGCCGAGTTACTAAACATTGGCAGACAATATACGCAACATTTTCCTAGCGGTATTCAACTATCTAAGTACTATCTGTGCCTAATAAAATGTCGGCTTCTTTGGCATATAAAGTGACTCTATAGTAGTGCCTTCTATGAAATCGAGTTTAAAAGACCTCAAAAAGTATTAATATTTTTATAGATTTAATTTCTTAACTAACGTTACCTCTTTTAATAGAAAACTTAATAAACCCTTAAAATTGATGATGTATTTATCATTTTAAAAGAATGAGAACAAGCCTAATAAGCAAGCACAGTTGTTCGCAGATAAAACGCAAATAATATCACTGTATCTTACAATTCTCTATTATTTTGTGAATACTATATCCACTATAAGGCAATTTTAGCAAAATTCTGTTATAATAATTATAATCAATTTGCTGTAACACTAAAGAAGACGACATATAAAACACTTTGTCGACCATCTACCATTTGTTGACGTAAATGAGTATCAAGAATAAGAATGATAACAATAAAATTACGTATTCTTAACTCGTCCAGCTTATCATTGGAAGGATACCTCAATTTTTCCGTTAGGCACATTAAAAGTCAAGTTTCGTCTAATACAATTTTTACTTTATGCTGTTATTTATATCTAGTTCTTTTAAGTTATCATCGCTTTTATTAAAATCTATAAACATTTACGAAGCAAAATTTGGACTATTTGCTTACTTGCTTCCAAAGAAATGGTATCCACAATCTGCCTCATATAAACCTTTACCTTTAGAGTGGGGAATAAGGAGAGAAAGGGATAAAAAAAAAAAGAGAAAAAAGAGAGAGCATTTAGTAACACGCAACCAATAGGTCAATTTATAACGTGTCTATCGTTAAAATCTATTATACATGTACCAAAAATATAGTGTAACAAATTTCTATGCTACTTCGAAAACAGTAATAAAAAGACCAAACTACACCACATACCTATACTAGCTAACCATCCGGATGGGATAGTCCACAGAGGTGCAGCGGTTATAATAAAAAAATCAATAGTACACTACCAACTCACTCTTATACAAGAGCAAAAATTCAAGCCTTAAGCATAAAAGTAGGTTCTTGTGGCTTTAGACTAGTGGTAGCATCAATCTGTTGCCCCCCGCGGAATTCTCCGTTGAAGAATATCAGAACTTCTTCCAATCTCTCGGCAACAAATGTATTGTTGGAGGAGACTGGAACGCCAAAAATACAATATGGAGATCTAGGCTAATTAACCCTAAAGGAAGAAATCTCTTACGGATAGCTCGCCATCTCAACTTCAATTTCCTCAGTACTGGAGAGCTTACATATTATTGACCTAGTGACACAATAAGTTACCTGATGTACTCGATTTTGCATTAGTCAGAGGTTTAGCAAACACATATCTCAAAGCAGAGTTCAACTTTGATTTATGCACAGATCATTCGCCAGTATTGGTAACTCTCAGTACAACAGTAAACACAAAAGAACCCGCTGTAAAATTATGCTCCAAAAACACAGATTGGGACCTCTTCAGAACACTACTTAACCAAGAATTTAATTCTGAAGTTAAAATTAAAACTTCACATGACTTAGAAGAAGCCACACATTACTTTACAACCCTAATACAGAATGCTGCTTGGCAAGCCACACCTAGTAAACCCAGAAATACATTAGAAATTAACAACATTCCTCGTCATCCACGAAACCTGATTGTGGAAAAGCGCAGGGCTAAAAAACAGTGGCAACGAATTAGGGACAGGACGGACAAAATTATCTACAAGACTTACGCATCAATTACATAAAGCTTTAGAAGATGCACGCAACGAATCCTTCAAACAATATATTATTCAGCTTTCCCCAGCCGATCACTCTATATGGAAAGCCATCAAAAAATTTAAATGGCTTACTATAGCAATCTCACCAATTAACAAAATAGCTGGGCTAGGTCAGACCAGGAGAAAGCTAATACATTTGCGAAACATTTAGCAAACGTTTTCGTTACACCTCCAGCTTCAATAAATGGCGACGCTATGCAAATTAAAGCATTTCTTGATGCACCTAGTCAATTATCGCCTCCACTGAAAGCCTTCTTGTCGACAGAAGTCTGAAAACAAATCCAGACTACCAAAACTCAGAAAGTCTTTATACGACTTAATAGCAAGAGAAATAAAAAAACTTATCTAGAAAAGGACTAGTTTTTTTTACTACTATCTACAATAGCATTTTGAGATTGTGTCACTTTCCTATCCAATGGAAGCATGTGCAAATAATCATGATTTGCTAAGCCTGGAAAACAACCCCCAGAACCTCTATCCTATAGATCTGTAAGTCTCCTGCTTTTAATATCAAAAATCTTTGAAAACTACTCCTTAAAAAAATTAAGAACACCCTAGACCTAGATTTATTAATTCCACATCAATTTGGATTTCGAAAATACCACTCGACAGTGCATCAAGGTCATAGAATTGTTAACATAATCATGGAGACTTGCTCTATAAACTGCAGACACTCCTTCCGAGCCAGCTATATCTTGTATTCAAATCCTAGCTGAGCGAAAGAACATTCCAAGTAAAAATTAATGATGCAGTATCCAATCACCATAATATCAAATCAAATCAAATCAAAGGTTCTGCTATACAGGGTCATCTTGAAACCAGTTGGACATACGGCATCTAATTATGGGGATGTGCAAAAGCATCACATACTAAAATATTGCAACAATTTCAATCGAAAAGTTTACGTATCATAGCTAACGCCCCTTGGTATGTCAAAAATGATAATCTGCACGCCGATCTACAAATTCCTTACATAGCTGATGAAATCCGCAAACACCTACCAAAATAGGCTTCATGGACATCCAAACCAATTAATGGAACAACTCACCACCCAACCAACAGTCAAAAGGTTAAAACGACAGTGGCCGCATGATTTAGTTAGAGACTAATATAATACTAAATAAGTGGATTCAGCACTGACTAAACCCTTACATGTTTAAATAATCAGTTTTTCTCGCATTTACTTATTATTTTAATACAAACGAGGTCTGGCAGCGGCCCCCCGGAGAGTTTGTCCAACTCCGACATGCTTGAGCCTTGCATAGTAGATTTTAAAATAAATAAAACACGATTAAAAAGCTCTGTTTGACATAATTGGCGTACGCCGTTGCCATGACAACGCATTTACGTATACCCAGTTAGAGTTGAACTTTGACCTTGACCTGTGTACAGCACTCATAATTTTTATGTATAATCTATTACCCGCTCTCAAACGAAAATTTTCCATCGCTTGCGGTTCCGGAAATATATTACCTCGGTCGCGCATGCGGCCGAAATTTGCCTTCAGGGCGCTCGGGTCGGAGGAAAGGCACGAACGATTTGACCTTTGACCTGTGAATACAGTTCAAGCAGCACTCAAAATTTTATTTATATAAATTAGATTGTAAATTAGCAGTTTACTAAAAAAAAAATCTGAGCGCCTAGAAATTTTCGTAAAGTACTCGCAAACATACAAGTACTAGAACAGTTGGAGGATATTCCAGACAAAAGGTAACAAATTTTCAAAAAAAATAACAGATTTTATATGTAGAAATAGCACGTAAAAGAACCTTAAAAAGCAATCGAATATCAGGAAGCGAAGTGAACAGTTTTAGTGCAAGATTTTGTAGATAGAGTTATATGCTCTAATTTTATATTAGTAAATTTTAAACAGTAGTGGTTTTGGAAACAAAATGCAAAAGTTGACATGAACGCTTCTGTAGTAAATAATAGTGGTTTTACAAAATCAATCTAGTAAATGAGAGATAATTTAAAATAAAAGAAAGTAAAAGGAGCTAATAAAAACAGTAGAAAAATAAAGAGTCAAAACATACCGCGGATTATTAGAACAGAAAGTAGTAGAACATTTTTAGCATATGTATAAATTTGTATGCTAAACGATAAAACTAAATTCACGAAAAATGAGAGATAGACAAACTACATATATAAAAGATAATAAACAACAACAGGTGTGCGTCTGTGAAGAATATTTAAAATAAGCAAAGCAGAATGAATAATCTGACAGAGATAACGACAATTACGAGATGTAAAAAGACAATTAACTGCAATGGATGACAAATTAGACAAGAACACAAAGACAGAAAATTTAAACTCTAAAATTAAGACAAGAAAATTTAGAAAATTAGATAAGGAAAAAATATATAGCATTTTAAGGGACCACAGATTCAGATAAAGAAAATCTATGTGTAAATGTAGAAGTGTGGAAAAAAACAGGATTTAGTGTGAAAGTTAAGATAGAATAAGAGAAAAAAAGAATAACAAAATACCCAGAAAAGCAGAGATGTAGACTAGTACTAGTGTACAACTGTCTAGTTAAAGCAAAAAAAAATAAGCTTCCAAATAATTATACGTATATAGATTTCAAAGAATTACTAAAAGGAAATACATAACATCTAAAAGAATTAACCTGCTTTATATAATAAGTTTGTAGGAATGGGCAGAGTGCAGTTGAGATACATTAAACTTATAGAGAGATGAGATAAAAGCCACAAACTAAATAAAAGATATTAAAGCGAGCAATAAGGCTTCAAAAGTAAGAATGTCAGGTATGAGTGCTATTATATATATACAAGTCAGTAACAAAGAAATAAAAAATAAAATCAAACAGAAAAATAAAAGACGGGCCGCCATAAAATTGGTACTAACAGTGGAACAGTATGTTAAACTAATAAATGAGAAACCAATAGTACTAAGAATAAAAGCTCCTAAGCGAGGATTTCTAAGGTAAAGATGTGGAAGAAAAGCTTTATCAAACTGTAGTTGATAAGACCAATAATAATAGAACCTTTAAACATAGAATAATTCATAAATAGACCTGGATCTTCCCTGGCGAGTTAACATTATATATATATATATATATATATATATATATATATATATATATATATATATATATATATATAATAATGGACGCTAGACATATTAGATATATATAGAAAATTATAGAATGTCCGATTGCGATTTGAACTAAATTTGTGTCCGAGTTAAGTACAAACAAAAATGAGAGTACGGAATAAACAACAAAAAAATAAAGGAAAAAGTATGACACATATAAATCTAAAATAACTCTAAAAAAATTAAGACAAAATGATGGAGAAAAGACCAGAAGGGAATAGTAGAAACATAATAATATTATAACTAAAGCATCATTCAGATATACTAACAAGTAAGAAGAAAACAAAAATAGAAAATTTGATAATAAAATTTTTTTAGCCTTTTCTCCTTTATTTTTTAACATTTCTCCTTTTATTTGATTAACACATGGTGCTTGATTGCTTCAAGACTATTGTTTCCTGAACAGTGTTTTTTTTTTGGCAGTTTAATCTCTTTTTTATTTAATTTTTCTTTGCTAGGTTTCAATCTTACGTATTTCTTAGTGTGATTTCTTTATTCTAACAAAGTAGTTTGGTTAAGTCACATATAAGCGATATAAAAGTAAAGAAAATTAATTTAAGTCTTATGATATCCTGATTGGACGTAGATGAAAATAATTTGAAAATAGTAGATGTTAGCCATATTAAGGCTTTAACAAAAAATCTAAAAAAGTGAGAAATTATTAAAAAAAATTAAGTTGGTACAAGATCGGTTCTACTTTTCTCTGAATCGACAAAAAGTTTGAAAGGTCAGAAGAAAACTCATGGTCTTTAATAGATTGCTAACCATGTAGTAAATAAGTAAGTAACTAATAAAAATAGTCAATTTGTACTGCCAAAATATCGCTAAAATTTGTAAAGTAATTTTTCTTTTACCATATCAAGGAACTACTGTCTCAGTTTTTCCGATATCTTAATTGCTTAGAAGAAATCACATAAAATAATAGGTCTGATAAAAAGAAAACCATTATTTTTCCAATAGTTGGCTTTAATAAATTGTATCTCGCACTCTAAAAGTCCGATCGGTTTACACTAGATGGCGTTAGAAAGCTGACATTTTGTGCTAAAAAATCTTATTGGACAGTTTTGTAAATGGTTGACTCAGTTTTGTTTGAGCTCACGTCAAATATGGACACCAGCAAGAGAAAATACGCTATATTATACAGTTTTCTTCTATAAAGGTGAAAACGCAGGCCCGGCGGCTGAAAATGTAATAGTGTTTATGGTTCCGATACTGTAACAACCAATCAAGTTTTGGTTTCGTCGATTTCGTTCCGGTAATTTCGATGTCAAAGATGCACCACGCTCTGGAAGGCCAATTATCGAAAATGCGGATAAAATTATGGAAATGGCCGAGTCCGACCGTTATATAAGCACTTTTCTATTACCCAGGAGTTAAAAATTGCACAAAAAACCGTTTGGACTATTTGAAAAAGGCTGGATACAAAAAGAAGCTGAATGTATGGGTGCACACGAGTTAACGTAAAAAAACCTCATGGACCGAATCGTAACAATTCGGCCCATTTCTGAAGCGGATGGTGACTGGCGATGAAAAGTGGATCACTTACGACAACCTCAATTGAAAACGGTCGTGGTCGAAATGCGGTGAGCCGGCGCAAACGGTGACCAAGCCAGGATTAACGGCCAGGAAGGTCTTGCTGTGCGTTTGGTGGGATTGGCAAGGAATCATATACTATGAGCTGCTCCCCTACGGCCAAACTCTTAATTTGAACCTGTACTGTGAATAGTAGGATCGTCTGAAGAAAACAATTGCCCAGAAGCGACCAACCTTGGTCACTAGGACAGGAATTGTGTTTCATCAAGACAACGCCAGAGCACACACATGCTTGGTTGGAAGGTTCTTATGTATCTACCTTGTAGTCCAGACCTGGCACCAAGTGATTACCACCTGTTACTGTCCATGGCGAACTATTTGCTGTGAAAAATGTGCCTCAAGAGAGTGTGAAAATCGACAGTCCCATTTTTTCCAATAGGGACAAGAGAGAAGCATAATGGAATTACCTTCAAAATGGTAACAAGTTATTGAACAAAATGGCGCATAGTTGACCTAAATCGGCTCATTTTAAGTATGTTAAATAAAACCTTCAATTTCATGCATAAATAATGGATTTTTTTTTGCTATACCTAGTGTTAATGAATTTTAGTTCAAACAAGTAGAAAATGTAACATTTGAACTGTTTTTTTTCTAATAACGATTTTCATAACTGATGGTATTACTCATTTTAGTTTACAAATTTTTAAAGCTATTAAGAAAGGGAAGAAATTAAAATAATTACATAAAAAACAAACAGAATCAGTTGTGAAAAATAAAGTTTATTCTATTATCAAATCTAACAAAATATTTGAAAATC
Source organism: Sinelater perroti (assembly GCA_036346155.1). Classification (NCBI taxonomy): domain Eukaryota; kingdom Metazoa; phylum Arthropoda; class Insecta; order Coleoptera; family Elateridae; genus Sinelater; species Sinelater perroti. The sequence continues at coordinate 27,798,179 of JARFIY010000143.1, forward strand.
AAGAAAAATGGACGTGTAGTTAGTAAGCAGACGATTAAAAAATCAATCGTATTTAGTGCCAACCATGAGATAAATCAGAATATCCCCCGTGTCCAGCCCAACTTCCGAGACCAGCATCTCCCAATCCTCCATCGTGGTGGTGATCGTGAATTAGAACTGGTACTTTCTTCTCAACGATGACTGGTACCTTGACGGGGTAAGGGATTTTGTGGTGGACAGGGTAGGGCACGGGTTTAGGTACGGGTACGGCTACTTTGTGAACGACTGGCACCTTGATTGGGACCTTGACCGGGTAAGGTACTGGCTTTTCTACTGGGTATGGGACTGGCTTATCTATATGCACGGGGTAGGGTTTAGGTACGTGAACAGGGTATGGCTTGTGGACAGGAACCGGAACCTTGACGGGCACAGGCACGGGTATCTTCTTTTCGACTGGAACTGGTACGGGATGTGGGACGGGCACCTTCACAGTTTTGTGGATAGTGATGGTTTTGACGTGACCGTGGTCATCCAAACCATTCCAGCTGTTCAAACCACTGCCCCAGTGTCCATCGCCTGAACTCAGATGGTCATGTCCAAGATCCCAATTGTGGCCAGTGCTGATGATGTCATGGCCCAAGTCGGCTTGGTGTCCATACCCCAGGCCTAGCAGATCGCGCTTTTCTTGCTTTTTGTCCTCCACGGCCTCCTTCCCGTCTGCAATAATTGCAGATACGAGAACTAAGACAGCGAATAACAAAACCTGCAATGAAAACCACATAATAATGTAAGTCACTAGATTAATTAAATAAATAAAATCACGTACCTGGGACTTCATCGTTCAACTACTAGAACTCCGAACACCGACTGTTGCTTTTTCCACTACCTTGTACTGTATTTATACAATTTCATCAAGAGTTAATAATCGCATTATGCATAGAAATGTCAACTAATTTTCTACGGTGAATGAACAATCTATAATTGGCAATGTAAATTAGTTAGTTATGTATAACAAGAGGAATTTAGTTAGTAAATATTTCCGTATTTAAATATTTTTACCACTGCAGCATATTTTCATTTTTATAGTTAGAGTTAATTGTAACTAACAATTAGTATTTTTAAAAATTGTCATTAAATCATACTTATTAAGAACATTCTTTTTACTCACAAGTACTTTATTGTTAATTTGAACGATAAAAAGTTTATAATTAATTTTCTGAAAGATAATACCACAGTATTACAGAACATAGGGAGAACAAATGATAAACCTTACTGTAATTTCAAAAATTAGAATGTAGCCCTTAAAATATTTGTGTAGTAAAAAATTATTAAAAAAATTATTTGTCGCATTTTTATCTTCTCTCTTTTAATCTCATAAATTAATTTCTGCAATATTTTGCTTTTCCAAATGAAAATAAAACAAATGAAAGGTATTGCATATAGTAAAAAAAATGGTGCTGTAAAATCTAATAATAATTGACTTTCTTTCATATGATTAAAATCACACTAGAACCCTAAGCGCCACTTAATACCTCAATTAGTTTTTATGTTTATCTAATTTACATTAAGCTTGGCAAGGGGATGTTTGAAAATAAACCGAACTTTTCCCTGTAAATAATATTACTTATACTATTGAGTGGCAACTAATTGCATTCGAAAAGTTTATAGTATCACTTTGAGTCAACTTCCCTTTGAATCAATAATTTTTTAGTAACAATCATTATGAAAATATCATGGGGCAATATGGCATTATTACAAAGCTTTGCTTTAATCTAAATGAAATGTTCATAGAAATATATACCTTACTAAATTAATTACATGGGGATTATTGCTTCTTCTCTATATAACTGTACAGTTGGTTCTGGTTGTCCAAAGATCCTCAAAATTCGATTGAAAACAATCTGAAGAGTTGTCGTCCTGCTATATTTGCAAAATACATTAAATATTGGCTGTCGAAAAGAAACTAAAGATGTTCAAGTATTCTGTTCGTATAATTTTATGTGATCATTTGAACAAGAGGAAGGTAACTTTTAATTATGCTCTACTCTCATTGACTACCTTTTATCATATTTGTTTCTTAAAATTATTTTTTGTCTCCAAGCTTCAAATTTCAATGAAAAAATTCCCCAAAAATATTGAATGAAAGCCACTATGACTGTAGTATTCAAAACAGCCTTGAAACAAGAGCTGAAAGAGTTTTTTCAAATGCTTATCATCCGTTGTAGAAATTATAGTACTACAGAGAAAAATTACTTTGTATAACCAAGAATATTTTCCTAGAGCAAAAGTTTGGATTCTCTTTAGATAGCCTGTCTGGTACTTTTTTAATGTTCAGGGTAATTCAAAAAAAACATCTGTGACTGTTTACAAATACTTGGATAATATAAAAAATTAATTTTCTGTTTCCACAAACATTCACGTATTATGAAACAGCAAATGTCTATACGATAATCTAGATCTTGGCACAGGTGTGTCAATATAACCTGATTAATTCTTTTGGCCGTGTTGTCTGTCTGCTACTTTAACTACTGTTAAATCCTTTAGAATAAGAAACACCTTGTTCTTCACATATCCCCAAAGAAACAAATCGCAAGGCATTAGGTCGGGGAACTAAAATGTTAATGGAGTAATATTCAATCCAGTTCTGGTTGAGGTAATTGCGTATGGGTCTATGCCATTGTGATGGGGTACCATTTTGCTGCAAAATAGAAACGGGTACCTCTTTTTCCAACTGGAATAACCACTCGGACAATATGAAGGAGTTGATGAATCTTTTAACGGTTAACTTTGCAAGAAAAAGAAGTCTCAAAACACTGTAGTTGGTTATGGCGTTAAATCACGTTTAGGTTCTTGCATGGCATGCGGACTCTTCGTGTTCCAAAATCTAAAAATATAATTAATCGTTTAGCCACATACTTTAGTGACCACTAGTCAGTCTGCAAATCCATTTATATCCAGCCATACTTGCAAATCCACGCAGAACTTTTTTCATTTTGGTTCGTCGATGACTTTTAGCCCCTATACAATGTAAAATTTGTCAGAATTAAACTGAAGACGCTTGCAAAATACATTCAACGCTATTGTTTTCCACCGTTTTATTGTTGTAGCCATCCTGTGTTTTTTTCTTTGAATATGCAACCCGTCTCCTCAAACTATTTTATCCACCTTATGATGTGTCGATAAAGTATAGAGTTTGACAAAATTTTTACATTCTTGAGCAGCACAATTTGTGCTAGTTTAGTACCCATTACGGCATAGAACAGTAAACACCGTGCATTAATTTTGGAGTAGGTCGTCATACAAAAGTTCTGACCAAGAAAATCAGAATGTTATAGGTACACAATTTCCGACGAACTGATTGAACGTTCAAAAGAAAATCACCGTATCGTTCGGATGCCCGAAAATGTCGCAGCAGTGCGGAGAATTCTACACTGCGATCTCATCTTTCGTCCATATAAACTAATGGTAGAACCGCCAGAGTAGTCCAAGTGGTTGAGGCGCGGACTGCGATGCGGACAGACCCGGGTTGCATTCTCGGAGCTCTTTGATGCCTGGCCGGTAGCCTACTTAATCACTAAAAATAATTTAGTCGTGCATTCACTCGAACAAGGGATAATAATGGCGGTTATCTATGGTGCTTATCACGTCGCCCCGTATCACAGATGATGCGCGACGACTGGGTAGCAAAGTCGAACACATGATAGTCTTAACCTTTCAGTTCGCAGGCCATGCTTCCACGCGGGGCGTTAGGTCCTCACCATCATAAACTGATAGTAGTCTAGAAACTTAAGAAATATGAGTGGTACGCCCGGCAGCTAAATATTCCAGCTGATGCTGTTGTGCTGAGTAGTAACAAAGCTCATTTTCACTTATCAGGCTGCGTCAGTAAACATAATCTTTGATGTTGTGTTCAACAAAATCCTCGCCAACTATTTGATGTACTGTTACGGAATTTGGTATCATATAGCCGCATTTTTTTGAGAAAGCAGGATGAACGGTAACTATCACATTTATCCGCTATGTTCCGATATTACTCAATAATATGCTACCACATTTACGACGAGAATTTCTCCCGAAATTTTGAAACAAATGTTTCCAGGCCGCCTCATTCTATTACAGTGATACCTCATGGGCGGCTAAGTCTCCAGATTTGTCCCATTGCAACTTCTTTCTGTGGAGACACCGGTCACTTGAAGGTTGAAGTCTTTCGGCACAATCCGCAGACTATTGAAGAATTAAAGTATCCTGTTTGTACGCGATTGCAACACTTCCTGTGGAAATGATTCGAAAAACAATGTCGAACTTTAAGATAAAGCTGCAAGAGTTTATAACTTGGGCAGGCAAACATTTTGACGATACCATCTTCAGAACTGATTCTGTGTGATTTTGAACGAAATTTATGTTGTTCTTTTTATTGCTATATCAAAAAGAAGACACGATTTTGACAAACCCTGTACATCTTTAGCAAATTTAAGTAGTTTGAAAAAGCTACTGATAAAATTTTTGCGTATTATATATAGCACACAAAGAAATCCTTTTTGCTGGTGCCACCAGTGAGCATTTAGAAAATTGCGATCTTTTCAGTATTATTAAATAAGTCGAATTTTGAATTACTCCGTATTTATTGTAGTCGTTAATCCAATATAGTAAGATTTCATACGTTAACATTATTATATGCTAGCTAAGGGTATGTTATTATAAGTACATAAGGTGTTTATTTGCGTCCTAGGCTGACAATTTTTCACCCGCCTGTCCTCAAATTTTTGCAAGATGGAAACGTATAAATTTTTAACTGGATCGGTTTTTTCCTGGATCGGAAACGCGAAACAATTTCACTTACAATCGAAGCTCTGCTTAGCTGAAGTAAACCAAATAACCATGGCAGGCGCACTTTTTGCCATCGGCAATGCAGCGGACCGAAAACCATTCAGAAAGGAGCGAGAGCGGCCCCGACATGCGTGCACGGACCTCATATCAACCGTCTTTGTTTACTTTTCATTCAAATGTATAGGCTGTCTTTGTTTACAACGCATAGACCTCCTCGGGTAAATCAAGGATCGAGAACCATGCCACATTTTTATGTTTATTTTCTGTTCAAATGTATAAATAGATACATAAATCTAGTAACGTATTTTCTTTACGCATGAGCGAGATGAAGATGTCGAGATAAAGTATTCTAAGCATTCTAATAGAGCGAAACGGGGCACGAAAATTAATTTACGATAACAGCGGTGAGTTATCGATTTTAATGGTAAATACAACACGCAGAAATATAAGGTCGGGTAGAATTCCTCTGTTCTTAAGATAAAAGCTTAATTGTTTTACGAATTTCAGAATAGTTTGTATACTCTTTTATTATTTAAGAACAAATACTATTATCATTTTTAGAAGAATATTAAGTTTATATATTAGAAGTAACTACATGCTTGCACTGAGAACCAAATAAAATCATCAATAGGAACAAATAAAGCATATAGTTTTAAAGCGTGAATATGTTTTAAATTGGGACTATTATAAAAATAAATTTAAAAAGAAAATTTATAGGCTCGTTCTAATTTGTTTAAATCTATTAAAAAGCTAATTCAATATTCGAACAAATTTTATTTACTATTAAAACACCACTCATATAATTTATTGATTTTGAATAGTCAAGTAATCATTACTAATTTAATTACTCCACTCTTTATTTATTAACGATTGCTACGGGAAGCCACATTTACACTTGCTACATTACTCGCGTTCTGTGCCACTTTCGTACCTTTGTGTTTTGAGAAAGTTGGTGTTTGATGGAATGCTTATGCTGCTTACAAGTTTTCGTTATTTGTGGTTGTACATCTTACAGGCCATTAATTTTTAGCATTTTTTTGATTTCTGCATACGCATAATTATCATTATAGCAAGTTTCGTAATGCATTCCAAAGTTACATATAGTTTTATTTTATAATCATTAGAGAATAAACATTCTAGCCGTTTTTAATCGCAACCATGGCAACATAGAAATATTTTACGCACAGTATGAGCAGTGAGACGGCGCATACATTATTGAGCCAAAGTTTACATTTGACTTTCGAAAAATAACACACACCTGTTATCGTTGTGCTAACAGTTTGAATAAAAATTAATCCAACAAACCCAAACATTTATCGTCGTTACAATATTGTTTGTATAATTATTTTTAGTTAAGTATATTAACCGAATATCAGCAAGCCATAACTTATGTTCCCAACGGGAAGAGGCCAAACCAAGCTCCTCCAGAAAACTACGGATTTACGTTTAGTTTTCCCAATTCTCAAGTACCCACACAAACATCACCTCAACAACCATCAAGATTTAGTTATCAAGTACCGATAATTGGTCAGATTCATGAACAAAATCACTTACTCTGCAACACTTCCCCAAAAATAACAGTGGTCTTTATATGTCCTCACAATATGCCTATACACAGCTACAGTTACAAATTCAACCATTGCACCAACAACCACTCTTGCAAACCAATTATAATATGGACAACAGTCCAATACTCAGTTACAAATTTAATAAAGAGGAAACAACTCCACACAACACAATAAATGGCAACAGATCCCAGGAAATAAAGAGAAAAGGAAAAAGTATAATTGCAAACATCAACTCAACCTGAAACTCAAATCCCACAACAAACCAGTTACGCAATTTTTGCAGACATTAGCACCGATTTGCCCAATAACTTAACACAACCAACTCAACTCCCCAAACCTCACCCAATATTCGTTCACGGAGTGACGAATTATACAAAAATACTAAAATCTCTACAAAACGTTGCAGAACTAGAACAATACCACACTAACGTAATTAAAATTAATGCTAACATGCCTGAAACCCACAGAAAACTGATAACTTACATGAACAATTCCAATATCGTACATCACACATAACGAATGTAGAAACAAAAATCTTACAGAATAGTCATTCCTAACTTACATCCAACAGCATTAACTGAGGACATTAAAGAAGCACTTACCCAAACTTTATAGTCAAATAGTATAACAAATGTCAAACATCGAACAACAAAATTATTACTTTTGCTGTTCTTCGTAAGCCTTGAGCCGGATGAGAACAATGAAGACATCTTTAACCTAAAAGCTATAAACAGTCAAATAATAAAAGTGGAGCCTCCGAGAAAAATTTCCTCTATTGTACAATGCATGAGGTGCCAACAATTTAACCACACTAAAACATAATGTAATTTGTCAAATTTGAGGTATCGCATGACACAAAAACATACAAAAAAAATTAAAGATACTCCTGCTACATTCGTTTTGTGCAATGAAAACTATCGTGATAATTACCGTGGGTGCATAGTTCATAAAGAAAAAATCCAAATCAACCGGCTACAGCAGCAACACACATAAACCAACAATATTCACAGCAACAAACTACTCGGCCTTATAACAGAGTATCCAGACAAGATATACAAATATACAGCACTCTGGTGACATAACTATTAATAATTTCTTAGACGAGTTCAAGAGTATGTTCACTCAATTGAATCAACAAAATAATATGGATCCTACTAATGCTATCCACAGTCATACATAAACTGGTAAACAATGGCTAATTCCTTCCGTGTAACATGGAATGCAAATTGCGTCCAATCAAAAACATTTGCAATGGAACTATTTTTAAAACTAAATAATATAGACATCATCTTAGTAGCAGAAACACACTTTACAACACAAACACACATAAAATTTTCAAATTATTTCATTTAGCAACTAAGCACCCTTGTGGTACAGCACACAGTGGTACGACAATAATTATGAAAAGCTCTAGTAATCATCACAAAATTCCAAAGTATTAAGAATATTTCTTACAAGCAACAACAGTACAAGTACATAAACTACCAACTCCGATAACTTTAACGTTCGTGTACTCTCCACCTGGACGTAATCTTACAAAAAACGACTTTAGTGTACTTTTTTGAAGCACTAGGCAACACATCTATATGTGGAGGTGGCTTCAATAACACATACGCACTAGGACAGTATATTAATCACTCCTAAAGATCGAGCACTATACACTCTCATGCAAGAAGCAAACCATCAACACTTATTAACTGGAGAACCTACTTACTGGCACAGATTTGCTGGACCTTTTTGTAATAAAAGACCTTTAGACTAATTATGTAGATCTTGAGAGCAATATTGATTATCTTTAGGTTACACGCCAGTTGTAGCTACAATTAGCACAACTATCATTTAAAAAGCTCTTATACCTTCATTGTTTAATAACAATACTAATTGGGACATTCTAACTAATCGATGAAAATCTTCATCTTGATGTCAATTTAAAATTGCCCTCCGAGATAGAAACAGCAACAAACTTCTTTATTACAATCATATAAAATGCAATATAGACTTCACTCCAAAACTAGAAAAATGTATTAAAAACCAAAATCTCCATATTGAGGTACTAAACTTGGTTAGAGAAAACGAGTACGATGGCATTGAACTCTGAGTTCGATAGATAAAAACTCATATAATAGGTTAGCAGGAAACTTAAAACGTACATTTACAATTATCAAACAAGAAACGTATTAAAACTATTTAAGTAAAATTTCCAGGCCAAATCACACTATTTGAAAGTAAATAAAAAAGGCAAGCAACCACAAACAATTAATTTACCTATAAAATAATCCCAATAGAATAGGCTAGATTAGACAATATAAAAGTAGAAGCATTCGCCCGACATCTTAAAATTGTATTTAACCCCATTTAAATTTTTCTGATATTGATATCGAAAACTTCTTAGAAACACCTCTACAGATGTCGCCGCCGATAAAAAACATCACTGCAACCGAAATCAAAAATAAAATTAAAAGACTAAACAAAGTCTAAACAAGTCTCTTGAATATGATCTGATTAATGGTAAAGTGCTCTTTAAACTCCCCAACACAGGAATTCAGTTTCTAAAACTATTATTCAACACAATACTCCGATTGAACTACTGGCTTCTGCAACTCAAATTTGCTCAAATAATTGTTGTCCCACAACCGGGCGAACCCCCACATAGCATTTCTTCATATCATCCAATCATATTACTGCTGCAAATGTCCAAACTCCTGGAAAAGTTACTAATAAAAATAATTAATGAAAGCTACATCTTAAAAGAGATCCTCCCCAACCACTAATTCGGCTTCCGTAGATACCATTCTACAATACAACAATTCCATCGAGTGATCATCATAAGAAATTTAGCACTTGACTCGAAGAATACTGGCCAACAGTGTTTCTGGACATACAATGTGCATTCGATAAAGTCTGGCACCAAGGACTACTATACAAGCTGAAACTACTATTGCCTAGTGAGTACTACTTATTACTGAAATCGTACTTGTCCGAGAGGTACCTTCAAATTAAACATAGACATCTATGGAATTAACTCATGAGGATTTCAAGGTCATAGTTACTACCATGACACAAGCTTCAAAATGCTAAACATAGAACGATAAAGAGAGGATTAGGACAGGGGTGCTTAATCTCACCAGTATTTTTTAACGTATATATAGACCACATCATAAAAGATTGAAAAGAAACGGTACTAAAAACAATAAAAATCTACGCGAACGACTCTCTTAACGCACTACTTTTCGCAGATGACCAAGTTACAATACTTCCGACTGAAAGGGACTTACAAAAACATATATTTATTGAACAAGATAAATATTACTGCAAGAAAGTGTTCTTGGTCCTTTATTGTACCTCCTATACACCGCAGACATACCAATCATTTCAGAAACCCATATTGGCACGTTCGCAGATGATACAGCAATAACGACCACACATCTTAATCCACGGTACGCCACCACGCACCTACAAGAACATCTGAACCTCATACTACACAAATGGAGAACAAAAGTCAACGAAGCAAAAGTTTCTACGTAACATATACATTTAGACGTTTTGAATGTCCCCCTGTTACCTTAAATGACATACAAATTCTTTTATCTATTACTACATATGTATAGCAGACCGATATGGAAAGTATACACCATCAAAAATAGGAAAGAAATCGATCTCACGATCAGAAAAATGTACTGGTCCCTAAACGCTCGTGCCTCTCGGTTGAAAACAAGCTGCTGTTCTATGAAAGCAATTATAAAGCCAATATGCACTATGGCATTGAACTTTGGGGGTGCTTTAATACCTCAAATATTAATATTATTAAACGTTTTCTATCCAAAACGCTTCGAATACTCACAAATGCTCCATGATATGTTTCAACTCATACTCTACATACGGACCTCAATATACCAACAATAGAAGAAGAACCTGAATAGAAAATTACCAAACACGTCAAATGTTTACAAACTCATCCTAATGAACTAGCTTCCACCCTGCACAACGTGCAGAACCCCAAGCGACTGAATCGAATATGGCCAACTGACTTAAAGGACTGAATCCATAGGTCGGAATAACTTCACTGGGATAATTTTCCCTCATGACTGGATTCTTTGATAGCACTATACTTACACTATACTTATATCATCTACCATACACAACAACGAAAATGGGGAAACTAATCTATTTTTATCTTGATTTTCGAAAGAAAGAAGGAAGTTTTCTTACAATTAATCTTCTAATACGTTAGAAAATACTTTCCAGCTACACAAAGCTACTTATTTTTAAACGTACATTAAGCAACAATTACATTTAGTCTATTATGTCCTAAATCACTTTTCCTAACTATTAAATAACATCTGTACGGGTAGCAATCACAAGTAAACTAAATAAATAAAAGTTTTTCGAAAATCTCTTTAAGGTACGTTGCTAAAATCAGAGTAAATAAGTCTTTCTTAATTCAAAATATACATTAGAAAGATGGAAGTTTTTACTAATAAATACCTGAGAAAAATAATTATTACTATACCTCAGAACTGAATGAATAGAACAATTTTTTAATTTCTAAACTGATTAACAATTAGAACTGTACATAATTGTTCTACGAGCTAATAATATAACTATATCCGACAAGTGAAGGTGACATCATTATATTGACACATGTTGTAGCAAACTAATTACAATAGTAATTATAAGAATATGCATAGTACGTACCTAAAAACTATTACACAGTGATTAGAACAACAAAATAAAACGAATAACTGTTTTTGAATAATATACTCAAGATTTATTAAATGTTTATTGGTTGGCATAATTACAACGGATTTATTCAAAACAACCGTCCTTAGTCTCTGTACAAATATTAAGACATCCAGGTCACTTGCCTGCGTCATCACACACTACTTCTATTGGAAAAGTATTGATTGGAGCTGTCAAGCTCGCTTCAAAGCATCAACATTGAGCAAACTATGGCTTCTACAACAACCTATAATTTGTTATCTAATACCAATCCTCTATTGTTAGAAATTGTTACCCAGTTAAGTTTGCGTTGATCGTACTTTGTAGACGGCTGCAGAGTCTTGCTGAAAGATCCAATACTCACCTTCAAAAAGCGTACATCTTCCAAAACATTCTATTGATACGCAGCTCCCAAAGTTTTGATTTTGTCATTACTCTATCATAACGCACTCCCCATTGTTTTATTAGAGCCGGTGAATGATGGCCTTTCTGAACCTTTGACGTTAGTTAAGATGCTTCTTTGGACGACCTAGGTATACCCTGTCATTTTGTTTGTTAAAACATTCCTCCACTGTAAAAATTTTTCATCCGTAAACCTAATTTTTCTCTAGCCATCACGCGTATACTCAGTCAACAACCCCTTTGTTTTTCTTTAAAACATCTGTCAATGAATGTTCCGTAGTTTTGAAAATTTTGCATCTCTCAAAACATCTTTTGCTTACAAAAGGATTTAGTTTAATTCGGGCCCTTACGCCTTGACAGCTTGAACAGCACGAACGTAACGCGGTCTTCTAGATCCTAAACGATTCGCGACAACTCCAGTCTAATTAAATAATTTTATAACCCGTTAGATAAACATACTGCTAATGGCGAGAAGCAGGGTCTTAAACTTTTTTTTAATTTTATACTTATGTAATGCTGTTACCGTAATACATTTTTTGTCACGCTACTCCACTAGTAAATAACAAACTTGATAAGAATCACAATGTAACTTTAACTTGTCGCCATGTGTTAAGCTCATTGATACTTTGATGCTGTGTAAAACAAGGGTAGGTTTGATTTTGTAACAGGCATTTATGGGAATACCAGGTAGTACACCTACGTTACTTATGTACAGTATGTCTAGAAAGGGTAGGTATTTGTACCTGCGCCGCTCATATAACGACGCTGTTTGGAAGGGCGCAGTAAGGATAGGTTGTTGCACTGCTCTTTGGAGATATAGTAGCCATGGAAGTGTATCCGTAAGACCATCGCGCTTTTTGCGTATGCGCCTATTATCGCAATGGTGATTTGATATTCACAGCTCAACGTTTATATCGTGCAGAATTTAACGTACGGAATGCACCGAAAGACGATATCATCAGAAAATAAATTCGAATGTTTGAAAATACCGGTTCGACTGTAAAAATTCTCAATCAAGGTCTCCCGCGCCCTGTTTGAAGCCAAGAAACGATTAAAGAAGTGAGTTTCAGTGCGTGAAAATCCGTCTCAATCTAAACTTATCATTAAAAATCATCGTTGCACAAGATGCTGAAGCAAGATTTACAACTTACAGTCTACAAAATTCAGTTTGTTTAATACTCGAAAGTTAACGACTATCTTCTCCGGCTGAATTTTGCAAATGAAATGCTTCAACGTTTCTCAACGTTCGAAAACATTCTGTTTAGTGACGAAGCGAACTTTCACTTAAATGGTCACGTAAAGAACCACAACTTCCGCTACTAGGTCAACAAAAATCCAATACAGATATATAAACGACCATTATCTAATCCAAAAGTTATTGTGTGGACTGCCATGTCTGGTAAAGGCATCATTGGGCCTTATTTTTTTTAAGACCGGCGAGAGCGAGCACTTACGGTAAACAGTGAACGGTATTGCGACATGTTAAGAAAGTTTTTGGTTCCACAACTGCAGAAGTTTTTTTTTTCAACAAGATGGAGTTACTTACCACACCTCAAACCAATCACTTGAGGTTGTCAATCAACTTTTCCCGGAAAAAGTGATCTCTCGTCGAGGCACCATCAACTGGCCCCCCGAGTAGCCCCGATCTTACACCCCTTGATTATTTCTTTTGGGGATACTTTAAAGAGAAAGTGTGTGCAAACAAACCACGAACTCTACTGCAATTGAAGCACAATATCCGCATTGAAATGGGCGCCGTTTATAGAGAGCTGTGTAGACGCGTGGCGGCTAATTTCAGTTAGAGGAATGCCCGCAGTGCGAGGATCATTTGGACAACATAATTTTTGGCACTTAATTTTCCAAAACTTTGTCTGAAGATTAAAAATAAAAAATATTTTTCTGACATGTAGTTGTTTTTTTTTTATTAAATTTACAAATACCCCCTACCCTTTCTGGACACCCTGTATAACATAATATTTGTATTTAAGTCACTACAATAATTGTTGGCAAATTTCGTATATTTTATCTTAATGAGTTTGAGCTATTTCATATAGCCATGTGAGGGGATCTCGCTTCCACTAGGAGTTAGACAAGTTCATTTAGTTGTTGTGCCATACGCCCATACTTGCTTTATGATTACTTTGTAAATAAGTACCTTATTTTCAATGAAGAGTGGCATTTTGCTAGCTAGCACCAATACATTTGCTTGACTTTAAGGATAATTTTCTCCTTATTCAATATATGAGGTTTTCATGTTAAAAATGTGTAGAATTTAAATGCATACCAAGATATGTGACTGTTGGTACCATTGTATTATTACTTTTTATTAAATGACGCAGTTGCAACCTTATCATAAACATTAAGTGCACTGACTTATTTTGTTGACATTGACCTCCTATTTTTCTAGCCAATTCTTAATTAAGTAGACATGCGGTTGAAGAAATTAACTATCGGTGAACAATATGACCGTATCGTTTGCAAAAATTTCGATCATTGTTTCTTGCATTTCTGGTATGTCACCAGTATACAAAAGGTAGAGAACAGGACCTGACATATTCTCGTCGTACACCTGAGCTGATATTGGATATTAGATATTGCAGTTCCATGTTATACAGGAAAACAGCGGTTGTTTAGGTAATATTTTAGAAGCATTTGTGACCTTTGTGCCAAACATTATCAAACTCTTGAATGAAATCGAGAAACAATGTTGAGGAATATTCTTTTTCTTTAAAAGCTCTGCTTATTTTTTGTTATTTGGTAGCATTGCGAAATGGTTGAGTGTACGTGTCTAAATCAAAGTTGATAGTTAAGAATCTATTTTTGTTGGTCATGATTTTTATGTATTCTTTTGAGAAAGATTTCTCCAACGATATGAGACTTATAGGACGACAGGATGAAACTTTGTTGGGTGACTTTCCAGGTTTTAATAACAATATAATTTCTGCCTTTTCTATAGGAAAAACGAACTATCGCATTACATATTGCAATAACTAATACTTAACGTTTCTAGGGACCTCATTCAATTTCCGACCTGTCATTTTATCATTTGCAGATGCATTATTTTTTATTGACATTTTTTATATTTTTTTATTATTTTTGAAAATTAAAATGTCAATTTGTAATGGTGAATTCAGGTAATCTTCTATGTCTTTATATGTGCTTGCAGTATAAAGAAGAAAACCTGTAAAATCGCCCATAAAAACTTCTACCTTCTCCTCATCAGATTTTGTTTGTGCTTTTGTTTCAGTTGAAATTAGTGAAATAGCCCATTGTAGTTTTTTTAGTCTTTAGTTGCTCGTTAGATTGTAGAATAATTTTTGGATAGAATACAGACACATATGAGCAAAATGTTTGTTCCTAAATTCTTTTAATTTTATTTTAATTTGTTGGTTAATCTCTCATATTTGTTTTTATCTAATACGTCATGAGTTCGATACCAAATAGACCTTTGATCTTCTTTTTTCCGTCTTTTTTTATTGCTAAAGGATGATATTATATCAGATAAGAAGTAGAGTACTTTGTTGCTTATTGTGTGGTTTCTATCAGGTGGTCTGAAGCTCTATTCAGTTCTTCTGCTTTACTTATTATGATTTTTAAATTGATGTTTTGATCAATATAGTTACAAAAATTAGTCCGACTTGTCCTTTTATCATATAACGTACTACTACGTTACTTACTTTACTTAATCCTTATGCCTTTTTACCGTTAGGTGTAAGGCGGGTGGGAGAAGAGTTGGTTATGTTGCTGTATATTTTTCGTTCCTTAGTTTTCTGTCCTGGGCTACTTGTTTTATACCTTCCCAGTTTATTCCCTTGTTTGCTGCTGCCTCTCTTATTCCTTCTTCCCAGGTTTTCCTTGGCCTTCCTCTTTGATTTTTACCCGGCACTCGCCATTCATACACTCTTTTCACTAATCTGTTTTTTGGCATACGACACAAATGACCAAACCACCTTAATTGTCCTTCTTCTATTTTTTCCATTATAGGTTTTATCTTTAAGTCTTGTCTATACGTTTCATTTCGGATTTTATCTCTTTTCGTTTTATTTTGTATCCTTCTTAGGAACCTCATCTCCATTGCATCTATTTTGCCGTTGTTCTCGATTATTGATCCTGGATATCTAAAACTTTCTACCTGTTTAATTTGTTTTTCTTGTATTTTTATTTTGTGTTATATTCTTTTTTGCCACTACCATACTTTTAGTTTTCGCTATGTTTATTTTCCGTAGCTCTGTTTCTAACACCTCTAGGTTGTATTGTAGATTCTCTTCTGTGTCGGCTATTATCGTAATGTAGTCCGCGAACATCAGTTCGTTTATTTCTGTTTGTTCCATTTGCCAGTATCCCAATTTTATCTTCTCCATCTTTTTCTTTGTATTTTTCATCGCCTCGTCTAGCACTATTGAGAACAGCAAGAGGCTCAGCACGCATCCTTGCTTTACTCCTATTTCTGTTACGAACTCTCGTGACTTCCTTACTACGTTTTTATTACTTCTGTACATTGCTTTTACTATTTTTATCGTTCTTTCCTCTATTCCTCTTTTTTCTAGTGCTTTCCATGATTGTTCTCTTTGTGTTCTGTCAAAAGCTTTTTCTAAATCTATAAGGCACATATTTTTCTTTTTTAATAAATTTTTCGTTGATTTGTCTATTATTTTCTCAATTTTCTCAATTATTCTGGCCAGTATTTTCGCGAGGACACTTATTAACGTAATTCCTCTATAATCACCACATTCGCTTTTGTCACCTTTCTTATGTATGGGGAGTATGATTCCTATAATCCAATCCTTTGATATTATCATTTTCTTCATTATTTCATTTAGCAATTCCGTAAATTTAGTTGTTCCTTCATTTCCCATAAACTTTATCATTTCCGGTGTTATTTTGTCTCTTCCTGCTGCTTTTCCTAACTTAATTTTCTTTATGGCCTCCCTAACTTCTTTCTCTTGTATTTCTTCGATTTCCTCTCTTTCGTCTAGTTCTTTCTTTTCGTCTGTTGTACTGTTTTCTGCTTTTGTTAGTTCCTCGAAATGTTCTTTCCATTTTTCCATTATTTGATCTTCTTCTGTTATTATTTTTCCGTCCTTTCCCTTTATGTTCATCATATTATATTTCTTTTTCTTCTTAAGTTTTTTTGAGGTTCCGTAAAATAGTTTTTGGTTCTCCCGAAAGTTTTCTGTCATCCTTTCTCCAAATTTTATCCATGATTCTTCTTTTGCTTTTCTCACCGCCGCTTTCGCTTCTATTCTTGTTTCTTTATATTTTTCGTAGTCGTCTGTTTTTTTTGTACTCTTCCATGCTTGCTTTTTCTCTTTGATCTTTGCTTTTATATCTTCGTTCCACCTTGCTGTTTTCTTCATATTTTTATTAGTTATTTTCTTTGTCCCACAACTCTCTCTCTCGCAGCGTTTAGTATGGTATCTTTAAATCTTTCCCACTTTTCTTCTACCCCTTTTGTATTATCTTTTGCTCTAAATTTTTTTAGTTAGAATTTCCCTATATCTTTTTTGGTTCTCTGTTTCATTTAGTTTATATGTTTTTATAGTTTCCACTGATTTCTTTCTCCTCTTATCTTCTTTTTCTTCTTTTTTATTCTTTAGGTCCATTTTTACCAAGTAGTGGTCGCTTCCTATCTCTGCTTGTCTTGTTACTTTGACGTCTTGTACCTTTTTCCATTTTGGTTTACTTATTAAGAAATAGTCAATAATTGACTTCTCCTTCCTGCTTTCTACAACTCTTGTGAATTTGTGTATATCCTTATGTTTGAATTTTGTGTTTGCAATCACTAAATTGTTTTCTGTGCTGATTTCTAAGATTCTGTCTCCGTTATTATTTCTGGTCGTTTCTCCTTCTTTCCCTAAGTACTTTTCTATACCTGTATTCTGTTTTTCTACTCGTCCATTTAAGTCTCCCAAAACAATTACATTTTCTCCTCCATTATCTATTTCTCTTTGTACTTCCTCATAGAACTTATCTTTATATTCTTTTCTAGCATCTTCGTTTTCTCTGTATGCTATTATCACACTTCATATTTCTTCTCCTATTACCTTCACTTCTAATCTTAAAATCCGTTCATTTATGTATTCTTTCTTTATAAAGTCTTTTAGTATGTCTGGATTTATTATTAATCCTACCCCACATCTTGCTCCTTCCATTTCTTTGACTCCTGACCAAAATAGCCAGTATCCTTTATGGATTCGTTTCATACCTTTTCCTTTCTTCTTGGTTTCTGTTACCCCTAGGATTTTCACTTGATGTTCTATCATTTCTTCTACTAAATCTTCTTCTTTGTCTTTAATGCCCCTCACATTCCATGTTTCTATTCTCAACTTTCATGTTGCATTTTGCTTATTTTCCTCTTATCCTTTTCTTTCTCTTTAGTTTTGTCTATTCCTACGCTCTTCATTTTGTTGTTCATCTTATATTGTTTGTCGTCGTCCATGTCCATCTCATATTTCGTTATAAGTTCGGCCTGGTCCTTTTTTGTTATCAGTTTTTTGATTTCACTATAACTCCTTTTTCCTCATCATCCCAGACGACTTCCACTCCTTCTACGATGATTTTCTTATAACCGATTTTCGTTCTTCTACCTTTACTTCTCTCTTCTTTGTTGTTGTTTTTTCTCTGATTCCCATTTTATCTCCCGTTTTGCCATTTCCTCTCATAGTTTCTGATTTTCTTCTGTACTTTTCTTAATTTCATCTCTCATAATTTTAATCATGTCTTCAATTTCCTTTAGATCTCCCATTTTTCTTTCACTTACTGCTATTTTTTCTGTTTTTATTTAGTGTTGGTGATCTAATTACTATTTTGCTTTTCTTAAAGATCTCTTCTTTTTCTTCGCTGCTGTTTAGATCTCTATCTCTCTTAGACCCTGAACTCATTTATAATCCCTTTTTTGTCAATATTTTATCTGAATTTAGATTTTTGTAGTTTGGTAAATAAACTTTCCGTATCGTCCGGGTCGCGTTATCTCCCGTCTGCCGGCCGTGCAAGGCAGGGAACGTTTGGCCTTCGGATTAAAAACTCTCTTCGTTTGTATTCTTCATTGTTCCTACTTACACTGCCCTATAAACGCTCCTTATTTATGATTAACTATTCACTCTTATTAAATTGCTAATAATTTTCACTTTCATTTTCAATTAGCTACACTTCACGAAAAAGTCGGTGTGACAAAGCCCGTATTCGAGTATTTTATCGCCACCAGCCAATTTCGTGTCTATCCGCTTTCGCTCCACAAACTACTCCACTACTACGTTTACAAATGTATATTTAAGGAGAAGGTAAAATGATAAAGAAATGGTCCAGGAAAAAATCACAACTTAACTCTACATGGGTGTAACTAGGTGAGATACCATTCGAAATCCGAAAAATTGGAAATGTGAATTAGGTCTCCAGTACTTGGATTTTCCAGAAATACATTTGTGGAGTTTCTGCCTTTTGTAGTAATTAGTCTTCAACTCCACTAGGTCTGTATAAAATTGTGCTCCCAATCCATTATAAATGATGACCCAAAAGCTTGTAAAAATAGAGAAAATTGAGTGTCGTGAAGGATAGTAAACTGGAGACATTACTAATTACGGAAATTCACAATAATTATGTTTTCTTTTATAATAACTGTTACAATTAAGGTATTTTCACATTAATTCTTATGGTATAATGAGCTTCGGAGATTAGCATGATGTCAATACCATTTATTTTAAAGAAAGATTCAATTTCATTTCTGTGTTGCTGGAATCGATTTACGTTCCATATGGCTATTTTTATAAATTCATTCGTTATGATGCAATTCTCTTTATTATTGTTGTAAGCATATTTAAAATAGAAGGTGCTTTCAAAAGAATCTTGCGATTTAAAAACAATCATAACTATTCAGTTTTTAATCTGTTTTGATCGAACAATGTACTATTAAAAAGAGGAAATTATCGAGTTTCACGTGGTTATCGACAGGTAGTACAAGCTGCCACTTCAGTGTTTGTCAAGATAGCGACTAGACAAATCATTTTATGTTCTACGATTCACGAAATGTGAGTCTGTAACAACTGTTCAGTGTGATTTTCTACAACAATATGGTGTTGAACCTCTAATTCCAAGACACGGGTTATCTGTATAAAGAAAAATTCAGTGGCAGTTCTTGTGTATCAGACAAAGATGTGGAGCGCATCCGGCTGAGTTTCGCACGTAACTCCCAAACATCCACTCACTGTGCCGATAGAAAACTAAATATTTCCTCAACCTGTCTGGCATATTTTGCACCGACGTTTGGTTATGAAACCGTACAGGATTCGATTACGTGTGGAGTTGTGTGAATTCATCCTTGAGAAGGTGGCAGAAAATGACAATTTTGTAACGCACTTAGTGTTTTCTGACGAGGGTACTTTTCATTCAGGTGGTAAGGTAAACCTCTACAATATTAGAATATGGAATGCGGAGCAGCTACATCAAATTTTACAGCATGAGAGAGACTCTATTAAACTTAATGTGTTATGTGCAATTCCTCGAGAAAAAATGTACGGCCCATTTCTCTTCTTAGCGAACGCTGTTACAAAAATCACATATCTATATGTGCTTGAAAACTGGCTTTTACCACAGCTAGAGACCTATTAAAATTACCAAACTGAAATTTTTAAATAATCAGATTTCACAACAATGGATTGGCCGTAATGGACCTAACGATTTAGGTTTGTATCACTGGCCTCCAAGGTCGCCGGATCTCACGCTGTGCGATTTTTTCTTGTATGAGTTTATAAAAGACTGCGTTTATGGGCTTCTTCTTCAAACTACAGTAGTCGAACCTTATAACATCAGCCGTGGATCCAGATATGCCCGCAAAAGTTTGGGACGAATTTGTTTACCAAATGGACATATGCTGTGCACCTATAATTTGTCATGTAAAAAAAAACTTCAAAATTAGCCCTGTAATATAATATTAATTTTAAGTGTCTACGTTCATTATTTTTTATAATAAAAAAATTTTAAATCAAACGATCCTTTTTGAAACACCCTTTGCTGCATGAGTTGATAGAAAACATTTTTAAACTCGTTTAAGAAATTTATGAAAACTCACACATTTATTATTTGTGCGATGTTTGAATTGAATTTTAATATATGAATGTACTATTAATTTGAGACTTGATTGAAAGAACGAGTATGCTCTATGAGCACTGGAAGTTGACTATAACTTAGTGGATTTATTAAGGGAACTCCATTTTGTGGTAAAAATTTGGTTGAGTTGATACTTTTTCAAAATTCTCGATAGACTACACAACCTCTGTAATTCGCCGTCTGAGAACCCTCACATAGAAATCACTTTTCTGGAATTTTTGAACCTTTGGTACATGTAGTATAATTATGTACCCCTATGCATTTCATATAAGCATAAGATCTGTTGTAACTTGCTTCCATGTGATTGTATGCTTAACACCGTGTACACTGGATTAATTCTGTTTTTCTTTTTGATGGTTAAGCTGTAATATTTGTATGATGTAGGTATTTGTAATTTTAAATATCCTTATCTTCACCAGTTTTAAATTCACAAAAATAATAGAAATGAGTCTTCACTCGTTCCTACTTTTACGTTGTAAATCTTTCTAATGTGAAAGCCTTTTCTTATCAATTATTTTGTAATTCTTTCTACAGAAATTGAATGATACAATTTTTTTAAATCAACCCTATAGACTCGACCCTCCTTCATTTGGTAAGATTAATGTACCATTTTTTGTCTGCAAATATTTTATTACATTGCTCTAAGAAGCAATATAACATTCACAAAAAAGAAAACTTATAGTCCCAAAACAAAACCAAACACAAGGTGGTTCAAATATAACCGGAACTGACTTTTTTTACATATAAAAACACTTACTTGCACATGTCAGTCTTCAATGTACTCTCCTCCGGAGTGAACACATTTTTTCCAACTATATGAAGGCATCATAACGCACTTTTTAAAAAATGCTTTAGTTGGCGACGTATCCACTCCTGAATAATCTGGATGGGGTTGTTGTCCACAAACCTGATTTGAGTTTACCGAACAGATAGAAATCAGTTCGGGGCAAATCGGGACTGTAACGCGTATGTGGCAGAAGGTTCTATTTACATTTCTAGGGGAGTTCTATTATTGTTTTGGTCGTATGGGGGTGTGCATTGTCTAGAAGGAAGACTACCCGCTTTCCACCTGTCTTTCGCTTGGATCGGATCTTTTCCTTCACGTCTGTTGCCAGAAGGTCTAAGTAATAAGCTGCATTGACTGTTCTGGCATCCTCCAAGTTCCTTGATAGTGATGTGCCTATTCTCACGAATAAGCGCATCTGCACGATTACTGTTTGGCTCGGTGAGGGATGTTCGTGGCAGACGATCATGTGGTTCATTCTCCACGCGGTCTCTGTTGTCTATAAAGCACTTACGCCACTCAAACATACAGGTCTGTGAGAAACACTCTTCCCCATACTGTTGTTTGAGTCTGTAATAAATTTCAGCAAACGTAACGTTTTCTTCTACGAGTAATTTGATCACAATGTGTTGTTCTACGTTTCGCGGTACCTTCTGTTTGCTCATCGCTCTTGCAACTATCAAACAGGACTGAACAGGTTCTAACCTGAGTAGGAGGGAGGGTGGAAGTGATGGCTCTAGTCTTTTAAGGTCGCACATCTGTTGCGTAATTAGGCTTGTTTACACACAAATCTGTCCCGGTCATATTTAAACCATCTTGTATTATAGACTATGAAAAAGTAATCGTAATAGGCGTCCTAAATATCAGAGCAGGGAAGAGAGATACTAACATAGTGGATTGTTTTGGAGCAGAAACAATCAGCAATAATTGCAATCATTTTAATATTACTTTTGCAAATAACGCGAACATATGAATGCAAAACATTGTTTCGACATAAAGCCATCCACAAGTATACACGAGTAGAATTACTAATAAATCTAAAAAAAATGCGGAAGTACAAACGTAAAGGTCTATCTACAACCAAAATGTGCAATCAAGGGCATCTTACAAACACGGAGAGGAATATTAAAGAAAACAGATGAACATAAAGAGTTGAAAACTATTTAAAAAAGCTTGAAAACCTTGTACTAGTATAGAATGCAAAAAAATAAATAGGAATTCATTACGATCATCAGAAGGAATGTATAAAGATTAAAAAAAGACTGACGCGAGAAATAAAACTAGACATCAAAATTAGAAAAATTAAATGTATAATGTAGTTTTTGAAAGATCTAAAAAATATGATTAAGAAAAACAAGAAGGCTGATATAAAATGGACGCCGGAAGGCACGTCAAAAATTGGAGAACAATACGTGCTATTACAAAACTTAGTTAAAGTTAAATTAAGAGAAGTACAAATAAGTTTTGGAACAGACCATAAATAGACCTTTATAACATTATTGGATATAACAAACCACCAACAGTTTAAAAAACAATTTAAAAACATCAATTTTGTTTATACGACCAAAACAATCCTGTTTTTAATATTTTTGTTATATTTTATCAATCCGATTAATTTAGCATTAGTTGTTTTTCTAGTACATCAGTTTGTTTTCGTTTGTTTTCATCATGGAACAGTTTGGAAGAGTCAGCATGTTTTTATCCTTAAAACTTATCAGTTTGAAGTCTAATGAGAAAGTGTGAGACGACTAGTTCAATGGGAACAAAGAAAGCCTGAGAAAAATCGGTCTTTTGCTGTTGTGCAAAACAGTGTCACTGTGAGTCCCGGAAAATCGATTTGCCGACGTACACAGCAGTAGGAACTTTGTTACATCTCCCCATATGTACTAGTATAAAATCCAACTGCATGGTAACCAGAATTGGCCCAACAAGGTCCTGTGATTTCTTCTTATGGGGGTTTGTAAAATCACAGGTATACGCTAACAAACCATCCACAATTCTGGAACTGAGGCGGAAATCATTCGTACGTGTGATTGGAGACATCGGACCAGACATCTGCCAAAGAATTATCGGTAATTTTGAGGAACGCATAAATGCATGCAAACTCAGTGCGGGTGAGCATATGCCTGACATGGTGTTTCATACGTAAATGAGAGATTTGCAAGTGTTGCTAGTTGCAAGTGTGTGAAATATAACTACTTTCATGAAAATTTGGCCGATTTGTTGAATTTTCAAATTCAACGTCCTTTATGAAACACATTTTAGTAATGTTTTTAGCTTACGTGGTTGGTGCGGCGGCCTTTTCGCCCTTGAACCGCCTGTGTATCGTGCCGGCATGCTGGGGGCTTTGATATCTGCCGCCACGTTTTGCTATCGCACACAAAACGGCATATGGGCTTTTGCTCAGCCGGCGAGTATGCATACGCCGTCGGCGGCATCCTTTGAGACGAAAAGTGCTGTCGAATTAAGATTTCCCGCAAATGACCTACCGCTAAGCCAGGCGCCAAATCGGCGACATACTCACACAACGCAACGCGGTCAGTGCGGCCGCATTTAACCAACCCGCATTACATTATTCGACCCGCAACGCGGCCAGTTCGGTCGCATTTAACCAACCCGCAGATAACTACCCCGCAAGACATACTCGATCCGCATCGTATCTCGGCCAGTGCGGTCGTGTTCCAGGCACGAAGACATCGCAACAAGGTGGCCACCGTGAAACCAACGCCGCCGAAGCCGATTACAGGTGAGCGATTTGGCAATTACTTATCGGTTGATATCGGTAGCCGCCCCCATCCGCTTTCGCGCCGGCCGTTTAAGGGACGATTTGGGCCTCAACGTTTTACTTTTCAAAACGGACCGTACTTAGTTCCCCACACCGCACCACGAGGGCACGGCTATTTACACGCCTGCCTCTCCAGTGGTGCTGAATTATATATAAACCAAACATAGACAAGTTTGGACCACTTCCTTGTTTTAAAAACACTTTTATAAATAAATAGTTATCAATTTCACCGTGGTGTAATAAAGCGTATCGTACTACAGTTTCCAATACGATTTGCTATAACAGTTCAATTTTCAAATGTTTTGTTAATTCTGTTGTAGAAACAGAAGCATCAGGTACAGGTTATTTTCCTTGAGGTTAGTCCAGGTACTTTATAAGAGCCAATATTTTCTTAACTTTCTTTAATGGAGTGTCTTTTCCTTTATCTATCATGAAATAATTTTAAAACTACTTTCTTACTTAAGGTTTTTTTTTACTTATTAAATATTTACTTTTATTTCCATTTAATTTTAATATGAATTCGAGTTTATGATCTTGCTGTAGAATACATTATTGTATATGTAAAGACTTTCAAACCAATACATTTCATTTTTATATTTTATTTAAATACGGCTACTCGGGCGTAATTCTGAAAGATTCGTAAAGACGGTTTATTTTTGCCTCAAATCTCTGAAATTTATAAGTGAAAGACATACATATAAGCAATAGAAGAGCAAAATGTGTAAATACTTACATATTGTATATTCACTCTCCAAACGACTATTTATGTAAAAGTTATGTTTGATAATTAAGACACTTATCTCACTGTTTTAAAACATCAGACACTCTCAGAAATTTCCTGAAAATCAAAATATCCTTTATTATCACTTAACATTTTTTCGTTTAAGGCTAAGCATTATCACATCAAATTAAAAATTTTTCGCAAGAATTTGCCCATACGGTATCAGTATAACGTCCAATACTTTCCTTTAATTTTGTAAAAAAGTTAAAAATTACTGCAACTCTAAATTGCAAAATTATTTTTAAGTTTTAAATAATTCACATAACCAACAACCGTAACGTGCACTTCTACATTTTTTGAAAGGACACATTAAACAAAATAACTTCCGCCTGTAACGTCAAAGTAGAGGTATAATTCACCATTGGTACATTTTACAAATGTGATACCATGGTACAAAGTATGAATTGAAAACGTTATTAAAGACGATGCTGGAAAATCTGTTCTAATCGGTGAACTGTAATGATTCTTTTTAAATATTTTTATACAAAACAGAGTTAAACAATATTAGATACAAGAAACGGTTATATCTAATATTATATGTGATATATAGCTATATATATATAGTCTACTCTACGCAGACGACGTGGTACTAATCTCAAATAGCAGGAGCAAAATGCAGAGGTTGGTGAATGCATAGACGACTGAAATAGAAAATATAAGTATGGAAGTGAACATAAACAAAACCAAAACCATAATTGTGAATGACAAACAAATAGATGGAAGGACATAAAATGTAAAGACAAAAAACTGGAGAGAGTATCGACGTTTGAATTCTTTGAAATATAGAAGAGGATGGGAAAATAGCAAACAGAGCGAACAAATTACCAAGAATCTATTACACCATGAATAAAACAATACTAGTCCGTAAAGACATAGATTTCGAGGTGAACAAGAAAATATATAATACGATAACACTTCCAAAAATAACTTATGCCAGAGAATCATGGACACTTAGGAAGAAAGACGAGGTTAAAATAAATGCCATGGAAATGAAACACCTCAGAAGAATGGTAGGAAAGACTAAGTTGGACAGAGTGAGGAACGAGGACATAAGAGAAACCGTTAAACAAGAACCTATACAAGGAAAAATTAAAAAGAGGCAGCTGAACTGACTTGCACTCCTGACAAGAATGGAACCAAACAGAATCGCAAGAAAACTAATGAAAGCGGGAAAACCACCTAAAAACGAAGAAGCAGACCTAGAAAAAAATTGATAGACCAAATCAAAGAAATAGTTGTAAAAAAAGGTGTGACACTGGAGGAAATTAAAACAATAACGAGAGACAGGAAGAGGTGGAGAGAATGGATACAGGACTGGAGATCATCATCCGACGTTCAAAAGGACATGAAAGATTAGAGAAGAAAAAAAAAGAAGTACAAAGGGTATTTTTACGGCACTTGCACTAGTTTTCTTGACTTTCTGATCACGGATTCGGATTCTTTGTCAAATTTGGCTCTCCCTTTTGTTTTTTCCAGGTGGCGGTTAGGAGATTTTATGTGCTGTGTTTATGTATCTATTTTATATATATATATATATATATATATATATATATATATATATATATATATATATATATATATATATATAGTGACAAATTTCCAAACGCCGCCATAAACGCACCGTGGCTTTGCGAAATTTGCAACTAATACCGAGATCGCCGTCAATGCCTTCAAGTATGAACAGCTGCCGTTGAGACCCCTGCAGTGCTTGTACACGTTCGAAGCCTAGAACAAAGCGGAATACTTTAGAATGTTCCGGCACTGCGAGAAGGCTACAGAACAGGTGCACGAAGCAGAGCAGTAAGGAAGTCAAGTCAAGTTACGGGAAGTGAAGTGAAGTGTTCTAATGCGAAATAAATTGTGTCAGTGTACATAAATGTTACTAAATAATTCAATTGTTGTAAGTAAATTAAATAAGTAGTTTAAATAAATTTAAATGTTTTATTTACCACAGTTAAGGACAAACACATACGTATAATAAAAATTATTAGGACCTTTTCGACTGAAGCTTATTAAAGGTGTATTTGGAATTTAATATATTTTAGATTAAATACGACTTGTTTGTAAACAAAGGGTGCTGGTGCAAACAACGCACTAAGTTTAATATTAATTTCATCAAGTCCGGAACGCAAGGAGCTCTCAAAATATTTGAATTTTCGGACATAATTAACTCAGCAGTAAATTCTTTCCAGCTCAACTTCTTGTGCCCTGGTTCGTTTGGTGCCTTACCTGGACAATAGGCTGCACGTGCGACAACGACGGTAGAGTGCGGTTTTCCAAGTGGCTGAGGATCGCATGCAGAAGTACGAGCACGAGCCCAAGTTTCCGCCCGAAGGCCTCGTATACGACTACAGGTACCCCCAAATTCCTCCAAAAATGCTGTGACCTCTCATTTCTCCCCTTTTCAGGCTACATGACGGAGGTTTTACAGACCCAACGGACGATAACGAGCCGTTACCGCCGACGTGGCATAATTGGATGGAAGACGCCGAGGCTTACAAAATTACCGTCGAAATGAAATATTCAGGTAGAGTTCGCAAGCCATTAAGCTAGTACGTGCGCGTCGAATTACTCAACGGATGCGCTTCAGAACGATGCATTCTAAGCATATATCCAATATCTGCATTTTTCTACTTATTTGTACTTTTATAATTTTTCGATTAATTTCCCGTTTAGAAAAATAAAAAAAAAGTATACTAATTTCAATAGCGTAAATTTTGCAAAGAAAGCTTTTAGTAAATATGAATCTGAAAATGTACTTAAATAATGTTATTAAATTAAAATCAATCTTCAAGTGAATACTTTGCTGGACTTAAAATTTCCTAATTTGATAACAATATAGTCGCCTCTACCGCCCTTTTCTCTTCCTCCACATTAACCTGTAAAAATAAAGAATGCACAAATTCAATTTTTTACGTTTAGTCAGCCCAAATTATAATAAATAATTGTAAATCTCTACTGCAAGTTACTTATTTATTTCGAATATCTAAAACAACGCTATTCATAAGTAATTTGCACCTTTAACGTAGTTTTTTAAACCCAAAACAAACACGAAAGTACCACTTTCGAAGAATATTATTCAAATGATAATTGTTAAAATAATTATTGATAATTAAAAACAAATAAATTATAAATTACAGGATGATAGGATACTTTGGTTTATTTTTTGAAGTATAATAAACGTAATTATAAATAACAAGCCTGCGGGAGCCATAAAAGACGTTTGATCATTTACACAAGCAAACACAAATTTAGATTATATATTAGTGACAGCAAGATAAATCAATAAACCTCCGAAGAAAGAAAATATACAAAAGAAGGTGAAAAATATTTACGGGAATTAATTAAAAGACATCAGTTACGAAAAATTTATAGTAGAGTTAACAAAAGTACTACCCTATAGCTGGTTTTAGGCTAAAGGTGTTTCAAAAACGTTATCTTTGAAAACTTTTTAAGTTTTTAAAGATTTTTGTTGTTAGAATGTGCAATCCTAGTTGGTTACTATTTATGGTTTGGTAATCTACTACACATTGAAACAGAAAGTAAACAAAGACAGCCTATACATTTGAACATAAAGTAAACGAAGACAGTTTATATGAAATGCGGCATGGCTAAGCTCTGATCTTCAGGATCGTTTTGTATAACTTACTTTCGTAAGATTTTTAATTTGTGTTGCTGTGTGTGTGTGTTTTTTTTTTTTTGTTCCAAATGTAATATGTGCGTTTCTTGTCCTTTCTTGTATGCTTGCTTTGTTTGTTGATACTATGCTTCCTAGATAGCAAAACTCCTCCACTTTTCAATAGGCTGGTTATTTATGAGAAAATTCCGTTAGTTTTGTATCCAATATCATATACTTTGTTTTTTCAGCCCTGCTGATTTGGCGTAACATTTTAGAAGGTTTATTTTAGTCTGCTTGTCGATGAAAATATGTGTCAGAAGACAAATGTCGTTTACATAGTCTAAATTGTGAAGTTGGCTCTAGATTCCCAATGTTATTTTTCTACTATGCCGGCTAACAGTCTACTACCAGGTTAAAGAGAAGCGGGGGTAAAGTATAGCCCCGTTTAACTCCATTGGTAATTTTGATATAGTTGGTGGTTTTGTCTATGTGTTTCACCTTACAGTATGCTTCTTTATATAGAGCTTTTATTAGGCTTATAATTTTTAACGGAATTTCTATTAGGTCTAGGATCATTCAGATTGTTTCGTGATTAAGTGAGTCAAATGCCTGTTTAGTCAACAAAGACAATGTTTAATGGCCTGCGCCACTTATTGTTTTGTTCTATTATTCTCAGACAGTTTATTTGGTCAATTCAGGAACTGTTTGGTCTGAATCCAGCTTATTCTGGGATGAATTTTCGTTCTGTTTGTTTCATTAATACTACTATCTTGTTTATCGATGTTCAGAAGTGTTATGTCTCTCCAATTGTAACATTTCGTGAGGTCTTCTTTTTTGGGGAGTTTGATAATGAGTACTTCCTTTCAAGCGTTCTTTTTGCTTCCATATATTATTCAGTGTGTAGAGGAGCAATGTGGTGATTTGAGGGACATACGCTTTGGGAAACTCTACTGAAATTTTGTCCAGTCCGCTGGCTTTACCGTCTTTAATTTCAGTATAGCAGCGTTTATTTCTCCAAGGTTGAATAGTTTTATTTTTATCCTTATTTCTGGTTGCCTGACACCTTCTGTGTTGCTGTATTCTGGAATTACACTTAAAATACTAGAAAAATATTCTTTCAATTTCTTTAGCTGGTCGTTCTCTGATGCAATTATTCTACCTTCGTCGTCTTTGAGTGGTTTGTTCATATTTAGTGTTCTGTTTGATAGTTTTTTTTATTACTCTGTAAACTGTTCTCAGATTTTTTTCCGGTGCTGCTTCTTCAGCATTATGTGTTAAATTGTCCACCTAAGGCCTTCTTGCCGCTCGCTTGATTTCTTTGTTGATTTCGTTAAGCTGTCGTGTTGTTTGTTCCCTGTTTCTAGACGAGTTTAATTTGTTTTTAATTTGCTTCCTTGTATCTATGAGCGTCCAGATTTTGACTGATATATCTAGGGTTTGATGTTTTTCCTTTTTATTTCCAGTAACTGTTTTGCAATTTCATACATTTTTGTGCTAGCTGTTTCCTATCCTGTTATTTTTGAGTTTACTGTTTCGCTATCTAAGATATTTTTAGCAAGTTGCGTGCTAATGTCTCGATTTTTCGTTTGAATTTTCGGAGCACAAAATGATTTTATAGTTTTACCAGATTAATTTTCTGTTTCTTTAATGCCTGCAGTCAAATCATATTCTTAATCACCACGCTTTACTGAATATAAGGATCTAGACGACTTCAACTGCAAACTTATTACAAGCCAGGTTGATGGAAGAGTTTTGTTACAAAACATACATTTGTTTTCACAAATTTAACCGATTATTTAATTTAATTTTAAAAGAACGAGGTTCCAGGCTGCTTGTATCCGACCCCCCCCCCACCTTTAAACTAACAAGAAGGGCAAAATAAGAGTAGCTCTTAAAAAGCCCCGAAAAACAACACCAAAACAGACACAAGTGTCAGAAAAACGCAAAAACACTATTTTCATGTTGTACAAACGCATTATTAAGTAAAAAGTTTTTTTTTTTTTCATCCAACAAAAGCAACAATGGGATTGATTAACGGAAATGTGCTTTCGATCAGATAAAATTTTGCAATCCATAATTTTCTATGGCAAAAGCCGATAATACCAATTTGCTGAAAGTAATAAAGCGGGATTGCTAGTCTCCTACTGGGCGCCTCCCCCGGTGGCTAGAAATAGCGAGTATCGGAAAAATAAAATACTTAGGGTGGACCAAAACTACCACAGATAACCGACTGACTGCCGGTATAAGAGGTTTTCCACAAGATGGTCAACAGCTTAAGGTGGATGGACCAATGGAAGTAGGGCACTCTTTTGTCCCGAGGCCATATACGTGATCAACGACATAAGGATGCAGTAGGAAAGAAGAAAACTACTGCATCAAAGGTCCATACAGATATCGTTAGTATTATTATTATGGCAGTGTCCAAAACTAAATATTCCGGGCGTAAAAGTTCTCCAATCAGATGTCCGAGGGGAACGGTGATGAACAAAGCTGTGAAAATGGCAAAGAAAAATAGGTTTATAATAGCTACTTGATTTGTCAAAAGCATGTTTAGATCAGGAAAAATTCCTAATACTATCCAAGAAATGCAAAGAACGAAATTAGATATAATGGCAAATGGGTAATAAACCAACAAACAATATATCACTCGGGTAGAGAAGATAACCAACACTAATATGGAATGGGAGTCATTGTGTCGGAATAAATCAACAAATACGTGTACAACTTTATTCTCATATTAGATTGCTGTTAATACAAATAAAGGCAAAACCAAGTAACATCAACGTTGTTCCAATGTATGCGCTAACTGCCGATAAAGAGGATACACAAGTTAAAATATTTTGCAATAAGATCGCAGAAGTAATAAACTAAATAAAAAAGAACAAACTCATAATTATTATGAGCGACTACAATGTGGAGATTGGAAAAGGCAGGGATGGTAAACATATAAACGAGTATGCCTTGGGAAAAAGAAATCCAAGAGGAGAACCGTTAATTCAGTTAAGTACAAAGAGGAATATGTAGCAACAAACACGTTTTTCAAACTTCTACCCAGAAAACTACACGTGGCGCAGTCCAGCGGATACGGAAGGAAAAATCATAAGAAACCATATAGATTATGTTCCAATCAATAAAAGATTTCGTAATAGCATGACTGCAATGAAAATATATTTGGGGAGGGAAATTGAAAAAAAAGAGCTACATACCACAAATAAAACTAGACATGTCTAAACTACATAATCGGAAGGTTTTACGAATAGTAAGGGTATAGAAAACAAATACAAAACGATCAAAGAAGAAAATGCAAACATATTAGCATAAACATGTAAAAAGAAATAGACAAATTAGACAAAAAATTAGAGAAGCTAAAAATAATTGGTTCAAAGCATAATGTGCAGAAATATAAAAATTAGAAAGAAAATATTATTCTTCCAACATGCATGAGAAGATTAAAGAGGCCGCGGGAATATATAAGAAAAGAACGTTTGAAGATATAGTTGATGATCAAGGTCGTGCTGTTGTTAACATCAATGAAAATATAAAACAATTATTCATTGATACAAAACCAAACACGCAAACAGAGAACAATTTAACAATGTGACCTGCAAAAAAAAACTTACCGCAACTATATCAAGAACTAGAAATGGAACCCGGACTGAATAAGAATAGAATTATTTAAACAATTAAATGGCGATGGTGTAGAAATACTAACCAAGCTATACACTAGGATATACGACACGGGGATAATACCTAAAACTGGTTGAGATCAACCTTCGTAGCCTTTCCGAAAAAAGTAAATCAAAACAGTGCAGTAAATAGTGTACTATAAGTCTAGCACACCATGCTCTGAAGGTGCTACTAAAAATAATACACAGTAGAATTTATAAAAAGTGCGAATTTCCAAGAGG
Organism: Sinelater perroti; assembly: GCA_036346155.1. Lineage (NCBI taxonomy): Eukaryota > Metazoa > Arthropoda > Insecta > Coleoptera > Elateridae > Sinelater > Sinelater perroti. The sequence continues at coordinate 27,830,653 of JARFIY010000143.1, forward strand.
CGTTGGAACAACAGAAGCACCATTTTGTATACAAATACTATTTCAGAGATGTCGGAACGTTAATTGTGACATGTATGGTTGCTTTATCAACTATCATAAGGCATTTTATCAAGTACAACGAGGAGTAAGGCAAGGTTGCGTTTTGTCCCCAGTATTATTAAATCTTTACTCGGAAAGATATTTAAGGAAGCGGAACAGGAGAATAATGACATTGGAATAGTAGTCAATGGTAGAACCATTAATAGTTTAACGTGTAAAGATGACACAGAAATTTTTGCGAACAATCTAACCGATCTGCAAACGATATTAAATAAGATCAATCAAACTAGCAAGAAATATGGACTATCACTAAATTGTCAATCGACGAAATACATGGTAATTAGCAAAAAGTTATGTTTCCTGAACAATTAAACGTAGACAATTGAAGAATAGAAAGAGCTACAAAATTCACATATGACAGATGAACAATAAAATCACTCTCTAGAAATAAGGTGCAGAATAACCAAAGCTAGAGCAGTATTTATAAAAACTAATCGTTCTCTGTAGTTATAACATAGAACTAAATACAAAGGTTAGATTACTCGGATGTTATGTCTTCTCTGTACTTTTGTACGGAATTGAGTCAGAGTCGATAAGCAAAAAATTGGAAGTGCCACATATTAAAGGTTTCATGAATCGACTACCTAAGTAACAAGGGAGTTTTATGAAAGAATGAAAAAACAACAAAAGTAATCGTGACAATAAAAAGGCAAAATTGGAATGTTCAAGTCATGTAATAAGGAATCCCAAAAGATATAAAATTCTACAACTGATATTATAAGAAACAATAATAAGAAAGAAAGGTCCAGGCAGGAGACGTATGTGGTGGTTTAAAAAACCTAAGACAATGGTATGCCAAGACAACAACGAAACTATTTAGAGTCGCAGTGAACAAAACGAGAATAGCCATAATGATTGCCAACATCGGTAACGGATAGGAACTACAAGAAGAAAAAGAAACAAAACCTAAATTTTATCACCCAATCGACTTAGGTGATAAATTCCTTCACCAGACTGTAAAATATAGAAGTATTAGCATAATATTGTAGAGTACTATTTGGTATCGTAGCATACTACGTTTAATTTTTATGTAATGGTACTGTAACGTCCATTAAAATATTAAGTGGTAGAGTTTTACAATTTTTTATTGTTAAAGAAAATGTTTTTTTATTGAAAATAGTGCTCCTTGTTATCCACAGCATATAATTACTGCTTGAAGGAGGATCAACAAATTTCAATTTCATCAATACCGATTTAATCAGTACCATACCCCAAATGTTAAAAACCTTGTATAATAATAAAGAGGCTCAAAAAAGTATTAAATGTAGGTTTTCGTTGCCATAGTAACGAAGTTTATTGTTTAAATTTTTTGTATGTCTATTTTATTCTGACACTCTAATGTATTTGTCATCGCTTAATTATATATATAAAAAAAATTATGAGTGCTGCTGCTGCTGCTGCTGCTGTCACACAGGTCAAAGGTCAAATCGTTCGTGCCTTTCCGTGCCGACCCGAGCGCCTCCGAAGGACAAATTTCGGCCCGGCGACAGGCGCGACCGAGGTAATATATTTCCGGAACCGCAAGCGATGGAAAATTTTCGTTTGAGAGCGGGTAATAAAGTAATTTATAAAGTATAAAATTATGAGTGTTATCACACAGGTCAAAGGTCAAAGGTCAAAGTTCAACTCTAACTGGGTATACGTAAATGCGTTGTCATGGCAACGCCGTACGCCAATTATGTCAAACAGAGCTTTTTAATCGTGTTTTTATTTTTAAAAACTATGCGAAGGGGCTCAAGCATGTCGGAGTTGGACAAGCTCTCCGGGGGGCTGCCAGACCTCGTACTTCTAAAGTATATAATCCTATCCTGTCCAACATAATCTTATTGTGTAGATCTCATGTATCTGAGCTTACTTTTCATACAATTAATTTTAGTTCAACTTTTTATATTTTTGAATAACATTTTTAATCTGTATTGCGCTTTCTTCTTTCCTTCATATGCAGTGGCCCCCTTGTTCTGCTTGATTGTCCTTTCTACATTATTGTTTAAGTATACAATAACGCGTTCCAAATAACCACCAATTATTTTATTATAATTTGGCTATCTGGCTATTTTTTTTTGAAAAGTTTTTTAGATTTTCACTTTAATTGGCGGTTTCCATTTTGATAACTTTAGCTGTAAATTTTTGCATGAACTTAATCGTGTTTTAAATACTTAAAACTTTGTAGTGGCTAAAAATTTTATCATAAAATATTTTTACTTTCCTTATCCTATAATAAGAAAAGTAATGTAATCGGCGGAAATTTGATCTACTCAGTTTTTCACATTTCTGGACGAAATATAGCCTCGGGACACCAAAAAAGTTGTTTTTAGCCATTGGTTCGTGTGTGTGTGTGTGTGTGTGTCTGTCAGTCTGTCAGTTAACAGGATATCTCGAGAACCGTAAGAGCTAGAGACTTGAAATTTGGTATGCAAGTTACTTGTAGGTAGGGGACGCAGTGCGAAGCTTTTGGTAAAAATCGGCAGAGCCGTTTGGTCGCAAGGTTGCAAAATCGGTCGCAAAGCGGTCGCGACTCTAAACGGTTGAAGATACAAAAAATTTATTAGATTAAAAATGATTTGTTATCATGAGATAAACATGAATTTAAAATAAAAGTTGTTAAAATAGGAACTCGAGAAAAAATTGAAGCTCAGGATTTTTAATATACCGGGTGTTCATAAAATGTTTCGGAAAATTTATATTATCGGATAGATCAAACCGAGACGAACAAAAAATTACCATGAAATTTTTTGATCCGAGGTCAAATAATTAAGTTACAGGCGATTAAAAATTAATTAAACGGACCAATCAGCGCGCTCGGAGAGCTACCGGGCCGACTGCGGTAGGAGGGAGCACGCAGGCGATAATGGGGAAGGCCGTGCGGCAGAACTCGTACGGTTACCTTCAGTGATGTAGCAAAATTTTAAGTACGAGTCAATTATTGTCTTGTACTGTTTATTTTAATCAGCTTTCGAGTGTTGGACTCGCGCCTCGTCCTTTTTTAAATTAACAAATTTTTAGACTAGAGCAGTGCAGGGCCGAGACGATGGACCCGGTGTAATATATAATAATAGGATAAGAAAAGTCGTGTGATGTTCACACCAGATTTTTTTTATTCGGAGTCATTTTGATTTATTGCATACGATCGTTGTTGGTTATAAATATTATATATTCTTGTGTCTAATATGCTTTTACTAATTCCGTTGTATGCCTACAAAATTACATCGTTTACTAAATGGAATAAAGCTTTTTGTCGGTATTAAATTATAAAGAAAAAACTGAAAGATTTTATATTATAATATTCAATTCTATTATAAAAATTAGTTTTAATTCTGAGGCTTAATTGTAGAGTTGTTTTTTCTTTAAAATTCAACTTTTAATATAAAAATACACATTTAAAAAAAACTTTTTAATTGTCATTACAATCAACATTTTCTTTGTTACAGACATCGAAGTACCAACTATAGACAATGTCAGGAACGCAGCTTTGATAGGAATAATTCTCCTAAACGAACGCAACGTGCTGTGCGTCGGACCAACGGGGACTGGAAAAACTCTCACCGTCATCGGAAAGCTGTCCAGGCACATGCACAAGAAATTCATTTGCGATTTCATCAGTTTCTCGGCTCGTACCACTGCAAATCAAACCCAGGTTGGTCGATCATGGGGTGCATTAAGTAGTAATTACACTGCATTGCAATCAGCATCTGCAATGAAACGTGCCATTCGCTGTGCAAATCGCGCTATTTAAAATCAATTACGGTCACATCAATGTTGAAAGCAAAATAGTTCACAATGTTTGAGTTAATTTGCATGTCAAAACTGTTGCTTCCTCTCTTACTAATTGATTTTGCTGTTTAAGCTTTTGTTTGTTGAAGTTAAAACATTTTCAATTGTGTAGTTCTCTTAAAAGTTCAAATAATTTGTTTGTTTACCATGTTTACGTTTATTTTGTAGTACATTTACTTGTTTAAACTAATTATTTTGGTTTTAATATAAAATCGTTCCTAGCAAACTGGTTTTCCACAAAATCAATACCTACACGTATTTAAATAAGAGCGAAGGGTTTTACGGCCAGTGTTATGGTACACCATGTGCTTGGCTCTCGAATGTGAAAACTTCGACCACGGCCTAACAACACGAGAATCAACCGCATTATGCACTATACGTATTTAAATTGCATTTTAAACCGCCTAGTAACTTTACTTATGTATTTGCATAAAATCAGTGTCTTCTGCAGACATTTTAGTAATACAAAGTCCAAAAAGCACATCTTTTGACCTCTGCCAGTCCCTCGTCACAAACTTGTTTCACAACTTTTACAGTATCATTTACACTTTATAGCTATCCAAATCCGCTCTTGGAACATCTATTGCCTTTGCGTCTTTGATATTTGAACAGCAAATCAGTTTTAAAATGTTTCATGTAATAGGAAGCAACCGAGAACCCTTGCTTCTAGCGAACTCATTCCCTTAATACTTGAGATTGTTAATATAAATACCATAATCCTAATTAAATCTATTTGTTAAGCCATTTGGCTTGAATCTTTTTAGATAATGCATTTCGCAAGAATACAGTAATTTGCACTATATCGTTTTATTTCAACTTTAATTAAGGAACCTTGTAGTATTTTCAGATTGGTATTGCTTGTTGTGCCCTACAGTTGTTCCCTGTATGACCGTATATCTAGGTTTTAGGATTATTTTATATATCAATTACTTTTCCAATGTTAAATGGGATTTCTTGCCAATCAGCCCTTACCTTTGCCTTAATTTTAGACAAATCTGTTTTCGTTTTTTTCCGTTAGGCGTCTGTTTATATGCATTCCTAAATATCTGGTACCATTGTGACTGAAGTACATGCTTCTCTATTTAAAATTAACGTTACGTGCATTGATTTTAGTTCGTTGTATTTCATTTTCCATTTGGTTAGCCGTGTCTGTGGTAGATCTAAATTTTTCTATAAATATTCTGATCAAATTTTTAGATAGGTGTGTATTGCAAGCACTACAGTATTATCTGCATACGTAGCAACTGTCGAAAATCTATTGTACGAGTATATTACTAGTTTTTGTAACACCTTTTTCATAATTAAGTCGAACGCTGAGCTTTTTCGGATACTATGTGGTGTAGAATTGTGTCTTTAACGTTAGTAATTCTAATTTATTCTATTAAGAGATCCATTTGGTGTAAAGTATTTAAAAAAAATTAACCTTTTATGTCTTCTTCTTATTTCTCTTTGTCCCCATTTATACCTCACGGTGTTGGGTCTTTTATCCATCTCTTGAAGGTGTTCCTTTCTCTTGCCATTCTCCGTGTTTCAGTGATGTTTTTTCCTCTTTTCCTTGCCATTTCCTCTATTGATTCTTCCCACTGGATCCTTGGTCTTCCGCTTTTTCTTCTTCCTTCGGGTCTCATATTTAACATTTTCTTGGGTATTCTTTCCTCCCCGATACGAACCAGGTGTCCATACCAGCTTAGTTGTTTTTCCTCTATTTCTTCTACTAGAGGTTTTACTTCTAGTTCGTCCCTTACGCTTCTGTTACGTACCCTATCTCTTCTGGTTTTGTCTATTATCTTCCGGAGGTACCTCATTTCTGCAGCTGTTATTCTGGATTTATGCTTGTCCAGCATCGTCCACGTTTCTGATCCATAATTGTGTGTCGGTGTATAGATGGTTTTGTATAAGTGTAGCTTTGTTTTAGTGCTTAATTCCTTCTTTCCTACTAGAGTGTTGTTTATTTGGTAGTAGACTCTACTTGCTTTGGCTATTCTGTTTCGTATTTCTTGGTCGACATTCCCGTCTTTATTTATCATTGTTCCTAAATATTCGTATGTTTCTACTATCTCTAGTTGTTGTCCATCTATTCTTACGTCTATGTTTTCTTCTCTTTCTTCTTTTGTGATGTGTAGAATCTTACTCTTGTTCTTGTTTATTTACATTCCTTTTTCTTGCAGGCAGGCATTCCATATTTGGATGTTTCTTTGTAAGACATTTACCTTGTCGGATATTAGAACAATATCGTCTGCGTAAATCAGGTCTTGTGTGTAAACTGGAATTAGGTTGTGGTACCCTAATCTTGTCGGTCTAGTTTGATTCTTGGTTCTTTTTATTATTGTATCCATGTAGGCTACGAAAAGAAGTGGACTTAAGCTGTCGCCTTGTTTAACTCCCTTTTTTATTCTAAACTCTTCTGATGTCTTTCCGTTTAGTCTAACTGTTCCCGTCACATTGTTGTATATGCTTCGAATTACTCTTTGTAATTTTGAATTTGTTCCTAGTTCCTCTAATGCGTTCCATATATGTTTTCTTGGTACTTGATCAAACGCTGCTTTTAGGTCCACGAAAGCTAAGTATATGTTCTTGTTCCTCTCTAGTGATTTCTCTATTATAGATCTAAGAGTGTATATGTGATCTTGCGTTTGTCTGTTTGGTCGGAAAGCTGTTTGCTCTTCTTCGAGTTTATTTTCAATCTGAGCTCTTAGACGCTTTTCTAAAATTTTTGAGTATACTTTGAGCGCGACAGGTGCTAAGCAGATCGCCCTGTAGTTATCGCAGTTAGTTGTATCTCCTTTCTTATGAATTGGTATGATTACATTTCTTTCCCATTCTTGGGGTATTGATTCTGTTGTCCATGCTTGTTTGAATATTTTCTGTAGCCATCTTACTACTACGAATCCCCCCTTTTTTAATAATTCCGGTGGTATGTTATCTTCACCTGCTGCCTTTCCATTTCGGGTTTCTCTCAGGGCTCTTCTTACTTCTTCTACACTTATTTCTTCCTCTGCATTTTCCCCGCTGTCTTCTCGGTTTGTTTGGTTTTCTAACGGTCTTTCTATATCTTCCTCATCTTCTCTCATTTTAAATTTTGCTGCATAGTGGTCCTTCCATGTTTTCAGGATGTTTTCACTGGTCGTTTGCAAATCTCCGTTTTGGTTCCTTATGTTTCGTACTTGTTTTGCAATGTTTCCTTTTAGCTTCTTGACTACATTCCAAAATTGTTTTTGGTTTTCGATATAATTCTCGTTTAACTTATTTCCGAATTCTTCCCAGGAGTCCTGTTTTGCTCTTATTACGGCTTCCTTTGCCTCTTGTCTTTTCCTTCGGTATGTTTCTTGATCGTCCGCACTATTTGTTCTTTTGAACCTGCACCAGGCTTCTTTTTTCTGTTTGATCTTATTCTTAACCGTTTCGTTCCACCATTTGGTTCTTCTTTGGTTCTGGCCTATTTTCACTCTTATTTTACCGCATATCTCGTTTGCTGTCGGGATTATTGTTTCTTTGAACTTTTTCCATCTATCGTTGAGATTCCAATGTTCTTCTGTCTCTGCTTCTTGCTCTTCTAATCTATTTAATTTCCTGTTAAGTTCTCTTTCATATTCCTCCCTTTTTTCTTGGTTTTCCAGGTCTTCTAGTTTTAATCTTTCGTATACTATTGGTGTTTCTTTGGGGGGTGTTTTCAGAATGGTGTCGGTTATCAGTAGTCGGTGGTCGGTGCTGAGTTCTGTCCTCTTATTACTTTTACGTCTTGGATTGCATATCTCATAGTTCTAGAGTATGTTATATAGTCTATTATGCTTTTTGTCCTCTTTCTTCTGCTTCGTACGTAATCTTGTGGATTGTTTTATGTTTGAACCACGTATTTCCTATTAGTAATTGATTGTTTATGCAGAAATCCAGCATTCTTTTTCCATTGTTGTTTAGAGTTTCTTCTCCTCTATGTTCTCCCATAGTTCCGTATCCTTGATCTTTGTCTTTTCCTATGCGGGCATTCCAATCACCGATTATCATTACGTGTCTGTTTTTGTTTTGCATTTTCTCTAATACTCTTTGAAGATCTTCGTAGAATTGATCCTTGTCTCTTACATCCGCGTCTTCCGTTGGTGCATATATTTGTATTATACCGACCTTTTCTTCTAGCTCAAGGCTAACTGTTATGATCCTTGAGTTTATCGGCTCCCAGTTAATTAATTTGGTTTCTAGTGCTTCACTTATTATGATCCCCACTCCTTCTTTCGCTCTTTCTCCGGGGAGCTTTCCTATATATCTCAGTGTGTATCCCTTGTCCAGTGTCTTGAGTCCTTGACCCTTCTTCTTCACTTCACTTATTCCCAGTATCTGTAACTTATACTTTTCCATCTCCTCTACTACTTCTATCTCTTTCCCAGTTAGTGTTTTTATATTCCATGTCCCTATTCGTATCCGTTGTCTTGCCGGTCGTCTCCTATTAAGCAGTCCTGTTCCGAGGCGCTCGTTTTTTCTCTGAATCGATTGTACCTCGTGTGGGTGATTGGCCCAACGACGAGGGCCCCGTTACTTCGGGACAACTGGGATCCAGTTATACCCCTGGATAGTGGGTCGCCAGAGCCTCGTTAGTTATCCAGCGAAGGGTACCGCTGCAATTATTTCATTTAAATACACTATTTGGGTGGCGTCTAAATACTGCAGCCTCTGCATTATTACTTCTAGTCTATTTGTCATTTTGTTCTTTGATTAACGGAATGAATGCGTGTGACCTTTTCAATTTTTTGATAGTTTTTAGTGTAGTAATAACTTCTGTTGCATATATATTACTGAGATACGCTTGAACAGATCTATTTCTTATTTGTTCTTTGATACATTTTTTTGTCGTGCTTTCTTATTATTTTCCTAACTTTTCTTCTTCCATCAATTGTTTTTTTAACTATTACTGGGAGTTCTTCTTCAACTAATTTGGTGTACCAATGCAAGATGTATTTTGCATTTGGTTTTAGTGAGATTGGTTATTGTGAAATTTAATTATTCTGGTGTTTTAATGGTACATTTAAATTAATTAGATCATCCAACGTTGTCCTAAATACGTCCCAGTTCTTTTGCTTTCTGTATAATGCAAAATGTTTCTGTTTTTCTGCTAATGAAAATACAGCGTGATTATAATTGGTGAATAATTGTATAGGAGGTTGAGGCAAGCATCTGACTTAAGTTTGTTGATGTCAATCTCCTTTATAATGTCAATATCTATTATATCTGAAATGCTATTCCTGCCAAAAGTCCAGTAAGTCAAATGTTTGGCAGTATTTCAATAAGGTTGTTTGTTTTTAAGCTGCATACAGTTCTCTGGTTTAGTATTCCAGTCACCAACAAAGGTCAATTTGTTTCCTAGAATAATGTTTAAAGTTGCTCTTTTTGCTGTTATATTTTGGACTAGCAGTGTATTGTTGATATATGTAATTAATGTTTAGGTAGCAGTTTTTTATCAATTATAATTGGTTGTAGTCTATTTAACAGTAGTTTTTTAAGAACGTTTGAGAGGAGCGGTAAGAGACTTTTGGTCTGTAGAACTTGATTTCTGCCCTGGTTTCGGTATCAATTATGCAACTTTCTACTGACTGAGGAAGTAAAGAGTTTCTAAATTGCATTGAATATTTGGGTTGTAACTGTAAAACATTTTTGAGTGCATTCTCGTGGCAGTTTCTCTGTGATAAAATCGTACCCTGGAGTCTTATTTGTGTTAATTTCCTTGAAAACGATAGTTGAATCTTTTTCATATTTTCTTAATTAGAAGGTTCGTCTAATTTGGCGTTTCTAAAAATTTATCTATGTCATTTTTATCTTGGGGATTTTCTGTGGAAGGAAAAAGTTGAAAAACTACAATGAGATGTTTTGAGTCTTTGCTTTTTGTTAATTAGTTCTAGCTCAAGTTTTATCATTAGTTTTTATAGGCTTTGAACTATTTAAGTTTTTTGGTTGTTTTTTATAAGGAGTATTTTGTGGCCTCAGATACAGACAGAGTTCGGCTCGTGCATCGTAACAGCATAGACGTGTATAGGCCAACTACACCTGCACTATCGCAGCGGCGGAGCCGCACCCCTGCTTAAAGCTAGTAAGTTGTGCCAAACTGCGATTAGAGACAAGCGATAAAAAGTGTGTGACCTTTGTATCAAACTGTACTATAAATAACTACAGAATATTAAACAATACGTAAATCAATTAAAATAATGGTTTACTACTATAATCAAAATATACCTCCATCAAAAATTGAATAAAATCAACAGTTACACATCTTACAAAATTATCCATACGCACAACAGGCAGTCCTAAATAATGTACTTACAAAGTTTAACATATAGGACATAATGCAAGCGCCAAATACATCCGCATTTTCAAACATGCCACCGCAAAACAACATGATCCTACAACCATCATACCAAAATCAACATTCTCAAGAAATAAAATGCCATTTAGTAGAAAACAAGAACCGGGGATATAAAGACAACAACGAAAAACTGCAGCTTAAACAATTTAAATCAACAAACCACTGACTGAATCGAACAAATCGCTTTGAATCTCTGAATGCCAAAGATTTAGATACAAATCATAAAGATACTCCGGATAACAAATTCCCTAAGCCACCCCAGTATTCCTATCTGGTGTAAAATGCATCGAAGTTATAATCTGTAGCCGAAAACAAATATGACCTAGAAATATTGAATAATGATGGTCAAAATTTAAGCTAAAGCTTTTTTTAAGCAATTACTTTCTTATAAGCAAAACATGAGCAGAAATAGAAACCGAATGGCAAACTTATAAGAGAAAAGAAAAACACAGTTTTAGAGTGGTCCTCCGAAACATACATCCTTTATCAAACTTAGAAGAACTAAAAAAAACTTGAAATCCTCTGGCATATTATTGTTAACATACCCAATATTAGGAAAAGAACTATATTAGCATTACCATTATTTTTTTAATTAAAAGCAGCAGACAACAACGAAGCTATTTGCAAAATTAATAAATTAGACCATTCAATAGTTAAATTTGAATCTCTAATCGCAAAACTCTAAATATAAGATGTTTTAAATTTGACCGAGATTGATTTGTATGTAAACAAGCCGCACTGTAGAACCACAACCTCCACTCTCCACCCTCCACCCTACACCCTCCACACTCCCCACTACTCGGAGTTGCTACTGAGAGTTGCTAGAGTGATGAGCGAACAGAAAGTATCGCGGAGCATGGAACAACGCATTGTGATCAAATTCATCGTTGGATAAAACGTTTCGTCCGCTGAAATTCACCACAGACTCTAAAAACACTATGGGAATGAATGTCTCTTACGAACCCGTGTGTTTGAGTGGTGTAAGTGCTTTATAATCATCGGACGCGAACATCCCTCGCCGAGCCAAAGATTGATCGTGTAGACGCGCTTATGCATGAGAATAATCCCAACACTATTAATTGAGCAATACTGTAAATCAGTGTTGATAGTGTAGAAGACATCGTAAAAAAACCACTAACCAAAATCGCAAGGTGAATACACGATGGGTACCAAGCACATGACGAATCTGAATAAAATGTTTTAAATGCATGCTGCCAATCTTTTTTTTACAATACTTTGAATACGACGGTGGTGCATTTTTTAAGTTTATAGTGACCACCCATAAAACGTGTGATAAAACTTTATTTGTGTTTGGAAATTTTTTTTTATAAAAAAAACTCCCAGTCCCGGTTATATTTGAACCGCCTTATACCACAATGTGCTAAATGTCAAATATTTGATCACACTAAAAACTGCTACGACAGAAGCTCGAGATGCGTAAAATGCTCCGACGACCACGCAACAACACAGTGTCAACGCAAAGAAAAAAGTAAAGATGTCGCGTGTGTCAACTGCAAAGGTTGTTTGTTTTGGAAAGAACTAAAACAAAAAATATTTTCCCCATTAAGAAACAGGCAACCAGCGCACATCCAACAGAATCACATCCAACTCAACAAAAAAATCTTTTTAATTATGCTCAAATAGAAGTGTTAATTTACAGAATGTATCGCAACATCGACAGGAAATGAAACAAATAACATTAATGGGCAAAAAAATGTTAAAAATAGCCATGATACAAATAGGAACTATGTTAAACTTATTAACGTCTTTCATCTCCAAAAACAACGAGAAGGGTGTAAACCCAAATTTGCAACTACCGAAAACTTTAACTATCACGATAAAAAAATTACCCAATTTGTCTAAAAATCGAAATTGTATTTTGTCTTGGTCTGAAGTACTTGTGTACCAAATTTGGCGTCAGTCGGAGCTTCACTTTTTGAGTTATTGTAATGACAGGCACACTCTTACAGACGGGATTATGATCTTATTAACTACCTCTTAAGCGTTAACACGCTTTTGATAGTTAATAATGGCAGAACTTTTTAAGCTAGTTGTGTGGAATGATAATGGCTTGACAAATCATAAATATAAAGTAATATAATTTATTTCAAAACATTGCATCGTCATTTTCTTAGTTCTATTAAAAACTAAACAATACAAAATTATCTGTCGCAATTGACACAAACAAAAGCTATCGACTACTCACTCTGAAAAGTAACCAAGAGATTCAAACGCTCACAGCAATATATTACACCCATTCGATTAGAAAGTAATACATCTAGATAAGGTTTTTAAACCTTTTAACACTAAACCACAAAAAAGAAAGAACATACAGTTTTGAAATACCTCCAAACTCCGTTTCAAGTGTCCCCGCCGATCCAACCGTTTAAAATCAGTAAAATAAAAACTGTAATATTCAAAGATTTAAACCCCCATGAAGCACTAGGATATGATGTCATTAAGGGCAAAGTACTGAAAGAACTGCCAGACAAGGGTTTAAGATTGATTATCTGCTTATTCAACGCGATTCTATGACTACAGTATTTTCCCGAGCAATGAATTAGTCTGCTGCCAATGTTGTCAAAAATATTCGAAAAGCTACTACTAATGTCAATTACACCGATTCTTATAGACAATAACATATGTAATACCAGATCATCAATTTGGATTCAAAAAACATAATTCCACAATCGAGCAAGTGCGCCGATTAGCAGACACAATTTCTAAAAATTGCTATTGCTTGGTAGTATTTATTGATGTCATGCAAGCATTTGACAATGTCTGGCATAACAGATTACGCTATAAACCTAAAACTATATTTCCACCCGATTACTATCAACTATTCAAATCTCTTTAACAAAACATTTCTAGTAAACATGACGATTCTCAAACGGCTTTGTATTCTATCGAAGCGAGGTCTCCCAGGGTAGCATCCTAAGTCCAATACTATATCAAATCTTTACGTCAGATTTTCCTACCCTTTAAAAGAGAGTCAGCACTTTCACAATCAATACTATTCCTGACCCGAATACAGCACCTGTTTGAAACGGAAATATGGTGTAAAAACGGCGAATAGAAGTAAATGAAGCAAAATTAACCCACCTGTACAGTTCAATAATCGACAGATATCTCAAACCAAAAACGTTAAATATTTGGGGATCTACCTAGACAGAAAACTAGCATAGAGGAAACAGATTTAATAAAACAACTAAACTTTGCAATACAAAAAATATACTGGCTCCTAGGTCGCAAGTCCCAATTGTCACTTAATAATAAAATACTTCTACACAATTAAACTAAACAAATTAAAACAATATAATTAAATCAATATGGTAGGTGTACGAAATACAACTATGGAGTACTGCCAGCAACTCCACTATTGACATCCTAAAATGATTCCAATCTAAAATTCTCAGATCCATGGTAAGACAAAACTAATAAGTTATTATTAAGGAAATATTCAATGGATTATTTTTAACATGTCATTTATATATACTTGTCAAAATAATTACTGAACATTGTTAAGCACTAGATTGTAAAGTAAAGGAATAAAAAAAAGTTGCAGACAGGCTACACTATTGAATAGATTAGTTTTTAACTTTTTGTAGAGGTTGTTTAATTTCTTTTAATATTTCATTATATTTAATTTTGTCTGAATCTACTACTGTTAGCTGACTTCAGGCTTTTCCTTTATCTGCAATTTTTTGCTTAACTATAAGTTAATAAGTGCTCTTTTATTTGTGTTTCATTTCGCTCAGAAGTAACTTGTCATGTTGCGGATTGAATGACTTTAATCAAGTTTTCCTACTGAAGCTTCGATGTCGAGTTCAACCGTTAGTGGAGCTTCTAAGTTGGCAAGTTTATCTAGCATATCCCATCTTTTTGCTTTATAGCGAAGCTTCTTTTGATTTTTCAACTGTATTTGTACTTAATGTTACTATAGTTAGTGTGATCCTAATCAAGATCCCAGTAAAGTTGTAGGATTAGTTTCTTAGCATCTAAAATTTGGTAGTTATATCTGTCTGGGACCAATAAATAGAGTGAGATTACTTTTAACAGTTCTTTGCCTTTTCTTGCGAGTAACCAAGATCCCTATTGTAAATGCACTGCATTAAAATCGCTAGCAACAAACCATTTGTTGCCTAAAATTTTGAAAAACTCTTCAAACTGTGTATATTTGTTCTTATGTTTTGGTAGACAATAAATTTGTGAAATTAAAATTTCTCTTAAGACGTCATTTATAGCCACACTAAACTCTTTTTAACGTTTTATGTTCTGTCGAATGGTTAGTGTAGCACCTACGTGTGCTGCTTATTCGGGATGATTTGCAAAATATATGTTGTATTTAGATGAATTCTCGAGATGTAGTGTGTTTCTGACAATATATCTAAGTCTGTGTGAAAAAGTGATTTTCAGTGCATGTTTACACAGACAATTGGCATTCTAGAAAGCGATATTAAGTAAAGGTATCATTCTGTGGTTTTATTAATCAGTGTGTTTATGAGATTATTAAATGTACTCACTTGGTCCAGTAATATTTTTGTGGTATGTTTTAATTCTGTTAAGTTGTTAGTACTATGTTGATCTATGTTGTTGTTACGAACATCTTGTATGATATGTTCTTGTTGTCTCTATTTGAGAATAGGTTGTGTCTTGTTGTACTGGTCGTGCAAGTTTTTATTTTTTGCGTAGGACAGGATATATTTTGTCTGTAGTTGTTTGTGAAGTAAGCATCCTCTGTAGTCCATCGGGTGATTGATTCTCTTTTCACTTTACACATACAAGTTAATTGTCTTTGGTTTACTAGGACAATCTTATAATGCATTAGTTATCAATGCATTCGACACATCTTGTTATTGCGATAGTTTCTTGTATGGCCAAACCTCTGACACCTCCCACACTGAGGTACCTCTTGTGACGTATACAGGTTCAAAATGAACTTTTTTTATTATTGTCTTTTAGTTGGATATCTACAAAAAAAATAGTGCTAGGGATATATTGGTTTTATTTTGCTTAATATTCCATATCCATGTTTCTGGAGGAATAGTAAATATTTTAGGGGCGGTAGTATCGACGAATTGCAATAAAAAATTCCATATAACATGTGTCCGATTTTTAATAAGTCCAGAGATACAGCTGTTGGTATTTAATCTAGTGCAGTTTTTTTTCGTGTATTGGTACACCTTTTGCTATGAGCATATTTAATTTAACCATTATCAACAGTAGGTGGAGAGGAGTGACGAACCACTCCACTAATTGTCAAAAAAGTCAGAAGAGCTCGAAAGAGCGGCAACAATTCCACATAGGAATGTAGTGCCTCTGTTGTTGTTGACAATGAATGTTTTCAACTGACAAACACAAACATTGTGATTTGTTGGCCAAGTGTACTGTACTGTACCGTTTAAACATGCCGTACATATTTACACATGCTGAGTATGCCGATATGGTATTTGTGTATGGGTTTTGTAATGGAAACGCTGTTGATGCTTGTAGAGAACGTCCTAACCGCAGACGACCAGATTCCATAGTATTTACTCGTGTTTTCAATACACTGCGTGACACTGATACAGTACCCAGCCGTCATATTTCATCAGAACGTGCAAATGAACAGACTGTGCATGAAGTAGAAGACATTATGCAGTCGGTAGAACGTAGTCCTTCAACAAGCATACGTAGAACTTCTGCACGTATCGGTGTTCCACATACAAGTGTAT
Organism: Sinelater perroti; assembly: GCA_036346155.1. Lineage (NCBI taxonomy): Eukaryota > Metazoa > Arthropoda > Insecta > Coleoptera > Elateridae > Sinelater > Sinelater perroti. The sequence continues at coordinate 27,846,583 of JARFIY010000143.1, forward strand.
GGCAGACATTACGTAGGCACGGGCTCCATCCGTATCATTTACAGCCCATTGAACACCTTCGAGCAGGAGATGAAGATAGACGATTGGAATTTTATCGTTGGATACTTGAAAATCGCCAAGTAATCCCATTTGTAATCTTCACTGATGAAGCCATTTTCACTCGTGACGGCATCAATAACACTCGTAATGTACATCGCTGGCCTGAAGAAAACCCACATGCCATTGTGGAGACACAACGCTTCTTTGTAAATGTGTGGTTATAGACAATCAGTTCATTGGGCCTGTTATGTTAATGCATCGTCTTACAGGACCCCGTTATCTACACTTAATCGTTAAATTAAATACGTTCATAGCAAACGGTGTACCAACAGCCGAAACAAAAACTGCACTAGGTTAAATACCAACAGCTGTATCTCTGGACTCATTAAAAATTGGACACATGTTATATGGTATCTTTATTGCAATTCATCTATACTACCAACCCCTAAAATATTTACCATTCCTCCAGAAACACCCTGTATTTATTACTTCGTGACCTTCCTTGTTTAAATTTTCTTTAATTTTATTTATGTCTAATGAGAGGTAAATAGTTTTTAATACTACACATACATTTTTTTTGTTTGTATGTGTATAATTCGTGTTTTTCTATTAATGCTTTAATTATTGTAGTGTAGTACTTTCTAATGGTTTTACTTTAATTTGATTGTTATTTAACGATTTTGTGTAATATTTGTCTTCCACTAGATTATTTAGTAAGTAGATTAGCAATCTTATATTTTTAATATCTCTTATGAATATAGGGTTTTAATTTTTTAGTTACTTAATTTTTTTATCCATGTTCTTCCCCGTTAGATTATCATACCTGTTATTAATAAGGACATGTTCTTGCAATTAATAACCAGCTCTTTTAAATTTACTATTAGAATCTTTATCTTCTTCATGAATTCTGCTTCTTTTCTTTGAGTATGTTACTTATGTTCATTGTCGGTACTGGTAACGGTATTTGAGATTAATTAACGTGGGTTTGATAATTAGTTGTTTAATTTATTGGAGTATTGGTTGTTAATGCTTGTGATTGTGTATGCTGTGCTGCTGCATTTTGATCTTTGTATAAAAATCCAAATTTCGTAGTTCATATTGCGTTTAAGTAGCAGGATAAGCTAATAAATGTGCTGTGCCAGTTGTCTGAGATCACTTGATGGCTCAACTTAAATTTAAATTTGAAATAGATAAACAAATAGGCCTAATCTTATGCCAAGCTGCAGTTTCGCCACTGCGATAATGCAGGTATGTATAGTCAGCTCACACACGTCCACTCTGCCTTGATGATAGGCCATCCAAAAAGAAAATTTTAGATTTAATAGTTTGCTTTGATTTTTTGACAATTCTCATAACAGAAAGAACGTATTTTAAATGTATGATATAATACGTATAAGATAGTTTAAACGTTCTTTTACGGTCATTACAGAAGAACTTCTCTTTAATAACTCAAAGAAGTTACATCTCAAATATAAATATTATTTAAAAAAGTGCAAATATACATGATATTTGAACGCCCATATAGAAGCTTTGCTCGTCTGTTCATTAATCGGTCGTTTTAAACCCGAGGAAGAATTCTCGAAAACTAGATTGCTACATAAAAGCTCTTTCTCATTAATTTACCACGCTGTTGCATTTACCAAATGAATAGTTTGTTAGAAAATTCATCGAAACTTAAATGGGCTGTATTTAATAAGTATAGAAATTTATTTTACATTTATTTTATATTACAAGAAAATGTACAATTTAGATCATTAAAAATTAGATGTAATTTAATTTTTTACATGTAGGTGTATTTGAGTTTAACTTCAAATCGAACAGTGAAAATAAAATTGAGAGTTGTCATAAGGTAATATGATAATTTTTAATACCATAGAACTACTAACAGATATAAAAAATAGTACCTCCAAATTTAACACCCAGCTATATGTAAATTTATTCAACAGCTCACTCTTCAACTACATCAAAACTCTGTAAGTTTAACATAAACAGAAAGGTTTATATGTACGATGAGAATACAAGCGAACACAGAAAACATCAAATGCGAAGCAACCAGCTCTTTTCATGCAATAGTCTTCTTCTTCTTCTTCTACTCTTATATAGGCTATAAGCCTGTTTCTAACTACACATTTCGTGTAGTACTATGAGCCATTTTGGGCGTACCCCGGGCAGGTGGCTAGTCTGACCCATTAGAAGAAGGAGAATGTACTTTACGACCGCCAAAGGTGTTTTTATGATGGCCGGAGAGCACTCGATGTTTGCCGTTATTTTGACCTGGGAGTCGAACCCCGGGCCCGCCGCGGGTTAGTCTGGCAGGCCGAAGCCTTTGCGTCGCGGCTGTCGTGCTTTCATGCAATAGTCAAGGTAAAAATTATTTGAATCCGCCATTACTTCAGCTGTATTCACGCTTAAATTATACTTAAAAAGGCCTTATAAAAGTCGTATATAAATCTCTCATTTAGGCTAGTCTTATTGATGAATAAGATGTTATTAAAGAAATGTGATATTCTTCTCTTACATAATTTATTTTTATCCAATTCACATTCAGAAAACGATGTTTTTTTGATTAACAAATAAAATAACCGTTAAATTAATAGGTAAAAGTTCACCATATTAAGCACTTTAAAAGATTGCGGCGATCGTGGACCTTACAAATACATGGGTAGTCTGAAAAGTTTTGAGCCTAACATAGAAACAAGTATTTTTGCTGTCAAATTTTATTTTATTTTTTAACCTAGCCTCCTCTTAAGTAGATACACTTTTTTCAGCAATGCTCCAACCTCTTTAACCCATACAAATAGTATTGGGCGTATTATTCTGCAAAATAGGCGTCTACAGTTGAGATGACCTCCTCGTTTGATAAAAATGTTCGTCTTCCGAGCCAAACTTTAAGCTTAGGAAACAGGAAATAGTCACTGGGGGGGCAGATTTGATAAATATATTGAGTGGTCAACCAATTCAAACTACAATTCGTGAATTGGCCATGACGACCGCCGAAGTATGAGCTGGTGCGTTGTTTTAATAGAAAATCCCTTTCTTCCGTTCCAAATGGGGCCGTTTTTTAACAATTGCTGTCTTTCACTGGTCCACTAACGATGCGTACTACGATCCCGTTATTGCTTTCCCTTTCTCTAAGTAGTCGATGAAAAGAATTCTCTGATTATCCCAAAAAAGAGTCGTCATCACCTTCCCGGCCGATGAAATCGTCTTTGCCTTTTTCGGAGTCTACCCTTCGCTGTTTACATTTTTACTGTTCCTTCGTCTGAGGAGTGTAATGGTGGACCCAAGTTTCAACGGCAATGATAAATCTGCGCAAAAAGTTCGACTAGTTTCGTTGAAACCGCTTAAGCAGGGCCTTGAAAATGATTATCCAAATAAATTTTTGGTTAAAAGTCAGCAATCGCAAACCCAGCGCGCGGGCTGCTTTCTTATGCACGTTTCTTAAGTCAATATATGACAAATACAGGCTTTCGATATGTCTACAGCCTCTGCTACCTCTCTAACCTTGATTGGTGAACTTTTTCGATGTTATCGGTGGAAGTCGTAGTTGTTGATCGTCTTGCATACTAATCATCAGCCAAGCTAGTACGACCACGTTTAATTTAGCTGCCCATCTTTTTACGGTGGCAAATAATGGGGCAGAGTCCCCGTAAACGGCATCTTACTCTACTTTAATTTCGTAGACGTATTGCCTTTCAAATACAAGTATTTAATTACGGCACGATATTCGATTTTTCCTATTTTTACAAAAGCACCTATATCGACTGATATACACAATTGTCAAGGAACAACTAAGCTTTCAAAACGGCTGACATTTTTATAGGTATCTTTCAAAGCATATACGATTGTAATAAAAGAATAGTTTTGACGAGTACGGCCATCTTCATGTTGAGGCTCAAGACATTTCAGACTGCCCACGTACCTACAAAAACACAAAGAGGACTTTAATAGAACGCATGTTAAATCTAAAGTCGTATTAAATGACATTCTTAAGACCGCTAATTGAATCTCATTAAAGACGTCCCAACAAGCAATTGCTATCCGTGTGTTGTATTATTTAAGAAAGTTTAAAAATACACAGTAGCGGAGCTCACAAACAGGAAACCTTACTACGTAGGAGGATTTTTCCTCATTTGTCGTTAAACTCCTAATAAGCACAATTCCAAGAAAATGTGGGCTATTGCACAACAGCTCTTTTCATTTATTCCGCTGCTGCATTCCCTGAACAGTAAGTTATTAGTAAGTTTCACAAACATCAACAACGCCGCTTCGAACCAAGTACACTGAATATCCTGTAGTTTCAAAATTTTATTTAATTTATTGGTTGATATTTAACGCTTAATTTAATGCAAACGTTTATAAGCTAACTTAATTAGTAAAAATTTTATTAAATAATACATACATATATGGACTATTAGAAGTTTTGTAATAAATTTTTAAATACTTTTAAAATACTTTCTATCGCGTCACGTGCACTTCTGCATGCTTTAAAATCGGCATCAAATTAATTATTCTACGTTTTCTCAGCCCACACATTATTCCACGTCATTAGAAGATTGCACTCATTGGAAAACTTTAAAGCAGGTTTTATCACCTGCTACGATATTGTTGACATAGCGAAATGTTTTATTTTTAAACATCTTGAATTAAGATATAGTTTAACAAAAAGGAACAAACCACTCTCATTTGAAGGTATAAATCTTACTTATTTGACCTTAATTGAGCAAATTTCTCACAACAACGATGTTCTCATCTGCAACAGACGATAATGCGTACCCTATTCTCTGAAGACCTTCCAGATTGAAATTTCCTTTCTGAATATCTTGATTTCACATGACTTAATTACCTTCCAGCATATTTTTTTTTTATTGTACAATAAATTAGCAATCAGAATATGTATTCTATAGGCTAATGTGCTAACATAGGATCTTAAATATGAAAATCCTTATCGGTCATGATGAGGCCTCTACCATCGAAGAGTCCTCGTCGTTTTCATCGGATGTCGTTTGGCCAGAGACGTTTTAGCCTTCTGTTGTCTTGAAGATATAGAAGTGGGCGTATAAGAGGTTTGCTGTGAGTTGTAAGTCTGGTATGATGGTTGTTGCTTCTTTGCTGGATAACTTCAGTGATGTATGGGATGCGGAGGTCATTATGCAGTGTATTATTAGACATATACCATGGAGCGTTAGTGAGTTCACGCAGGATTTTGGATTGGGATCTTTGGGCAATGGAAATATTTGATTTGCTGGCACAGCCCCACAATTCAATGCCGTATGTCCATGTGGGTAGTAATATTACTTTATATAGTAAATTTTTTTCCTCGAGTGGTAGATGCGATTTTCTTCCAAACAGCCAGTGTAACTCCTTGAACCTCAGATCTATTTGTTTCCTCTTTCTGGTTATGTGTTCTTTCCAATTCATTTTTTCGTCAAGATGTAGTCCTAGATAACGCACTGAAGAAGATTGTGTAATGGGAGCATTGTTGAAGGTGACCGAAGGACATCTACCTTTTCTCAGTGTAAAGGTTACTTGGGTTGATTTTGATGCATTAATTCTTATTTTCCATTTGTTGACCCAGTTTCCAATTAGGTTTAGATGGTCTTGCAGGTAAGAAGCTGCGATTATGGGATTTTCGTGACTAGCCAGAATAGCTGTGTCATCAGCAAACGTACCGATTAAGGTATTTGTTGTGGTTGGGAGATCTGCTGTATATAATGAGTATAGCAGGGGGGCTAAAACGCTGCCTTGTGGTACTCCAGCTTTAATATCGTATGAGTCAGAGAATTCACCATTTACTTTAGCTCTAAATTGACGGTCTTTTAAATAGGATTTAAGTAGGTAGAAGAGAGAGGGAAGAAGGAGCTTGATTTTATAAAGAAGGCCATCATGCCAAACTTTGTCGAAGGCTTGGCCTATGTCCAAAAAAGCCGATGTACAATATTCTTTATTTTCCAGGGATGTGTTAATTTTGTGAACTACTCGATAACATTGCTGGATCGTTGAGTGCTGTAACCGGAATCTGAATTGCTGGTCAGGGATAACATCTAAAAATGAGTTCATTCTGCTGCGGATTAGTTTTTCCAGTAGTTTGGAGATAGCTAATAACAAGCTTATTGGTCTGTAGGAAGATGCATGATTTGGGTTTTTTCCAGGCTTGGGGATCATAATTATTTCAGCAACTTTTAGTTGTTTGGGCCAATACTGTAGTCTTAAAACCGCATTGAATATATATATGTGAGCATTACAATACCTTTCTTGGGGAGTTCTTTCAACATTTTTGGTGTAATCAGGTCAGGAGCTGGAGCTTTTCTAATATTTGATTGAGTTATTACATCTATGATTTCTTTAGGAATGATTGGTTTTATAGGTTCTGCGGGAGGAGGATTGTTGTTCAGAAAATCGGAAACTTCTTGATTTGGTGTGTTATCGTGAGGAGTAAATACTTCTGCTAGATATTGGACGAATAGGTCGGCTTTTTCCTTGTTGCTTCTTGCCCATGGCCCCGGGATGGGATCTTGCTTGCGAACTGGGAGGTTTGCGTGAACTGGTTTGAGAGCTGCTTTAACTGGTCTCCAGATGGAATTATCATAACGATTCAAGTTTAATATGTAGTTTCTAAACGATACATGTTGAGATTCCTTTATTTGGCGTTTGAGTTTCCTTGTTATTTGGTTATAAGCTGTTTTGTCTGTTGGGGAATGGCTACGGTGCCATTTTGCTTTGGCTTTTCTTTTTTCTGCTATTAGTTTTTTAATTTCTAAAGGGATATTAATGTTACTAACATGAATTTTCGAGGGCGGCGTTGCCTGGTGAGCGGCTTGTAATAATATTGTGGTTAGGTTATTTAAGGCATCCTCTACTTCATTGGGTTCTTTTAGTCTTATTTTTAGATTGATGCTTTCGTTTATTTTATTCCTGTAGTCTTCCCAATCAGTTTTTGAATTATATATCTTAGGTGGCTTTTTAACATTTATTATAGTTGTGTTGACTATTGCTATTACTGGTGAGTGATCGAAAGATAAATCTAAGTTGGGGACAATGTCCAAATAGGAGTTTGAAATGCCATTAGTGACGGAAAAGTCCAGGAGGTCTGGATTTTTCCCGGGATCAGTTGGCCAGTAAGTTGGGCTGCCCGTTGATAAGAAGTTGTATTTCGCTTCGTGTAGGACCTTGGCTAATTCTCTTCCTTTCGTGGTAGTAGTTCGTGATCCCCATAGGGTATTTTTACTGTTGTAGTCGCCACCAGCGAGAAACTTAGTGCCAAGCGTTTTAAAGAATTCTTCAAAATGTTCTTTTTTAAGTTTGTGGCGAGGGAGACAATATATAGCACTTATGCTTATGTCAAATGGTAGAGTTTTAACTTTTATCGAAGTGGCTTGTAAGTAATCTTTTTTATATTCAGGTAGTACATAATGTTCGATGGTGTATTTTATTAATATTGCAGATCCTGCGTGGGCTGTGTTGTCTGGGTGGTTAGTGTGGTAGAATTTGTATCCGGGAATCTTAAAGTATGACATGTTGGTAAGGTGGGATTTGCTGATTAAAAGAATGTCAATTAGGTTGTAGTGAAGGAAGGTTTTTATTTCTTCTTTATGTTGTAAGATACCATTGGCGTTCCAAAGTGCTATTCGAAGGAACTTGGCCATTACTTTTGTCCAATTAACATGGTTAGCATGTTTAGTACCATGCTATTCTGATGTAAAAGCTGGTTAAACATGTTTTTGAATTCTTCTAAGAACTTATTTAACAGTTCGCTGATGTTATCTTCTGTATTAACATTCTGTGATTGTGGTGTGTAATTAGTATTATTGTTGGCTGTTTTAGTGTAGTTGTAGTTTTAAAGTGGGTTGTTAATAATAGGTGCAGGTGTTTGTTGATTAAGATTTGATAATGTTGGAGTAATATGAGGATTAATATTGTTGTTTGAGACAGGGTTTCTTTTGTAACCATGGTAATATTCACAACCTCAGTAATTCGCAGGGTGTGGACCTCCATATAAAGCGCATGTAGCTGGGGTGTCCCTAGTTTTTTTGCAACTGGCGGTACTGTGCGTATTGCCACATTTTACACATTTCAAGGGTCTGTTACAGTATTTCTGGGAGTGTCCATATAATTGACATCGTGTGCATTGTATTACGTTGTTTTGTTTTCTTGGAGGTTCGACTTGTACAACGCAATGACATAACGTACGGATATCGTAGACTCTTTTATTATTGTCTGCTGGTTCTAGGTCCACAAAGAACATATTCAGCGGTGTTTTGTCCTTTCTGCTTAGCACATCGATGATATTCCTTACCTTATGCCCCTGGGATTCGAGATCATCTATTATATCTTGAGTGTCCATGGAATGATGTAAGTATTTTATTACCACTCGAAGAGGTCTTTCCTCTTTAGGTTGGTAAGTATGGTGAATGATATTGTTTTCTTTCATGTACTTAGATAGTTTCCTGAAGGTGTCAGGGGTGTTACAATTTATTTTTACTGTATTATTGGACATACTTCTAGAGGAGAACTGCTCCTCTTCAAAAATGGGAGGAGGTCTAGGGATGATAACTGCGGTTTGGTTGTCGGTGCTTTCTGGGTTAGGATTTAAGGCACTAAATTTATTAGATAATTGTATGTTAGTCGGTGTTATTCCTTTGTTTGTGAATGTTTTTCTTCTCTTGACACTTTTAATTACTTGCCATGAATTTTCGTTTGTTTAATTTGCAATTTCTTCATCGCTGGTTGATATCATCCTTTTGTTGTTAATTTGCTGTGGGGCGTGCTGTGATTGTAGAAAATATTGAGATTGTTGAGGGTTTTGATTTTGCATGTAAGGTTGTAGTAATTGCTGTTGGTTAGGTGGGAATGTATAAGGCTGTGATAGGAACGTTTGTGACATTTGCGTATTCGTAGCTGGCTGGTGTTGCATAATATTTGTTGATGTCATTGGGTTTTTAAAGGTGAAACAGTTACTGAGTTAAACGTTGAAATTAAATTAATAAATACAAAAATTTGCCTGACCTTAAGCAAGGCTACGGCTGCGGCTCCGCCGTTGTGATAACTCAGGTATAGCTCGGCTCGCACGTTCGGTCTGCTTGAAGGCACTAGCAAGAATGACCTTCCAGCATAAGAATTATTTTTGCGAAATACTGAACAACACTAAAACACATTTTTGATCATTTTTTAATCAAAATGACACTGCGAGCTCTTTTCACTACCACAGTTCAGAAGAACCTAACACAAAAAGGTAATCTTGCCGGATGAAGCGCAGGGTTAAACCTCAACATGTTTTAACATGTCAGTATGTTTTTCAAATCTGCCATCTTACGGGGGAGTTAACTCGCCATAGCCATTTCATCACGCCTGTGCATAGCTCTTCCATACTGCCAGACAATTATGATGTTATGATATTAGCCAGGAGCACATCCAAAGATTGCATATGACTACTAGAACGGAACTTTAGATGAATAGACAGTGGGACCAAATGAATTTCTATGATGCCAAAAATAAAATTATCTTTCGATTTTCTTAAAACTTGATATATAGGGGTTTTTTAGGTTCCTGATTACGAATCTGATAATAATTTTTTGAAAAACAAGATGGCTGGCCCAATATGGCGGTCAATACATCGTTTTTTCCGTGAAACAAGTAGTTATCTATTATATTTTTATATTCTTTTTGTTATCTGGGGTTTCTTGCGTCGCTAATTACAAATATATATATATATATATATATTGAAGGTTTAAGGCAAGGAGGGGTACTGAGTCCGGCATTATTTATCATCTTTATGGATGAAATAATACGAACATGTCACCAGAGGATCAGAGGGTTAAATGTAGGATATAGAAAATTACAACCTATATTTATACGAAACTGTGCATTTGCAGACGATATTATAGTAATGGCAGGAAGCGAAGAAGAACTACAACGAAACCTACTGATATGGAACGAAGAACTAACAAATAACGGTATGAAGATAAACGCCAATAAAACACAAGTGATGCTTATTGGGAAAGATCACCAGAAGATAAAGATGCAAATAAATGGAGAGGAAATTAAACAGATAAAACAGTTCAAGTATCTAGGGGTCACTATAGATAATAACGGAAGACAGGAAATAGACATATCCGAAAGGATAGAGAAATGTAATAAACTATATTACGCAATGAACGCAAATTTTATAAACAAAAGAGAGGTGACACAAAAAACCAAACTTACGGTGTATAAAACAATCTTCAGGCCTATTATGACTTATGGATGCGAATCATGGGTATTGACACAAAAAATGAAACTAAGATTAGAAGCCACAGAAATGAAATACTTAAGAAGAGTGAAAGGCGTCTCCTTGAGGGATAAAATCAGAAGCAGTCAGATTAGAGCAGAATTAGAAATTAACCCAATAACAAGCTTCATTGAACAAAGACAATTAGCGTGGTGGGGCCATTTACAGCGGATGGATCAAGATAGACAAGTCAAACGAATATGGGAAACGAGAAAAGTAGGCAAAAAGAAAAGGGGAAGACCACAGGAAACATGGGATAACACTATAGGAAAAATACTAACAAGGAAAGGAAAAACAGTGGAGGAGGCGAAAGCAATGACAAACAACAGAAAAGAATGGAATAAATTTGTTCGTAACACAGACAATCCAGTTTAATTCAGTTTAATTAAGTTAAGAATGTAGATAAGTATTGTATAATGTACATATAAGCCAACACCAATAAGGTAAATGGCTTTTGATTATATATATATATATATATATATATATATATATATATATATATATATATATATATATATATATATATATATCTTTGAATATCTTTGAAGGGTAAAATGGTGGCCAATAAAAATTTAGTTTTTATTTTTTTGTATTAGTTTCTTGTTAAACAAAAATAGAGTTACAGTTGAAAAAATACGACCATTAAGAACTAAAAATTTTCTTTTTATTTACAAAAAAATTATTATTCAGAAAAATAATTATCATTCGTCTACTTCATCGCTACTTCCGTCTGTTTCTTCTTTGTCTTCTTCCTCATCATCGGTGCTACCATCCGGATAACAGCACTTTTTAGCTTCTGCGACCTTTTTATATGAAGGATATAGATTCTTTGCATTGTGTTGGGCAGCTCCTTCCCGCAAAGCTATATAACTGTCTCGTGACAGCATACAATCCATCATCAAAGCCAAAGATTGCTCCGGAGTATAAGGAATGTTCTGTTAAAAAAATGTCAAGTTTTTTAAGTCTGTAAATACATAAAAATTATGAAGTATTCATTTAAACTTACTTTAGTATTGTCTATGCTACTTCTGTAGGCTTTAAAAATTTTTTAATGATTTCGACGGAGAACCTTCGGTAGCTACTTTCACCAAATCAACAACAGCGCGTTTTCTTTTTTTTTATAAAGTAAAAAGTAGTCAATTGTGCTGCCTCCTCAGAAGAGACTGTTTTCTTTAATTAGCTTATTTTTCTTTTTTTCGAACGATCGCTGTTCTGTGAAAATGCTTTTTTGCTAGCAGTTTCTGACTCTTCATCTTTTAAAACAGGTGTTGCTTCTTTGTTTGTGAATTTTTGAACTACAAATTAATTATAATATGTATTTACAAACTTATTTATAATTTAAAGCGAACCATATAGTATCTTACCTTCCATCATACAATTGGTTACATCAAAATTTAATTTCAACCAGCTACTGTTCTGCTTGAAAAAGCTTTTAGGGAACGATTCGAGTCTTTCCATCTTTTGTCAAGATTAATACAAAACTGCTTTATTTTTATTTCTAGTTTATCCTCATCCAACTTTTTTGCAACTAAACCCAGGCTTCATATGAATTTTTTCAGCAAGTCTTTTGTCTCTTTCGTGGTAATCCCCGGAGATTTTGTATCACTATTTCTCCATTTTCAAATAATAACTCAGTGGTTAATTCTTCTTCTTCTCGTGCTATCCGTTTCGGATGTTTGCGATCAATGTGGAGATTTTTATTTTATTAACAGCTGCTCGAAAAAGTCCAGTGGTCGTCATCGAAAACGAAGATCTTAAGTTTTTGAGCAATGAAATGCGTGGTCTTCCAGGTCCCCGCTTTCCTTCTACTTTGCCTTGAAGTATTTGTTGAAGTAAGCCGTAACGTTCTTCATTTCTGCTAATCTGTCCAAGATATTGTAACTTCCTGATTTTAACTGTATTTATTACTTCAGTTGTTTTGTTAACTCTGCGTAAAACTTCCACATTTGTCACATGATCAACCCATGGTATTCTCAATAAACGTCTATATAGCTACATTTCGAATGCCTCTTACTTTTCATTGTAGCTGCAGTCAACGTCCAGGACTCTACTCCGTATAACAAGACTGAGAATACGTAACACCTTAACAGTCTTATTTTTAACTCGATATTTAAATCTCGGTTTTGAATAGTTTTGCATTCTAATATATGAGCTTCTGGCTTTTTCTATTCTACACTTGATCTCTACTGAATGATCCCACTGATCATTGACTGAAGTGCCTAGATAGATAATTGATTTTACTCTTTCAATCTTTTCGCCGTTTATTATTAAGGGTTCAGGTGGAATATTGTTTTACTTATAACCATATATTTGGTTTTCTTTGCATTTAACTTTAACCCGTACTGTTGACTGATAGTCATGATGTTAGTCATAATATCTTGCAAGCCTTTTAAATTGTCCGCGAATATGACTGTGTCGTCCGCGTACCTTATGTTATTCAACTTTACTCCGTTTACTGAAATGCCTTCTGTCGCATCTTGCAGAGCTTCGTTAAATATTTGTTCCGAGTAGACGTTGAACAACAAAGGCGATAGAATGCAACCTTGTCTCACTCCGCGTCTTATTTCTACATCATCTGACAGCTCTCCTTCAATTTTGATGTTTGCAGATTGATTCCAATACAAATTAATTATAATTCGAAGATCTTTGTCGTCAATACCAGTGTTTTCAGTATTTGTATGAGTTTATCATGTTTAACGCTGTCAAATGCTTTATGATAATCTATAAAGCATGTATAGATATCAATGTTAACATCTCTGCAACGTTGAAATAATACTTGTAGAGCAAATAGCGCTTCTCTTGTGCCTAGGGCATTACGAAATCCAAATTGGGTTTGGCTCAATTGTTCTTCACAAAGTCTGAAGATGCGTTTATGTATTATTTTCAAAAACATTTTTAGTAGGTGGCTCATGAGACTAATCAATCGGTAGTCGCTACAACATTTGGCACTAGATTTTTTTGGTATAGCAATAAACGTGGATTTAAGCCATTCTTTCGGTATTTGACCCGTATCATAAATGTAATTATATATACTAGTTAACCAGTTTATTGCATCGTCATCTAATAATTTACAAAATTCTGAATGGATTCCGTCCGGGCCTGCTGTTTTACCTACTTTCATTTGTTTTATCACTGCCCGCACTTCATCTTTCATAATGTCTGGGCCCGTGGTGCATGGCTCTGATTTTATGACTTTTCGCTGTTTATCCTCAAAAAGTTCTTTAACGTATTTCTTCCATACTTCTAGTCTTGTTATTTTGTCTACAATGACATTTCCTGCATCATCTCTCATGCAACCTGTTGTTTTGGACTTAAAAAGTCCTGCGGCATCTTTAACTTTTTTGTACATGTTAAAATTGTCATGTTTTCTTTCTAGTGACTGAATTTCAGCACATTGTTCTTTTAAATAAGTTTCTTTAGCAGCCCTTATAGCTTTATTAATGTTGTTGTGAATGGTATTATAAGTTTTTATATCTCCATTCTTATTTCTTCTTCTTTCTTCAACGGTTAACGAATCCATTATTCTGAAACGAAATTTAAAAAAACAAAATTTTAAAAATCGAAATATTTATACTTTTTATGCAAAAAAATGCAATTCGTTATGCTGCGTAACTTTGCTTTTAATATAAATAAAAAAAATTTCCCGCACTTTCCCGTTTCTAAAGTAATATTTTACGTAAATATATAAGTGTAAAGAATGTTTAGAATTAAAAATTACCTTAAAACTTTTTGAATCTTTTTTCCGGCTCTAAAATATTAAAAAAAATAATCGAAAAATTGCAATCTTTTTGCCACTAATCGCACCCAAACTGGAAAAACTAATAACAAAAAAAATACGCCGAACCGTATTTTACAACATTGAACTGAAACATGCACCTCGAAAGAACGCTATAAAACATCTGCTCGAGTATAACGCAAAAAAAACCAGTTTGAATTCGGACCTGGTAATTGGTCTAAGCAGTTAATAAAGCACACGATGTGATCGGTTTCGCATTAAAATTTTTGAATTTTGGCACCATAGAATATCATTTGGTCCCATTGTGGTTCGCAGAGAAACAATAACAATCAGTCGAGTATCAGAAAGCGAAGTGAACAGTTTTAGCCCAAGATAAATTATTTTGTAGGCAAGTATATAAAATTACATAGTGATTTTACATTAATGAATACATTTTTAGTGTACATAAATATAATTAAATGCTTTATTGTCTACAACCAAATAAATATGTAGTTTTAAATAAATTCAATTATTTTATTCACTATTTTAAGAGCAAATAAACGTTACAATATTTTGGGAGTTTTTTAAATGTTATAAAGAACCTACAAAAACATATTTCACTTTGCTTAACAACTATGTGTAGCTACATTACCATTTATGTTATAATTTCTCTACCTCGTCACCAAAACAATAACTGCTGCTATCATTGTTGTGAAGCAATAATCTCATATTTGTTTATGTTATTCTCTTTGGGTATGAATGGATTTGGGTAGGAGGTGTTTATTCAAATTGACGAGTAGCTCTAGAATTTGTATTTTGCTCTCCCATACTCTTTTCTCGATAGTCTTGTCCAGTCTATCCAGTGTTACTGATTATTGAACTATAAAGATCACTGAGTGAGTCGTTGTACCCGGTACTATTTAATTATCTTTTTTAACTATAAAATCAGAACTTCCTTTCTCTTAGAACAGCCTCTCAAGTGATAGTCATTCTCGCGCTTAGTAATTACACTGTAGGACGATATAACTATAGAACTGATCACTTCTATATCGATGACTGCTTTTCTTTTATTTATTTGCAGATTAGTAATCAGAACCCTGCATATAATGAGTGGTCCATCGGGTACGCCGTAGTTAATATTAAAATGAAACACAGTAAATTATTATTTGAGTGAGCAATTTTTATTGATTTTATAAAGTAGATATGTTGAGATGAATTATGAAATATGATGACTTGAGCTTTTATAGTAATTCTTGGTACCAGACTTTATCGAATACACATTGTATGTCCAGAAACACTGTTGGGCAGTTTTCTTTCAATTCAAGTGTTTGAAGTGTTTGGGCAGGATATCTTTCAAAATGTCCCTGATATGGATTTCTTTTATTAGTTATTTTTTCAGGAGTTTGGATATTTGTTGCAGCAAACTCATTGGACAATATGAAGTAGGTTGATGTGGAGCTTCGCCCGGTTTTGGGAGTACAATTATTTGAGCAAATTTAAGTTGCAGAGGCCAATAATTAACTGGAGTACTACGTTGAATAAAAGTCTCAGAAACCGGATTCTTGAGTTGGGAAGTTTGGAGAACACTTTACCATTAACCTGATCATTTCCAAGAGACTCTTTTTGTTCAGTCTTTTAATTTCATTCTTGATTTTAATTGCGGTGGTGTTTCTAAAAAGTTTTGATGTCAAGATCTGGAACATTTGAATGGAGGGTAAATACAGTTGTAATATGCCGGGCGAATAGTTCTACTTTTTCATTGTCTGATCTAGCCCATTCAATTGGTGATTTTTTATAGGTAGATTAATTATTTGGGATTGATTTCCTTTTTTATTTACTTTCAACTAGTGTGAACCGCCCTGGATAAGTTACTTAAGTAGTTTTGATATGTTTTTTGTTTGATAATTGCAAGTGTACGTTTTAAGTTATTTGCTAGCCTATTATATATGTTTTCATCTTTTGGATTGCGAGTTCAATGCCATTGTACTTATACTTTGCGTTTCTTCTACTTTTTATGTGCACATCCGAGCTGCATTTTGTATGGTTGTAATAAAGAGATTTGTTATTGTTTCTATCTCGGATAACGATTTTAAACTGATGTCGAAGTGATGATTTTCATCGATTAGTTTTCGGAATGTGTTCAAATTAGTTTTTTAATTAAACAATGAAGGTTTGGGGAATTTTTTTAATAATAGTTGTGCTGATTGTAGCTATAGTATAACTGGCGTGTGACCTAAAGGTTAATCAGTATTGCTCTCAAGATCTACATATTTTGCCGATACGTTCCTTATTACAAAAAGATTTAGCAAATATGGGATTTTGTTAGGATCGCTGAGCCAGTAAGGCAGTTTCCCGGTTGATAAGTATTAATAGTTTGTTTCTTGCATGAAGGTGTACAGTGCCCGACCTTTAGGTGTAATTAATCTACTACCCCAGTTCATAATGAAGTCATCTCCACATAAACGTGTTGCCCAGTGTTTCAAAAAATACACCAACGACGTTTTTTCTGAGATTATGGTTAGATGGGCAGTACACAGACGATAAAGTTATTGGAGTTGGTAGTTTGTGTACTTGTACTGTTATTGCTTGTAAAAAATATTCTTTGTATTTTGGAAGTTTGTGATAATTAATAGATCTTCTAATAATTATTGCCATACCGCCGTGAGCTGCACCATCCGGGAGCTCAGTGTGCTAAATATAATAAATTGGAATTTTTATGTATGTTCGTGTTGTAAAATGTGTTTCTGTTGCTAAGAGGGATGTCTGTATTATTTAATTTTAAAAATAGTTCCACTTCAAGTGTTTTTGATTGGATGCCATTTAAATTCCATATTAGCTATTGTTTACTAGTTTATTTATGACTGTGGATAGCATTTATAGGATCATATGATTTTGTTGAATCAATTGAGTCAACATACTTTTGAACTCGTTTAGGAAACTATCAAGAATTGTGTCACTAAGGTTCTGAATATTTAAATTATCTTGTCTGGGTACTTGTGTGTGGGTTACTGCTGTAGCCGGTTGACTTGAAATATTTTCCTGGATATTTGCGTAGCTTGTTTCATTTTACTCTGTAGTTTTTTATGAACTGTTCATCTACGGTAATTAGCAGGATGGTTTCTATTAGACAAAGTGCACGTAACATGAGTATTCTTTTAGTTTTGTTACGATTCATTTGACGACATCAATGTGAAGATTACAATATTTGTGTAAATTGTGTCATCTTTGCATTGTCAATGGATGGGGTTTGACTATTATTTGATAATTTACGACTTTCAACGATCATTCGTCAATGTCGACGAAGAACAGTGGAAGTGATAATTTTGTTGTTCTATGTTTGACATTTCTTATATTGTACTGACTTTGATCGAGTTGTATAGTTACAAATAACTATTCTGTAAGATTCTGTTCTTTCAATTGGTATTGATGGGCGATAGTGGAGTCTTTTATTAAGTTATTATTTTCTGTAGCTTTCGGGTGTGGTAGCATTAATTTTAATTACGTTGTTTGTTATAGTTTTGGTGTGATATTTTCTAGTTCTATAACGTTTTGCAGAGCGTTTATCATTTTTATATAATCTATAAATCCGTAAACAAATATTGGGGAAAGCTTGGAGAGTTGATTCGGTTATACTAAGTTATTGGGGGAATCTGAGCTAGTGTCTGCTAAGATTACGTATTTGTTTTGTTGTGGGATTTGGGTTTCAGATTGATTAGATGTTTGAAGTTTTACTCTTTTCCTTTTTCTTTATTTGCCGAGATCTGCTCCCATTCATGGTGCTGTGCCATAGTACTTTTAAAATTATTTATTTCTTCACTAGATTTGTAGCTGGGTATTGAACTGCACTATTATTACTTGTGCATAGTTGATTTCATTTGTGAATTTGACCAGTTATCAGTACTTGATAACCAGATAATGATGGCAATGAGGTGATGTTTGTGTGTATAATTGAACGTTGGGAAAACTATACGTAAATTCGTAGTTTTCTGAAAAAGCTTAGCTTGGTAGTCCAGGGTCGAGATTCCTTTCCGTTGGAATATAATATAGCTTATATATTCGAGTTTTCGGGTATCTACTGTATTCAATATTTTTGTTTTATTTTGCTTTCTTCAGAGAATATCAATGTCTGTGATGTGTTCTGTCCAGGAAACTCTCAAAATCCTTGGATACAGCCACATCTGAAACGCTTCTAGTTTTTACTTGTGGCTTCTGTCAGAGTCCATAATTCTATTCCATATAGAAGTACGGAAAACACGTAACAACGTAATAATAGTATCTTTGTGACTATGGACAAATGATGACTTTTAAATATTGCGTGCATACTACTAAATGTTGCTCTTGCTTTCTCAATACAAATTTTTATTTCTTGAGAGTTGCCCTGATCATTAAGAGTCGTATTAATATTAGGAATATTTATTTTGGCCCTTTCAACGAGGTTTTCATT